>WOAB01000533.1:0-1200000 GCA_027886185.1 Rheum nobile | reverse complement strand
AGCCCAAGGATGACGCAAATCCCTTTTTTCGGCCGCCGACAGAGACACAATGGGACAAGCTGGATCAGTTTCGCTGGGATCGGAGTCATCGTCAGTGTCGTAAAGATCGGGACGCTCAATCCAGAGTTGAGCGTCGGGGATGATCACGAGTTTCTGATGAGAGCTTTGCACCGTTGCAGCTTTGAAAGAGGCCATGGGGTTAATGTTGGTATGATGGTTTATGGCATGAACAAGGGTGGGAAAGGCCTCCAGAGAAAGTTGGTCACGGTGAAACAGTGGGTTCATGATGGAGGATTTGGAGGCGGGATCAACTTCCAAGGGGGGAATGGGGTGTTTCGGATGCCCTCATCCTAGGGAAAGCAGGGAAAGCGAAGGAATGTCGGTCGTCGGAATGATTTGTGATTCTAGCCATAGTTAATTAATACTTATATAGATATTAGGAATGTGATAGTTTTTAAGCCAACATTATTATTTCTTGGTATAAATACATGTAATCACAACTATTGTAAAAGGACACAATATCAACTATCAATCCACTTACTATCTATCTATATATACTACTACTAAAGCCACAATTTTCTCTCCTCGTGTCGTTCATCTAAGTATGCCACGTTATCAAATAATTATGTACATTTACCTATTCACCCTTATTCTATTTTCAATTTATTTTATCTTTTATTTATACAAATTTCCTAAATTATAACCCCAAAATATTTTCCATTATACATGATCATTCTACACTTACCAAAAGCATTATTATCATACTTAATTAGTGTCCATAATATAATATGTACGTTAATGGTCCGTAAAATCCATTATAAAGATATGTATATAGATAGATGGTCCGTAAATAGTTAACATTATACGGTTCATCCACCAACATACATATAATTATATACTTACCAAAAACATTATTATCATACTTAATTAGTGTTAATGATTTAATAAGGGTTAATAGATTGTCCGTAAACTCCATTATGAAGAATACAATATACAGTTTTATTTTAGTGCAGTTTTATTTTTTAATAATTATATAAAATTCCTAATTTATATTTTTTTTTATTAATTTAAATTCACACATATACCTTCAATTTTCATCATACAATACACCTTATAAATTATTCCAATCAAGAAATTATCTTTCCGATATATCATGTTAATTTTCCTATATAATTCTCTTTTATATTTTACATACTATAAACAAATTTAAATTCATTCTTAAAATATATGGTCATACCCGTACAAGACACGGAGACACATGCTAGTTTTTTCTCTCTAAACACGTACTCAAATCCATATCTAAATCAAGTTTCGATTCAATTTGAGTGCTCTTAGTAGAAAAGTGTTGGTTTATCCCTTGATGAAACTCATTTCGTCCAAAGATTGACATTTTGTCTCTACGATCAAACATATAACTTTAAACCCTTTCTATCATACCCCTCATTCCAACAAGAAGTGTACTTGTACATCCCCCTCCCCCCCCCCCCCAAAACAAATTCCACCCACCATGGGGCTGGTACATAAGTTCCATTCCAATCTCAACTAAAATCCATAAAAAATCCCAAGCACTTACCATGATTGGTATCGAAGAAACCAACTCCCAGATTAACCCTACCAAAAACCAAGAAATGGAGAATCCCAAAGATGGTGAACATATCTGTTTTGGGACGAAAAGATCAAACGACCTAAATTGCCTTAGACGGGGTAACTAGTCGATCGGATTATAGATATCAAACCAATCTAAATAGACAATCAACCAATAAAGAAGAAATACGAGAAAGCAAAGTGATTTTATTGATATATTGACGATTGAGCCGGATCAAAGTACAACTTATCCTTGGAGGACGAGAGATCGAATCTGGTCTGACTGGTGACTCTGGGGCTCGACCGATGGGGATTGAGCGATGTTTCGAGGAGAGTAAGCTAGAATCAGTGTGCTCCTTTGTTTTTCTTCAGAGTAAATCAGCGAATGTGGTGTTGTAATCGTGTATGTCTTTGCCTGCCCGATCGAGGTCCATATATGGCAACTTTTCCCTTCCGACCGTTATCCATCGTTGGCAATATTTCGTGCTTTAATTCTGGGCGAGATCGTTGGGATTTTCCCTTAATTGCCGTCATAATCTCTGTGTTGAATGTTGTGGCCGTTACCTTCAATCAGGCATTTAATGCTCGAGCGAGATCCTCGGAGCTGGTCGGGTGCCACTCGTCTACAGGGTGTCCGACGCTTCTTTCCGTTCTCTCTTGGACTTCGATTTCGTTTGGACCCGGGCCCAGCTTGCTCGTCTGATTTCCTTAGAGGATGATGGGCCCAACAATAGCCCCAAGTTGTTTTGGGCTCGAGGCTTGCTAAGGGATGGAGTCCAAACAACTTTCCACCACACGATCTCCACCTTCTGGTTTTGGTGCGTCAGACCAGGGCTACGTGGCGGAAATCGCGTGGCACGATGGGACGTTTCTGAAGTCTGTCGTCTCCCTCCATAAGTTCGAAACAGGCTTTTGCCGATTTGACTTCATCTTCTCCCTTTGCATCTTCATCTGGTAGGTTTTCTCAAGTCCTTCAAAGATTGCTCTTCGAGTCCCTCCCTTTTCTGTTTTAGAAATGGTCTCCAGTGAAGCTCCTGAGTCATCGGCGACTCATTCGAACTCGAGCAAGGAAGAGGTCCCCCCCCCCTTTCATTCTGAAAGAGACAGACGCTCTGACGAGTACGCTGTCGCAAGCGGAATTGGAGCAGATCCTCCAAGTCGGAGGCTTTCCTCCGGAGACGGTTGCGAGGCTGCCGCACCTAGACGAGAGGGCCGACGCTCGCTATCAAGGATGGGTTTGCTTCTACGCGTACCCATTTAGGATTGGGCACAAATTTCCCTTCTCCTCTCTCGTCAGAGACTTCTTGGCGACCCTGGCGCTTGCGCCGTGTCAAGTTATGCCACAAGCGTGGCGAGTCCTCAGGGTTCTAGACCTGTTGAATGTCCAGTCTGGGGCTGGCTTCAATTTTGACGCTTTGTGGTAAAACTACTCATTGGGGTCAAAGAGTTATTCCCGTGTCCAGCTGCGTATCCGATCGGGTCGGAAGCCCCTGGTGTTCAATCTGGACGTGAACGACCGCGGATGGGGGTCAAAGTTTTTCTTCGTCGAGCGTTCGTCTCTGGAGAAGGGGGGCAACTGCTCGTTCTTGTTGTCGGAGTGGCGAGTTGAGAGTATGTGTTCGACCTCTCTTTGCCTGTTTATGTGTCTTAACTCCTTGTTTTAACTTTTCTTTTTTGTAGTTCCTGAGGTGGAAGAGTTGGAAGTTGATGCTCAATCGAAGGGTTTGTCAAAGATGATTCTCAGCATCCCTACGTCGAAGAGGAAGTTTGCAAACGTCAATTTGCTGTCGACCTCCCCTGCTACCCAAGACGTTATGTCAACTGTCTCGTCGTCTCGTGTCAAGTGTGAGTTCCGATTTCTGTTATACTTGTGTCTTTCTATTTCGTCATCTGCTTTGTGATTTTTATATTGTTTGTCGTGTCAGCGTCTCCGGCCGGTCGGTCGAGTGCTCGTCTGAAAGGAGTGTCCGGGAAGGGCTTGATAGAACAGAAGAAGGCGGCGGCCAAAGCTTCGTCGAGTAAATCGACTCTGGCGGAAATAATGCTCCAGGCGAAGGTTGGCTCGAAGAGGAAGGTGGGTGCCTCTTCTGGTGACGCGAAGGCGGCGGAGATTCAAAAGAAGAAGGGGACGACTACTCGAGGAGTCGACAAGATTGACGCAGTTGGTCAATCGATTGCTGACCTCTTCCATGCCTAGGACCCGACTCTGAAATCCGAGGTCGACGACGTCTCTCCCCTGGACTGCATTGGTGAAGTGGGATGCTCCGCGTGGAGGGTAAGCTGCCTTGTCGTGTTTTTTCTTTCCTTTTCGTGGTTTTGACTGAAACTTTTGATTGGCTTTGTTTTCCTTCCAGACTTTTTAGTACCTCTTGGGGGCGTATTCTGGTGTCAAAACAATGGCCGCTAAGGCCGAGGACAGGGCTGCTAGGTCAGAGTCCGACCTCGCGTTTTTGAAGAGCAAGTTGGAAGGGGCTGAGAGTCGTTGTCGGGAGGTTGAGCGCCGCTTTGTCAGGGAGCTGAGGAACTGTCAAGATGACTTCGATGCGTGTCGAAGAGAGCTCAGTGAGAGCCAATCAGGTGTCGAGGAAAAAGTGAAGCAGGCTCAGATTGAGTCTGGTCGGATCGCATGCGATGTAGGCGCTTTTTACGCGCTGAAGTAGCGTGTCGAGATGATGGAGGAGTTTGACGAAGGCAAGCAAGGGATTTGGGACTTGAAGGCAGAGAAGGAGACCATGGACTCCCTATTTCCGAAGGGGAATCCAGGCCTGGAGCTCTTTCAATTGGCCGGCGTCGGAGAGGAAACTTTGGATGGAAGTGTCGGCGAGGATGAGGCCCACTCTGGTGATACCGAGCCACTCGAGCCCTAGCCTTCTCTTGACCCGGCCCCTATTGAAGGTAATGTTGCCGACCCCGATCCTTGATTTATTTTTCTTGCAGTCTGACTTGTGATCCCACTTGTGTGTGGGTAAGACATTCTGTGTTTTGGCGATCCGTCCACCATCACGGGTCGCATAATGTTTTTTAGTGGATGTTTCTGAAGTTCTACGCAGATGTAGGCAGACAATGTGTTTTGGCGGCCCGTCCACCATCGCGGGTCGCGTATTTGTAAAAAATGCTCTAGACTTTTATTTGATGCATACTGTTTTTTACAAAGGATCGTATGTTTGTGCGTTTCGTACATATCGTCAGACTATTCTAGAGAAGTTTGTCGATGATGCTTGTGTTCTGTGAGTCGGGTTTGCCCGTGTGCTCCGTCGAGTAGGGATTGCCGTATGTATGTAAAAAAGGAGGCTTGCAAATGTATATGTTTGTGTTAGTCATGACTTTGAGCCGGGGAGGGAAAGAAATATGTTTCTATTGCGTAAATGTAATAAGGTGTCTTAACCTTATGTATTGTATAAGGCAGACGGTGTGCCGACGTGCCTGTTTGTTCATCTCCCCGTGTTCCGATCGATCGTGTAAATGTAGTGTAAGTGCTTTTGTTTATGACTGGATCCAGTGTGTATGTCGATGTCGTCCTATACTTATGTTTTGCAAGGAAGAAGTCCTTACTTAGTGTCAAAAGAAACATGTCAAGAAATAAAGTTGTGCATGCGACAACAAGTAATATACGATATGCGGAGATATGTCAGGGTCTAACCTTGCCACTTTAGAAGTGGTATAACTTTAGATGTGTCGCGTTCCAACTTCTTGGGATCGGTCGACCGACTTTGTCCTCTAGTTGGTATGCTCTTTGTCCGACTACTTCAGTGATTAGGTAGGGTCCTTCCCACTAAGGTGCAAGCTTTCCACCGGTCGGACTCTTGGTATTCTGGAACATTTTTCTGAGGACCCAGTCCCTAACCTTAAAGACTTTGGCTCGATCATTCTTGTTGTAACTCCTTGCGACTTGTTGTTGGAACTTGACCATCCTGATCCGAGCTCTTTCTCTACTCTCGTCCACCGTATCCAGGTTGTGTGCTAGTTCGACGTCGTTCTGCTTGTTTGTTTGAAGGCTGCAACGAGCAGTCGGAACCAATAACTCAGCGGGGATGACCGCCTCACTCCCATAGACGAGTGAAAACGGCGACTGTCCGGTCGCGTTCTTTGGAGTGGTCCTGTCGAACCAGAGGATGAATGGAAGTTCGTCTGCCCATTTGCCTTTAGCCCCTGTAAGGCATTTCTTGAGGTTATTGATGATGATTTTGTTGCTGGACTCGGCTTTTCCGTTGGATTGTGGATATCGAGGGGTGGAGGTGACTAACTTGATGCCCCATTGGTCGCAAAAGGCTCGAGTCTTATGGCTGATGAACTGGGAGCCATTGTCGCACACGATTTCTGATGGGACGCCAAATCTGCACAAGATATTGTGTTTTATAAATGAAATGACGTGTTGATCTTTTACCTCTCTGTAGGCTTCATCTTCGATCCATTTGGAGAAGTAGTCTGTCATGGCGAGGAAGAAGACTCTTTGACCCGACGCAGGTGAGAGTTTCCCAACGATGTCCATTCCTCACCTCATAAAGGGCCATGGCGCTAGAGTCGGATGGAGGAGCTCCGAAGGTTGATGAGGAACGGGTGCGTGGTGTTGACAGGCGTTGCACCTTTTGATGTATTCCATAGCGTCTATGTTCATGGTGGGCCAGTAGTATCCGTTTCGCAAGGCTTTTCTGGAGAGGCTTCGTCCACTCTCCCTCATGTAACGATTGTAGGATACGTTTGACCTCTGGAGTCTTGAGGCACCGTAGGAGTATCCCTGTGACAGATCTTTTGTACAAGATGTTATCTATGAAATCGAAAGAGAGTGTTTGTACCTTTAGCCTTTTTGCTTCTGTTTTGTCGTTGGGCAGGATGCCGTCTCTTAGCCATTCGATGTAAGGCAGTGTCCAGTCGTCATGGGTGTTGACAACGTCTTCTTCTGGTCGGTCGCCTATCTCCATCGCGACAAGTTCCTCTAATGGTGTGGTTGACTCACTGGATGTTCTCGGGACGGCTGACGTCATGATGTGTGCCAACGGGATGTATGGAAATTCCTTTGGATCCAAGATGGACCCTAGATTGGCGAGTGCGTCAGCTTGAGAATTAAGATCTCTTGGTACCTGTCTGATGTCGAATGTTTGCAATTAGTTGATCAGCTTTTTAGCTACTTCCAGGTAGGCTATCATTCTGACGTCTTTTGCATTGTATGACCCTTGTACTTGGTTTACGACCAGGAGGGAGTCGCAGATGACTTCGATCTCTTGAATTCCTAGGTCATGGGCCACGATGAGTCCGAATATGAGTGCCTCGTATTCAGCTTCATTGTTGGTCGTGTTCCATTCGCACCTCATGGCCTGGGCTATCTTGTCCCCTTGTGGCGATTTCAGCACGACCCCTAGCCCCGATCCTCTGGTGTTCGACGCGCCGTCGGTATGGAGTTCCCATTTACCCGTTTCCTCCGTCGCGAGCAATTGTGCTGCCTCTTTAGCGGCTTCTTGTTCTAGGGTCGGGCTGAAGTCTGCCACAAAGTCAGCCAAGGCCTGCAACTTGATCGTCGTTCTGGGCTCGTACTCGATGTCGTAGCCGCTAAGGTGTATGGCCCATTTGGTCATTCGTCCTGTGAACTCAGGTTTCCTCATGATCGCTCTCATGGGATGATTAGTGCGGACAATTATAGTGTGGGATTCGAAATAAGGTTTGAGCTTGTTCGAGGCCATTACCAATGATAGTACAAGTTTTTCAAGCGACGAGTACCTTGTTTCCGCTGGTAGTAGCGGTCGACTGACGTAGTATATTTGCGATTGCTTGCCATCCTCTTCTCTGATCAGTACTACGCTCACAACTGACTCCGACACTGCTAGATATAGCAATAATGGCTCATTGTCTTTGGGCTTGGTCAGTAACATGGGACTGACAAGATATTCCTTTAGGTTCTGAAACGCAGCTTCGTGCTCTTCCGTCCATTGAAATGATTTGTTCTTCTTGAGAGCGTCGTGAAAGGGTTTACATTTGTCGGATGACTTTGAGATGAATCTGTTCAGAGCTGCTATCCGACCTATCAGTTTTTGCACGTCCTTGACGCATCGGGGGGATCGGAGGTTGATGAGGGCCTTGACCTGTTCTGGGTTGGCTTCTATTCCTCTTTGTGTCACCATGTACCCTAGGAATTTTCCTGACGACACCCCGAAAGAACACTTTATAGGATTCAATTTCATGTTGTATCTTTTTAGTACCTCGAAGTTGTCGCGGAGGTGGTCAATATGATCTTCCTTCTTCTTTGACTTGACCAGCATGTCGTCTATGTAGACTTCCATCGTGTCCCCGATCTGGTCTTTAAACATCTTGTTGACCAGTCGTTGGTAGGTAGCCCCTGCATTTTTTAGTCCGAAGGGCATTACTTTGTAACAATAGATACCTTGGCTTGTGATGAATGCCGTCTTCTCTTGGTCCTCGGGCTCCATGAGGATTTGATTGTAGCCACTGAATGCGTCCATGAAGGTTAACATTTCGTGTCCCGCCGTTGCGCCGACCATGGCATCGATGTGGGAGAGTGGAAACGAGTCTTTAGGACAAGCTTTGTTGAGATCGGTGAAGTCGATGCAGACTCTCCACTTGCCATTCTTCTTTTGAACTACGACTACGTTGGCCAGCCAGTCGGGATAGTGGACTTCCCTTATCTTCCTTGTTTCTAACAAGCTCTTGACTTCGTCGTCGACTATCTTGTTTTGCTCTGGGGCAAACTTCCTGCGTTTTTGCTTCACAGGGGGGTGAGATGGATCTACATTCAAATTATGAGTAATAATGTTCGGAGATATACCGACCATGTCCTCGTGTGACCATGCAAAAAAATTAGTATTGGATCTGAGAAAATCAAGAATTTGTTGTCTGGTCGAGTCGTCCAAATCCGACCCGACCCTTACCGTTTGGTTTGGCTTTGAAGGATCTAGCACGATTTCGTCGAGTTTTTCCATTTTTGGTTCGACGTATCGACTAGGTCCCTCGCCGCTCTGTGATTGCTATGTGGCCTTATGCTCGACGATGCTTTTCATGGAGGCGACGTAGCATTCCTTGGCTGCCCTCTGGTCTCCCTTGATTTCTTGGACTCCCCACTTGGTAGGTAACTTGATGACTTGATGGTACGTCGAAGGTACCGCCTTCATAGCGTGTATCCATGGACTGCCAAGAATGCAATTATAGGGAGACGGGCAATCTAGGATTAGGAATTTCACCTGTTGGTTGACTCCTCCGGCGTACGTTGTGAGAATGATTTCGCCGATAGTGTGCTTAACCTCGCCACTAAACCCGACCAGTGGAGTCGATTTATTGATCAGGTCGTCCTCACCCAGGCCCATCCCTTTGAGGGCATCGAAGGTCAAGAGGTTGGTCGAACTCCCTGTATCGATTAGTACTCTTCGTATCAAACAATTCCCAATAGACAAAGAGATTACCAGACCATCGTGATGACTCTCCGATCAGTCGGCGTCGGATTCGTCGAATGTGACCGTCGGGAGATCAGAGACCTTGTTTGGCTTGAATTCTGGCGCTTCGGGCCTATCGCCCTTGCTTTCCTTTTCATGTCGCTTGGCCGCTGAGTATGTGTTTCCACATACGTCTGAACCACCTGAAATAGTGTTGACAATCTTTGTATGAACAGGAGACGGAGGTTTGTCTTGTTTTACCTGATCTCGTCGTTCCATGGTGGCTTTGGCTCGCTCCGAGATTACGTCGCTTAGGAGCCCCTGTGCGAGCAATCTTGCGATCTTTTTTCGCAGGGCGATGCACTCGTCTATCGAGTGACCGTGGTCGCCATGGAATTCGCACCATCAGCTTTTGTCCTTTTTGACGTCCGGTCGGTCTCTCTTTCAGGGCCATCTTACCTCTTTTCCATATTTGTCGAAACTCTTGACGAGCTCCGACACGGAAACATTAAGGTTGTAAGATTGAACCCTGGGAGGCAACGTCGAACCGTCTCTCTAGTCTTGAGACCTGTCTTGGAAAGAGTTTACCTGATTTTGCTCACTTCGGTTACGAGGATAGGGATGATGGCGTCTGTCTCGACGGTTGTCGGAGGAGGATTTGCGATCGAATTGATCAGGTCCATGAGAGGCTTTTCGCGACTCACGGTCTTCTTCCAGTCGTACCTCGGCCATGGTTTTGGCCTGGACATCTTCGAAGCTTCTGCACGGATACTTGGTGATCTCGTTGTAGAGGTTGCTGTCTTTGATCAATCCTTGTTGGAAGGCTTCGATGGAGGTGGTTATGTCGCAATGGGGGATCACGACTTTCTCCTTATTGTACCTGTTAAGATAACTTCGGAGAGGTTCATTATACCTTTGGGTGATCCGGTAGAGGTCGCTCGATTGTCTTTCGAGCCTCCGGCTGCTAGCGAATTGGCTTTTGAAAGAGTTGACCAGGTCTACGAACGATGCAATCATTCCCTGTGGCAAACGCATAAACCAAGTTAGTGCGGGGCCCGCGAGGGTCGTGCCAAAGCTTTTGCACATGACAGCCTCGCGGCTCTCCCTTGGAACGGATACTGTCATCAATTTTTGTTTATAGAGAGAAATGTGGTTCGTCGATTCGGGTCCCTGCCGACCCGATCGGTGTGGAGAAAGTAACATTGTTAGTCAAAAACTATAACACCCCCAAATCGCAAGATTTTGACAATTGAAAGTATTATCGCCGATGACCCCGGATTCAACATCACGAAGTCACCCCAGGCTTTTACAGTTGATATAAAATCAAATCACGACTTATATAGCCATATATTACAACTTTTACAAAGTCAATGTACTGGGAATACAACCATTCCCACATACAACAAAATGCTTAACAGCAAAGTCTACAGCGGAAATCTTAACAAAATACAATAATACACAGCGGAAATCTTAAACAAAACAGTTTATCAAACGTCGTTCATTCTTCTAGTCGCTTCTAGCCTTCTCAAATTCTTAATTTATCTGATGTGCCGAATCGGACGGATGACACCAGCCAACCATGCAAGGAATATAAAGGTTGGTCAGTCTAATGAAAGACTACGCAAGGGTACAAAGCAGAATGGTTCGAAGCAGTCATATTAGGTTAGACTCATCGTCCCTCGAATAATAACCGAGTACGCTAGTCAACCATCATACTCCTACTAGAATATATAAAACAGCATGAACAAGAGAAGATTCTGGAGACCGAGTCTCACAGCAATCAATCCCAACAGAAGACTCCAAACGAAATGAGCCTTAAAGAAAACATGACAAATGTTGGAAATCATTAATTTATAGAATACACAGAATCACAGTATCGCATTCTAGCGACTAATAGTTAAGACGAGCTTTCCTAGCTGCACTAGCGTCTAGCTGCACTACTCACCCAAGGTATATTAATTATGTGCGACAAAGGCACTTATCTGATTAATTTCCAAAACACACGCATCACGTTATAAGCTTTTTGATATATGTGTCGCCATGAGTGACATATATCGACGGGATGGACCTCACGGGACCAAACCTAAATCCACATCACAGTTGGTCATGACCAGAAGTTTGGCATAGGAACTTGAACGCCCTGTTATTTGCCAGTTATAAAGAAACGAATGGACCTCGCAGAGTCCAAGCGCTCCTACGAATACTCGTGCTAACTAACAGTTCAACACAATTATAATCCACATCAAAGCCAACATGGCCAACATCATAGATCTAACAATCTATATATATATATATATATCAAAATAGCGTTGCCACTAACAGTATATGCAACCTATTATAATCTTTTTATATGAATTTCACCTTTAAAATCCACAACAAAACCATTATGAACATAATAGCGCTGTATCTAGCAATATACAACCTATTATAACAGCACTTCTTTTATCAAATAATTGATCAAAACTATTCCCAACATAAACAAGAAATCATCCCAAATTAATTAACAACAAACAATTGATAATTAATTGAAGTATGGAATGATGAGCAAGAGCGAACCGCCACTTGCCTTAGAATAGACGATTGCTAATACAACTTCTTAAGAACGGGTCCTGAATCTTGAATCTGGAACGAAACCTGGATAAAAATCCCATTGGAACGATCCAAAACGAGACCCTAAGTTAGATTCCATATACTTACATATGAATCTAAAAGAATAGGAAAAGAAATCAAAGGAATCGAGCCAAGTCCAAAGCCAAACCACAAGACACACGACTCGGATGCCCTTACCGCGATCACGGTAAGTCGCGGCCAGTCGCGGTTCATCAATACTGGCAAAGCTTCGACAACTTCCATGGCGGGGAGGGGAATTTACCCGATTCGTGGAGGCCTCGTTTTGCATTCAAATCGATCACAAAACACTTGTAAGCCTTCCCTAACACTTGGGCAAGCTTCACCAATCCTTGGGATCACTCGAATCGAGCTCGAAAGGCACACAAATGGTGAATTTCAGTGGGCAAAAACCAGAGAAAAGAGAGAGCTCAAGGAGGAAGACGAAGGCAGTTCTCGGATTGGTTCCACCCCCTTTTATACTGAAAATCTATGCCTCACCAAGGGAAACACGCAGGGAACAAGGGAACACAAGCCAAGCCAGCTGGAGAGCCACCTGCCCTTTCAGAAAAATCAGAGGAACAGAGCTACAGTAACCGCCTGTGAGGAAGACGACACTGCTCAGCAAAAGGCGTTACCGCGAGCGCGGCCGGTCGCGGTGTATCGCGGTTGATTGCGATCAATCGCGGTGAGTCGCGGTTTTAAGGCCGACTTCGTTAATCCTTATCCGGACTTGGCTTGGTTTAAATTTCTTAACTCCGGGTTAAATATATTCGTACATAAACGTCAAATTAACCCTGAATACACTTCAACTGTGCTTTATAATACTCGGAAAAATTTACAGAGTTCAAACCCCTTACAGAAAGTCCAAAACTCTTCAGAAATTAATCCGTCTAGTAATTCAGGAGTTTAGAAAAATTCCAAAATATTCTTATAAATTGAGGGGTGTTACATTACCTCCCCCTTAAAATAAGTTTCGACCCCGAAACTTGACTATTCTAGGCCGAAAACAAATCGGGAAAGCGTCTAAGCATATCCACCTCAGTCTCCCAAGTCTCCCAGGTAATCTCTTCGGCACCTGACTTGGACCACAAGATCCGTACCAAAGGTACAACCTTGTTGCGCAACTGCTTCTCTCGGCGCTCAAGAATACGCACCGGTAACTCTTCGTACGTACCATTCGCCTGGATCTCAATGTCTTCATAACTCAGCACATGAGACTCGTCTGGCACATACTTCCTTAGCAAGGATTCGTGGAACACATTATGCACTGGATGTGCCGATGGCGGTAATGCCAAACGGTACGCTAGAGATCCCACTCTATCCAGAATTTCAAAAGGTCCCACGTAGCGAGGGTTAAGCTTCCCATGCTTACCAAATCTGAACACGCCCTTGGTCGGCGATACTTTGACAAACACTTTGTCGCCAACCTCAAATTCCACTTTTCTACGCTTCGGATCAGCATAAGACTTCTGTCGACTCTGAGCGGTCAACAACCTTTGTCTGATCAGCACAATGTCTGAGGCAGTCCTTTCGACTAGCTCTGGTCCGATCAGAATCTTGTCGGCATTCTCATCCCAACAAATCGGAGATCTGCACTTACGACCATATAAAGCTTTGAATGGAGCCATCTTGATAGTAGCATGCCAGCTATTGTTGTACGTGAACTCAATCAGACTCAAGCTGTCTTCCCAGCTAGTCGGACGATCAAGCACGCATGCTCTCAGCATATCCTCCAGGGTCTGGATGGTCCTTTCAGACTGTCCATCAGTTTGAGGATGAAACGCAGTACTGAACCTTAGCTCGGTTCCCATTGCCTTATGCAACTCTTTCCAGAATCTGGACATAAATCTGCCATCGCGATCTGACACAATGGTTTTTGCAGTACCATGCAGACGGATAACTTCGTGTAAAAACACTTCCGATAGCTTCTGGATTCCCCATGTTATCTTGATAGCCACGAAATGAGCACTCTTTGTGAGCCTATCAATGATAATCCATATAGCGTCTTTCTGACTTCGCGTCTTGGGTAACCCTGTGACAAAATCCATAGCAATATCCTCCCACTTCCACTCAAGAATTGGTAGAGGTAACAATTCTCCACCGGGTCTTCGGTGTTCTATCTTGACCTTCTGACAAGTCAAGCATCTGGCCACGAAATCTGCCACATCTCTCTTCATATTGGGCCACCAGAACTTCATTATGAGGTCCTTGTACATCTTGCTAGAGCCTGGATGTACAGAATAGGCTGACGAATGGGCCTCTCTCATCACCAACTGGCGAATACCATCTACGTCAGGCACGCAAATCCGGTCTTGAAACCAAAGTGATCCATCATCTTGAATCACGAAGCCGGGCGCTTTCCCGTTCATCACTTCGCTGCATAGCTTTACCAAGATCACATCGTCGACCTGCTTCTCCCTAATCTGATCAAGAAGCGTAGCTTGTATCTCAAGCATACTCAGGAATCCACGACGTTGATCGTACAAGACTTCAATCTCGCACAATTCTTGGTCCAGCTTGGTCTGAGCAACAAGCAAAGCTACTACGGTCTCGTGCGACGTCTTTCGGCTCAATGCATCTGCTACAACATTAGCCTTGCCTGGATGATACAACAACTCGATATCGTAGTCTTTGAGTAGCTCCAACCAATGACGTTGTCTCATATTCAGCTCCTTTTGAGTAAATATGTACTTGAGACTCTTGTGATCCGTGAAGACTTGACATCTCACGCCATAAAGATAGTGCCTCCAAATCTTCAACGCGAACACAACTGCTGCTAATTCCAGATCATGCGTCGGATAATTTTCTTCATAGGTCTTCAGCTGTCTCGATGCATAAGCAATCACCTTGCCTCTTTGCATCAACACACATCCTAACCCATTTTTCGAAGCATCACTGTAAACCGCATAATCTTCATTTCCTTTTGGCAGCGTCAACACTAGTGCCGAGGTCAGACACTGCTTCAGCTTCTGAAAACTGGCCTCGCACTTGTCACTTCAGACAAACTTCGTGTGGACCTTGCGGAGCAAACCGGTCATCGGTAGAGCGATTTTCGAAAATCCCTCCACAAACCGTCTGTAGTATCCAGCAAGTCCTAGGAAACTACGCACCTCTTTCACATTCTGAGGTTGTTTCCAATTAGCTACAGCTTCAACCTTCTGGGGATCGACCATCACCCCATTCTCGTTGATAATGTGGCCTAAGAAAGCCACTTCCTTGATCCAAAAGTCGCACTTAGACGACTTGGCGTAAAGTTGATTCTGCCTAAGGACTGACAAAATGATCTGCAAGTGATCCTCATGAGCTTCCATGCTCGGAGAGTAAATCAAAATGTCGTCGATGAAGACCACCACGAACTTGTCCAAGTACTGGTGAAAACATCGGTTCATCAGGTCCATGAAAACAGCTGGAGCATTTGTAAGCCCAAATGGCATGACCACGAACTCGTAGTGACCATATCTCGTCCGGAATGCAGTCCTCGGAATATCTTCCTCACGAATCCTGAGCTGATGATAGCCAGATCTCAGATCGATTTTGGAAAAGACTTTTGTTCCCTGCAGCTGATCCAATAAATCATCTACCCTTGGCAAAGGGTATTTGTTTTTTATCGTAACTCTATTCAACTCACGGTAGTCGATGCAAAGTCGAAACGATCCGTCTTTCTTTTTGACGAACAATACCGGAGCACCCCAAGGCGATGCACTCGGCCTTATGTATCCCTTGTCAAGAAGATCTTCAAGTTGCTTCTTCAATTCTTGCATCTCAGCAGGAGCCATCCGATACGGAGCTTTTGAAATTGGCGCAGTACCAGGCTCGAGATCAATAGAAAATTCAACGTCACGACTCGGGGGTAGACCAGGAATTTCTTCTGGAAAAACATCAGAAAATTCCCTGACCACAGGAATCTTAAGAACTGTAGGTCCATCTTTCTCGGGCGAATCCAGGTAGCAAAGGTACCTGACACATCCTTGCCGAAGCAGCTTAAACGCAGCCATCGCATTGATAAGCTTACCGTTATCAGCGTCATTCCGACCCTTGAACTTGCACACAAACTGGCCCCCAGATGACACCGTTACCGTCCTCGAGCTAAAATCAATCACAGCCCCATGACGTGTCAACCAATCCATACCGAGAATAATGTCGTATGGAGCCATAGTAATACAGATTAAATCCGCTTCAAACTCCTTACCCTGAATGGTAACTGGAAACTCTGACAAACTCTTGGTGCCCACTAAACGGTCACCATTAGGAAGATTAACAACGAAGGGTTCACAAACCTCGTTGCACACTAATCCTAACTTACTAATGCAATTTTCCAAAATAAATGAATGGGTAGCACCCGAATCAAATAGAATGCTCACAGAAGTAGAATGGAGGTATAGAGTACCTTGAGCAACTGGAGCATTAGGTCCATCAGCCTCACGCATCTCGTATAAGCGTTGACCTTGACCTCCTGAAGCTGCTAGGGTTTTGCCCTTGTTCTGCGCGGCAGTCTGTATTGAAGGACTTGGAGTCTCTGCCGGTTTGAACCTAGGTCGAGTATTCTGATTAACTGACCCTTGATGTGACTCTGTCCCTGTCTGCTTTTCCGGATGACAGAACTTCTGCACATGCCCTCTTCTTCCACAGCTATAACATAGCTTCTTTTCCCTCGTACATTCAGTGTTCTTGTGCCCAAAGGCACCACAGTTGAAACATTGGATCCGGCCTTTGCCCTGACCCGACTGTTGTGTTGACCCACCTTGAGTCATTTATGTCCTCGCTTTACCAGACTTATCAAAGTTGGATGGCGGCGCAGGACGCTTGAAACCACTGGCCTGAGATTGACCCTGCATCGATCTCTGGCGATTCCGTCGCTTGGTCGACTCTTCCAAAGTCACCTCTAATTTGTATGCTACATCAACGTATTGCTCCAAGGTAGATCATCCGTGACGCAACATTAATGGTTTGATGTCCGGGCTCATCCACTCGTGGAAGTGCCAAATCTTCTGATCTTCACTGGACACTATCGACCCAGCGTACTGTAGTAAATGATTGAACTTAGCTGCCAGCTCAGTCACTTTTAGTCCGTCGTTCTTGGGGTATAAGAATTCCTTCAGCTTCTCATCCCTCATAGCTTGGGAAAAGAAACGGTCATTCATTTTCGTCTTAAACATCCCCCAAGTTAGATCAGCCCTATCAGCTAGCCCCGTGTTCTCCCACCATTCACTAGCATCTCCTTTCAGCTGCAGAGAAGCTATGTGCACCTTCTCAGCCTCAGTGCACTCAATGTTACGGAACAATCGTTCCATATGGGAAAACCAATGAGCTACCCTGACCGGCTCTCCTTTACCGTCATAACTATCCGGCCTCATGGAGTTAATGGTCTTCAAGGCTCGACCATAATTATCCCTGTTTCTGACCGGTTCAACATGGTGTACCTGAACATTAGGTTCTTCAACCCTTTGTACAACTGGCGGAACTGGCACTTCAGGTGCCTGCGGTGCGACAGGTCGCATCACATCAGCAATTGCCTGCATGAAGATTCCCCGAATAGCAGCAACAGCCGCAACATCAAAAACTACTGGAGCTTGGACCTCAGCTTGGTCATTGCCCCTAGGATTGTTCTGTGACATTGACTCGTGTTCTTCTACACGGTCCAGGTCGTCCCTTATGATTGGCCTTGGATTGCTCGGCCCAGCACCAGCGCGTATGGTATTCCTTGTATTCACCATCTGTTTACCGATTAAATCCCAAGTATTAATATCTTTTCCATAATACTTATCATGATAAAGTCACTTGGAATAGATCAACTGGGTAATTTTATATATATGGTGAACTTCTAACAGAACTACCTATCATACAAGAAAAATCTCCCGAGCTTCTAACAAAATTGCCCGAAGATTTCTGCACTGTGCCGTATATACAACAAAACAAACACACAAAAAGAAAGAACTACTACTGTCTAAGTCGACCCTCTACTTGGCGTCCTGAAAACGCTTCCTGTAGGGCAGACTCCCTAGACAATGTCTCTTTGAGCGGGGTTGGTCCTCGGAATCCGGAGACGGACTCCTAACCCTACTCGATTCTGGAACACACAGTTCGTCCCTCTGCTCTAAAGTGTTAGGCATCGCCCTGTTCCGAACCTGATCCATCTCGCTCATCAACCGATGCTCTTCAACAGAGACTTCTCGGTCCTGACGAAAGATCTCGGAGACCTCTTGGCTTGACCTCCTCCTGTCCTGAACAATACCTGACTGAGGGTCGCCTCTCTCTCTGCTGCGAAACTCAACAAAGATTGCATTCCACTCAGCATCTGTCATGGATGGGCCTGTAGGTCTTGGTGGCGAACGCGGGTAGATATACTGCATCCCCGAGTCGTCACTCTGAACCAACAAATGCCTCAACCTATCAGGTTCCTGAACCTGTAACTCGACTTCTACATGATCTTCTTCTGGATCCTCCTCTGGATCTTCTTCAGGGTCTTCCTCGGGATCCTCATTAGAATCTAACCCTGGTACTGACTCAACCTCTAGGGTATAGTCGATGTAGTGATCAGGTGATCCTTCCTCATCACCACCCTCCTCGTCCTCTGGGATCACTCCCATGGAATAGTCATTGTCGTAGTGGCCTAGCACGTACCTCGATGGCTCTACTGGCTCTGCAACTGGTGCTACCTCAGCATGGGTTCTCAACACCACTGACTCAGGCAACACATGCTTCACCTCCTCGGGTGGGCTACTGGACTCACCAATCTCAAAATACCTCGGAGGAGTCGGAAAACTCGGCCTCTCAGGAGACGGCAAAGCCATCTCGGCCTCTTCCAGCTCTCTAATCAAAGACAAGCAAGCTCCCATCCTTCGGGACAACAAGAAAGAATTAGTCTTTCTAGATACAGAAGCAACTTCCATATCAGACTTCTAGAAAAGGCACGACTATGAACGACTTTTTATTTGAAAACTCAGAGCTCTTGGAAAGCATTTTGGCTCTGATACCAAATCTGTAACACTCCCAAATCGCAAGATTTTGACAATTGAAAGTATTACCGCCAATGACCCCGGATTCAACATCACGAAGTCACCCCAGGCTTTTACAGTTGATATAAAATCAAATCACGGCTTATATAGCCATATATTACAACTTTTACAAAGTCAATGTACTGGGAATACAACCATTCCCACATACAACAAAATGCTTAACAGCAAAGTCTACAGCGGAAATCTTAACAAAATACAATAATACGCAGCGGAAATCTTAAACAAAACAGTTTATCAAACGTCGTTCATTCTTCTAGTCGCTTCTAGCCTTCTCAAATCCTTAATTTATCTGATGTGCCGAATCGGACGGATGACACCAGCCAACCATGCAAGGAATATAAAGGTTGGTCAGTCTAATGAAAGACTACACAAGGGTACAAAGCAGAATGGTTCGAAGCAGTCGTATTAGGTTAGACTCATCGTCCCTCGATTAATAACCGAGTACGCTAGTCAACCATCATACTCCTACTAGAATATATAAAACAGCATGAACAAGAGAAGATTCTGGAGACCGAGTCTCACAGCAATCAATCCCAACAGAAGACTCCAAACGAAATGAGCCTTAAAGAAAACATGACAAATGTTGGAAATCATTAATTTATAGAATACACACAATCACAGAATCACAGTATCGCATTCTAGCGACTAATAGTTAAGACGAGCTTTCCTAGCTGCACTAGCGTCTAGCTGTACTACTCGCCCAAGGTATATTAATTATGTGCGACAAAGGCACTTATCTGATTAATTTCCAAAACACACGCATCACGTTATAAGCTTTTAGATATATGTGTCGCCATGAGTGACATATATCGACGGAATGGACCACACGGGACCAAACCTAAATCCACATCATAGTTGGTCATGACCAGAAGTTTGGCATAGGAACTTGAACGCCCTGTTATTTGCCAGTTATAAAGAAATGAATGGACCTCGCAGAGTCCAAGCGCTCCTACGAATACTCGTGCTAACTAACAGTTCAGCACAATTATAATCCACATCAAAGCCAACATGGCCAACATCATAGATCTAACAATCTATATATATATATATATCAAAATAGCGTTGCCACTAACAGTATATGCAACCTATTATAATCTTTTTATATGAATTTCACCTTTAAAATCCACAACAAAACCATTATGAACATAATAGCGCTGTATCTAGTAATATACAACCTATTATAACAGCACTTCTTTTATCAAATAATTGATCAAAACTGTTCCCAACATAAACAAGAAATCATCCCAAATTAATTAACAACAAACAATTGATAATTAATTGAAGTATGGAATGATGAGCAAGAGAGAACCGCCACTTGCCTTAGAATAGACGATTGCTAATACAACTTCTTAAGAACGGGTCCTGAATCTTGAATCTGGAACGAAACCTGGATAAAAATCCCATTGGAACAATCCAAAACGAGACCCTAAGTTAGATTCCATATACTTACATATGAATCTAAAAGAATAGGAAAAGAAATCAAAGGAATCGAGCCAAGTCCAAAGCCAAACCACAAGACACACGACTCGGACGCCCTTACCGCGATCGCGGTAAGTCGCGGCCAGTCGCGGTTCATCAACAGTGGCAAAGCTTCGACAGCTTCCATGGCGGGGAGGGGAATTTACCCGATTCGTGGAGGCCTCATTTTGCATTCAAATCGATCACAAAACACTTGTAAGCCTTCCCTAACACTTGGGCAAGCTTCACCAATCCTTGGGATCACTCGAATCGAGCTCGAAAGGCACAAAAATGGCGAATTTCAGTGGGCAAAAACCAGAGAAAAGAGAGAGCTCAAGGAGGAAGACGAAGGCAGTTCTCGGATTGGTTCCACCCCCTTTTATACTGAAAATATGTGCCTCACCAAGGGAAACACGCAGGGAACAAGGGAACACAAGCCAAGCCAGCTGGAGAGCCACCTGCCCTTTCAGAAAAATCAGAGGAACAGAGCTACAGTAACCGCCTGTGAGGAAGACGACACTGCTCAGCAAAAGGCGTTACCGCGAGCGCGGCCGGTCGCGGTGTATCGCGGTTGATCGCGGTCAATCGCGGTGAGTCGCGGTTTTAAGGCCGACTTCGTTAATCCTTATCCGGACTCGGCTTGGTTTAAATTTCTTAACTCCGGGTTAAATATATTCGTACATAAACGTCAAATTAACCCTGAATACACTTCAACTATGCTTTATAATACTCGGAAAAATTTACAGAGTTCAAACCCCTTACAGAAAGTCCAAAACTCTTCAGAAATTAATCCGTCTAGTAATTCAGGAGTTTAGAAAAATTCCAAAATATTCTTATAAATTGAGGGGTGTTACAAAAACGAATTAGCCAAAGGAGTTCGAGATATACCCTATGTGTGTCCAGGTCGTCGCACGCTCAGAGGGGTCTGTTCGACGCCATCCATATCGAGACGCGTCTGGACGCTGCTGTGGATGGGCATGCGCCTAGATCCAGAAGCCATCGATTGTACCTGCGACTGAAGAGACTCATTTTCACGGGTTAGTTGCGCGATCTCGGCCTCGGATTGGGTGGATAAGGTAGCTAAGGCTTCGGTCTTTTGGCATTGCTGGGCAAGTTCCTCTTGGAGGGCAGTCATTTTTTGGGCAAGCTCTTGGAACTGGGTTGGAGTAGGATTGTCGGTCGTGTTTCCTTGAGCTTGGGAGTTGTCTTCGAGACGTGGTTCCTCGGTGTTGGTAGGTGGGTTAATAGTCATGGTTGGGAGATTTCAAGATAGTGATCGGCAAGTTGCCCCACCGTGGGCGCCAAATTGTTTTGGGGCGAAAAGATCAAACGACCTAAATCGCCTTAGACGGGGTAACTAGTCGATCGGATTATAGATATCAAACCAATCTAAATAGACAATCAACCAATAAAGAAGAAATACGAGAAATCAAAGTGATTTTATTGATATATTGACGATTGAGCCGGATCAAAGTACAACTTATTTTCCGTAACATCCTTGATCTCCGTAATAATTCCTTGAGTGGTATAAAATACATTCGATGTATTTTCGGGACTTATAATATTTGTTTGTATACAAACATATAATTTCCGGGGTTAAAAACTCATACCAAAACCTTTCCCCAAAAGTATTGCACGCCACCCTCGTTCTTCACACCAGCGTGCGTGCTGTCAGGCACCGCTGGAGGGGATGGTCGGCTCTTCCTTGGGCTATATAAGGAGCCCAATCTGGAGGGTCGATGGGCACCCAGTCTCTCTCCCTCCCATCCTTACTCGGCTACCTCTTCCCGCCGGCGAGCCGCTGTTATGCAAGGAGTCGCGGTGGTCCGGAGCTGTTGCTACTGGTTGGCGAGCCATGAACCAGCTGTTGGATGTCTGACCGGGAGCTGCTGCACCTCCGGCGTTGGCGACCCAGATCCGACGCAAGCCGCTGCTGTCAAAGACGCCGTCGGAGCTCCTACCGTCGTTCTGCAGTGCTGCCTGCCGTCGTGCTCCGCCTCTGCTGCTGCCCCTTCCCAGCGTCGTGGTGCTGCTGCTCTCCCGGGCGACGGAGAAGCCCTTCCCGGCGTTGGCTGCGTTGCACCGATGTTGGTGTTGGAGCTGCCGAGCTCCATTGTTGTTGAGTTGTTGTGGTTGTTACGCAAGGGGAAGAAGAAGCAAAGGGTGGGCCCCCCTCCTTTATTCAGCTTCTTAGATGGGCCGTAAAGCCCAAATCCCATTCGGTCCAAATTTAACCCGAAATCAATCGAGCGGTATAATTTCGACTCACTTTTATCCGTATTTTTCTTTAGGGAAATTTAATTATATTTTTATGATTTAAAATCATAAAAATTTATTAAATTTAATTACTTGAGTTCGTCCAGACAAATTAATTTGTCAGTTATAATGTTATTTGCGGGCTCGCGTATGGACCCGTAATCCTGCTAGAGCCATCTAAAGCATAGGCCATATCCTTGAAAATGATATCATCATTAGTCGTCTCGTCTAGATTCATCGCCGAATCTACTCCAGGCAAGTGGCGGTTCGCTCTTGCTTATCATTCCATATTTTCATTAATTATCAATTATTTAATTGTTAATTAATTTGGGATGATTTACTGTTTTCGTTGGGAACAGTTTTGATAAATGATGTGATTAAAACATGATATTATAATAGGTTGTATATCTGCTAGAACAACGTTATTATAGATATATATGTATGATGATTGTCTTGAGGGCATTGATGTGGACTATTGTGTGCTTGAACTGTTTAGTTAGCCCAAGTATTCGTAGGAACGCTACTGGGGACCTGTGAGGTCTAGTCGTTTCTTTATAACCATGGTGGTTAGGACAACCTAACACCATCTTACAGGTCATGACCGTCCTCTATCCGAGTATAGAGGTGGTGCACTTAGCTAGTGTCACAAACCTTGGGATTTATTCCCTTCGATATATGCCCCTCATGGCGAAACATATATTCAATATATGTCCCTCATGGCGAAACATATATTTAAAAGCTTATAACGTGATGCGCGTTTTGGAATCAAATGAGATAAGTGTCGTTGTCGCACATAATTAATATACCCTCAGGCGAGTAGTACAGCTAGGAAATAGTGAAGCTAGGAAAAATTCGTCTTGACTTTGATCAGAGTAAAGTTCTCTTTCCAATATGGATTCGCATTGTGCGGTGAGGTTGGTCGAGAACCGAAATATCAAGTCGTTTTAAACGCTTGTATGAAACTATAATGTTCCCCAATATTTGTCATGCTTCCGATAAGACTCAATTCGTTGGAGTCTTCTTTTGGGTTGATTGCTGTGAGACTCGGTCTTTCAGAATCTTCTCTTGATCATGCCTTTTCGTATATTCCAGTGGGAGTATGGTGGTTGACTATCGTCGTCGGTTGTTATTCGAGAAGCGATGAGTCAAACCTAATACGACTACTTAGAACCACTCTGTTTTTAACCCTTGCATAGTCTTTCATTAGACTAACCAACCGATTATTTCCATTGCATGGTTGGTTGGTGTCATCCGTCCTATACGACACATCAGATAAACTGCAGTTCCGGGAAGGCTAGAAACGACTATGAAGGCAAAATGAGTTTTTAAGAGTTTTGTCCATGTTAAGATCCTTGGCGGTGATCGCTGTGATCAAGACTTTATGTCATTTACTTTACAAAGACTTCCGTTGTATTTCTGATGTATTTGGAATTATGTTGTAATTCCGAGACTACGGTTAAATGAAAATTATGATATTTGTATTATAACTGTTGTTTTATGATTTTCATAAAATGGTTAAGCCTTGGGTGACATCGGACAGAACGTCTGAGGTCACTGGCGGTAATGCCTTTCAAGGATATATTTGGGGGTGTTACATATTTTACTATCGTCTGAAAGGAGTTAGTAGATTACCTTAGATAGCCTACCTTCAAATAATTTGGACTAGATTCAGGTGAAGTGTGATTTTATTTACTGTTGCATCGTTGTGGTGATCCTTAACCTTAGATATATTTATCCCATTGATTTTTTTCTGTTTTATTTGTTATTATTTGTTAGCTTAATTATAGTTTTCCCCAATTTCATATATTTTCGGCCTAGTTCACTGGTAGCATTTCAATTAATATTACATTGGTCTTTGTGGGATCGACACTTGACTACTATAACTGATCTCGTACACTTGCGGGTAGGTTTTAGCCACATCAAGTTTTTGGCGCCGTTGCCGGAGACCAAATTGTTAATATTAGTTGTTAACTCTATTGGTGAGTCTAGGTCATTATTTTTGCTTTGACCTTTTTTTTACTTCTTATTTCATGTAAAAAAGAAAAAAAGATACCACCTCCTTGATGTCATCCGCCTCCAACTGCTCTCCTCGCTTGGTGCAGAATGTGAAGATGCATGAATACCTATCTGTTTGGTGAGTTTCCTTTCCTCTCCCTTTTTCTCTACATTGGGCCAATGTAGGATTTAATCTTGGGGGAGATATAACTCTATGTGTAGCTCCGTTTGCATGTTAGCATTTTTTGTGTTTTCTTTTTATTTTTCTGTGTTTTTTTTCATAACATTTCATGCATCATGCATTGCATTTTAGGTGTTTGATATGATTCTCATGCTTTGCTTTGCTTGTTTGTCTTCCAAAAATTCCTCTTGAAATATATTGGTTGTTAATATTGTAATTGATTTTAAGCATGTTGATGATAATTTTTATATTTTCTAATGTTTGAGTTGAAGTGTGTATTTAGTCATTGCTTGAGACTAGTATGGACTGAAATTCTAGACAAATAACCTGTGATTTTTTTAGCCTTAGGACTGTACATAATTGAGTCATCTTTTTCTTTTCGTGTGTGTGATTCTCACTTTGATTGCTTTATCTCTAGAACTTGCGTTTAGAACTTATTTTGAGGCCACGTTTATGACTCTTGTGCATGATATAAAAATGATTGAGGCATTATTTTTATTAGCCTATATTTTCCTTTACTACCCTTATATATTATTCCTCTGCTTGAAGCCCGTTGAGCCTAATTAGCCTATTTATTTGGAAGCCCCACAAAAACATCCCGAGCCTAATTAGCCTTTTACCCATCCGGGAATTAGGACGATTTATTTGTTTGTTTTTATGGTTGCAAGCCAAGCTTCGGGGAGTTATTTGTATGGTGTGGTATTGTTGAAAGTGTTTTGGCTTTTGGAAAAAAAAAGATAGAAAAAAAAAACTTTCTTGGATATTAATTAGATAGAGACAACCTTTGTATTTCTTGTGAAATTTTGAACTACGTTCTTGCTTGTCCTCAAGCAAGGTTTAAGCTTGAAGGAATTTGATAACACCTAATTTATACATATTTTAGGAGTCTAGTTGCATATTAAATTAGATCATTTCCATACATATTTTATATTTTTTATATTTAATTTTGCATTATTTTATATTCGGAGTCTACACTCGTATTTTTATGATTTCAGGTATTTAAGGTCCAGTTTGAAAATGATACGCTCGAATTTGCAAATGTCCGAGTGTCAACTAAAAGAATTACTTTGGTGGGCCGTTGTTTAGCTGCTGCACGTGAAATTTGGGCCCGTATGAGAAGCCCGCTTGAATTCTTCCAATGAAGTGGCCCACGTGAACTCTCGGTGTTCAATTCCAATTTGGCCTACGTGAATATGACGGAGGGGCGTGTTGTCACTGTTTCACATGTTGGGCCAGCAGATATATTTAGATAGAACTTATATTGGGCTTTTTGACTTTCTTATCCACGTAGCTTTATTTTAGATTAAGTAGTTTTAGGTTTAGGAGGATTTTGGAGTCATTGACCCTTTAAGAGTTTTTAATTAATAAAAAAAATCTACTAGTTTTTATGTATTTTTCTTACTCCCTACTAGCTTATTTTATTTTTATTTTTTCTTCCTCTTTTTTGTTTTTTCTCTCTCTAAAATATTGTTTTTGGGGTTTAGGGTTTAAGGGGTAGGGTTTAGGAGGTAGGGAGTATGGTTTAGGAAGAGGGAGATGAGTCCATTTTTACTAAGGGTTCATTAGTTTATAAAAAAGTTTGTCAAATGATCATTTACTTAATTCACTGTAGGTTTAGGGGATGGAGTTAGTTTTAGTTTTAGTTTGAGTTTTGGTTTTCTTTTGTGGGAGCTTTGAACTGCCGTACAAAACAAGGGGTTGAATTTCAAGAAAGGATTTTGGCACCTTTAGCACTTTGAAGACTTGTTATTATCGTTTCAGCCTTTGTCAACTTGAATTATTTTGTTATTGAAATTTTGGATTTCTTATCTCCCGTATTTATTGAATAATTCATATATGTTGTTGGTTAGTCTAAATCTATTGAATATGTCTTTAATTATGCTTGGATAGATTCCTAATTCTAAGATTGGGGTGATCCAGACGATGCGTATGTAATTAGAATTATTTCTTTGCATGAATTGAAATAGTATTTGATTCGTTCCTAGATGCTTTATGCCCAAGTAGCTTATGCGAATTGGATCCTATTAGGGTTTGAGACTGAAAGGTGATAACTTTAATAGGTAGTCAAGTAGGGTTTGAGACTGAGAGGTGATAACTTCTACTGGAATCCTAGGAATTGAACCTGAGTGTTATTTGTGCGACAACAACTTAATTACTCTTGAGGATTAATAGGCTATCATAGATGCTCTATGTTTAAGTTGGATTAGCGGAGCGCGACATCGAATGTTATTTCAGTTTATCCCTAGACTCTAAGTGCGTTAAATGGTTTGGATGAGATTAGCTCTGCGCGAGAGCGATTGTTAGTTTAGTCCATGCACGTTTACTATCGTGTGAAAGGAGTTAGTAGATTACCTTAGATAGCCTACCTTCAAATAATTTGGACTAGATTCAGGTGAAGTGTGATTTTATTTACTGTTGCATCGTTGTGGTGATCCTTAACCTTAGACATATTTATCCCATTGATTTTATCCAGTTTTATTTGTTATTATTTGTTAGCTTAATTATAGTTTTCCCCAATTTCATATCTTTCCGGCCTAGTTCACTAGTAGCGTTTCAATTAATATTACATTGGTCTCTGTGGGATCGACACTTGACTACTCACTAGTACAAAAAGGCCATCTAATACCGGTTTTTTACTAAAACGGATACCGATTATGGTTCCGGTCTAAGATGAGCCGAAATCTTGCTCCGTATACCGGTTTTTCATAAACCGGTATGAAACAAGGACACGGATACCGATTATTTAAAAAACCGGTATCCCCATATTTGTTTTTTCTTTTGTTTAAAAATTATTTATTGCCGATACCGGTTATGTTAAAAACCGGTATCTACCTCCTTGTCTGTTACATATCGGTTATTAAAATAACCGATATGATATTTATTTTTTATTTTTTAAAATATTTTTTTACAATACCCATTCAGCTATATATTATACCACATGTTTACGTCATTGTATTGCACACAAAATGCTACAACACTGTACATCAAAATCACATCAAATAATCCATATATAAATTATATATAATAAACTGTTAACAAGTGTTAGCTCCTTGAGCTATAAATAACAAAACAACTTAAGAGTTTCATATCTCTTTAAACTATAAATAACAAAATAACCTAATAAAATAGCATCCAACAAAATATACTAGTTATAGATAGTCAAAAAGCTCTATCAACATACATACATATATGCTTTTAGCTCCTATGCTGGGGGACATGCAAGTTCAACTCTAACTCTATGCTTTTAGCTCCTATGTTGTGGGCAAGTTCAACTCCAACTCAAAAATAGGTTGGAGATATTGAAGACATTCCTCTATTACTTCCAAGATATGCTCCTTGTTGTATCTTCGCGATTAATGTGCTAAGTACTACATTAAGCATTATAAACAAGATCATTAATCTTATAAATGGAAAACAATGACACATCAAGATATAGCAGGTAGCACTCACGTACACTAACTGAGAATCTAACTATGAAAATGCAATAATTGTCTTAACAATGTATGAAAACAAAGAAGACAGTACATAGGCATAAAAAAGAGCAAGATAATAAATTTGTGATGAGTACAAGTTTTGTAGGAAAAACAAGAATAGAAACTCATAAGCATATATAATTATATATTGAATAATTATAAAGTTGCAGAGAATAAAAACAGGAAAACATAATATAAATTATAAAGTTGCGAATTTAACAAAGTAGCATAATGTCAATTACAATTAAGTATTGGCATACACATCAAAAAGTAATAAAGTGTGCTTGCTATGCCATATAACAAGAATTTATCTAGCCATAGAAGACGCATGTTTCTCTAACTAGCTACAAAGTAGTTCAATTTTCACTAGTATACTTATCCTTATATATATAATGCAGAAGCAGCAACATGCAACAACAATAATGTAGGGGGAGTAATTTAGAAATTGCTCTCTTTGTTTCAACAACGCGTGTCTTCTTCTTGGGCACATTCTGCTTCACAATATACATACAAACTAATGGAGTACCTAATGAGTCAATCAAATATGTCATCTTTAAAGATAAAGCTTCATCTTCCTGAATTCTTGCATATTCATGTAAGCTTGGATTATTAAGTTCAATAGTAGGCAATTTCCCTTGCGAGATTATTTTGTGAAAGTTATATCAAGTATACATTATCATATAAATATGGTCTGAACATCTTGCATATCTATAACTAAGAGTACCTACCCTTTTTAATCAGTGATCCACTCAGCAACAATTCTGATAGTTGATAAGTGAAGGTGTCATCATCTTGCATCTCTTAGTGAGAGACTCTTACTTCGTTCAGCCTCTTCTTCCGCCCCATTCCGATTATCCTCTCTGCTCATCCTCATCAAATCATCCATATATCTCTTTCATGCTACCCTCGATGTTTCCATCACCTGAAATTACATAAATAACATGAGGTACATGGACTGTATGTGTTTGTAGGAAACTACTAATATGGTTTTCATTGTTCACCATTTTACCTAGTTGTACCAGCTGTATGTTGCTCCAACTAATTAAGTAGTATGAGGCTGAATAAAATATGAAAGTATAGAAGGAATGTTGGATACACAATAATATTTTGAAAGAAAAACTCCTCAACTGTAAAAGACGTTTTCCCTAGAGAATCTAGGACACATGAGGAAAGAGCCCACCACAATGATGCTCTAAGCTACTGTTAACATTACCATCTGCAACAAAACATCTCCAAATTAGTCTATTACCTACATTTACACCCATTAGCACACATTCCAAGTAAACACATTAATTTTCAAGCAAATAATCTCACGACAGTTCAGTGCCCAAAAATTCAGAAAGGCCATATATCGCCAGCCTTTCTAATCATATCAAGGGCAGTCACTTGACAATAATTACCAATTTGTCAGACAAAAGGATAATTAGTTGGCTGCTAGATTCTTTTATAAATTAGTTGGCTGCTAGATTCTTTTATAAATTTGCTGCCTAAGGAGAAATTTGTGGCATACATAGCATAACAATAAGATGCATCAACTACACAAATATACCCAAACTACTCACAATTGTGGGGACTACACAAATCCACCTTACACAAATCTACTGCACACAATTCGATTGCACACAAATCTACTGCACACAGAACTACTGAACACAAATCTAGTGCACAAAAAGATGAAGCAACTGAAAAGATAAACTTCAAAAGAAGTTGTAGCAACTCACGGCTTAAGGGCGGAGGTGGCCAGGGGAGAAGCTTCATGGACTCGGGGAGGGGCGAGCCGACGGGGAGGCGAGTGGACGGCAAGGAGGCAACTGAGCAAGCCAGCAAGGAGGCGAGTGGGCGATCTAGCGAAGAGGCGACTGGGCGAGCCGGTGGTGCTTAGAAGGAGCCGGCGAGGAGGCGGTGCACAGCGGCTTGGAGAAGAACAGATGGGAGAGCAGGAGAAGGAAGCAGCCGCGGAGAACAAGATGAAGGTGACAGGTTTTAGGGTTTGCTTTTATATGAGGTGAACAGATGGGTTTGCTTTTAATAATAAACAAGGATACCGGTGTTTACGAAACCCGTATCCCTATTGCCTTAGCTTAAAAAAAATACGTTTGCCTGTTTATTACACCGCACATGCATATCGGTTATATTAATAACCGGTATACAATTTTTTTTTTCCGCAGATACTGGTTTTGTCCAATAACAGGTATCCGTTTCCAAGTTCCATACCGGTTTTATGCAACCGGTATCCTTCCTTCCGGTATTAGATAAGCCGTTTGTACTAGTGACTACAACTAATCTCGTACACTTGCGGGTAGGTTTTAGCCACATCATAACTCCCCCTCAATTTAGCATATATCTTTCAAACGACGCATGCAAATATTGTGTATGAGTTTGTTAAACACTCTAGTGGGCAAGGATTTGGTAAAGAAATCTGCTAAGTTCTTGCTTGACTGAATTTGTCAGACATCAACCTTGCCTTCCACTTGAAGCTTATGAGTAGAGAATTTTTTTGGGGATATATGTTTAGTTCTATCTCCCTTAATATATCCTTCTTTTATCTGGGCGATACATGCTGCCTTATCTTCATATATAACCGTTGGTTGTTTTGCAATTGATTCTAATCCGCAAGATTCTTGGACATGATGAATAAAAGATCTGAGCCACACACATTCTCTTTCAGTTTCATATAACGCAATCAATTCTGCATGATTTGATGAAGTGGCTACTAGGGTCTGTTTTGTTGAACGCCATGAAATAGCGGCTCCTCCATAAATGAACAAATATCCTGTTTGTGAAATGGCTTTGTGCGGGTCCGATAAATAATCCGCATCAGAATAACCAACCAATTCTTTATTTTGTACTCCATCTGATCTTTTGGAAAAAAAACCATATCACTAGTTCCACGTAAATAACACATAATATGCTTAATACCACTCCAATGTCTTTTCATTTTTTTTTTTTGGTAAACGAGAGGCAGCACTCTCGGGGAATAACATTGAACCAACATGGGCTAAACAGAGACAATCCTAGGGGTAGCCCTACCCCTAACATTGTTTGAAATGAAAGCAAAGGAACCCACAGGCGGGTTAACTAAAACATGTTTACCAACTGGAAAGGAGAAAGCTAAGCTAGCGAGGGAGTCGGCGACAGAGTTCGCTTCCCTAAAGACATGGTTGAGACGAATTTCCCAATCTCGGAGGAGGAAGCTTTGGCATTGGTTGACCAGGCTGAAGAGGGGGTGAGTTTGGTTCATGGATTTCTGAATAAGGGTGATGGCGAGCTGTGAATCGGTCTCGACGTGCATCTTCTTGTAACCAAGATCCCATGCAAGTTGAAGCCCATCCAAAATTCCCCAAAGTTCAGCGGCTGGAACCGAGCAATTACCGATGTTGTGGACGAACCCATTGATCCATTTCCCTTCGTGGTCTCGAATGACACCCCCAGCTGAGCCCAATGTGTCCTTGGTTACAGACCCATCAGAATTGATCTTAACCCATCCTTCTTGAGGCTTCACCCAACGAATTTGGGCTTCGCATTTGCTTGTCATTGTCTTGTTGAGAGTTCTACTATCCCAGGCTGCCTTGTATTCCTTGACCTTACTCAGCACAAATCTTGGACCATCTCCTTCAAACTTCTCACCCATAAAGACAAAGTCGTTCCTCCACCTCCATATCCACCACAAGGCCGTAGCAAAAATCGCAGACCACAGCCCCACTCCATCCACGTTGGTCTTACACATGACATTTGATCTAAACCAGGTAGCAAAATGCATATCAAAGAAATCTGGAGTAAGGGATGAAGTACCAAGTGCAAGCCACTTACTCTTCACTTAGGGGCAATCCCTGAATAAATGAATGAGTGACTCAACCGAGGAGCCACACGCTAGGCAAGAGTCATCGTTCGTGAGGTGTCGTCTCCTCCTTTCTTCGTTTGTGAGCAGACTGCCTTTGAGTGTTAACCACATGAAAGTACATATTCTTTCCGGGGCTTGTAACTTCCATATAGCTTTGAACACAACCGAATCAGTCCCCTGATCAATTTTACCACCTGTGGATATGAAATAAGCACTGGCAATGGAAATTTCCCCATTTGATGTAGGCTGCCAGCTAAGAGTGTCCACCTTCGAGTCGCTGTGGATCGCGGCCGCTGCGAGCTTCATTAAAATGGAGGCGGGAAGCATACCGTTTAACAAGTTCCAGTCCCAACCACCACTATCTTTCCAATACGAGCTAACCACCAAATTTCCAGCCGAGGGATGAATGACATCAGTAGCCACTTCAGCAAGCAGGTGTTCAGCAATCCAGTTATCTTTCCAGAAGCGAATGCATTTTCCATCTCCAAGAAGCCAACGACAGCCTTTCGTGATCACCTCATGAAACGCTTTCTCGATGCTACGCCACACATGAGAGACATTTCTGACATCGGTATTTGAGGTGCGAATGTACTTGGCAGTCAGAATTCTTACCCATATTTCATCTATGTGCTGAACAAAGCGCCAACTCAGCTTGGCTGTGATAGCTAAATTGAGTTGTGTCATATTTCTCAACCCTAGCCCACCTTGACTCTTTGTCTTGCACACTTCTCGCCAAGACACCAGATGCATCTTCTTTTGTTGGTCCCAGTTTCCCCAAATGAAGGCTCGTGTGATCTTGTCAATATGTTTACAGGTGGAAATCGGGAGACATACAGTGGCCATGTTGTAGATTGGGATAGATGAGAGAATAGTCTTTGCTAAGGTCACCCGCCCGGCGAAACTCAAGGTGCGCCCTTTCCATCCAGTCAGCTTTGCCTTTACTTTATCGATCAATGGCTGAAAAGTCGCCTTTGACACCTTCTTATGAAGCACCGGCATACCGAGGTAACTTCCCAAATCACTAGTAACCTCAAATCCACATTCTGCATTAAGGTTGTTTACAATCTGAGGCGAGACATTCTGTGAAACATAGAGCTTTGATTTAGCAATGTTCACTTTTTGTCCCGAAGCTCTGCAGAAGCAATCAAGGCATCTCTGGATGACTCTAAGTTGTTCAACCGAATCCTTCACCATCAAAACAATGTCGTCTGCAAAGAACGCATGGGAGAGCTTGGGACCTTGCCGAGTTAATTTGATTGGTTTCCATTCCCCTTCCTCCACGGATTGGTGAATCATTTGGCTCAATTTCTCAATGCATAGAACAAACAAATACGGTGAAATCGGATCGCCTTGTCTAATACCACGGGAAGGGATAACAGATTCAATCATCTCACCATTCCACAGGACATTAATGTATGGGGACGAAATACAAGCTCTAATCCACCTAATCCATTTCTCAGAGAACCTCGCATCCACCATAACATCAATAATAAATTCCCATCGCAATCTATCGTAAGCCGTTTCAAGGTCGATTTTCAAAAGCATCCAACCCCTCTTGCCTTGCTTTTTTCTCATGGAATGGACCACCTCTTGCATAATAACGATGTTGTCGGAGATTAGTCTTCCAGGTAAAAAGCTACCTTGCATTGGCCCAATAAGCATATTCAAGATAGGTCTCATCCGATTCACCAGAACCTTAGTAATTAGCTTGTACAAAACATTGCACAAGCTGATCGGCCAAAATTGATTAATCTTTTCTGGTTTGTTAACCTTTGCCAGAAGGACAAGAAGAGTGCGGTTAAGCCCTTCAGGCAGCTCTGCAGACATGTAGAATTGATGAGCTGCATTGATGACAAAATCACTCATAATGTTCCAACATCTCTGGAAGAAGAGCGGCTGGAAACCATCAATACCTGGTGCTTTGAAGGCACCCATCTGATCGATAGCTGTTTTAATCTCTTCATCTCTAACTGGAGCATCAAGAGATGCCCAATGTTGAGCCGAAAGGTGGGGGAAGGCACCTGCAGGGGTCAAATTCGGCCACCGTTCAGCATCAGGTAAGCTGTAAAGAGATCTGGAGAAATTCACAGCCATTTCTTCGATTTTCCCACTGTTAGTGACCAGCTCATCTATATCATCTTTTAGCTCTTCAATTTTGTTCTTCTTTCTACGAACCATTGTCGAGAGATGAAAAAAGTTCGTGTTTCTATCTCCCGAGCAAAGCCACTGTTCTCGAGATTTTTGGAACCACAAAGTTTTCTCTTGTTCAAGGACTTGATTCAATTCTTCTTGTAGTTTTGCTTCGAGCTGTATAAGGAAGGGTGTGGCACCATTGTTGAAAGCTTTTTGAACTCCCCCAAGTCTTTCCAGTAGCTTCCCTTTGCGTTTGTGGATGTTGTCGAAGGTATCTTTATTCCATTCCATCAGGTGTCCTTTCAAGGAATCCAAGGCATGAGAGGTAGTCGTTGTATTGTCCCATTTGCTTCCAACAAACTCCATCAAATTGGGATGGGAAGTCCAAGCTGCCTCGAAGCGAAAGGGTCGTCTTTCTCTATTCCTGGAGGCATCAGAGACAAAGGATATTAACAAGGGACAATGGTCAGAGCAAAATTTGGCAAGATGGTACACACGCGCATCCGGCCAGGCGATCCGAGCAGAGCTGTTCATAAAGACACGATCAAGCCGTTTGTCTATCCTTCCTCGAAGAATGTTCTCTCTCGACCAAGTGAAGTTCGCCCCTGTGAATCCCATGTCGATCAACCCCAGGTTATTAACCCATCTATGAAAGATTGCCGTGTCCGGTGAGAGAGCACCACTGCCTCCTTGTTTTTCCCAGCCATGAAGTGTACTGTTAAAGTCTCCACCAATAAAGCAGGGCTCTGAGATTTTGCTTATCTCATATTGTAACTCGTCCCACACAGGCCGCCGCCTCGCTGGAGTAGATGGGTTATAGACAAGAAGAGATGAAACATGCGGTTTTCAAACTTAACGGTGGCATGGATGAAGTTGTCGAAGAGCTTGATAACTTGAAGATCATGATTATCGTCCTTCCAAAGAAGCCACACCCTGCCTGCAAACCCAGTAGCTTCCACCCTAATCTTCTTAGGGAAAATCATCCTGTCACACACTTGGCGCGCCTTAGCCCCATAAATTTTTGTTTCAAGGAGTGCCAAAATATCTACTTTATGATGTTTGATTAAATAGCGGCTGGCCCGGCGAAACCCATTGTTGCCGGCACCACAACAATTCCATATCATACAATTCATGACCAAACAACAAGCAAGGGAAACCGACCCTCCTAGATCGACTAAGTCGATCTAGTTTTTTCACTTTCTTCACCCATGATAACATGATTAGGAGGGTTATCAATGGGGTCATCCTGGGAGTTTCTGAGGGAGATCAAAATTTCAGAATTGTTCTCTCCTTCGTTGAGCGCACGATTCACCTGTGGCCTATCTGAGTAGCTCTCTTTCTCAAAGTCTCTCGGCCAAGCTTGTTTATTCAATCTTACTAAGGTTAGGGAGTTGTGAGTGGTTGGGTTTGGGTTTGGATTTGGCGAGGGCTGCAAGTTAGCAGTAGGGGCAAATCGGTGTTGGGCTGGAGAAGAGAGACTAGTGTTTCCAGTTGGGCCAGCACCATTCATGGGCCCAAGAACCAGCCCAGCAGGAGACCGCTCCCTTTGCCCAACAGGGACAAACTCCTTTCTCTGACTTAGGTTAACCCTACCATTGTTCTTAGCTCTTCTTGTGTCTGTAGAGGAAGACTCTGTTTCGAATTTCGACTTCTTTCACAGAGTGCTCTGCTCCCTTTCTGGCTTCTTTCCCCTGTGGCTTCAATAAATCAGATTTATCGCCTGTGATCCCTTGCTTTTCCGCCGATGTTGCCCTGCCCTTTCCTTTCCCAGAAACAACGTTAGCCTGTCCTGTCACCGTTTCCTCTGACTCATCTAGTAGGACAGCATACCTATTATTTCCTATAGCTTTGGAATACGCACTTCCCGTTGAGTTCCCCTTACCCTTCGACGACCAATTTTTCCTCGCCGGCAGCATCCAACCTCCATGGGAGCCTCTTTTCTTTTTTGATCGGTTGGAACCATGTTACATGGGATCGCTGGCTCTGATTCAGGAATTGGGTGTTTGGTTCCATCATTAGTGGCCTCCTTGTGATTCACATGGCATCTGCTAAATAAGTGTCCATATCTTCCACATTGAATGCAGATGAGGTGAAGGCTTTCATATTCCAAAAAATATATTTCTCCATTAATGTTGATAGCCCCTTTTAAAGGTTTCAACAAATCCACCTCGACACAGATCCTAGCAAATCTTCCTCTGTTCGTGAATAAGGTTTTGGTATCAACTCTGATGGGGCGTCCAATACCTTCTGCTATCTTCATCAAGACTCCTTCTTCATAGAAAATCAATGGCAAGTTTGCGATTTTAATCCATGCTGGCGAAGTGGAGATGACGTCTATTTCCGGGTTAAAACTTGGAGACCATTCCTTGGTGATTAGGTAATGGCCGAACACCGTCCAAGGGCCTCCGTTAAGCGCATGCATATAGTCTATCTTAGTTTCAAATCTGACGATAAAATAGCCCTTTGGGAGGTCCATAACTGTCATCTTTCCCACAGGTTTCCAAAGCTCCCTTAACTTCATTTCCATGATCTGGAAAGGAACAAAGTTGCCCAGGACTCTAACAACCAATGAGGATTTCCAGACCAAGGCAAGGGCATCAATGACCACATCATCGATGATAATGTCAGGTTCGCTGTCGACACCGTTGGGGAAGGAGATGGAGATCTTTCCGTTAAGGAAACCTTCCTCCAGAGCTAATCTTTGTTGGCCGGCGTCTCCCACCACCAAGTCTTTCCATGTACGCCAAGGGGGATCCGTTGGTTTAGCTGGTGGCGCCGAATCATCAGCGACCTCAATATGTATGCTCACAATTGCTTCCTGTTGCTGCAGAACTTGGTGAACTTGGTTCGACTCTGAGAGTTTGCTTTGTTCCTTCCCATTCATTTCCATGGGCGCTTGTGTGGCAGACCCCACTTCCGTTGTTCTCCCCTGAGAGTCTTGTGAATCCGGGACGATTTCTGGCGAGACCGGTTCCCTCTCTTCTTCGTACATCTCAATTTGTTTTTGTGTCTCATCGTGTTTGACAGTGGAACAAAGCATTCCATTGTCTCCCGAGACATCCTCCAAACGGAGTTGGTTCCTCGTTAGTGCAGGACCAAGTCTCACCTCCACATCAACTAGATCAGAATCCAGTTGGTCGCCTGAAAGCGGTTTCAAGTTCCCCAGTCTAGTCCCAGCAGAGGCCAGGGTATGCAAAGTGCAGGGGTGGGACGTACTAGCATGGTTGAACGGGGGAGGGATGGGCGGCTTGAGGCAGGATTTGGTTAGGATTTTAGAAGGGACAAGAGGGGTAGGGGGGAAGAGGGCGCTACAGGTTTCCGGCGCCCCATTTCTCCGGTCCCGGCGTGAGGCCAGTAACCGAGGCCCGTGAGGGGCGAGGCAGCGGAAACCACTCAAAAGTCAACGGGGGGAGTCAAGTTGCTTGCTGCTGTGAGGGGCGATTCAGAGAGAGAGAGAGAATAAGTATGTATATATTCCAATGTCTTTTCGTTGGTGTTGAGCTATATCTTGCTAAAAGATTAACTGCAAAAGCTATATCTGGTTGGGTATTAATAGAAAGATACATTAAGGCACCAATTGCACTTAGATATGGTACTTCACGACCCAATATCTCTTCATTGTTTGATCAAGGACGAAAAGGGTCCTTATCCACATTGAGTGACCCAACTACCATTGGTGTACTCAATGGGTGTGCTTTATCCATATTAAATCATTTTAGGACCTTTTCTATGTAATTTGATTGATGGATAAAAAATTCATTCTTTGTATGTTCGAACTGCAGGCCGAGACAATATTTAGTTATTCCCAAATCTTTCATCTCAAATTCATTTTTCAAGTAATCAGCTGCTTGTTGGATCTCATCTAGAGTTCCGATGATGTTTAAATCATCTACATAAACAGCTATGACTACATAACCCGACTCTGTCCTCTTTATAAATACACATGGGCTTATTTTATTACTCATAAATCCTTGTCTTAATAGATACTCACTAAGACGATTATACCACATACGACCTGATTGTTTCAACCCATATAATGATCTATTTAACTTTATAGAGAACATATGACGAGGCTTTGATTTTAATGCTTCCGACAATTTTAATCCGGAGGCTTTTATGTATATATTTGTATCTAATGACCCATACAAATATGCAGTTACTACATCCATATGTTGCATTTGGAGTTGTTCAACAACGGCCAAAGAAACTAGGAATCTAAGTGTTGTCGCATCTACTACGGGTGAATATGTCTCTATATAGTCTTGCCATGGCTTTTGTGTAAAGCCTTGTGAAACCAATCTGGCTTTATACCTCACAATTTCATCACGCTCATTGCGTTTGCGTACAAACACCCACTTGTAGCCAACTGGATTTACACCTTTAGTTGTCGGAGCTACTGGTCCAAATACACCACGTTTATTTAAAGAATCCAACTCTACTTGAATTGTTTCCTTCCAACTTCCCCAATCATTTTGATGTCGAGATTTCTCCATAGTTTGAGGATCATTATCATCCTCATCCATGATCTCTAATGCAACCGAATAAGAAAAGATATCATCAAGTATTACATCGTTTCTATTCCACCCTAAACCGGTATTTGCATAATTGATTGACATCTCAAAATTATCCTCAATATCCTTGTCTTTGCTTTCAGATAAATTCTCTTCAGGAATTTTATCTTCATGGATGTTGATTGACATGTCAACAACTTTTGGAGTTATTATCAGATCGTTCCTCTTCCGAGGAATTATATCCTTAGAGCCTAGTGGTCTCCCACGCTTTCGGCATATTTGAGAATCACTTCCTATTTGTTGGTTTGGTGTTACTACTGGAACTTCCAAACGAGATGGTGCATTTTCGGATGGTATATATGACTTAGTCACTTTCTTGGCATCTGTAAATGCATCTGGTAGCATATTTGCTACACATTGTAAATGTATGATCCGTTGAACTTCAAGTTCACTTTCAATTGTCCTTGGATCTAAATACGATAAAGAAGTCACATTCCATGCAATCTCTTTCTAAAATTTCTCCATTTCTTCTCCCCCTAGAGTTGGAAATTTTGTCCAATCAAAATGACAATCTAGATACCGAGCTGTAAATTGATCACCCGTCATAGGCTCTAAGTACTTAATAATTGATGGGGACTCAAACCCCATTTTGGTTCGTTGTGGGGGAGCAATAGGGACATACACCGCACATCCAAAAATTCTCATATAGGAAATACCAAGTGCTCTTCCGGAGACAAGATGAAATGGAGAGAGTTTGTTACTAGCGGTTGGTCTAAGTCGAATTAGTGTCGCAGCATGCAAAATTGCATGTCCCTAGCCTGAGGAGGGTAACCTAGACCTCATTAGTATCGGTCTATCTATCATTTGTAACCACTTAATTAACAACTCTGCTAGGCCATTTTGTGTATGTATAAGAGCTACTGGATGCTCAACCACTATGCCAATTGATTGGCAATAGTCATTGAAAGACTTTGATGAGAATTCTCCTGCATTGTCTAAGCTAATTCTCTTAATCGAATGATCAGGAAAATGGGCCCTTAACTTTATAATTTGGGCAAAAAGATTTGCAAATGCAACATTCCGTGTTGAAAGCAAGCTTACATGTGACCAACGTGTTGATGCATCTATCAACACCATAAAGTATCTAAATGGTCCACATGGCGGTGTTATAGGTCCACATATGTCATCTTGAATTCTTTCAAGGAACATAGGAGATTTTGCGTTTACTTTTTTTTACTAACGGCCTTGTTACTAATTTGCCAAGACAACAAGTCATGCATGTCAGGTCACCTGTTGAGAGGAACTTAAGGTCCTTAAGTGGGTGTCCATGTCAACTCTCAATGATTCTTCATCTGGCACTAGTAGAAAAAACCCTTTTAGAGGCGGGCGTTTTGACACTTATTGAGGCGGATACCGTACGCAGCAAGTGAGGGGGCTGCAACAAGTGGGACACTTTTTGAGGCGGGCATTTTACGCCTCTAAAAGGTACTTATTGAGGCGGGTATTCTATGCCCGCCTCAACAAGTCCCTCACTTCGGCGCCAAAGTGAGGCACTTTTAGAGGCGGGTCTATGGATGCCCGCCTCTAAAAGCCACTTGTTGAGGCGGGCCTATTGAGGCCCGCCTCAACAAGTCTTTTTTAAAATAAAAAAAAATTGGGATCCCGGTTTTTTAGAGGCGGGCCTATGGAGGCCCGCCTCTAAAAGCCACTTGTTGAGGCGGGCCTATGGAGACCCGCCTCAACAAGTCTCTTTTTTTTAAAAAAAATTAAAATTCGGGACCCCGGTTTTTTGTAATACCGGGGTCCCATTTGTTTTTTTTTTTAAAAAAATTAGCTCAAATGGATACACAATGTCGACATTTGCTTCAGTGCAAACAAGATCGTATCAACCAGCTCAAATGGATAAACAATCAGCTCAAATAAGATACATTCATCTAAACTGTTCCAATGGTTTTTTATAGAATTATCAGCCCTGTTTTATCAAGATAAAGAAAAGGAAAAGAAGAGGTAAATGCAAATCTGTTTCATATTTTAAAGAAATCCTGCAAATTGATAGTTCGAGGTCAGAATTTTCCTTATGGGATCATCAGTACAAACATGTGAAGATATCTAGCTAATATGACTTACAGAAACATGAACACAGTCTTCACGCAAGAAGTCAAGAGCATGTGGATGGTCAAGATCAACAGCCTGAGAAACATTAATGACGTGCAAGTGACCCTGCCCAAAAATAATTGAATTTCAGTCTAATACCGCTAAAAGTCTTGTTCTACATATAGTACCCAAAAATAGGCATTGGCTATATTTTCTTCCCTTTTTCCCGGATCTGAAGGTTAACTTCTGAAAAAGACTAGTTTTGAATCCCAACAAAAGGGGCATCAACTAGCTAATTACCTCATAGTACAATATGTTGTACTCGTTGAGATCTCCATGTACCAACTTGCACTTTTGATACAATGTCCGCATTGCTATAATAATCTGGAAAATGCATTATAACACTGAATGAGTCAAAAGAAATTAAAATAAAGGCAGAAATTGAACTGTTGATATTTTCTTATAGCCTAACTACAATAATCTCTCATTATTGAACTGATGTGTTCCCAACTTATATATCACCTTTACATAAGAAGTTCGAACCATTTGCTTACTAACCAAATCATGACAAACAATTCCAAATCCAACCACAATTTTATCTTGGAATTTCATATATCATTTTCTCATATTTATTTATTTTGAACATTATATTTGAACCAGATGAGAAAAATAAATTGCAAAGAACAATTTTGATGGATTTCCAATGAACAAAGCCAAGCAACATCTAATAGAATAGCAGAAACATTATAATGTTAACATTAGAAATGATGATTCATGTAAGCTATTGTCATATAAAACCAGTAAAAAATCTGCATACGCAAATGAATTCTCCATTTGTCCAAGGGATATACAGTATGCCGAGCTAGATATCATCACTACCACCAGCACAATCAAAGGATAGAAGAACAAACCTCGAAATAACCTTCACGTAACTTGTCTAGTGATAATACAGCATCCTTAAGTCTAGGTGCCGCCCATCCTGCTTTACCTGAATCACAAAAGAATTCACTAACGTCAAAATGTACACAATTGGGCGCAGGCCCAAACATTCGAAATGCGAAATTGAAACTAACATTCCCATTCCATCATAACACCAAAGACAAGAGAAGTCACCACACAACAATCAATGCTTACATTATCATGTACGAGTCAAGCATAGAAAACCTACTTCTGAATATTAAATATAAATCCATGATTACCTGCGGATCTGGGGATGCAACTGGAGCAGAGTCGACGATGCAGCCCTTGATCCTGACCGTCAGTGAAGGATCCTGCTTCTGAATATTGTCTAGGATGACTCCATATCTGCAGGAAAAAAATGAACAATCCAAATTTTCAATAAGATTCTTGGTAAGCGATCGATATTATATCAGCACAATCAACGAGGAGGAGAAAGTCAGCTCACGTTAACCACCCCACAAGTGCCATAACTGCTAAAGAAGTGCCGATCGAACTATATGCAGTAATATGGAAATAATATTAGCATACAAGACACTTGTGGCACTATTAAGTGAGATATGTCTTTCTTATAACAGGTGGCAAAGCCCCATTTAGGAGCACATTTTATTCGGATTGATCATATAATACATAATTACCTTGGTTTTGCAATTCTTGAACCCATTTTAATAAGTGATCATATAACCCGTTTTAATAAGCCATCAATATCAGACAGGGGAAGGTCATAGAAAAGAGAGCAATTCAACTAGCAAATAAAATGACAAAATTTTATAAGAACCATGCAGTTCTATTTTCTAGGGATTCTACTGGATTATGAAAGTTCTATATCGACATAAATTCAAAGGCAACAACATGGGAAATCATGTTGGAAAATGAATCTTACATTCGTTTTTGCTTGAGGACTCTCATAGCTCGTGCCTTCACAGCATCTTGAGCAGGACCAGGTCGTGTTTTCTTGATCTGTTCTTTGTATCGCGCAAGTTCAGAGTCAAGCCTTTTTATCTTCTCATCCACATTTTCCCCTCGTTTACTAATCTGATATAAAAAAAACCCCAATTTTAAATTGTAGAAAGATAGTAGAAACGATCATATGTGGAGTAATGCAAAAAGCATATACTTTTGTTCAATAACTATCTAACTAAATCTACTTATAACAACTTCTAACCAATTTTCAGCCCCAAAATTTCTAAACCCTAATCAAAAGCAGCCGTTCATTAAAATCCCAAAACCAAGCCAAAATACCACCTTCCCAAATTCTCGAAACCCTAATTTAGGTTACCAGAATAAAACACGGATCTCATCCAAGAAATCAATCAACCAATTCAAAGCATTTACACATTAAGGATGTTAAGAACAAAATCAAGAGATGGAGAATTACTCGATCAATAGCATCTCCAATGGAAGGAGGCGGGTCTTTCTGTTTCTTAACACCGAAAACGAGGCTGTCGACGAAACAGGACTGAGGTCAAAAGTAAAAAAATATACTTAAAATTCGAATTGCACAAATCTAAATCAAATAAGACGTTGTTGTAGATCTAAAGCAACAATTGCACAAGGATTCTAAAGTAACACTTACACAAATCTAAAGCAATTGATCAAAGGGGCGAAGTGCTTATCGGAAGTGAGAATCGCCGGATTGAGACCACCGGATTGAGGCCGAGGAGAAGCGAGAAGAGCCAGAGAGACCACCGGAGACCCGTGACGAGCCGGAGAAGCCGCGACACGACGGAGAAGCCGTGACGAGCCGGAGTTAGAGAGGGGCGAGCGAGTTCGAGAGGGGCGAGGCGAGGCTAGGGCTACTGAGAGGTATCGGGATGAAAGAAAATAAAAGAGGGAGAGAGAAAGAAAATAAAAGAGCGAGAGAGAAAGAAAAACACATTTGTTGAGGCGGGCATATGGAGGCCCGCCTCAATAAAACTTAATAGAGGCGGGCATTTTCGCCCGCCTCAATTACGTACAATTAGAGGCGGGTCTAACATTGGCCCGCCTCTAATACTTTAGCGGTATTAATTTTTCGGAAATTTTTTGAGGCGTATAATTGTTTGCCCGCCTCAATAGAATTTTTTGAGGCGTATAAAATAAATATCCGCCTCAAAAACCTAAAAAACTGATTGCGTAGGACGTTGTTGAGGCGTTTTGTTATATGTATGCCTCTAAAAGGGAGCCTCAAAAAGTATTTTTTCCACTAGTGTGGGTGACCGAATCTATCATGCCACAAAGAAAACATCTTATGATCAACTAACTTCTGGTTAGTAATAGTATAAGATTCAATGGGGTGAATAATCATGCCATATAAACCAGATGTGCATGTTCTCATTTTCTCTACGACTTGCTTCTGGCCAGCCTTAAGAATTAGATACTCAATACCATTTTCATTCACAGTTTCTACATGATAACCATTTTGTCGAATATCTTTGAAACTTAGCAAGTTTCTTTGTGATTTACTTGAATATAAAACATCTCTTATTCATATCTTTGTTCCTTCGGGTAACAAGATAGACGCTCTTCCAAAGCCTTCTGTGAGATCACTTTTCCCATAAATGGTATTCACACATGTTTTTATAAGTTGCAGGTTTGAGAAAAACTTTGAGTTTTTCAAAATAGTATGAGTCGTCGCAGTATCAACAAGGCAAAACTCTCCACCATGGAAATAGAAACTAATAGGTATACGATAAAACATATCAAGATAGACATAAAAATAATTATTTAAAAAGTTGCCCTCATTTAGAGATCACCAAATTATGATTCCATATCGGGCACATCCTTGTCATTTCCAGCTTGCTCAAAAAAGTCAGATGCCTCTAAGTGAGTGTTATCAGAACTCCTAAATTCAGTAAGATTGGCCTCTGCACCTTTTCCCTTGCCCTTCAAAGAAGCTTGATATAAGGCCACAAGGTGTGATGGCACACGACATGTACGAGACCAATGCCCATCCATTCCATATCTATGACAAAGACTGTCAACTCTGTAACACCCCGGGCCAGAGGTGCTACAGTGCCATAGTCCCGAAGGACTATAAAGCGGTTTTAAAAGAAAAGAAATCCAAAACTATTCCAAATACACAAAAGTTATCAACCTGAAAATTCCTGTTCAAGTTTGAAACAACACTTAAACATGTCATCAGTTTAATGCATCAATTTATATCCAAAACAACGGAAGCAAATATAACATTTTCAAATCTGATGCAAACTAAATCTTTAACTGTGAAGACACATCTGTGATCCAGAACCCGCTTGTTGCTGCAAACCTGCAAAGCCAAATTGACTGGAGGACCCGATACCCCAGCCAACCGCGGCACGTAAACTGAAGTTGGTCAGTCTTCCATCAAGACTGGCAAGACTCCTCAAGCCAAAACAGTTTAAAACCAGAGAATTATCACAACAATCAAATAATACCAAACAACAACATGCCACACCATATACAAATATATATATATCATTATTATATCACTATCATATCAACCAACCAATATCGACCACACATCAAAACATAAACACACACTATCACATAACCATTCATTACCCCTCTTAACCGACTCTTCAATATACTAACATCACTTAATCCAACCTCAATCTCATCACAAGTAGACAACTAAAAAGATCCAATCCAACTTTCCTCTATTACTAATACCTCAATTATCAGCCCTACGAACCTATACACATATATTACTACTAACACGTATAACCACGACTAACCACTTACAAAACTCACTACTGTACTAACACGTCCAACTAATCTTCGCATCAACAACCACTTAAGCATAAGCAAGACAATCATCACATAATATAAACATGACAAAATAACGACCCAGGCCAGCCACCCTTTCGGTGCCGCCTGTTCGTTAACATGGACCGCAACTCATACGCTCAAATTCAAACCATGTTGGCCCATACCCTCAAGATGGGAAACCAACCTTCACACTCAATCCACACAACCGACCTTCATAAACCACTAGCTGCCACCAACAACCCCACCAACATAAATCCACATCATCATTAGCTAAAAAAAATAGCTAAAATTTAACAAGTCAAACTAGCCAACCAATCAATATCCAACATAAAACCAATAACCAAACACACAGTCAATATTCACCAACACAATCACTTAATCAAGTGCACAACCAATATCATCACAAAACCACTTAAATCAGATACGCAACCAACATCCAACACCAAAACCACTTAATCAGATACACAACCAACACCCAACACAAAACCACTTAATCAGGTACGCAACCAACATTTAACACATAATATCTCCTCCGTCTCACCACCACATCACCAGGTGAGACAATTCTTCCTCTCTATCCGGATAGGCGGATGGGTCGCATACCATCCGAGTTCCTGGCCCTAACCACCATAGGCATTCCCCCTACGTGATTGAGTGAGGCCTTCATCACTCTGGCCCACTGACCACCGGAGGTCACACCCTCCGAGGCCCTGAATTAACACTCTTCCGGATGGGACTTTCACCATCCAACCATAGCCTTTACCAACGCGGGGTCATACCCTCACGTGGTCGGATGAGGTCACACCCTCACCTCGGCTCCACCATCAACCAACAACAATCACTTAATCAACATCAATCACAATTAGTCACAATTGACTATCACATCAACATTTAATCAAACACAACACGAGACAAATACTAACACACGCATACACACACACACACACGTATTCACACACTTTCAAACAATCACAATTAATCACTATTAGTCACAATTGACTACCACGTCAACATTTAATCAAACACAACACGAGACAAATACTAACATACACACATTCAACCAAGTAACTCCACAATCGATAATCCAAATTAACATAATCGGACAAGGATAAAATCAATTACTGAATCAAGATAGGAACAAAAGTACTTTTATAAAAATAAACGAAGGGTTAGCAAGAATCATCTTGCCTCAAGCTCGACAACCACGACCTCAGAGATCTCCAACCAACTCGAACGAACCTGCGAAATCAATCCGAGCAAATCCCTGGCATTAATTACTCATACAAATCCACTACTAACAAACCCCCAAATGCAAACCCTAAAACTCATACCTTCAAATTAATTAAGCAACCCACACAAAATTCAACCCAAATACGTACCAATCTTTCAAGACAGAAATCAGAATGCTAACTGTCCACAATCCTTGCGAAATTCCCAACCAGAGCTGCAATTTCAACTGTACAAGCATCCAGAATCTGTCCAAATCATCCAATTCTGTCAACAATTCATTTATGCCCAAAATTGACATCAAAACATTTCTAACCTAACACCCAAAATCAGAAGGAAATCAACCATTCAAGACCATACAACAGCTGCGGTTACCTTCGTCAGTGGCTAGCCTCCGACACCGGAATCGGGTTTCTTGTCGCCGGAGTAGCAGCACCAGCAAGCAGTAGCAGCACGCGACAACATCATCAACAACACGGAACAACAGCAGTAGCAACACGCGGCAACAGCAACAACTCGTGGCCTCGTTCAATGGCTCGCCTTGTCGCCGGGAAGGGGTTACAACATCGACAATGGACAGAGGCTGGCGGTTCTCTACCGGCCGCGCAGAAACTGCCCTCGCACAGCAGTGACAACGGTCTCGCTCAACCATTCTCCGCGGCTCGCACCAGCTCGTCGCGACCCAAACCAAGGAGGGAAGGTGGTGACCAGCAGGATTCAGAGGTGGTGTTCACCGGCGGGAACGAGCAGCTCACATGGAGAAGAAGGCAAGGGCGATCTGAACGAAGAAGACCGAAGGGGGTTTTATGCCCCAATTTCTGATTTTGCTCCTCTTATTTATTATGACCATCATACCCTTATATATATATTGGGGTATTTCATTTTCCACCCCTTATAGGAGTTTCGTCCTCGAAACTAGAATCAAACAGGTTCGGATATTGATCTCTTATTACCGACTCCAAAATGTACATGACTTGTCGAAGAATGACCTTCCTTGAGAATCAACTCTCTAATCTCTTTATCAGCTGCACACATAATCGATCCTGAAATCACAATATTCCATCCTCATGAACCAGAAATTGATGCACTCTTCCCTGAGCAATCTAACTGTATATCTTACTCAACATTCCATCGCATTTAGCTATATCCGCTCTTTCCCGAACAAATTTCACTTTTCACCCTTCGCCAACTCCTGTTGCAATCCCGACCGAACTGTCAGACAAGCAACCACATGCTCGAGAGTCGACTTCCTACACAAAGCATCAGCAACCACGGTAGCCCTTTTCTGATTGATAACAATATCTTTTCATAATCCTTAATCAATTCTAGCAACCATCTGTATCTCATGTTCAACTCTCTCTTATACAATTTGAATTGACAAAAAAAAACATACGCAATGACCTTCCCATTATGCATTAGAACACAACCCAAACCTTGCTTAGACACATCGCTGTAATTAACAAATCCTTCTGTTTCCTACAGTAACACTAACACTGATGCATAAATCAAACACTTCCTGAGTTCTTCGAAACTCACTCCTGACATTTCCCGTCCCATCCAAAATTCTCAGTCATACACAACCTTAGAAAATTCATCCACAATCGCCTGCAGTAATCTGTCAGTCTGAGAAAACTCCCAATTTCCTTAACATTCCAAGGTTGTTCTCGTAACCCCTCTTACTCCGAGAGTATACTAAAATATCATCAATAAAAATCACCACAATAATCCAAGTACTTTATAAAAACATCAGTTCCTTAAACCCTTGAAATCCGCGGAAGCATTAGTCAACCCGAAAGGCATCACAACTAACTCATAGTAATCATACTCAAGTCAATCTTTTAAAATACTGTAGCTCTTTGCAATTTATCCAACAAGTACTTAACTTCTCATAATCCATGCAGAGTCGAAAGGAACCATCTTTCCTTTTTAACAACCAACACAGCCGCACTCCAAGAAGATGCACTTGGCCTACCAAAGCCTAACTCCATAAGTTCCTCTATCTGCTCCTTCAATCTCAGCATACACACATAACCGGCACAACCTTTTCTTAACAATTTTATAGCTGTCATCACACCAACAATTCTGCCAGAGTCTCTGAATCATGACTCCCAACACATGCACTAAACCCTTATCTGCTGTTACAGTAACTGTCATCTTCCTGTAGTCACAAGCACATTCTGTTCCTCAGCTCAGCCAAACCCCTAGTCGTAAAATCTCACTTTTTCAGATGCAGCCCGAGTTCTCTGTTCCTTACTACTTCCAACATCAACAGTCTAATCAAAATCATCTATAACAGTCTCCCTGATCAGCACTCATCAGTATACTCAAGGATCGTACAGCTATGCATCACCATCAAGATTTCATCTCTGAATACAATCATCTCTGAAAGTGCTTAATCTGCCTTTCTCATTCTTGACAGTAACAGCAGCACACAACAACTTCATACCGAATCAACAACTACCAGACTAGCTGCCTCAACCTCTTGATGATAAGTCCAACGACTTCATCCTCTATCACACCCACACTTACCTTATTAATCTCCAATACGTCCCACTTACCAGGGAACACATCATAAAATTACTCAACAACACTAAACATCACATATAAAATATATCAAATACAAACTTACCTATACGTAACAACAAGGGTCTTCTGATCACACGATTGCTTCACAGTTTTGGCGAATAATCTTTTTCCACGTCAAACTTTTGAAAACATTTTCGAACGTAAAGGTTCTGATACCAATTCCTGTAACACCCCGGGCCAGAGGTGCTACAGTGCCATAGTCCCGAAGGACTATAAGGCGGTTTTAAAAGAAAAGAAATCCAAAACTATTCCAAATACACAAAAGTTATCAACCTGAAAATTCATGTTCAAGTTTGAAACAACACTTAAACCTGTCATCAGTTTAATGCATCAATTTATATCCAAAACAACGGAAGCGAATACAAATTTTCAAATCTGATGCAAACTAAATCTTTAACTGTGAAGACACATCTGTGATCCAGAACCCGCTTGTTGCTGCAAACCTGCAAAGCCAAATTGACCGGGGGACCCGATACCCCAGCCAACCGCGGCACGTAAACCGAAGTTGGTCAGTCTTCCATCAAGACTGGCAAGACTCCTCAAGCCAAAACAGTTTAAAACCAGAGAATTATCACAACAATCAAATAATACCAAACAACAACATGCCACACCATATATAAATATATATATCATTATTATATCACTATCATATCAACCAACCAATATCGACCACACATCAAAACATAAACACACACTATCACATAACCATTCATTACCCCTCTTAACCAACTCTTCAATATACTAACATCACTTAATCCAACCTCAATCTCACCACAAGTAGACGACTAAAAAAGATCCAATCCAACTTTCCTCTATTACTAATACCTCAATTATCAGCCCTACGAACCTATAAACATATATTACTACTAACACGTATAACCACGACTAACCACTTACAAAACTCACTACTGTACTAACACGTCCAACTAATCTTCGCATCAACAACCACTTAAGCATAAGCAAGACAATCATCACATAATATAAACATGACAAAATAACGACCCAGGCCAACCACCTTTCCGGTGCCGCCTGTTCGTTAACATGGACCGCAACTCATACGCTCAAATTCAAACCATGTTGGCCCATACCCTCAAGATGGGAAACCAACCTTCACACTCAATCCACACAACCGACCTTCATAAACCACTAGCTGCCACCAACAACCCCACCAACATAAATCCACATCATCATTAGCTAAAAAAAATAGCTAAAATTTAACAAGCCAAACTAGCCAACCAATCAATATCCAACATAAAACCAATAACCAAACACACAGTCAATATTCACCAACACAATCACTTAATCAAGTGCACAACCAATATCATCACAAAACCACTTAAATCAGATACGCAACCAACATCCAACACCAAAACCACTTAATCAAATACACAACCAACACCCAACACAAAACCACTTAATCAGGTACGCAACCAACATTTAACACATAATATCTCCTCCGTCTCACCACCACATCACATGGTGAGACAATTCTTCCTCTCTATCCGGATAGGCGGATGGGTCGCATACCATCCGAGTTCCTAGCCCTAACCACCATAGGCATTCCCCCTACGTGATTGAGTGAGGACTTCATCACTCTGGCCCACCGACCACCGGAGGTCACACCCTCCGAGGCCCTGAATTAACACTCTTCCGGATGGGACTTTCACCATCCAACCATAGCCTTTACCAACGCGGGGTCATACCCTCACGTGAGAGAAAGTTTTTGAATATAATTGATTGTTCTCTTCTGCTAAAATTAGACAAGAGAGGAGTTCTGCATATGTTTTGAACCCACGTTCCATGTACTGCTGCTGGAGTACAATATTAGTTGCATGAAATGTTGATAATGTTTTATCTAGCATATCTTCGTCTCTTATAGTTTCTCCACATAATCTTAGTGGGAAGACTATACGAAACATTTCAGAGTTATATTCAAAAACTTTCTTAAAATCTTGCAACCTTAGATACATCCACTCAAACCTAGCACGAGGTAATATGACAATTCTTTGGTGATCAAATTGGTTCTTTAAACTCTTCCATAGTTCAGAGGGGTCCTTGATTGTCAAATATTGAGCTTTCAAGCTCTCGTGGAGATGATGACGAAGTAGTATCATCGCTTTGGCACAATCCTGCGGGGAAGCGTCAGAGTTTTCTTTTACCGTTTCTCCCAAGTTGTTACTTGACAAATGGAGTTCAGCATCCAATACCCATGTGAGATAGTTTCTGCCGGAAACATCTATGGCAGTGAATTCCAATCTTGCAAGGTTCGACATCTCTCTATAATATAAGAGATATACAATTTAATAGGAAAAAAAATAAACCTTAATCAATATATGAAAACTAAGCATTCACGAATTTTACAGATTAACGGATACGGCCATAATAAAATGAAAAAAATGTAAATTGATACAAATTAATATATAAATGGTTATATTATCTCGAATCTTAATGTGATTAATATACCAAATGTAAAATAACAATAAACAAATTAATGAAATAAATAAGTCATCTTGAATATTTTTCAATGTGTTCAAATTGGCACGTAATTGATATATAATTTAAATCGGTTATTATTGTTTTTGAGAAAGATAATACGTATATTTGAATATGTATAACATGTAGATGCAATATATATATATATATATATATATATATGTTTAAATAGAATCGTACAAATATGTGTACAGAAAACAAATTTTAGATAGAACAATATTTGTACATGAAAACATATATGTGTGCACAAACGACAAATTAAAGAGGATATCATATATGCATAGAAAAAAATTACATACAAGCATCTTACTATAACTGAATATGATATATGATGAATGGATGCGACTCCGATTAGAAATTTTATACCTTTTCTTGAGCAAATTCGTGCTGATAACGTGTTATAAGATTAGTTAACAATGTAATAGATAACTAGAGAAAGTTTAAGAGGAAAGAAGTGTTTATCTTTATATTCTTCTTGTGTGTTTTTGTCTTTGACAAAAGCCTCTATTTATAAGTTAGAAAGGCAAGTTGTTACAAGACTAAACTTAGTACAAATAGTAAATTGCTACATAACATAAACATACTAAATGAGTCAAAACTAGTAACTTATGAGACTTCAAGGAAATGTGAACATCCAACATTAAAGAGATTTACAACATATATCCCAATATGCAATAGATGATTATCAAAGAGAACTTTGGTTCATTAAATTACTCTTAATATTTGTGTTTTTGCTCCAAACGTCACTTATAATGAAACGGATGGAGTATTATATTATTATTATTATTATTAAATAAAAGTAGCTATAAAAAATATCTGATAACACCTATATTATGCATACTTTAGGAGTTTAGTTGCATTCTCATGCATATTTTATTTGTTTTAGAGTTAATTTTACATTATTTTGTATTTAGAATCTACACTCGTGTTTTTATATGTCTCAGGTACTTTAGGCCCGATTTAATAACGATATGAGACTATTTTCAAGGGATACTAAGCAAGTGGAACAAGATTTGAATAAAATGGTATAAAGGCTAACTGAAACTTGGATGTGGGATCGACAATTGACTACTACAACTGATCTCGTACGCTTGTCAGTAGATTTTAGTCACATCAAGTTTTTGGTGTCGTTGTCGGGGAGCAATTTGTTAATATTAGTTGTCACCTCTATTGGTGAGTCTAAGTCATTATTTTTTTCTTTGATTTTTTTATTTTTGTTTCAGGTAACAAAAAAATAAAATAAAAATCTCCCATCTCCCGTTGTAGTTGTCCACTATCGTTACCCACCGCCTTTGGCCACATTCTTTGTCACTTATGTGTCTGCTCCTTTTGTGCACATTGTGAATGCACCTTAATGCTTATCCCTTTGGTGAGTTTCTTTCTCTCTTTCTTCTTTTTCTATATTAGGGACAATGTATAATTTATGTTTGTGGATGGATAACTCCAAGCATGACACTATTTGCATGCTAGCAAATTTTCGTGTTTTTTTTCTTTTTTATTATGTGTTTGTTTAATATTTCATGAATCTTGCATTGCATTTTAGGTGTTTGATACGATTCTCATGCTTTACTCTATTTATCTTGTCTATCAATATTCCCCTTGAAGTATATTGGTTGTTGATATTGTAATTGATTTTAAGCATGTTGATGAGAATTTTCATATTTGGTAATGTTTGAGTTAAAGTATGTAATTAGTCATTTATTGAGACTATTTAGGGATGAAATACTAGACGAAAAACCCATGACATTTTAATCCTTAGGACTGTGCATAATTGAGTTGGCTTTATCTTTTCATGTGTGTGATTCTCACTTTGATTGCTTTATCTCTAGAACTTGCATTAGAACATTTTCTTGAGGCCATGTTTATGACTCTTGTGTATGATATAAAATGATTGAGACATTATTCCTTAGTAGCCTATATATTCCTTACCCACCTTGCATGTTATTTCTCTGTTTGAAACTCATTTGAGCCATATTAGCCTTTTTCATTGGAAGCACCACAAAAACATCTCGAGCCTAATTGTTAGCCTTTTACCCATCTGGCAATTAGAATGATTGATTTTTTTTTGTTTTTACGGTTTCAAGCCAAGCTTGGGGGAGTTTACATGTATGGTGTGTTGTTGCAAGAACTATGTAGGCTTTGAAAAAAAATGGAATAAGAGAAAAAGAAAAATTATAAAGGGCATTTTGTTGAAAATAATGGTACAAGAAATCCGTTAAGTTTGGTGTTGTCTCGGTTCGTTCCTCTTTCCCGGATTTAGCACCACATGACCAAATTGTATCCATACCCTTCTTTTTACCTTGGCCACATTACAACACAATAAAAGTCCACTTGATTTATGTCATTTACAAGGTCCCTGGTGATGGAGATTTATGACGCTAATGCAAGCTTATGGTAGATACGTTTTTAAAGTTGAGACTTGAGCGAAACACTTACCATAAACACATGAGTGAAAGTGATTCTTATTCTTATTCCTAAAGTGAGGTCTAGAGTAGATGAAATATTTAGTCTCTTTCATAATTATTTGCATGTTTTAATGATTACATTGTTAAATATATAAGTTTTAATGGACTTGCTTGATTATTAATTAGGTAGAGACAACCTTTGTATTTCATATGGAATTTTGAACTTTGTTCTTGCTTGAGGACAAACAAGTTTTAAGCTTGGGGAAATTTGATAACACCTATTTTATAAATATTTTAGAAGTTTAGTTGCATATTAAATTAGATCATTTTCATGCATATTTTATGTGTTTTATAGTTAATTTTTACATTATTTTGCATTCGGAGTCTACACTCGTGTTTTTATATGTCTTAGGTACATTAAGCCCGATTTAATAATGGTACGAGATTATTTTCAAGGGACACTAAGCAAGTGGAACAAGATTTGAATAAAATGGTATAAACGGGGTAACTAAAACATGGATGTGGGATCGACAATTGACTACTACAACTGTTCCCGTATGCTTGTGGGTAGGTTTTAGCGACATCAAATTTTTGGCGTCGTTGTCGGGGACCAATTTGTTAATATTAGTTGTCACCTCTATTGGTGTGTCTAGGTCATTATTTTCTCTTTGATTTTTTTTTTCAGGCAAAATAAAAATAAAAATAAAAAACTCTCATCTCTCGCTGTTGTTGTCCGTCGTCGCTACACACCGCCTCCGACCGCATTCTTCGTCGCTACACACCGCCTCCGACCGCAATATTCGTCGCTTATGTCTCTGCTCCTTTGGTGCACAAGGCGGGGGCATGTAACGGCACGCGTCGCGTGCGCGCTCACACATGGGGCGCATATCGTGGCGCCGTGTCTCTTGGGGCGCACGACTATTGCATCGGGGCGACAGGTAGAACTCGTCGCGCCTGGAGTGCACGGGTACACTGCCATCGAGGATGAAATCCTCATCCTCATCGTAGTCAAGAGTGGATCACCAACATTGGGCACCTTAGGGGGGCACGCTACGGCTTTCAAGTCCTCGTAATCGTCGGCAAAGTCATGGAAATCGCTATTGTGTTGCTCTGTCTCGCTGGTGTTGTGGTAGTGCGCGTGGTGCTGCGCGATCTTCCTGCGGTCTTGGGTGTTGATGTAGGGAAATGGATCCCTTGACATCCTAAAACTTTAGGAAGGGCCAACGTCAAAGGCCTCGTCTTCATAGGGCTCATGGCGTGGCGAAATTGCTAGGGTTGGATCGTAGCACTCACGCGCGTCCACACGCCCTGGTTGATTGTGATGGCTTTCAACCTGGGAGCGCAGCCGCATAGGTTGCACCATGGGGTGAAAGCATGCTCCTTGCCGCGAGAGGGGGCGGCGTCGTCAGGAGCATCGTTTCACTGTGGCGTGGGATTGATCATGGGGATCATGTGCGTGCATTTGGCGGCACGGAGTCGTGAGATATTGGCGTCATGCTCTTGCAACACCGTGGCGTTAGATTCCTCGCACTCGGCGAGCTCGGCTTCCTTCGCGGCGAGTTGCGCTTGGAGTGCTGCGTAGGCATCTTGTCCGTTGCGAATGCTTTGCACAACAACGGCTTGTGTAGCAGGCTGGATCGAGGTTTCCATGGAGAAGCTACTTATACGTATCATAAAACTAGCGAGAGATCAAACGAATCAAGGCAAAAGTAACCAAGGGCAAACCAAGTCCTTGTCTCATAGGGAACCAAGAAATATTTCCCGCGTAAAGGAAACAACTTTTGTCTTCTCGGGAGCGAGCGGTTTGGCGTATGGCCTGAAGCAAAAGATAGAAATCAAACAATCCAAACAAGTGTCCTTATCCAAACAATTCAAGCCGCCAAGTTCAAATCATTAAGATTAGTTGGCAAGAAAACGCAAGCAAGATAGTTGACACCTTTAGTTGTTGTGTTGCATAGAGAGAAGCAGAGGGATGAGCTTAGTGGATCTTTCGCCATAGTGAATAGGCTTCGCCTAGATCGCCTAAGACTTTCTTTTTTCTCTTCCTTAGAAATTTTAGGGTTTCTTAGAAGACAAGTTTTTTTTTCAAGAAAGAATATCACAAGATAGAATTGCCTTGTGAGAGATGAGAGAGAGGCATTCAACAAGAAAGAAGGAAACAAAAATATAGCATGTAATTATATCCAAATAATAAGAAAGAGAAAAAGATCACAAGAGTTAAAAGAAAAAGTTATCTATTTGCAAGGAAAGTATATATATTTGCAATCAAAGGAAATAGATAAGACCGGCTAACAAACTTTGAAAAGTCAAAGATAGGATTTTTGCAGGCCAAGAACAAATTAGGGCATGCCGTAAGTGAGGATCGGCTGCGGTGGCGGCACTCAAGAGTGAATGCACACGGTGGGTGGCCAAGAACAAATTCAGGTAGGATTCTTGCGCCCAAAGCTTCCACGACAACCACGAGAGCAAAGCCATCACTCGATCTCTTAATGAATTGCACAAAACCGGAGAGGAATTCAGTTGTAGACACTCGAAAGAAATCAAGTGTGTAGCGACCAAAGAGTTGACCGAAAGAGATCCAAGCGAGGATCTTGGTGATGATCAATGTGATGATCGTTTCTCGGACTCAAAGAGATGAGTCTGGACTCGAAGAGATGAGTTGAATTGATAGATAAACGACAGAAAGATAGGGGTGACGTCTAGGCTCAAGCAAGGAGATAAACCTCAACTTTCATAAAACGTATGCAAATTAAATGTAATTGTCTCAATGGGAAATAACAAGTATTTATAGACTAAGCTAAGCTAAGAAGATAGAAAATAATTTAAGTAAACTAGTGGCTTGGACGTGCAACCCATGACACATCACACCATGTCATGCATAACAACAAAAAAACAACAACTTTCCCAAAATAGTCTAACAATATCCAAGTAACCTCAAAACACTTAAAGATCGAAAATGGGACAAGGGCGTGTGCCAGGAAGCGCGCGGCATGGGGCGCGCCATACGGGACGCGCTATGGAACACTATCCAAGTAACCTCATACATGTTTTTTATCATAAAATTGATTCTAAAAAATTGAACACTATACAAAGTAAAACAATTGTACCAAAAAAGTTGAACAATTGTATCTTTAAGTTGAACAATTTTAATTTTATAGTTAGATATTTTTTTCATTAAGTATATAAAGTTGACTAAATGTGTCTTAATGTGCACCATAATATGTTGAATTGTGCACCCGATTTTTATTGAGTAGTGCACTTGTATTTTTGTATACAATGGAGTGCACAAACACATGAACCTTCTCTATGCACAAACACATGAACTGTGATGCATAATTACTTGTAACGTGATGCATATTTATTTATGACATGGTGCACTTGTATATTATTTAATTGTACACTTGTATATTATTTAATTGTACACTTGTATTTTATTTAAATGGTGCACAATTATTTCCAACATGATACACATCCAAAGTGGTGCACAAGCTAGTGCACTGACAAGTCAAGGGTTTGTCAACACCGGTCAACGTCGGTCAACGGTGGTCAACGTCGGTCAACAATGATAAACACCGGAGCTCCGGTAAGTCAATGGGGGAGACCATATGATCAAAAGAGAAAAAAAATCGGGCCTAAGTTTGGAGTTTGCTAAAAGAGAAGAAAAGGAAAGGTGATGCTAAAAAGGGTTCTTAAACCTACCAGTGAGATTCAGTCAATCATTACACAACAACCACGAAAGGGTGTGGTACCTCCAAAGATATGATGTTATTACACCCATGGCAATTCAAGAGCACCCAATGCCAAAACAACATCTCGACTTATCTTCTTGTCCAGGACCTCCCAACACTAATTCAGTATTTTGGTTCGTTTAGGAGCTACAAATGTCCAATGTAGGTTCATGAGTAGTCGTTGTATAGATTAGAGAAAGTGCTACAATTATGATGACAAACACTTTCACCAAATCAGACCACCATAAGCCCAAAATGAACTATCTTTCCTGCAGTCAGAATTTGACTGAAATGTTTAGCCGAGCTCATTGAAGTCCATCATGTAAGGCCTTATCAAGCCTCAAGCAAGAAACAAAAGGGTCTACATAAGTTTCCATTTTAAAAGTCTAAATGTCAAGAGTCATCATCAAGATAGGCCAAGTTAAACCCTAAGATTTCCTAGGAAAATATTACCAACTCCCTCCGCTATTCCACCTAATATCTTGACTTTTTCTAATACCTTTTTTCATTCCTATTTAAGGTCTTATTCTCCATAGAATTGGACAGCTATTGTATGATTAAAGATCAGAGGAAAAACCTCCATTAGCCCACTCGTCTTTTGTGTAATGTCAAGAACTTTTCTTGTGTGTAATATCAAGAAACCGGTTGACTTTGTGGTGTGAAATATCTCAAGTGTTTTGCCTTGCTCAAGATCCAAGTGGTGATTCATATCAACTAGTTTCTTGTCCACTTATCCCTCTTAAAATCTCATCAAACATCAACCATAAATTGGATCTAAATGTCCACCAAAAACATCCTCACACTCAACTTGTTTGAGCAACCAAGCATCACCCTCAACTTGTTCGTGTTCTAAGTTGGATCTTGCCTTGATACCGAGCATCAAGCAAGGCGAGACTCATCACTTGGTATTAGATCTATCTTCAACGTAAGTTCCTCAAAGCAAAGGGGTAAGAATTGTCTCTTCATTTTGGGTTGTCTTGCTCAAAATTTCTTCCATTTGCTAGCCTCTAAATCTGGAAATTTCTTTGCTGCGTTTTGTGTTTGATCTTGGCCGCATATCTGATGTTGAACACAAACTTTCTGTCTTCCTTAGTCTGAAAATTCATCCCAAACAAGATCTTTTAAGATAATCCAAGAGATTTCCCAAGTTATTCACTCAAATCTGCCAAATTTTCTTTCTTGCAACTTGTTGACTATTTATGAGTTATAACTGAACCATTTGCCATATATTCGTGTTGCATCTTAGTTATACTTATTTTATGCAACATAATTTTATGATAAATTCTATACAAGGTCAAGTTTGGCCTCCAAAATTCGGAAAATTTGTAACTTGTTATATTGAGTAGATTTGTGAATTTGCTCTTATGTTTTTGGCATTTCTTGTAATTTATTTGTTTCATATGGACTATTATGTATATATATATATAAAGAGATCAAATTCGACAAAAAATATCAAATGAAAGAAAGTCAAATGCAAAATAAATAAAAAAGGAAAAAGATCAAGGCTTTGTTTGAGTTTCAGTTGATGTTTGTAAGAATGAAGCCGGTACAAGTTTGTGTGGTTGCTAAGTGTTGAATTTCTGAATGTGTGTCCTTGAGTTAAGCTAATTGTGGCTTAGGTATAGATTACGTTTTGATTTAGGACATAGGCTTGCATGATTTAGTGTTATCTTTTGGTGCACACTCTTTGTTCGCCCAAACACTTGAACGACTTTGTCCTTTCTTTCATTTTGAGCATTACATTTCTATATTTGAATTGTCAAATACTCGCTTTTGGCTTGCATTGTTGCATGTATATGATACTCTCATGGCTTCTATGTTCGTTCGGTTTGAAGATCTTGCGCCTTCTTGAAAGTACCCAAAACTTGATCACCTCTTGCCGGGGATTGAAGGTTATCTCTTGTTGATTCAAATGTAAAACTTATGTGTATAATGAAAGGAAAAAGGTGAGTGAGGGCATTGAATTAAATGTAAAATGTAAGAGAGATTGAGGGCCATACTAAAAGCAATACAAGGAGAGAAGTGAGTGAGATAATTTTTGAATTATACTAACTTCACCAAATTATTTGTTATTTGTTTTGCTCTACTTTTCTCTTGTTTTCCTTTGTTGTTTGTTCATGATGCATGGAGACCGAGGCAAAGGTGTTATGTTTCACCAAGAAGAAGTGCATACTGACAAAGAAGAAAAGGCTTGCCCTCGCTAGAGAGTGGTTTATTAACCACTATACCAACCAATGCCAATGATTATGAGCTACTCTATACAGCATCATGAGAGTCAGTACTCCATTGCACCTGCCCAAACTCAAAATCAAGTGAAGAAATGATGCTTCACAAAAATGCTCCATTAATGGGGACGCTATCCGTGATGAATTCAGGGAGATCTTAGATGAACATTTCAAAAAGTCTTGAGCCCGAAAAGATGATGCCTTTGCTTGATTGTGTGCCAAACTGAAAATGTGATTAAAGAATTGTCCTAAGAGCCAATATGAAGATATTACAATTCACAAACAAGATCTCAAGGAATAAGAATTTCAGCCACGAGAAAATGAGGGGATGCTAGAACCGAAAGAAAAGAAGGATGGACCGATTGAAGCGTTGCTACATTCACATCATCAAGCCTTCAAGTACATGCTTTGAAGTTCCTAAGGCTTCATCTTCCACGAGAAGCAAGCTTCGCCCTGCCATCATGCGTAGTTCTATGAGTTCGTTGGCTAACCGATGGATGGATGCATCTCCAATGGCTCCATCATGCTTGCCATTCCAAGTCTCTTAAGACAACATTGTCGTGCATGGTTTCATGAAGCCGCATTTCAAAAAAGTCACCATTCCATCCCTCATTGAAATCAAAGATATTGCCGCTCCCGAAGAGAATTTCACACAAATGGAGCTTCTAGTACCACCACTTCTTTCACAAAAGAGTAGAAGGAGAGCACTATTCAAGAAAGAACCATTTTCTTATTACTCTTTTATGTCATTAATTGATAGTAAGATTAAAACTATGGATAGAAAAGTTTATCTTTTGACATGCTATTTGCATCTAGGATTATGTTATCTTGTTTGCTTTATAGTTCTATGTCTCAATATAAGTACAAGAAGTTGCATTTAGCTCATTGATTTTTGTTTGTCTAAATTTGTTATTTGTCTAGATTGTTGTATACCATGAGGTATATGCTTATTCATAAAAAAGGGGAGTGGCATAACTTTTGCATGCATTCATCATTATCATGTACATGTAGGAATGTTTGCTCTCACATTGCATGAAAGGTTCGTAATGCCTCACTACTTTATTAGTATGAAGGTTATGTTTATTCAGGGATGAATCCTTTCGAATAAGGGGAGATTACACACATGGCCATTTTAGAGCACCCAAAGTCAAAGCAACATCTGACCTATCTTCTTGCCCGCGAACCTCCCAATACTGCTTCAGTAATTTGGCTCGTTTAGGAGCAAAAGAAGTCCAATGGAAGTCCACGAGTAGTTGTTCAAAGAATAAGAGAAAGTGATACAACTTTGATGACAAATGATTTCTCCAAATCATACCAGAACATGCCCGAAATGAACCATATTTCCCACATTCAATCAAGGCCTTATCAGTAATCTGGTGGGAATTTTTAGCCTGGCTAATTGAAGTCCATCAATCAAGGCCTTATCAAGTATGCATCCAAACACTTCAAGGGTCTATGAAATTTCCATTTTCAAAGCCTTATTGTCAAGAATCATCATCAAGAGAAGCCAAGTGAAAGCCTAAGATTTCCTAGGAAAATCTCACAAACTCTTTCCACTATTCCACCTACTATCTTCACTTTTACTACTACCTTTTGTCTTTCCTATGCAGGGTCTTATTCTTTATAGAATTAGGTAGCTATTGTATGATAAAAAAGAGGAAAACCTCCATTAACTCACTCTGTGTAATATCAATAAATCGGCTAACTTTTGGGTATGTATTATCTCAAGTGTTTAGCGTTCTTCAATATCCAAGTGGTGAATCATATCCAGTAGTTTATTGTCCACTTATCCCTCTTAAAATCTCATCAAGCATCAACTAAGATTTGGATGTAAATGTCCACCATAAACAACCCCAAACTCAACTTGTTCGAGGAACCGAGCTTCACCCTCAACTTGTGCGTGTTCTAAAGAGGATCATACCTTGATACCGAGCATCAAGAGAGGCAAGACTCATCAACATATGCCTAGGTGGTAGACATCATTGGATGGTGGTGGAATCAACATCGACGCAAAGAACACCATGAGGGTGTAGAAATGGTCGCCGTTTTCCAACGCTGCGAAGAGTAGCACTACATCTTCAAGAGAGAAGATCAAGATGCGTCGGCCACTAGGGGTTGTGCATCCACCAAATAGAGGGGGAAGGTGGAAAACCGATGAAATGGAGGCCAAGAGTCGACAATGGCCATTAAATGGCGGCGCAAATCAAGGTGTCGGTCAACCTCTCTCACGATGGTGGTAATGACGTTACGGTGGCAGAATGTATTCATCCTCTTCCTTACTTAGGTTTTTTGGAAGAGAGGGTGGTATGGGTGGAGGGTACGGCGGGTAGTGCTGGCTTTCCACGGGGTCTCCTAAGGGCGGGTGAAAATTGCCCGGATTGGGGTCACCTACACTCTCAAAACCTTCTTCATCAAATTCAGTAAATATAATGGGAGAAGGGTACCTTCGACGCGGCGCAGAGCCGTGATGAGTGTCGGGGTCGCGACTGCGTGTGGGGCGCGAAGGCGCCGTGTAGGGTTCTCGGTCGCGCGCTACTTCACGTCGGCACTCCAATTCATCGTGGTGTGCCTCAGTACGTTGCATGCGCTCGTAGTGCCCATGTCGATATGTGGTGTCCATGTATGGGTATGGACCCAGGTCAGTCGCACGAGACTCATGCTCGGCTGAGTCGTAGGCATCGCCATCGTGTGGGGACCGCGGCGGTGGCTGGTATCGCTGAAGGCCGTGGTCCTCTTGGTGGGATTCGATGATGGAGTGGAGGCGACAAAGGCCGGGTTGCTATTGCGAAGAGGAGGGCATAGGACCCTTTCCCTTGTCTTGGCGCCGGGTGGTATCGGTAGTGGCCGCTGGAGGCAGATTGGGGTCGACGGTGACCGGCTTCGTGGCTACAGTGGGCGACTGGAGGTGCGCGTTGGCTTCGGCCAGTTGGCGCTTGGTCTCGGCTAGTTCAACCTCGAGGTCGGCCGTGTGCTTGGCTATGGCCTCGGGCTCAGCCTGGCGAGCGGCGAAGACCTCGTCCGACTATGTACCTATTGACACCATGACAAACACAAAGGAGAGAAATGCAGCAAAAGATAACAAAGTAGATCAAAACATCTCACAAAGTTGTCTCACGGGCACTAAATTTGGGCACGGCCATGAGGGCGTTATGGGGAAGGGTGACACAACGCGGAGCCAAACCAACACAAACCACAATATCACGCAAGAGGTTGCCCTAATTCAATGAACTCCCAAGGCAAAATTAAACAAGCAATCTATTACAATTCTAGAAAGAAACGGAAGAGAGAGCTTAATGGACTTGTGTCAACGGTGAATCGGCTTTGCCGAGATCGCCTGAGACTTTCGTTTTTCCAAAGTCGTTGGTTTTTTTTTGAAATAACCGACTGCCTTTTTTGTTTTTTTTAATTTAATTTATCCGGCACAAGATTTGTTGTTAGATGAAGACGAGAGAGAAGATAAAGTGCGTGTGATTTGGAGAGAGAGACGAGATAGGAGAGAGAAAAATAAAAGATATGCAAATAAAATGTTACCGAACAATATCCAACAATTAAAACAACCAAATATATGCAAGATATTGCGGTTGGGGAAGATATGGATCTGCGGATTTGGGTGGGGTAATTCTCACTTTTACCGCTCAAAAAAATAATTATTTTTTTACTCATTTTTTTCCTCTCGGCTTTGTGAATTCAAGGCTTAGGAGCCAAGAACTCGTCCTAGGCTAAGAGTTTAGATGCAACACAAATGATGAACGCAACATTAGACTCAAAAACGAAAGGCGGAAGCAGGGAAAAGACACGAAAATTGACACAAACGTGAGAAACAATTGAAGAGATGGATTGATCACACCTTGTACCGCTAAATCTGATACCAATTGATGCGAATCCGATTGCTCGGATCTCGTCTGATGCCTGATCTAGGTAGGAAATGGTCTCGGATCCTTCTCTTGGTAACTAGATAAGTACGAACCACCGGGAAGGATGGTCTACGGCTCTCTTATGCTCGCTTGGGCGAGGGTGGGGCGAGAGTGAAGGTTGTGTTAGTGAACCGTGACGTGGCTCAATCGGGGTCTAACCAGTGTTGTGACGCCGAGGCCTAAGGAGAGGAGTTTAACTCAACTACAAAGCTTAGGCATAAATTTCAACGTAATTTCCAAAATACAAGAGTTTTGGCACTTATAGTAGCCAAATAACCTAAAGCTCGTTCATGGGCCTGAACCTAGCTAGATGGGCCGGCTCTCTTAAGCATAAGAGAGGCCTGTGCCCAAAAATGGAAACCTTCAAAAATTAGAAAGTACTAAAGATAGTAAATGCCAAAAATAGAAACTAACCACAATTAGCAACATACTAAAAGTGGAAACTACCAAAAAGGGAAACTGCTAAAAATAGAAGGTGTCTCAAAATGTTCCCAAAACTAGCAAGTAAACCTCAAAATGCAACAATAGGCCAAAATAGCAAGTCACACCATGGCCAAGTCAGATTGCCGTTGTCGTTGCTGCAGTGTCGCAGATGACGGCGCAGGGCGCATGGGGAGAGGCGCGGCTGTCGCGCGTAAGGCCCTTCGTCGTGATGCTCTGCATGGCCTATGCTATGGCATTGGCATGTGCTCTAGTGATCGGGCCTTCAGATCTGACGCTCAGCATGTATTCCTCTTGGGCCTCCGTCAATGTCACGACCGGGGTTGCATCACATATCATTCGTCCTCATCCATCCTTGACCATCTATGAGATAACATAAGCCATTTTTTCATCAATGGGTCCTCTACACCTAAATAAAAGTATAAAGATATTGTTTGAAATAATAAAATTCAAATAAACTAGCTAAGATATGTTTGAGGCTAAGTGGGACATGTGGGTCCTCACTCGCTCGCTTGTCGAGTGGATAACACACGAACTCGCTCGGACCAAAGCATAATTCAGCAGGTGGACTTAGGCTCATCAACTAGTTCTAGATGAAAGGTCAAAGAGCGCGATGGCTTCTTGGTGTGTGGGGAAACTGCTAATGTAGCGGTCTAAATTGCAAGCCGTAATTCTATGTCGACGAAGCCGTTCTGTGCACTAGAAGAGTTGGCTACAGTCATACGAGCCACGATTGAGTTAGTCAATCTAAGGATGGTTTGTGGAGGACTAATGAAGTTTGGAGGTCCTATTGATGCATAAATGGATCGTGCAACTTCAAAGATGGCCGTTGATGGCTAAGCACGAGTGATATGTTTATCTTTTGGGGCCCTCATCATCGCGCTATTTAGGGATGCATCAGATACTATATCTAATGCGATAGAGCTCTCAGACGAGTCTTCTTGACGTATGTCTCGCCGATCTAGACCAAATAAGTTGTCAACTATTCTCGTCCGGATCTTCGCAATCTCTTGGGATTGCCAATGTGATGGAAATCCAAGCGCGACTCCGGGCTCAAACGTGATCAATGTTTTTGGGGCGCAGAGGTCTCAGTGTGATAAGGCTTGAAGGGCAAGATCAACATCATGATCAAGCAAGATGATTCAACGTGATAAATCAATGGAGGCACGAACAAATGAAACAATTTTGGGGGTGATGCCAATGATTAAGCGTGTCCACAAATGAAGACAAGGAAGTCTTATATAGCCTTAGGCTTCTTGGCTATGGGCCGATATAAGCCCATCAAGAAGGTGGGCCGGTGACTTAAGCATAATCACACGCACACCCTAATAAAACCATTAATAGAAAGTCTCAAAACAGAATTAAACCAAAGAAGCAAGTGCTGAAATTGGAAAGTTCACAAATAGCAAGTCTATCAAGATAACCTCAAAATAATAGAAAGTGCTAAAATAAGCAATGGCATGGAATGCCAAAAAGGAGCCGCAAGCCAAACGCGATGGCGTCGTGGGGAACGCAGGTGCGAGCGCTGGCAAAAGGGGCACACTCCATTCATAATGGTGAAGCGTCGGGCTCAGAAGGCTGGCGAGTGATGGCAAGCGTAGACATCACGAGGAGGCGGGGCTCCAGAGTGATGAGCGCGGTGTCACACGCGAGTGTTCGGGTGATGATGCATTGCGTTGCGCGAGTGATGGCGCGAGCGTGGCTGCGCGTCACATGACCTATAGACGTGACACTCATAGCGTTTAGCTCCTCTTGTGCGGTCATGGTGGGGGACTCATCACCCTCCCATTCTTGAACGAGGCTCGTCCCCGAGCCTTCATCTTTATACTCTGACGGGATGTATGGCACTAGATCGGCCACATTGAATGTTGGATGTACAACGCCGTAGTTAGATGATGGCTCAAGCTGGTAGGCGTTGTCGCTAATCTTCTTGATCACTTTAAAGGGCCAGTCGCCATGAGGGTCAAGTTTTGTGCGACCCTTGGTGAGGAAGCGCTCGCGGAGATGGTGAAGCCATACGAGGTCACCAGGCGCAAAGATCACGCGGCCGCGGCCCTTGTTTGCCTGGCGCTCATACTACGCTGCGCGGCACTCGAGTTGGCTCCTGGTCCTTTCGTGAAGCTCTTGGATGTACTCTGCTCGCCTTGCTATAGGGATGCATTCACCGTCCTTAAGCGGGCCCGACATCATGTCCAAGAGAGTAAGTGGGTTCCTTCCATAAACTACCTCAGATGGAGACAACGTGGTCGCCCAATGCATAAACCTGTTGTAAGAAAACTCAACAAAAGAGAGTAAGTCTTCCCAACGGCGAGGGTTGGACCTAAGCATGGTTCTAAGCAGGGTGCCTAAGGTCCGGTTGGTCACCTTAGTCTGGCCATCCGTCTGGGGGTGACAACTAGTACTAAAGAGTATGCAAGTTTCTAGATTTCCCCAAAGAGTCTTCCAAAAATAGCTCACAAACTTCACGTCCCTATCACTCACAATGGTACGTGGAATCCCATGAAGACTCACCACATGCTCAAAGAATAAAGTAGCTATGTCCGAAGCATTGTTGGTTTGCCTACAAGGGATGAAGTGAGCCATCTTGGAGAACCTATCAACCACAACAAAAATCGAGTCTCTCCCCTTTTTAGATGTTGGCAACCCCACCAAAAAATCCATGGAAAGGTCTTCCGAAGGGCCGGTTGGTATAGGCAATGGGGTTCACAAACCATGGGGGCTCGACCTAGACTTGGTCTTGTTGCAAATCACACAACTCCTCCAAAATCTAGTGACTTGCTAGGTCATATGGGGCCAATAAAAATGTTCTTTGAGGGTAGCTAAGGTTTTGGCAATGCCGAAGTGTCCCCTACCCTCATGTGCTTCCTTGACATGGAGGTTCCTAATGGAGCAAGATGGGATACATAACTTCCCGGCTCTAAAAAGAAAACCCTCATCCACAAAATAACTCTCGGTCTCACCCTAGATGCGCAAGCTTTGTAATAGACTTGAAAATTCGTCATTAGCATACAAGTCTTTAATCAGCGAAAAACCAAGAACCTTAGCATCTAATTGAGTTAAGAGAACATACATGCGAGAAAGGACGTCGGCTACCACATTCTCGGTTCCTTTTACATACTTGACCACGTAGGGGAAAGTATCCATAAACTCAACCCATCTAGCATGGCGCTGTCCAAGCGTAGCCTGGGCCATAAGGTATGCAAGAGCAGCATGATCCGTGTGAATCACAAACTCCTTAGGCCAAAGATAGTGTTGCCACGTCTTTAACACCCTAATGAGCGCATATAGCTCCTTGTCGTAGGTGGGGTAATTGAGCGTGGCACCGGTGAGCTTTTCGCTATACACGAGTATGTCATCAAAATAAACCACAACAAACTTCCCTAAAAAATGTCTCAAAACGTGGTTCATAAGTCTCATGAAAGTGCTAGGGTCATCTGTGAGGCTGAATGGCATAACAAGCCACTCGTAGAGACCATACTTCGTCTTGAATGCCGTCTTCCATTCTTTGCCTTTATTTATTCGAATTTGATGATAGCCACATTGAAGATCAATTTTGGAGAAAAGAGTGGTACATGTCTCAAGGACAACGTCCCTGAAAAATCGGCTTGATGTGCCTATAGCATGTCAAAAAAAGACGTTGCTCGCAAGTGCCTTGAATGCCTTGCTTTTCGGCGTCACGGTCGCTAAACCAAGTGCCAGGCGCGTTGATGCGAGGCTTAGCGTTGTCATTGTCATGGCGCTTCGCGGTCGCGGCACCGTTGGCATTGTCGCTGCACTTGCTGCTCGCGCTCGCTCCTAGCATTGTGGCACTGGGCGCTTATGCGCACTGCTGTATTGCCAGCGGTCTCCCTGGTGCCGCTTTCTTGGCGCTGCGGCACCATAGGAGGCGCGACCTTGGCCTCGACAACTGCCTTCTGTCGGCTTCTCTCCACTTAATCCTTGATTATCTCTTGTTGATGAATCTGTCATGTATAGCCTTTTTATCAAACTGTCACGGTCTACCAAGCAAAAGATGAGTAGCATCCATCGTAATGACATCACAAAGAACCATATAGGTATAATAACCAAGAGAAAATGCGAGGTGACATTGCCTTGTTACTATATCACTCTTACCATCGGAGATCCGTTGCAAAGAATACGGTTGTGGATGGGGTGTAGTTGCGAGCTTGAAGTGGTCAACCACTTTCTCATTGACAATGTTGCAACACGAACCCTCATCAATGATGACACTGAGAGAAGAGGTTTGAACCTGGCATCGGGTGTGGAATATATTTTCTCGCTGGTTAACAAGCTCTCCTTCTTTCACCGTGAGGATGCGTCGCGTGACCAAAGCCAAGGGTGTGGCAGCTTGGTTGTCCACTGTTACGCAAGCATATGCATCCTTCTCGGTGTCCTCTATCTCATGCTCATGGACCTCATTCTCCGATTCTATGTCAGCAAAAGATTCATATCCATAAGCTTGTGAAAACAAAACCTTCTTTGGGTTGGGGCAGTCTCTTTGGATGTGGCCTCTACCATTGCACTTAAAGCACACTTTGTCACTGGTGCGCTCGGCGGCGGGTTATTGTGCCCTATCACCGTGGCCTTGCTCGGCTTGGGGGTTGCACGAGCTTCTATCGCCACCTGACTTGGCCTGCGTAGATGAATGCACATTAGTGGTAAGGGATTGACTAGGTCTAGAGTCATACCTTTTAGGCGCGCTGCTGGACCATGGTGCATTCTTCTTTAGCACTTGTTGCTCGTGTAGTTGCTTGGCGGTATGAGCTAGTGTGTTCATGTCATATATAGGCAAAATCTCTAGTTGGTCTCGAATTGTGACATTGAGACCGCTGAGGAACTTAGTGCATAAGGCGCCTGAAGTGGTGGCGATCCCTACCTTGTAGTACATATCCTCCAACTGCGATAAGAACTCAATAGGCGTCTTGTTGCCTTGGCGTGCCAAAGCAATGTTGACGCGCATTCGATTCTTGTAGTCCTCTGGCATATATTTCTTTGTCATCACAAAGATCAATTGATTCCATGAAACAACTGGTCTCCAATGATGACGTATCCTCTCCTTGACATACCGATGCCACCATGTGCGTGCGGCACCAGTGAAATGCAATGTGGCAATCTCTACCTTCTCGTGCTCTTTATATTGACAATGTTGAAGCACATACTCTGTTGCCTGTTGCCAGTTAAGAAAAGCAAATGCATCATATTCACCATTAAAATGATCAATTTTTACCTTAATGTCAGGCCTAGCCATGGGAGCGGGCACTAGTGGGTCATCATTGGTGTAGTCGTTATGGCGGTCCAACGGAGGCTGGCGCTAGCGTCGGTCTTGGTTGTCTCGGTCACGACGATCATAGCCTTGGCCATCACGCCTGTCATAGCGATCGTCACGAGGCGGGCGGCCTTGGTCACGGTGCAAGCGAGGGGACAGGGCCTCATAGAAATTTTCTGGTGGCTCCGGCAAATAATCCTTCGAAAACCTTTGGTGCTCTATAGCGTCTTGCAATGGAGGATGTGAATGTGTGCGGTTGGCGACACCGTCAAGGTCATATTCATCATCATCAAAGTCATGGAAGGGGACTAGTGACACTTGGCGCCGATGACACTCATCGTCGTTGTAGTGTCCATGACGCACGCGCGTGTCGTCGTCGCTCATGTGCCCGTGCGGGCGGTCAGGCTTGATATGGTGCCCTTGGCGTCATTGTGTGGTGCTTTCGGCAAGACAAAGTTGTGCACGCTGCTCGCGCTCATAACGCTTCGTTCTATCTCCCATGTCCACATATGGATATGAACCGGGAGGTCTTGAACGCTCTTCTTCACTGAAGTCCTTTTCATCCTCATATTTTTTAGGACTCATGGCCGTGAAACGAAGGAGGTATGTAGCGATCACCTATGATGTGTTGTCCTTCTCGGCTCTCAATAACGGAATGGAGCCACTGTAGGTTGCCAGCAGGCTGTTGTGTGGGGGGCATTGGGCCTTTGCCCTTGTCTGCAGCATGTCCACTAGTGCCTGTCTCATTTGTCTGCGGCACGCCTTGTGGATTCATATGGACCGGCATGGTGTCAGTGGGAGGGCCTTGTGGAAGAGGCAGACACTCGCCAATTGGCGCTCTAACTCGACAATGAGAGCTTGTTGCTGCTCGACATAGAGGGCATGTTGTTGTTGTAGTTGCTCAATTGTAAGCTGTGTGTCGTCGGTCGTCATGGAACCTATTTGAATCATAGACCAGTGAGAGTCAAAAGGCACAAGTGACAAGCAAAGCACAAAGACAAGCAAGCAAACCCACTCGACAACTGAAAACAAGAACTCTTAGCGGTCAACTAATTTGGCTGCCGTGAGGGAGGTAAAGCAAGTCAAGGCACAAGATATCACAATACCAAAAGTAACAACACTCAATCAAGAAGACTTGAAAATTAAGTTCGATATGCAAGAATGATAACAAGTTAGCAAGCAAACAATTCAAACCCTTTTGTGTTGTTTAGACGGCGGAGAGATAGGTGATACGCTCTACTTTGTAGTGCGTAATTAGGGATTGTTAACGTTATTTTAGGTACTATTTGGAGTGATTTAGAGGAGATTGTAGAAGTTTAGAGGTGAATTGAGATGTGGTGTTATGGTTGTCTCAAGTGCATATTTGGAGAATCAGGGAAGATCTGGAGAGACGCCATTGAAGACTGAAGAAGTAGAGAAGAAGAGAAGGCCAAATGGAAGGGCTGCGAGCAGCCGCGGGCAAGAAGTGAAGAGCCGTGGGCGCGGCTGAATTCAGCAAATTAAATAGCCAATTCGAGAGCAAATCGCGGGCGCGGCCAAAAGGCCGCAGTCGCGGCCATCAGCGCGGGCGACTCTTCTCGTTTTCCGAACTTTTTCACATTGTTTCCAATTTTAGTTTTATTTTAATTCCGTTTTTAATGATTGTAAAAGGGATATTATTAGTTATCTTTTGAGAGTTAGGTTTTGAAGGGAGTTAACCTAGTTTGCTAGAGAGGATTCAGATTGGAGTTTTTAGTTTTTACATTTTTCATCGTTCTTTGTAGTTCTTGCTCACAAATCATGAGAAGGAACTAATTTCCATTATTCTATCTAACGATTGAAGCATTCAGTTTGATTTGGTTGTGAGGTTCATCATCTTATTATATTTCTTTTGGGTTGTTTCGATTCTCTTGTGCTTATTCCTATTGATTATTATTGATTTCGCTTGTTGGACGCAACTAGTTGTTATTGATAATTATCTATTGCTAGGGTTTGGAATTTCGGGTTGAGAGTCCTTATTCAGAGTAGTATCCGCAATTATCTAGGACTGGTAGGACTAGATTATTGTGAAGAGAATTGAATGCATGTTAATATTGACGGGTTGTTGAATATTGCTTGCACCTATCTATGCCTTGCTCCATGCAACTATTGTTCTAAATCTTGATTGTTTCTTGTGTGTTCAATAGTTAGGGTTGCCAGGACTGGTAGCTAGTTCAGAATAGGGATTAAGACAACCATTGGATTGATTGAATAAGAGAACCTAGGAACAACCTGTCATACTGATTGTGGATATTTGTTAGGTAGAATTCCCTCACATCCATACTTACAACCATTCTAGTTATTGCTTGTTCTTATTTCTTAGTTCTAGAAACAGAAAACCTAAAACCCCCTTTGTTCTTAGTTGACAACATTGCTTGCATTTTAAGAGGTAGATCCTTTGATTCCCTGTGGATTCGACCCTTACTTGCCCAAACTACTTGTTTAGGTTTGCTTAGGATTACTTTCATTTAGCGGTATACGACAATCGCTTGTCAATAGGCTTAGTGAACTTGTTGCCGACGTGAATAGGGATTTCCCTAGATCACCTGAGGCTATCGTTTTGCTCGGTTTCCTTTTTTTTAATTCAATCGATTTTTTTTTTTTGTATTTACGGCAACAAGATATATTTTTTTTAGAAAAGAAACGCAAAAGATATTGCAAGATCTTATACATACATGATAAGATATAGATAACAACTTATGGCAAGAAAAGACATGCAAGAATAACCGAATATTACACAAGATATCACAAAATAATTTAAAAGTCAACAAGATAAGTTTGTTTCCTTAAAGATATTGCGAGATCTTGGCGATATGGCAATCTTTCTTCTTTCCTTTTTTTGGCCGTGATCTTTCCTTTAGGGAAGGAAGAGATCGAACCTAGGTTAGGGTTGAGAGTGGGCGGCGGTGGGTGGGAAATGCAAGAAAAAATAATAATTTGACGAAGGAGATGTCGTAAGCGGTGGCATGGTGGAATGGGTCGAAAGATAAGCAAGAGTTAATGTAAAGAGAAGAATGTAATATCCATCATTTTTAGTAACGATATTTGGGTAATTTTCCCAACCTTCGTTCAATAATTATTTCGCTTTCAGTGGAGTTTAGATTTTCCGTAACATCCTTGATCTCCGTAATAATTCCTTGAGTGGTATAAAATATATTCGATGTATTTTCGGGACTTATAATATTTGTTTGGATACAAACATATAAGTTTCGGGGTTTAAAACCCATACCAAACCTTATCCCTGTAACCATTTGCACGCGAGCCTCGAATTTCCCCCAACGTGCAATTGTTCTCGGGCACCGCTTGATCTCCCGCATGCATTGTCGGGGCTTCACTCGTTGTGTGGGTGGGCACACCTTTCTCCTTGGCTTATAAAAGGGAGCCGATCGAAGGGTTGATGGGCACCACTCCCGTCCCTTGCTCGACCTCCCCAGCTCCCCTCTCGGTCGTCTTCCCGCCGGTAAACCAGAACCGCCGAGCTTTTGTGCTCCGCCGCCCCTGTTGTGCTCCGCCGCCCCTGCTGTGCTTCGCCGAGCTGCTGATGCTCTCCCCGGCGTCAAGAAGCCCTTCCTGGCGAGCTCTGCTGCGTAGTGGCTGTTGCTTGTTGTTGTTGAAGCTGCTGTTACTGTTGTTGCGGGAGGAAGAAGAAAGCGTGGTGGGCCCCCTTTTCCAGCTTGTGAGTTGAGCCGAGAAGCCCAATACCTTTCCTGTCCAGATTTAACCCGAAATCAATCGAGCGGTATAATTTCGACCCACTTTTATCCGTATTTTTCTTTAGGAAAATTCAATCAATATTTTTATGATTTAAAATCATAAAAATTTATTGAATTTAATTACTTGAGTCCGTCCAGACAAATTAATTGATATTAATTAATTTACCAGTTATAACTTTAATTGTGGGATCGCGTGTGGACCCGTAATCCTGCTAGAGCTATCTGAAGCATAGGCCATATCCTCGGAAAGGATATCATCAGTAGTCGTCTCGTCTAGATTCATCTACAAATCTACTCAAGGCAAGTGGCGGTTCGCTCTTGCTTAATCATTACATGTTCTATTAATTATCAATTGCTTTTAATTGTTAATTAAATTGGATTGAACTGTTGTTTTTGTTTGGGAACAGATTTTATAAATAACATGATTAAAAGGTGATATTATGATAGGTTGTATATATTGCTAGAAACAACGCTATTATATTTGTTAATTACCGTAATGGTTTTGTTGTGGATTTAAATGTAAACTTTAAATGCTAGATTAGCACGAGTATTCGTAGGAACGCTAATTCTGGATAATGATTAGTCTTTTCTTTATAACTTGGTACTAGTCGGAATAATTTCCTAATGCTCTTAAAGGTCATGACCCATTGCTTCCTATCCACCGTTAAGGTAGGAGGTGTTAAGCACGTTGCTAGTGCAATTTGGGTTGGCATAATTGTCACCCTGTGTATTAAAATCCTCGTAGTTACTCGAGATAATATTAAAAGCTTGTTAACCTTCTCGTAGTTACTCGAGATAATATTAAAAGTATTAACATTAATGTACGTGTTGTAATTAAATAAGATAAGTGCGGTTAAGCACATAATTAAAAAACCTTGGGCGAGAAGTACAACGTGGAAACTCGTCTGGGCTTCGATTAGAGTAAGTCCACCTTCCTAATCTGAATTCGCACTAAGCGGTGAGGTTGGTCGTGGACCCAAATAGTCAAGTCGCTTTTAAACGCTTGTGTGAAACTTTAACGTTCCCAAACAGTTGTCATAATTTCCAGTAAGACTCAATCTTTTGGAGTCTTTCCTTCGTATGTTTCCCATAAGACTCATTTCCTTTGGGAGTCTTCTCTTCAGTGCATATCTTAATATTAATCATTTCGTGAAAGTTCCGGGTTATATATCGTTCCTTCGGTTATCATTCGAGGGACAATGATAGTAAACGGTTACAATCACTAGAACCATTCTATTTTCACCCTTGCATAGTCTTTCATTAGACTAACCAACCGGGTTTTATTCCTTGCATGGTTGGCTGGTGTCATCCGTCCTATACGGCACATCAGTGGTTGGTCCCCGAAGTCAAAGTAACCAGTTGAAGAAGAAGAGGCTTGCAGACGAAGATTTAAGTGTCAGTGTTTTAAGTTGTTAAGTATTACTTTAATATATCTTTATAACCTAGCCATGTTATAGGTTGATTCTTAAAAGTCTTCCACTGTGTAAATTAAAGTCTTCCGCTGATATGTTTACTCTGTTGTAAAAATACTACTCTCGTTTGATGAGAGATCTTTTAATAAAAGAATTGGGTTTCACATACGAATGTCTTCTGCTGTTTAATCTTTCAGTTAATATATTTACGTATTTAAGTTTAATTGTTCTGATTAAAGCCTGGGGTGGCTTTGGAGAGTAACGTCTGGGATCACTGGCGTGTGGCACAACCGACATAAGTCGGGAGTGTTACAGTTATGGTATTAGAGCAACGGTTTTAAAATTCTTGGCCTATTGTTAGGTTTGAGAATTTTTGAAAACTAATTTTGAAACTATTTCCAAACCTATCTTCTATTAAAAAGGAATTTCGACAGTTTTAATGTTGAATTTAAAAGTTATAAGTAACTCTGGTAATTATTTTAAATGATTTAGCTATTTTGAACTTCAAAAGTTATTTATTGTTGGTTTATAAAAGGCGTGTTATACGCAGTCAAAATAAGTTTATGATTGTAACTTTAAAAGTGTAATTTATTTATTTATTTTTTTTGCGAAAATCGTATCACTAGTTTGTGAAACTATTTTTTCTCAAATAATTATTTTATTAAGGTTAATATATAAAGTGTAAAGGTATAAAGTTTGAAAGTATGAGGTTATTAATAAGTGGTTTTCGAACTTCTGTAAGCTTCAAGTGTTACTTATTCCTTAGATCCATTCTTAGGGATATTGTCTTTTCTTAGGGTCAATGTCATTTAAAGGTTGACATTCCCCTAGGATACCCACTCTCAAGTTAGGAGAAGAAGGTCGTTTATGTAGTTAACAGTGGAGGGTTAGTCAGACTAATACAAAGTTATTAGTTTGGACCCTTATAATCTGTATCATAACGTATTTGACTAAAGTGTCATGATCAAGTTGGAAAAGTTCTAAATTAACGTTATGGTTCATAAGCAGATGGTGAACACAAGAAACACAGTCCATGCGGGTGCAGGACCGAGTAATAACCCAAGGTTGAATCTGAGGAACCCTAATCGAGTAGTTGTATTTCTGTTAGGCATTTTCTTAAGATTAAGGAGCAACGACGTGTGTCGATAATCTCCATAGTTTCGTAGTCTGTTTGTTCGACTTTCTGTCAGTTGCCTTAATGTAATGTTTCGAGTAAATAAAGAAGTGTTTCCTCGTTTCGAAAATAACTATATTCACTATTGTTACAAATCGTTCATACTAAACCCCGTGAGTGCCAGAAACAGTATATATCATGTATGGATAAAGGTTGTCGGACTCATAGGGGAGGAGTATCGTATGTAGCCTAGATGTTCGTTCCCTACATGGTTAACCTCAGGGTTGACTCTATTGCTTAAATTCTAGATCCATTCCTAAGAGTCTTTCTTCATTTCTAGAGTAATGTCACATTAGTATAATATTAATTGCTTTCTGAGTTGGCAAGCGTATCTCGTAAGCTAAGTTCTTCTAGAATTTCTTAAAGTGTAAGAATATATGTGTGGGGTTAATGCTCTATGAGATTAATAGTTATCTCTCATACGTGCACCCTGAATATTTGCTCTGGTAAAAGTATATAAGGGTGGATTAATGCGAAGTCCAGAACACCTAGTTGTAAGTTCATGCAGTATGCATTGATATGCATAGATTAAGAGGGATAGTTCATAGGGAACTCATTTCCTCTATTAACGATCTTGAGTAAGACCTTAGAATCCAGAGTTATGGTTATGAGATCTATAAGTGGGTACGACCAGTGTAGAACCAATGGTTAAAATCTAATCGAAGTTCGTTTTGAGGTTTCATATAAGAACGTTATGATTAAGTCTTGGATGGATAATAGATTGTGTGAGGAAAATAAGGATCTTAAGTTTAAAATAAGTTATTGGAGACAGTTAAACAAACTTTTGGACTGTAAGTCAAGTAATAGACGTCTGAGCCAAATCTAATTGGGCCAAATGATTGAAAATGGTAAGTGGTACTTTCAGAGGATAAAGAGTTATGATACTTGGGAAATTACAAGGTTTGATATTGGGATTCGAGGTGAGTGAGTCATCTATAAGACTTATGGACAACTCTTTTTGGAAGAAATTAAGTTGTGAAGCTATCGTGTTGGGAGTAGGCCACTTAAATGTAAAGATTACAGTTTAAGGATAAGATATGTTGATGATCCCGATATATTAAAAGATTTAGTGGAGAGAATTGTCTATGTATGCCTAAAGAGTATAGTAGCAAGCGTTAATAGTATAAACTATTAAAGGTTCCGGTAAAAGTGACTGAGGCGGTTGGCAACGAATCATTTTCAGGGTGATACCTTAAGGAATTAAAAGTAATGCCTCATGTAATTCGTTTCGAGGAACATAAGAATAAAAGCATGGTGATTATGTCTGAAGAAAGTTAAGGAATCTTAAAGGTTTAAGTTATAAAGTGATTAAAGGAATAGGTTAAGTCATTACCGAAAGGATCCTAAGTTAGAATTTGGCATAAGGGCCAAACCCGATGATAATGAGTAATGGAATTATGGGGTATACACTTGAAGGAATTAGGAAATGTGATGTCTCGAGGACCACTAAGTTCTGGTAATGGATTAGGAGGAAGATAAGGTACGTACACTAAGAAAAGTTATAAATGGAAAGGTTGACAGAGAAAGGTATGTTCTCATGCTTAAAGAAAAGCAAGTTTGTTGCAAAGATTTAAGAGGGTATTATCATGAGATAATCATGACTTTGTGGGTGTAATTACGAGTTGCTACAAGTGTAACATATGGAGATGTGAGATAGTGGTATGGTTGAGGAAACTGATCATTTCCGGAAGCAAGTCAAGGGTAAGTGATTAAGGATATCAAGTTCAGGTAGTAAGGTTAGTTGTAACCCGATCTCATAGATTATTCGGCCAAGTTTCGGGGTCAAAACTTCTTTTAAGGGGGAGGTGATGTAATATCCCTCATTTTTAGTAAGGATATTTGGGTAATTTTCCCAACCTTCGTTCAATAATTATTTCGCTTTCAGTGGAGTTCAGATTTTCCGTAACATCCTTGATCTTCGTAATAATTCCTTGAGTGGTATAAAATACATTCGATGTATTTTCGGGACTTATAATATTTGTTTGGATACAAACATATAATTTTCGGGGTTTAAAACCCATACCAAACCTTATCCATGTAACCATTTGCACGCGAGCCTCGAATTTCCCCCAGCGTGCAATTGTTGTCGGGCACCGCTTGATCTCCCGCATGCGTTGTCGGGGCTTCACTCGTTGTGTGGGCGGGCATGCCCTTCTCCTTGTCTTATAAAAGGGAGCTGATCGAAGGGTTGATGGGCACCACTCCCGTCCCTTGCTCGACCTCCCCAGCTCCCCTCTCGGTCGTCTTCCCGCCGGCAAACCAGAACCGCCGAGCTTTTGTGCTCCGCCGCCCCTGCTGTGCTTCGCCGAGCTCCGCCGAGCTGCTGATGCTCTCCCCGACGTCAAGAAGCCCTTCTCGGCAAGCTCTGCTGCGTAGTGGTTGTTGAAGCTGCTATTACTGTTGTTGCGGGAGGAAGAAGAAAGCATGGTGGGCCCCCTTTGCCAACTTGTGAGTTGGGCCGAGAAGCCCAATACCTTTCCTGTCCCGATTTAACCCAAAATCAATCGAGCGGTATAATTTCGACCCACTTTTATCCGTATTTTTCTATAGGAAAATTCAATCAATATTTTTATGATTTAAAATCATAAAAATTTATTGAATTTAATTACTTGAGTCCGTCCAGACAGATTAATTGATATTAATTAATTTGTCAGTTATAACGTTAATTGCGGGATCGCGTGTGGACCCGTAATCCTGCTAGAGCTATCTGAAGCATAGGCCATATCCTCGGAAAGGATATCATCAGTAGTCGTCTCGTCTAGATTCATCGCCGAATCTACTCAAGGCAAGTGGCGGTTCGCTCTTGCTTAATCATTCCATGTTCTATTAATTATCAATTGCTTTTAATTGTTAATTAAATTGGATTGAACTGTTATTTTCGTTTGGGAACAGATTTTATAAATAACGTGATTAAAAGGTGATATTATGATAGGTTGTATATATTGCTAGAAACAACGCTATTATATTTGTTAATTACCGTAATGGTTTTGTTGTGGATTTAAATGTAAACTTTAAATGCTAGATTAGCACGAGTATTCGTAGGAACGCTAATTCCGGATAAGGATTAGTCGTTTCTTTATAACTTGGTACTAGTCGGAATAATTTCCTAATGCTCTTAAAGGTCATGACCCATTGCTTCCTATCCACCGTTAAGGTAGGAGGTGTTAAGCACTTTGCTAGTGCAATTTGGGTTGGCATAATTGTCACCCTGTGTATTAAAATCCTCTTACTTACTCGAGATAATATTAAAAGCTTGTTAACCTTCTCATAGTTACTCGAGATAATATTAAAAGTCTTAACATTAATGTACGTGTTGTAATTAAATAAGATAAGTGCGGTTAAGCACATAATTAAAAAACCTTGGGCGAGAAGTACAACGTGGAAACTCATCTGGGCTTCGATTAGAGTAAGTCCACCTTCCTAATCTGAATTCGCACTAAGCGGTGAGGTTGGTCGTGGACCCAAATACTCAAGTCACTTTTAAACGCTTGTGTGAAACTTTAACGTTCCCAAACACTTGTCATAATTTCCAGTAAGACTCAATCTTTTGGAGTCTTTCCTTCGTATGTTTCCCATAAGACTCATTTCATTTGGGAGTCTTCTCTTCAGCGCATATCTTAATATTAATCATTTCGTGAAAGTTCCGGGTTATATATCGTTCCTTCGGTTATCATTCGAGGGACAATGATAGTAAACGGTTACAATCACTAGAACCATTCTATTTTCACCCTTTCATAGTATTTCATTAGACTAACCAACCGGGTTTTATTCCTTTCATGGTTGGCTGGTGTCATCCGTCATATACGGCACATCAGTGGCTGGTCCCCGAAGTCAAAGTAACCAGTTGAAGAAGAAGAGGCTTGCAGACGAAGATTTAAGTGTCAGTGTTTTAAGTTGTTAAGTATTACTTTAATATATCTTTATAACCTAGCCATGTTATAGGTTGATTCTTAAAAGTCTTCCGCTGTGTAAATTAAAGTCTTCCGCTGATATGTTTACTCTGTTGTAAAAATATTACTCTCGTTTGATGAGAGATCTTTTAATAAAAGAATTGGGTTTCACATACGAATGTCTTCCGCTGTTTAATCTTTCAGTTAATATATTTACGTATTTAAGTTTAATTGTTCCGATTAAAGCCTGGGGTGGCTTTGGACAGTAACGTCTGAGGTCACTGGCGTGTGGCACAACCGACATAAGTCGGGGGTGTTACAAAGAACGAGAAAGGAATGACTTAACTTGATCCAAGGGCTCTGATATCAATTGATGCGTTAGAGGTCTCAGATGAGTCCCCTTGACATATATCTCGCCGATCTAGACCAAGTAAGTTGTCAACTCTTCTCGTCCGGATCTTCGCAATCTAGTGGGATGGCAAACATGATGGAAATCCAGGCGTGACTCTGGGCTCAAACGTGGTCGAGGTTATCGGGGCGCGGAAGTCTCAAAGTGATGAAGCTTGAAGGGCAAGATCAACGTGATGATCAAGTAAGATGATTCAACGTGATGAATCAATGGAGGCACAAACAAAGTAACTAGTTTTGGGGGTGACGCCTAGGGTTTAAATGGAGACAATCGCACTTGAAAATTAAACCTATGATTAAGCATGTCCACAAATGAAGACAAGGGAAGGCTTATATAGCCTTAGGGTTATCGGCTATGGGCCAAAATAATCCCATGAAAAAGGTGGGCCGGTGGCTTAAGAATAAGCACACGCACGCCCTAATAAAACCATTAATAGAATGTCTCAAAACAAAAATAAGCCAAAGAAGCAAGTGCTAAAAGTGGAGAGTTCACAAATAGCAAGTCTATCAAGATAACCTCAAAACAATAGAAAGTGTTAAGAAAAGCAATGGCATGGAATGCCAAAGCGGCACCGTGGGGCGCGCGGCCGCGAGCGCTGGCAACGGGGCGCGCTCCACTCATATTGGTGAGGCACCGGGTTCGGAAGGTTGTCGAGTGATGGCGAGTGTTAGACATCATGAGGAGGAGGCGCTCCAGAGTCGTGAGCGCGGTGTCACACGCGAGTGTCCGGGTGATGACGCTTTGCGTTGCGCGAGCAATGGCGCGAGCGCGGCTGTGTGTCACGAAACCTATAGACTTGACACTCATAGCGTCAGGCTCCTCTTTTGCGGTCATGGTGGGGGACTCTCAGCTTCGATTACACAACTTTTTTTAAGGGGAAGTATGATGTACTCTAATTTTTAATATTATGGGTTAGACTCGTAAGCATGGCCCATAACATTTTAACTTTGGGTATTTCAATACGTCAAGATAGCTAGGGTAAGGAGATTGGGTTAGGCCTAAGGTTGTGTAGATGGTGAAGATGAGTAGGGAATGTTAATTTGATGTTGAACACAACCCATGTCCCTTGTTTGAAAGGTTGTTTGTGGTGCATCTCACAGTTGATCAAGATTTCAAACTTTGGTATGAAAGTGAAATGGTCTTTTGTAGCAAATGTAGTATCAATAGGTATAGAGAAATATAACTTTTATCTATTTTTTCCCTTTTGAGGACTATGAACATAAACAAATGCACTGCATCCAAAAACTTTAGGTTCAAGGTTAAAAGATGCTCTAAGCGTTGGATAACATTGTTTAAGACACTCAAGTGGCTCTTGTAGTTAAGTCCTTTATATGGAAACATATTTTATTAGGTAAGACAGGGTAAGGACAACATTTGCGTTGATTGTTTTGGGTACATTATTCGTGAAAAGAAGAGCTCAGCTGACCTCTAGATGTGTATATTTCCTTTCTACCAAGCCATTTTATTTGGTGTATAGACATAAGTTTATTTCCTTTCTGCCAAGCCATTTTGTTTGGTGTATAGACATAAGTTGAATCATGAACGATGCCTTGACAATGGAAATATGACGTTAAGAACTGATGTTGAAAAAAATGTACAAAAAATAAAACAACAATATTCCTTCCGACCTTCCAACACAAGGCAATGCTTACTTTAATTCATGATGAAATAGGAGCAAAAGAATAGCTTATTTTAGTTTTTTAGTTCGACCATCTTTTTCGAATCCTATTAATTAACATTAAATTTAATACAAATTTCAATGTAATATGGATGATTTAATATGCACCCAAATTTTGACGGGTTGCCGATAAGAATCAAGTTGTGCGTAGTTTGAAGAACATATATGTTCTTTTAATTGATAAATAGTTTTTTATACTTACATGCATCATAGCAATAAATATAACCCTACATTCAGGGAAGGGTTGATTAAAAACATCGAATAATCATATGCATGGTGGAGGTATATTTAATGGCAATTAGCATCTTAGTTTAACTTAACTCATGGTCAAATGTTGATTTGATATTTGATTTGGACTGAAGTTGATACTTGATATTCATATCAAGCGTTAAACGTATCTGTTTAATAGAAAATAAAGTTCATGTAGTTCAACAAGAACCAAACATAATTTGTGGTTAAATTTTGACTTTAAACTTATATTTAACAATCAATCTAAAAAAAAATTGAACTCAACTTTATATAAATATATGCTCAATCTCCTAGGTGATGAGCTCTCTTAAAAGAGATAGACTGAAACATAATTCTCAAAGAATCATCGATTTGAGTGAATTTATTTTTAAATTAGGGTTATGGCTGAACTCAATGAGCGATTAGTTTTGTACGTATTTGACTATTTACAATCAAGTCATCGTAGTTCATTAATTTTACATTTTGTTTTTTGATTTCATTAGTTTGGCTATCACCGAATCAGTGGGATCAATGTGTTCTCTAATTTTTATCCAATAATAATATATATGTTATTTATATATTGGGAATATATGTGGTCACTACACCCAATACATATGAATATTTTATATTGGACATAATTCATACGTAATTCTTAAAAAGAACCACTTAATTTTGACTTTTAACTTTGTATTTATTCAGATCCATGATAAGGCGTTGTCGTGACACCTTAAACAAAATAATCCTAACAAACCTAAACAAGTAGTAGAGGCAAGCAAGGGTCGAATCCACAGGGAGGAAGTGATCTTTCTAAGTATTTATGAGCATGCAAAGTAACAAAGGGGGGTTTTGATTATCAAGCAGAGCAAAGCAAACAGGTTTAATTGACTTGAGAATATGGTTGGGGAAAGTAGTTCCACTAGAACGAGATCCACAATACAGAGATAAAAGTCGATCACTGAAATCTTATAAATCCAAGTTCTTTCATTATTCTTATGGTCGTTCTCACCCTGATCTTAAGTACTATTTATTCTCACAGTTGTCAATAGACTTATTACTATGCCAATGGTAAAATACACCAGTCATGCGGTACCAGACCGGGGTACATTACCACCAACAAAGCAATAGCAGTGCACACAAGGATATAGAATACATGCAAGTAGAAAGACGTACAAGTACTCACTCCCCTACTTAACATGCATAAGATTCTCACTCACGATTGTACGCTCGGAACCCCTATACGCACAATTGTGTTTGCCACTAGATATGCACTCGGAACCCCTATATGCAATCCTAGCACTATGATAGATGTCGATAAGCCTAGTTAGCAACTCTAGATAAACCAACATAAATCAATAGACAATATAACCAAGAGAATCAAACCAACACTTATAAGATATAGAACAAGGAATAGAAATCTCACAACCGAATCAACTGTATTGCTTCAAACATCTAGCAGAACAAAGGTGTTTAGTTCTCCATGGGTTGGAAACCCTGGAGGCAGAATGAAAATGAACTAAGTCTCCCAAAGGAGAATTATAACTTGTGACAACTAGGTTAACAAAAGAGTATTTAACCTAAATCTAAAAGTAATAAAAATAATAAAAGAAAATAATAATAAAAATAATAACTAAATATAAACTAATCAAATCCCGGGAAATTAATCCCGGAATCACGCTCGGCCCACTCTTCACATCAGCGGCCCATCTTTGGGTTGGGGCAGTCTCTTTGGATGTGGCCTCTACCATTGCACTTAAAGCACACTTTGTCACTGGTGCGCTCGGCGGCGGGTTATTGTGCCCTATCACCGTGGCCTTGCTCGGCTTGGGGGTTGCACGAGCTTCTATCGCCACCTGACTTGGCCTGCGTAGATGAATGCACATTAGTGGTAAGGGATTGACTAGGTCTAGAGTCATACCTTTTAGGCGCGCTGCTGGACCATGGTGCATTCTTCTTTAGCACTTGTTGCTCGTGTAGTTGCATGGCGGTATGAGCTAGTGTGTTCATGTCATTTATAGGCAAAATCTCTAGTTGGTCTCGAATTGTGACATTGAGACCGCTGAGGAACTTAGTGCATAAGGCGCCTGAAGTGGTGGCGATCCCTACCTTGTAGTACATATCCTCCAACTGCGATAAGAACTCAATAGGCGTCTTGTTGCCTTGGCGTGCCAAAGCAATGTTGACGCGCATTCGATTCTTGTAGTCCTCTGGCATATATTTCTTTGTCATCACAAAGATCAATTGATTCCATGAAACAACTGGTCTCCAATGATGACGTATCCTCTCCTTGACATACCGATGCCACCATGTGCGTGCGGCACCAGTGAAATGCAATGTGGCAATCTCTACCTTCTCGTGCTCTTTATATTGACAATGTTGAAGCACATACTCTGTTGCCTGTTGCCAGTTAAGAAAAGCAAATGCATCATATTCACCATTAAAATGATCAATTTTTACCTTAATGTCAGGCCTAGCCATGGGAGCGGGCACTAGTGGGTCATCATTGGTGTAGTCGTTATGGCGGTCCAACGGAGGCTGGCGCTAGCGTCGGTCTTGGTTGTCTCGGTCACGACGATCATAGCCTTGGCCATCACGCCTGTCATAGCGATCGTCACGAGGCGGGCGGCCTTGGTCACGGTGCAAGCGAGGGGACAGGGCCTCATAGAAATTTTCTGGTGGCTCCGGCAAATAATCCTTCGAAAACCTTTGGTGCTCTATAGCGTCTTGCAATGGAGGATGTGAATGTGTGCGGTTGGCGACACCGTCAAGGTCATATTCATCATCATCAAAGTCATGGAAGGGGACTAGTGACACTTGGCGCCGATGACACTCATCGTCGTTGTAGTGTCCATGACGCACGCGCGTGTCGTCGTCGCTCATGTGCCCGTGCGGGCGGTCAGGCTTGATATGGTGCCCTTGGCGTCATTGTGTGGTGCTTTCGGCAAGACAAAGTTGTGCACGCTGCTCGCGCTCATAACGCTTCGTTCTATCTCCCATGTCCACATATGGATATGAACCGGGAGGTCTTGAACGCTCTTCTTCACTGAAGTCCTTTTCATCCTCATATTTTTTAGGACTCATGGCCGTGAAACGAAGGAGGTATGTAGCGATCACCTATGATGTGTTGTCCTTCTCGGCTCTCAATAACGGAATGGAGCCACTGTAGGTTGCCAGCAGGCTGTTGTGTGGGGGGCATTGGGCCTTTGCCCTTGTCTGCAGCATGTCCACTAGTGCCTGTCTCATTTGTCTGCGGCACGCCTTGTGGATTCATATGGACCGGCATGGTGTCAGTGGGAGGGCCTTGTGGAAGAGGCAGACACTCGCCAATTGGCGCTCTAACTCGGCAATGAGAGCTTGTTGCTGCTCGACATAGAGGGCATGTTGTTGTTGTAGTTGCTCAATTGTAAGCTGTGTGTCGTCGGTCGTCATGGAACCTATTTGAATCATAGACCAGTGAGAGTCAAAAGGCACAAGTGACAAGCAAAGCACAAAGACAAGCAAGCAAACCCACTCGACAACTGAAAACAAGAACTCTTAGCGGTCAACTAATTTGGCTGCCGTGAGGGAGGTAAAGCAAGTCAAGGCACAAGATATCACAATACCAAAAGTAACAACACTCAATCAAGAAGACTTGAAAATTAAGTTCGATATGCAAGAATGATAACAAGTTAGCAAGCAAACAATTCAAACCCTTTTGTGTTGTTTAGACGGCGGAGAGATAGGTGATACGCTCTACTTTGTAGTGCGTAATTAGGGATTGTTAACGTTATTTTAGGTACTATTTGGAGTGATTTAGAGGAGATTGTAGAAGTTTAGAGGTGAATTGAGATGTGGTGTTATGGTTGTCTCAAGTGCATATTTGGAGAATCAGGGAAGATCTGGAGAGACGCCATTGAAGACTGAAGAAGTAGAGAAGAAGAGAAGGCCAAATGGAAGGGCTGCGAGCAGCCGCGGGCAAGAAGTGAAGAGCCGCGGGCGCGGCTGAATTCAGCAAATTAAATAGCCAATTCGAGAGCAAATCGCGGGCGCGGCCAAAAGGCCGCAGTCGCGGCCATCAGCGCGGGCGACTCTTCTCGTTTTCCGAACTTTTTCACATTGTTTCCAATTTTAGTTTTATTTTAATTCCGTTTTTAATGATTGTAAAAGGGATATTATTAGTTATCTTTTGAGAGTTAGGTTTTGAAGGGAGTTAACCTAGTTTGCTAGAGAGGATTCAGATTGGAGTTTTTAGTTTTTACATTTTTCATCGTTCTTTGTAGTTCTTGCTCACAAATCATGAGAAGGAACTAATTTCCATTATTCTATCTAACGATTGAAGCATTCAGTTTGATTTGGTTGTGAGGTTCATCATCTTATTATATTTCTTTTGGGTTGTTTCGATTCTCTTGTGCTTATTCCTATTGATTATTATTGATTTCGCTTGTTGGACGCAACTAGTTGTTATTGATAATTATCTATTGCTAGGGTTTGGAATTTCGGGTTGAGAGTCCTTATTCAGAGTAGTATCCGCAATTATCTAGGACTGGTAGGACTAGATTATTGTGAAGAGAATTGAATGCATGTTAATATTGACGGGTTGTTGAATATTGCTTGCACCTATCTATGCCTTGCTCCATGCAACTATTGTTCTAAATCTTGATTGTTTCTTGTGTGTTCAATAGTTAGGGTTGCCAGGACTGGTAGCTAGTTCAGAATAGGGATTAAGACAACCATTGGATTGATTGAATAAGAGAACCTAGGAACAACCTGTCATACTGATTGTGGATATTTGTTAGGTAGAATTCCCTCACATCCATACTTACAACCATTCTAGTTATTGCTTGTTCTTATTTCTTAGTTCTAGAAACAGAAAACCTAAAACCCCCTTTGTTCTTAGTTGACAACATTGCTTGCATTTTAAGAGGTAGATCCTTTGATTCCCTGTGGATTCGACCCTTACTTGCCCAAACTACTTGTTTAGGTTTGCTTAGGATTACTTTCATTTAGCGGTATACGACAATCGCTTGTCAATAGGCTTAGTGAACTTGTTGCCGACGTGAATAGGGATTTCCCTAGATCACCTGAGGCTATCGTTTTGCTCGGTTTCCTTTTTTTTAATTCAATCGATTTTTTTTTTTTGTATTTACGGCAACAAGATATATTTTTTTTAGAAAAGAAACGCAAAAGATATTGCAAGATCTTATACATACATGATAAGATATAGATAACAACTTATGGCAAGAAAAGACATGCAAGAATAACCGAATATTACACAAGATATCACAAAATAATTTAAAAGTCAACAAGATAAGTTTGTTTCCTTAAAGATATTGCGAGATCTTGGCGATATGGCAATCTTTCTTCTTTCCTTTTTTTGGCCGTGATCTTTCCTTTAGGGAAGGAAGAGATCGAACCTAGGTTAGGGTTGAGAGTGGGCGGCGGTGGGTGGGAAATGCAAGAAAAAATAATAATTTGACGAAGGAGATGTCGTAAGCGGTGGCATGGTGGAATGGGTCGAAAGATAAGCAAGAGTTAATGTAAAGAGAAGAATGTAATATCCATCATTTTTAGTAACGATATTTGGGTAATTTTCCCAACCTTCGTTCAATAATTATTTCGCTTTCAGTGGAGTTTAGATTTTCCGTAACATCCTTGATCTCCGTAATAATTCCTTGAGTGGTATAAAATATATTCGATGTATTTTCGGGACTTATAATATTTGTTTGGATACAAACATATAAGTTTTGGGGTTTAAAACCCATACCAAACCTTATCCCTGTAACCATTTGCACGCGAGCCTCGAATTTCCCCCAACGTGCAATTGTTCTCGGGCACCGCTTGATCTCCCGCATGCATTGTCGGGGCTTCACTCGTTGTGTGGGTGGGCACACCTTTCTCCTTGGCTTATAAAAGGGAGCCGATCGAAGGGTTGATGGGCACCACTCCCGTCCCTTGCTCGACCTCCCCAGCTCCCCTCTCGGTCGTCTTCCCGCCGGTAAACCAGAACCGCCGAGCTTTTGTGCTCCGCCGCCCCTGTTGTGCTCCGCCGCCCCTGCTGTGCTTCGCCGAGCTGCTGATGCTCTCCCCGGCGTCAAGAAGCCCTTCCTGGCGAGCTCTGCTGCGTAGTGGCTGTTGCTTGTTGTTGTTGAAGCTGCTGTTACTGTTGTTGCGAGAGGAAGAAGAAAGCGTGGTGGGCCCCCTTTTCCAGCTTGTGAGTTGAGCCGAGAAGCCCAATACCTTTCCTGTCCAGATTTAACCCGAAATCAATCGAGCGGTATAATTTCGACCCACTTTTATCCGTATTTTTCTTTAGGAAAATTCAATCAATATTTTTATGATTTAAAATCATAAAAATTTATTGAATTTAATTACTTGAGTCCGTCCAGACAAATTAATTGATATTAATTAATTTACCAGTTATAACTTTAATTGTGGGATCGCGTGTGGACCCGTAATCCTGCTAGAGCTATCTGAAGCATAGGCCATATCCTCGGAAAGGATATCATCAGTAGTCGTCTCGTCTAGATTCATCTACGAATCTACTCAAGGCAAGTGGCGGTTCGCTCTTGCTTAATCATTACATGTTCTATTAATTATCAATTGCTTTTAATTGTTAATTAAATTGGATTGAACTGTTGTTTTTGTTTGGGAACAGATTTTATAAATAACATGATTAAAAGGTGATATTATGATAGGTTGTATATATTGCTAGAAACAACGCTTTTATATTTGTTAATTACCGTAATGGTTTTGTTGTGGATTTAAATGTAAACTTTAAATGCTAGATTAGCACGAGTATTCGTAGGAACGCTAATTCTGGATAATGATTAGTCTTTTCTTTATAACTTGGTACTAGTCGGAATAATTTCCTAATGCTCTTAAAGGTCATGACCCATTGCTTCCTATCCACCGTTAAGGTAGGAGGTGTTAAGCACGTTGCTAGTGCAATTTGGGTTGGCATAATTGTCACCCTGTGTATTAAAATCCTCGTAGTTACTCGAGATAATATTAAAAGCTTGTTAACCTTCTCGTAGTTACTCGAGATAATATTAAAAGTATTAACATTAATGTACGTGTTGTAATTAAATAAGATAAGTGCGGTTAAGCACATAATTAAAAAACCTTGGGCGAGAAGTACAACGTGGAAACTCGTCTCGGCTTCGATTAGAGTAAGTCCACCTTCCTAATCTGAATTCGCACTAAGCGGTGAGGTTGGTCGTGGACCCAAATAGTCAAGTCGCTTTTAAACGCTTGTGTGAAACTTTAACGTTCCCAAACAGTTGTCATAATTTCCAGTAAGACTCAATCTTTTGGAGTCTTTCCTTCGTATGTTTCCCATAAGACTCATTTCCTTTGGGAGTCTTCTCTTCAGTGCATATCTTAATATTAATCATTTCGTGAAAGTTCCGGGTTATATATCGTTCCTTCGGTTATCATTCGAGGGACAATGATAGTAAACGGTTACAATCACTAGAACCATTCTATTTTCACCCTTGCATAGTCTTTCATTAGACTAACCAACCGGGTTTTATTCCTTGCATGGTTGGCTGGTGTCATCCGTCCTATACGGCACATCAGTGGTTGGTCCCCGAAGTCAAAGTAACCAGTTGAAGAAGAAGAGGCTTGCAGACGAAGATTTAAGTGTCAGTGTTTTAAGTTGTTAAGTATTACTTTAATATATCTTTATAACCTAGCCATGTTATAGGTTGATTCTTAAAAGTCTTCCACTGTGTAAATTAAAGTCTTCCGCTGATATGTTTACTCTGTTGTAAAAATACTACTCTCGTTTGATGAGAGATCTTTTAATAAAAGAATTGGGTTTCACATACGAATGTCTTCTGCTGTTTAATCTTTCAGTTAATATATTTACGTATTTAAGTTTAATTGTTCTGATTAAAGCCTGGGGTGGCTTTGGAGAGTAACGTCTGAGATCACTGGCGTGTGGCACAACCGACATAAGTCGGGAGTGTTACAGTTATGGTATTAGAGCAACGGTTTTAAAATTCTTGGCCTATTGTTAGGTTTGAGAATTTTTGAAAACTAATTTTGAAACTATTTCCAAACCTATCTTCTATTAAAAAGGAATTTCGACAGTTTTAATGTTGAATTTAAAAGTTATAAGTAACTCTGGTAATTATTTTAAATGATTTAGCTATTTTGAACTTCAAAAGTTATTTATTGTTGGTTTATAAAAGGCGTGTTATACGCAGTCAAAATAAGTTTATGATTGTAACTTTAAAAGTGTAATTTATTTATTTATTTTTTTTGCGAAAATCGTATCACTAGTTTGTGAAACTATTTTTTCTCAAATAATTATTTTATTAAGGTTAATATATAAAGTGTAAAGGTATAAAGTTTGAAAGTATGAGGTTATTAATAAGTGGTTTTCGAACTTCTGCAAGCTTCAAGTGTTACTTATTCCTTAGATCCATTCTTAGGGATATTGTCTTTTCTTAGGGTCAATGTCATTTAAAGGTTGACATTCCCCTAGGATACCCACTCTCAAGTTAGGAGAAGAAGGTCGTTTATGTAGTTAACAGTGGAGGGTTAGTCAGACTAATACAAAGTTATTAGTTTGGACCCTTATAATCTGTATCATAACGTATTTGACTAAAGTGTCATGATCAAGTTGGAAAAGTTCTAAATTAACGTTATGGTTCATAAGCAGATGGTGAACACAAGAAACACAGTCCATGCGGGTGCAGGACCGAGTAATAACCCAAGGTTGAATCTGAGGAACCCTAATCGAGTAGTTGTATTTCTGTTAGGCATTTTCTTAAGATTAAGGAGCGACGACGTGTGTCGATAATCTCCATAGTTTCGTAGTCTGTTTGTTCGACTTTCTGTCAGTTGCCTTAATGTAATGTTTCGAGTAAATAAAGAAGTGTTTCCTCGTTTCGAAAATAACTATATTCACTATTGTTACAAATCGTTCATACTAAACCCCGTGAGTGCCAGAAACAGTATATATCATGTATGGATAAAGGTTGTCGGACTCATAGGGGAGGAGTATCGTATGTAGCCTAGATGTTCGTTCCCTACATGGTTAACCTCAGGGTTGACTCTATTGCTTAAATTCTAGATCCATTCCTAAGAGTCTTTCTTCATTTCTAGAGTAATGTCACATTAGTATAATATTAATTGCTTTCTGAGTTGGCAAGCGTATCTCGTAAGCTAAGTTCTTCTAGAATTTCTTAAAGTGTAAGAATATATGTGTGGGGTTAATGCTCTATGAGATTAATAGTTATCTCTCATACGTGCACCCTGAATATTTGCTCTGGTAAAAGTATATAAGGGTGGATTAATGCGAAGTCCAGAACACCTAGTTGTAAGTTCATGCAGTATGCATTGATATGCATAGATTAAGAGGGATAGTTCATAGGGAACTCGTTTCCTCTATTAACGATCTTGAGTAAGACCTTAGAATCCAGAGTTATGGTTATGAGATCTATAAGTGGGTACGACCAGTGTAGAACCAATGGTTAAAATCTAATCGAAGTTCGTTTTGAGGTTTCATATAAGAACGTTATGATTAAGTCTTGGATGGATAATAGATTGTGTGAGGAAAATAAGGATCTTAAGTTTAAAATAAGTTATTGGAGACAGTTAAACAAACTTTTGGACTGTAAGTCAAGTAATAGACGTCTGAGCCAAATCTAATTGGGCCAAATGATTGAAAATGGTAAGTGGTACTTTCAGAGGATAAAGAGTTATGATACTTGGGAAATTACAAGGTTTGATATTGGGATTCGAGGTGAGTGAGTCATCTATAAGACTTATGGACAACTCTTTTTGGAAGAAATTAAGTTGTGAAGCTATCGTGTTGGGAGTAGGCCACTTAAATGTAAAGATTACAGTTTAAGGATAAGATATGTTGATGATCCCGATATATTAAAAGATTTAGTGGAGAGAATTGTCTATGTATGCCTAAGGAGTATAGTAGCAAGCGTTAATAGTATAAACTATTAAAGGTTCCGGTAAAAGTGACTGAGGCGGTTGGCAACGAATCATTTTCAGGGTGATACCTTAAGGAATTAAAAGTAATGCCTCATGTAATTCGTTTCGAGGAACATAAGAATAAAAGCATGGTGATTATGTCTGAAGAAAGTTAAGGAATCTTAAAGGTTTAAGTTATAAAGTGATTAAAGGAATAGGTTAAGTCATTACCGAAAGGATCCTAAGTTAGAATTTGGCATAAGGGCCAAACCCGATGATAATGAGTAATGGAATTATGGGGTATACACTTGAAGGAATTAGGAAATGTGATGTCTCGAGGACCACTAAGTTCTGGTAATGGATTAGGAGGAAGATAAGGTACGTACACTAAGAAAAGTTATAAATGGAAAGGTTGACAGAGAAAGGTATGTTCTCATGCTTAAAGAAAAGCAAGTTTGTTGCAAAGATTTAAGAGGGTATTATCATGAGATAATCATGACTTTGTGGGTGTAATTACGAGTTGCTACAAGTGTAACATATGGAGATGTGAGATAGTGGTATGGTTGAGGAAACTGATCATTTCCGGAAGCAAGTCAAGGGTAAGTGATTAAGGATATCAAGTTCAGGTAGTAAGGTTAGTTGTAACCCGATCTCATAGATTATTCGGCCAAGTTTCGGGGTCGAAACTTCTTTTAAGGGGGAGGTGATGTAATATCCCTCATTTTTAGTAAGGATATTTGGGTAATTTTCCCAACCTTCGTTCAATAATTATTTCGCTTTCAGTGGAGTTCAGATTTTCCGTAACATCCTTGATCTTCGTAATAATTCCTTGAGTGGTATAAAATACATTCGATGTATTTTCGGGACTTATAATATTTGTTTGGATACAAACATATAATTTTCGGGGTTTAAAACCCATACTAAACCTTATCCATGTAACCATTTGCACGCGAGCCTCGAATTTCCCCCAGCGTGCAATTCTTGTCGGGCACCGCTTGATCTCCCGCATGCGTTGTCGGGGCTTCACTCGTTGTGTGGGCGGGCATGCCCTTCTCCTTGTCTTATAAAAGGGAGCTGATCGAAGGGTTGATGGGCACCACTCCCGTCCCTTGCTCGACCTCCTCAGCTCCCCTCTCGGTCGTCTTCCCGCCGGCAAACCAGAACCGCCGAGCTTTTGTGCTCCGCCGCCCCTGCTGTGCTTCGCCGAGCTCCGCCGAGCTGCTGATGCTCTCCCCGACGTCAAGAAGCCCTTCTCGGCAAGCTCTGCTGCGTAGTGGTTGTTGAAGCTGCTATTACTGTTGTTGCGGGAGGAAGAAGAAAGCATGGTGGGCCCCCTTTGCCAACTTGTGAGTTGGGCCGAGAAGCCCAATACCTTTCCTGTCCCGATTTAACCCAAAATCAATCGAGCGGTATAATTTCGACCCACTTTTATCCGTATTTTTCTATAGGAAAATTCAATCAATTTTTTTATGATTTAAAATCATAAAAATTTATTGAATTTAATTACTTGAGTCCGTCCAGACAGATTAATTGATATTAATTAATTTGTCAGTTATAACGTTAATTGCGGGATCGCGTGTGGACCCGTAATCCTGCTAGAGCTATCTGAAGCATAGGCCATATCCTCGGAAAGGATATCATCAGTAGTCATCTCGTCTAGATTCATCGCCGAATCTACTCAAGGCAAGTGGCGGTTCGCTCTTGCTTAATCATTCCATGTTCTATTAATTATCAATTGCTTTTAATTGTTAATTAAATTGGATTGAACTGTTATTTTCGTTTGGGAACAGATTTTATAAATAACGTGATTAAAAGGTGATATTATGATAGGTTGTATATATTGCTAGAAACAACGCTATTATATTTGTTAATTACCGTAATGGTTTTGTTGTGGATTTAAATGTAAACTTTAAATGCTAGATTAGCACGAGTATTCGTAGGAACGCTAATTCCGGATAAGGATTAGTCGTTTCTTTATAACTTGGTACTAGTCGGAATAATTTCCTAATGCTCTTAAAGGTCATGACCCATTGCTTCCTATCCACCGTTAAGGTAGGAGGTGTTAAGCACTTTGCTAGTGCAATTTGGGTTGGCATAATTGTCACCCTGTGTATTAAAATCCTCTTACTTACTCGAGATAATATTAAAAGCTTGTTAACCTTCTCGTAGTTACTCGAGATAATATTAAAAGTCTTAACATTAATGTACGTGTTGTAATTAAATAAGATAAGTGCGGTTAAGCACATAATTAAAAAACCTTGGGCGAGAAGTACAACGTGGAAACTCATCTGGGCTTCGATTAGAGTAAGTCCACCTTCCTAATCTGAATTCGCACTAAGCGGTGAGGTTGGTCGTGGACCCAAATACTCAAGTCACTTTTAAACGCTTGTGTGAAACTTTAACGTTCCCAAACACTTGTCATAATTTCCAGTAAGACTCAATCTTTTAGAGTCTTTCCTTCGTATGTTTCCCATAAGACTCATTTCATTTGGGAGTCTTCTCTTCAGCGCATATCTTAATATTAATCATTTCGTGAAAGTTCCGGGTTATATATCGTTCCTTCGGTTATCATTCGAGGGACAATGATAGTAAACGGTTACAATCACTAGAACCATTCTATTTTCACCCTTTCATAGTATTTCATTAGACTAACCAACCGGGTTTTATTCCTTTCATGGTTGGCTGGTGTCATCCGTCATATACGGCACATCAGTGGCTGGTCCCCGAAGTCAAAGTAACCAGTTGAAGAAGAAGAGGCTTGCAGACGAAGATTTAAGTGTCAGTGTTTTAAGTTGTTAAGTATTACTTTAATATATCTTTATAACCTAGCCATGTTATAGGTTGATTCTTAAAAGTCTTCCGCTGTGTAAATTAAAGTCTTCCGCTGATATGTTTACTCTGTTGTAAAAATATTACTCTCGTTTGATGAGAGATCTTTTAATAAAAGAATTGGGTTTCACATACGAATGTCTTCCGCTGTTTAATCTTTCAGTTAATATATTTACGTATTTAAGTTTAATTGTTCCGATTAAAGCCTGGGGTGGCTTTGGACAGTAACGTCTGAGGTCACTGGCGTGTGGCACAACCGACATAAGTCGGGGGTGTTACAAAGAACGAGAAAGGAATGACTTAACTTGATCCAAGGGCTCTGATATCAATTGATGCGTTAGAGGTCTCAGATGAGTCCCCTTGACATATATCTCGCCGATCTAGACCAAGTAAGTTGTCAACTCTTCTCGTCCGGATCTTCGCAATCTAGTGGGATGGCAAACATGATGGAAATCCAGGCGTGACTCTGGGCTCAAACGTGGTCGAGGTTATCGGGGCGCGGAAGTCTCAAAGTGATGAAGCTTGAAGGGCAAGATCAACGTGATGATCAAGTAAGATGATTCAACGTGATGAATCAATGGAGGCACAAACAAAGTAACTAGTTTTGGGGGTGACGCCTAGGGTTTAAATGGAGACAATCGCACTTGAAAATTAAACCTATGATTAAGCATGTCCACAAATGAAGACAAGGGAAGGCTTATATAGCCTTAGGGTTATCGGCTATGGGCCAAAATAATCCCATGAAAAAGGTGGGCCGGTGGCTTAAGAATAAGCACACGCACGCCCTAATAAAACCATTAATAGAATGTCTCAAAACAAAAATAAGCCAAAGAAGCAAGTGCTAAAAGTGGAGAGTTCACAAATAGCAAGTCTATCAAGATAACCTCAAAACAATAGAAAGTGTTAAGAAAAGCAATGGCATGGAATGCCAAAGCGGCACCGTGGGGCGCGCGGCCGCGAGCGCTGGCAACGGGGCGCGCTCCACTCATATTGGTGAGGCACCGGGTTCGGAAGGTTGTCGAGTGATGGCGAGTGTTAGACATCATGAGGAGGAGGCGCTCCAGAGTCGTGAGCGCGGTGTCACACGCGAGTGTCCGGGTGATGACGCTTTGCGTTGCGCGAGCAATGGCGCGAGCGCGGCTGTGTGTCACGAAACCTATAGACTTGACACTCATAGCGTCAGGCTCCTCTTTTGCGGTCATGGTGGGGGACTCTCAGCTTCGATTACACAACTCTTTTTAAGGGGAAGTATGATGTACTCTAATTTTTAATATTATGGGTTAGACTCGTAAGCATGGCCCATAACATTTTAACTTTGGGTATTTCAATACGTCAAGATAGCTAGGGTAAGGAGATTGGGTTAGGCCTAAGGTTGTGTAGATGGTGAAGATGAGTAGGGAATGTTAATTTGATGTTGAACACAACCCATGTCCCTTGTTTGAAAGGTTGTTTGTGGTGCATCTCACAGTTGATCAAGATTTCAAACTTTGGTATGAAAGTGAAATGGTCTTTTGTAGCAAATGTAGTATCAATAGGTATAGAGAAATATAACTTTTATCTATTTTTTCCCTTTTGAGGACTATGAACATAAACAAATGCACTGCATCCAAAAACTTTAGGTTCAAGGTTAAAAGATGCTCTAAGCGTTGGATAACATTGTTTAAGACACTCAAGTGGCTCTTGTAGTTAAGTCCTTTATATGGAAACATATTTTATTAGGTAAGACAGGGTAAGGACAACATTTGCGTTGATTGTTTTGGGTACATTATTCGTGAAAAGAAGAGCTCAGCTGACCTCTAGATGTGTATATTTCCTTTCTACCAAGCCATTTTATTTGGTGTATAGACATAAGTTTATTTCCTTTCTGCCAAGCCATTTTGTTTGGTGTATAGACATAAGTTGAATCATGAACGATGCCTTGACAATGGAAATATGACGTTAAGAACTGATGTTGAAAAAAATGTACAAAAAATAAAACAACAATATTCCTTCCGACCTTCCAACACAAGGCAATGCTTACTTTAATTCATGATGAAATAGGAGCAAAAGAATAGCTTATTTTAGTTTTTTAGTTCGACCATCTTTTTCGAATCCTATTAATTAACATTAAATTTAATACAAATTTCAATGTAATATGGATGATTTAATATGCACCCGAATTTTGACGGGTTGCCGATAAGAATCAAGTTGTGCGTAGTTTGAAGAACATATATGTTCTTTTAATTGATAAATAGTATTTTATACTTACATGCATCATAGCAATAAATATAACCCTACATTCAGGGAAGGGTTGATTAAAAACATCGAATAATCATATGCATGGTGGAGGTATATTTAATGGCAATTAGCATCTTAGTTTAACTTAACTCATGGTCAAATGTTGATTTGATATTTGATTTGGACTGAAGTTGATACTTGATATTCATATCAAGCGTTAAACGTATCTGTTTAATAGAAAATAAAGTTCATGTAGTTCAACAAGAACCAAACATAATTTGTGGTTAAATTTTGACTTTAAACTTATATTTAACAATCAATCTAAAAAAAAATTGAACTCAACTTTATATAAATATATGCTCAATCTCCTAGGTGATGAGCTCTCTTAAAAGAGATAGACTGAAACATAATTCTCAAAGAATCATCGATTTGAGTGAATTTATTTTTAAATTAGGGTTATGGCTGAACTCAATGAGCTATTAGTTTTGTACGTATTTGACTATTTACAATCAAGTCATCGTAGTTCATTAATTTTACATTTTGTTTTTTGATTTCATTAGTTTGGCTATCACCGAATCAGTGGGATCAATGTGTTCTCTAATTTTTATCCAATAATAATATATATGTTATTTATATATTGGGAATATATGTGGTCACTACACCCAATACATATGAATATTTTATATTGGACATAATTCATACGTAATTCTTAAAAAGAACCACTTAATTTTGACTTTTAACTTTGTATTTATTCAGATCCATGATAAGGCGTTGTCGTGACACCTTAAACAAAATAATCCTAACAAACCTAAACAAGTAGTAGAGGCAAGCAAGGGTCGAATCCACAGGGAGGAAGTGATCTTTCTAAGTATTTATGAGCATGCAAAGTAACAAAGGGGGGTTTTGATTATCAAGCAGAGCAAAGCAAACAGGTTTAATTGACTTGAGAATATGGTTGGGGAAAGTAGTTCCACTAGAACGAGATCCACAATACAGAGATAAAAGTCGATCACTGAAATCTTATAAATCCAAGTTCTTTCATTATTCTTATGGTCGTTCTCACCCTGATCTTAAGTACTATTTATTCTCACAGTTGTCAATAGACTTATTACTATGCCAATGGTAAAATACACCAGTCATGCGGTACCAGACCGGGGTACATTACCACCAACAAAGCAATAGCAGTGCACACAAGGATATAGAATACATGCAAGTAGAAAGACGTACAAGTACTCACTCCCCTACTTAACATGCATAAGATTCTCACTCACGATTGTACGCTCGGAACCCCTATACGCACAATTGTGTTTGCCACTAGATATGCACTCGGAACCCCTATATGCAATCCTAGCACTATGATAGATGTCGATAAGCCTAGTTAGCAACTCTAGATAAACCAACATAAATCAATAGACAATATAACCAAGAGAATCAAACCAACACTTATAAGATATAGAACAAGGAATAGAAATCTCACAACCGAATCAACTGTATTGCTTCAAACGTCTAGCAGAACAAAGGTGTTTAGTTCTCCATGGGTTGGAAACCCTGGAGGCAGAATGAAAATGAACTAAGTCTCCCAAAGGAGAATTATAACTTGTGACAACTAGGTTAACAAAAGAGTATTTAACCTAAATCTAAAAGTAATAAAAATAATAAAAGAAAATAATAATAAAAATAATAACTAAATATAAACTAATCAAATCCCGGGAAATTAATCCCGGAATCACGCTCGGCCCACTCTTCACATCAGCGGCCCATCTTCAACAAATCATCTTCGCTGACATCATCGCCCGCATCATCTTCCAATTCTCTCGCTTCCAATTTCCGGATTTCACGCGGCGCAGCATCTTTATCTGAGACCCACCGTCGGGTCACGGTGGCTTCTGGCGCGGGGCGGTGACTTTTCAGCTTCTGCGACACTTTAGTAAAAACGCCATAACTTGTCCCCGGGAGCGTAGTCCAGCGGTAAAGCTGGGGGGGAGTAGATCCTGGGGTGCAAATCCCCCCGGGTTTGAAACGTGCCAGCTTTACTTTGAGGACGAAACTCTCTCGATTTAACCAAGGATCATGGCGTGAAGGACTAGCGGCCATGGCCCGGGATTAGTGGGTTCACTTCGGTGGCCCGACACCCGGCCCCGGAAAAAAAACGCCATAACGTTTGATTCCCAACTCGGATTGCGCTCATATTTTGAGGACTTGCAGTAGACTTCAAGATCTAACTCCTCGAATTGGAATCACTTCATTTGGACATCTGAGTAGAGAGAAAGAACCATTTGAATTCAACACATTGTTCTTCTACTCTTCAATACACTTCAAACCTCTATAAATCCCATGATTTCTTCACTTCTCCACTCTAACTCCATAATCCACGACTGTGCTCTAAATCCATCCAAATGACGCCTCAAACCTGATAATAATCCTTAGATATGTGCTACAAAATAACACTTATCAACCCAATTTAAATTTTGTGATTTAAACTTGATATAATATGTTTATATCAAGTTTCTGTTTAGCCTATGAAAAGGAAACAAATCATACATATGTGGCTTTTATTAATACCTACGACTATACTCGATACATATAATATTTGATATCAAGTTCTTACGCATATAAGGCATCAAGTGTTTGAATAGTTCCAGAAATTGAACGAAAATTAATTTAATATTAATCTTGAACTTATGGCCATTATCATGTGAGCCAAAGTTAAGCCCATGACTATAAATATTTTTCAGTCGATGGTTCACCATTGCAAATAAGATGCATTGGTGTGAATTCTGGTAATTAAATCAATTTCTACATTCAATCGCTGAACCTTTTCAGTCCACCATCATCGAAATTAGGCTTCATTCTTATTACGGCATTAGCAATAGCCACTCGAGGGGATTTCGAATATTGGTGAGCTATCCAAGTGGTTGAGTGTCAGTTTTGGGTAAGTTAATTTTGAGCTTGTGCTTACATTTTACATGGGTTGTGTTGCTTATATAATGTATCTCATGAGTGTCAAAATTCTCACTTGATTGGGGTATTGTGAATGCAGTAAGTGAGCATCCTTTTTCACAGGGTCAGAATTTGGATCCAGAGATAGGAAATATGTGTTATCCAGCTCAAGATTTAGGTACTAATTGCCTATAATGGTGATAATTGATTAACTTGCTTTTAATCCATTTCTTATGCTTCTGCATCTGCTTCATCTGCCAGATTTTTTCGTGTTTTATCTTAGCCTGGTGATTACTGTTTTCAATTAGTCAACTGTTGCTCATAGGTTTTTGATCGGTTTGGATTATTGTGTTTGCAGGGTGTGGTAATTTTTGTAGAAGATTATTTGAGGAAGTTTTCAAAATGAATTTTATCTAATATGATTCGATTTGTATTGTTGTTTTGTCTTGTGGCATTTTGACATTAGGTACAATCTTTTGGGTGTTGTGTGTGGGTGCCAAATCAGGAGATATTCATCCATTTTATGTGCTCCATTTTTTGCTTCTTTTGAGTGACATCGGGACTTTTAAAAGAAATCAATCTAATGTAAAATTGTGAAGTTTTATGTGTACTTTGATTCCTTTCCTTGTGTAGAATGAAGTGGTTGTTTTCCCATTGTAAACATGTGGCATGCACTAACTATTATGTGTTTGTATTGCAGTAAATGCTCTTGGTGCAATCGCAACAGAATTGGGAAAAAATGACTGTAACTTGTCGTCTTCGGTGGATCCTTGCGGCAATGATGTAAGCTAAAGATCACAAAGTAATCCCACTTACGTCAATCAATTAAACTGCACTTGCTTAGGATGTGTTTGTCATGTGGTTAATATGTAGGTTTCCTTCACTTTTAAACTCATCCTAAATAATCTCACTCTTCTTGACCAAGATCATGCTATTTCTATACTAACAGATCTCTCAAGGGATAGGATCTACCAGGTGTGCTTCCAAAATCTCTGGCAAAGCTTCCATACCTTAAACAAATGTAACAATTCAATAATCTTTTTTCTTTCCATTTCACTTAATTCCTGACAATGGAAACCAACCAAGGCATGTTTATGAATATTTTCAGTGATCTATCAAGAAACTACCTTTCTGGATCAATCCCACGAGAATGGGCATCCATGGCTGCACTGGAATATTTGTATGGCATTTTATGTAACATATAAGTTTGTGCAGGCCTGTTATGGTGAATCGATTATCCGAGCCAATCCCAACTTACTTGGGGAATATGACCAATCTTATCTACTTGTATGTTCTACTCATGTACATGATCATAAATTTCAAAAAATTACTCTTCTGCTTCTTAATTCATCTAAATTAGTGTTTATGAAACATCAGAAGCATTAAAGACAATATGTTCTCTGAGGCTGTTTCGGTTGAGCATGGAAAGCTGGTCAAGTTACATAGTTTGTAAGTCTTTTTCAGCTTTGGCGTTTTACTACTGGGAAATGCATTCATCTTATTTTGCCTTTTTTGGGGTTTTTAGGACTCTCAGTGCAAACTATCTTACAAGACAACTGCCAAAGGGGCTCACCAATCTTTCTAATGTAACTGAACTGTAAGCATTTTGTCTACATGTCTACCATGGTTAGTTGTTTACTAATTTTGTTATAATATATTTTTATTATTGCTAACGATGTCATTCTAATGTGTCGATTTTGTCTTAACATTTTTTTCCTCCAATTGGGGATGACAGTGTAAATAGATATATCACAAGTGTCCCTTGGCAAACTATTTTCCAAATCTATTCAAAATTTTCAGGAAGTAGTGTATAAACTTAGATGATTTAGTTTCAAAGGCACTTTATCCTAGCTAATAGATAAATATGGTATGCAAAAACTTAGGTGTATAAGTTCAATTGTCATTTACATTTTCTTGAAGTTTTTTTTTTTTTTTGTAAAAGGATGTAGGAACTCCTCGACTTTGCTTTGGACATATTGGTTTCATTTATAGTGCATTTGGCAAGCGAGGAATAGGCGAGTTTTTGAACGGGTGGTGAGCTCAGAGAGGGAGATTGTTCAAGAGGCTCTGATCTTGCAAGAGGAATTCCTCTCTTCTATTGCTCTCCAGCTCAGCTTGGCTGCTCGGGGTCGTTGTGTCGCGTTATTAAATGGAGTCCCCAAAAGTAGGGTTATGTTAAGATCAATTGTGATGCCTCGGTAACGGAGTTGCTTTGCAAGATCGGGGTGGTGGCGAGGTCTGCTGCGGGTGACTTGCTATTTGGGGAGCTCGTGAAATCCCACCTACTGGCTGCATGGAAATCGCTGAAGCGGAGGCGGTCCTATGCCGGGATCGCGGTGTGCAGTGGGAGCTGATTTCGTATAGGTTGATGTAATCTTTCTTGATTCGAGCTAGAGCTGATTTCGTATAGGTTGATGTAATCTTTCTTGATTCTGACATATCTTTGTCATATGCTATCTCAACTAGAATTGCTAGAGAATGACACAGAGGAAGCGAAGTTTGCAAGAAATGTATTGTATAAGAAGCACCCTGAGATGAAGCATAAACACACTTCTTGGTTATAGTGTTACTTCTCCTTGCTTTCATTTCACTTTTCTAGCCTTCTCCTCATTTAAGATGGCTGATTGAATGTGTTTTTTTTTTATACTAAAGAGAGACAATAAAATTTGGATGGTTTTGTACTTTGGCCAAAGGATCACAATTTCCGGATCTTCAAGATAAAAACCGAAGACATTTTTCTGATTAACTGGTTTGGCAGTCGAAAATCCATCACTGTGGATGATTACTTGAATTTCAAAATGTGAGTATTTTGTTTACAATTCATGTGATTTGTTCTAGTGTTATAGCGTGCAGTTGTCGCCTTTACTAACTCTTTCCTGATATTTGCAGGAACAATGGTGCATCTATCATGTAGATACCTGATATTCGTGACTTATGCTTTACATTCCCTTGTCAGTAAATGATCAAGTTTCTTAGAACAAAAAGAAAGAAAGATTCTCCATTGATTTGGAGATTAAATGTAAACACTTGTCCATGTTGATATGTAAATATCTGAAATGTACCATAGATGATGAAGAAATAAAAATAGATGCTAAACCTAACAACTTATTTAGACGAAGTAAATGATGACTATAACCAAATCATATTATTTCATTATATATTTTAGTAAGTCAAATATAAAGGTTGATCATAAATGCAGTATAAAATTGCATTGTCTTATACCATCAATGTTGTGTACAAAGAAGTGTTATAATGTATTTGATGCTCTCTCTTTTTTGGTCGAAAGTATTTGATACTCTTTTAGTCTTATGTAATTAAGTCAGATCTTCGTGTTTCAACATATTGTGTTGCATTATTTGTAAACAAATAGTGCATTTGAATTTCTTATTTATAGGCTTGCAGGCTTTTACCGCGACAATATTGCAATTTTTTCTAAACAAACTTTTCATGCATTTTATTTATATTTGTCAAGATGTATAAGACATGCGTATTACACTTTACAAAAGTTTGTACAACATTATCTTATTTTTTGTTCATTATTTTGTGAGGATGTTGTTTCCGTCATATTCAAATATTTGTACGAGTATATATCACCAAGTGCCAACCATGGTCATCAGTTGACCTATGTTTTGAAGGAATTCGCATTCATACACTCTTAATTTTGTATCAAATTATAGATGTAATTTGGTGGTTGTCAAAATTTCTTATTTCGTATTGTCATTGCTCATGATTTGTCGTGGCTAACTCAATTGACGATTATATGTAAATAACAATTGAACTTATACACCTACCTCATTTAGTAACTCATGTGTTGTATTAACCCGTGCATGGCACGGGTATTACACTAGTTATTCGTGAAAAGAAGAGTTCAGCTGACCTCTAGATGTGTATATTTCCTTTCTGTCAAGCCATTTTGTTTGGTGTATAGACATAAGTTGAATCATGTACGATGCCTTGACAATGGAAATATGACGATAAGAACAAATGTTGAAAAAAATGTACAAAAAATCTAAAAACACTATTCCTTCCGACCTTCCAGCACAGGGCAATGCTTACTTTAATTCATGATGAAATAGGAGCAAAAGAATAGCTTATTTTAGTTTTTTTGTTCGACCATCTTTTTCGAATAATATTAATTAACATTAAATTTAATGCAAATTTCAATGTAATATGGATGATTTAATACGCATCCGAATTTTGATGGGTTGCCGAAAAGAATCAAGTTGTGTGTAGTTTGAAGAACATATATGTTCTTTTAATAGATAAAGAGTTTTTTATACTTACGTGCATCATAGCAATAAATATAATCCCACATTCAGGGAAGGGTTGATTAAATACCTCCAATAATCATATGCATGGTGGAGATATATTTAATGCCAATTAGCATCTTAGTTTAACTTAACTCATGGTCAAATATTGATTTTGATTTTTGATTTGGACTGAAGTTGATACTTGATATTCATATCAAGCATTAAACGTATCTGTTTAATAGAAAATAAAGTTCACGTAGTTTAACAAGAACCAAACATAATTTGTGGATAAATTTTGACTTTAAACTTATATTTAACAATCAATCTAAAAATCTTCTCAAAAAAAAAACAATCAATCTAAAAAAAGAATTGAACTCAACTTTATATAAATATATGCTCAATCTCCTAGGTGATGAGCTCTCTTAAAAGAGATAGACTCAAACATAATTCTCAAAGAATCATCGATTTGATTTATTTTATTTTTAAATTTGGGTTATGGCTGAACTCGGTGAGCGATTAGTTTTGTACGTATTTGACTATTTACAATCAAGTCATCGTAGTTCATGAATTTTACATTTTGTTTTTTTATTTCATTTGTTTGGCTATCACTGAATTAGTGGGATCAATATGTTCTCTAATTTTTATCCAACGATAATATTTATGTTATTTATACCTTTATTTTGGGAATATATGTGGTGACTACACCCAATACATATGAATATTTTATATTGGACATAATTCAAACGTAATTCTTAAAAAGAACCACTTAATTTTGACTTTTAACTTTGTATTTATTCAAACCCAACTTAAATTTTGTATTTTAAACTTGATATAATATGTTTATATCAAGTTTCTTTTTAGCCTATGAAAAGGAAACAAATCATGCATATGTGGCTTTTATTAATACATGCGACTGTACTCAATACATATAATATTTGATATCAAGTTCTTACGCATATAAGGCATGAAGTGTATAAATAGTTCTGGAAAAGGAACGAAATTTAATTTGATATTATCCTTGAACTTATGGCCATTATCATGTTAGCCAAAGTTAAGCCCATGACTACAAATGTTTTTCATTCGGTGGTTCACCATTGCAAATAAGATGCATTGGTGTGAATTCTGGTAATTAAATCAATTCTACATTCAATCTCCGAACCTTTTTGTTGGCCGTTGTTGTAATTAAGTCAAATTTGGACACTAAATTACGTACATTTTTTTTTGATGGAAACACAGACTATATTATATAAAGAGAACCGATAAACGGTTACAAGCCAAGCAGCTTGGCGATTGAGAGACAAGAAAGAGTAATACCATTTCAACAAAGGCAAGGAGAGGGACAACCTAACAGCAAACAACGAAGAACAAAAAACAGAAGACAGTGCTAAAGAGAAAAGGCACCGGAAAACAACTCTTGAAACTAACGGATCAAAGATTGTGCTAGCTTTTAAAGATTTACTCACTACCACAATCAGAGATCCATTAGAAAGAACAAGAGATGTCAAAACCAGCCTGATAATCTTGGTAAGAACAAGCACCAAAAGAAAGAAAACAAACAAACAACTATACATACTCAAAAACTGAAAGCAAAAGAAGAAACCCAGTTCAACCAAGTCAAACCCCACCAACAGGAAAAGAAGAAGATCTTCCAAATTCCGACTAGAACCGTAAACCCCCAAATCACAGCAACAAGGTGGGGCTGATCTTCTGAAAACCGGCACAAACCCAAAGCCCCCAATTCTCAGGACCGCCAAACAGGAGACCGACACAAAGGATGGGGAGAGCTCCCAATTTCCGGCCAAAATCCAAAACCCCCAAATCTCAGCATCGCAAACCAGGAGTCCGAGGACGGAGAGGAGGAGGCAGGTGGAGAAGCCTGGAGGCCGGTTGAGGAGAGAAGAGTCACCAGGTGGTGGAGGAGACCGATTGCCGGAGAGAACCGACAACACAAACTGAGCAGAAGCACACGCAGAGGGGCACATGCAGCCAAAGCAAAATTACGTACACTTACATATTGATCCATGCATTCTAAAATTTCCATGCTAATGTTGTATGGGCACCATACGTACTCTATAACATTCAGGCTGAATTCATTAAACTAAACACTACATCCATTAATAGGTATAAGTTAGTTGGGTTGAATCAAGACATATATCCAAATACCACTTTGAGAAGAATCTTCTTATCAAAGTATAATCTCTCTATGTATATCATTTAGCTATAATATATCATCTAACTAGATTTTTTATTTTACAGAAGATACATTTTCTATAATAAAAAAGTAATCAATTTCAGGTTTACAAGAAATAGATGGTTCACTATTGCAATAAAGCTCTATTAAGACGGTTGTGTGATCGTTAGTGTTACATCTAAGGGAACAAATTCTTTGTTCCCACATAAGGTGCAGCGGAATAAAATAGCAAGAAAAAAAGTATTTAGAACTCACGATGTATAGTGGAAACCTCAATCAGTCAAATAACTAACCAGAGAAAAACCACTACCTTCAAGCTTTTCGCTTGAGAGGATTTTGAATAGTCTACTTGTCTTATTGATTTTTTGATCGGTTACACTTGTAGCCTGGACTTCAAACCCTAGACTTCCCACCTAGATTTAAATCTCTTCTACAACGATGAACACGAACTCACTCCTCTAAGACTTACAAACGCTTCACTTTTCTTTTCTCTCAATGAAATGCTCGGAGTTCGTACTCAATAAATGTATCGCTCACTTCTATTTATACAATCCGAAAATCTCACTCACTATTTTCAGTAACAAGAAGATATTATTTTGACATAATAAGATAATATATCAACCGAATATATTATCTAAGGAAATAAGCTCCTAATATAATATAATTGAGATAAGATAAAAATTTCTCTCTCCAAATCTTCTAGTTGGCATGATCAACCCAACTTTCTTCTTCCAACTGCATGATCTTCAAATATAATCTTCATGTTTGATCTCCTCAAGACATTCGCAGCTTGATGTTTGTTACGACACTGATGTTCCTTGAGAGGTAACAAAGCGTATGAAAAACTCTTTGTTCCCTTTGTACTCATGCGCTGCTAATGGTTCCATGTGACAACTTTGTTTGTTCCTGAAATACTTAATCACCAAATTAGTTGAATGTTTGTTATCATCAAAATCTAAGGAATTCAACAAATTTCCCCTTTTTGATGGTGACAAACATCCTTGACAAAATAACACATATATGAGATAACGACAGTAGCATGAAAAAAACATCCCTTTTAAGACAAAATAATTCCCCCAAAGAGATAGTAAAGATAAAAGCATGATTAGTTCCCCCTCAACTATACTACCCGTCATATTCCCCATTTTGGCATCATTAAAAACTTAAGAGAACTGCAGAAGGAAAATGAACACATCTCGATAACCAACCAACCCCTTTTTATTAATATAACGAATAAGCAAAGACTATTGCACGGACAACTACAATATAAGCAAAGTAAGCAAACATGATCAACATGCCAATCAAGGCAAACACAGGGAACAGAGACAAAGAAAACCAAAGCAAATAAGGAGTAGATGTGCTGGGAACAAAAGTGGATTTGGTTAGTCGAAGAAAGACGAATCAAGCACCATCAGTGCTTGCAGAGGGAGCTGAAGTATGAGTAGCAATCAAAGCACACACTTCCTCCATACGACGCATTTGATGTTCCGCCAAAAGTGAAATTGCGCGGGACAACCTTCTCACAACCGTTATCATGTCAGAATCCATACTAGGCTCATTCTTTTGTTCCCCCTTAGAGTCTGCACCATCAGACTCTTCTTCATCCACATCAGCTTCCATCTTCAAGTTCAACCTTGACCCAGCCAACACCGTCTTGCAACACGAACTACATCTTGCACAAGATACTAGCATCCAGCCCATTGAAAGAAAAAGATTCATCAGTCCCCTCTTTGTATACCTTGTGGTATTCAAGATTGTTTTTTTTTTGCACTAAGGAACGGTAGGGCAACCTTGCTGAAGTCACCGTGCTTTTTGCACTAAGGAACGGTAGGGCAACCTTGTTGAAGTCATCGTACTGCATCAGTCCCCTCTTTGTATATCTTTTTTCAAATCTTGTTAGTTACCAAGGATAACGTTCCCAATCCTCTTCTTTCCTTCTCTTTCCAAAGATCACACCCAAGAAGATATCTTCCAAAATAAGTCTTGTGGAAGATTGCGTACATGTACAGCAAAGCCCAGAAGATCTCTTTCCAAATCAAAGTGTCTTGCAGCCATCAAATCAACCTTAAATACACACAACACTTCCCAAGCAATTACAGGCCATCATTACACCTCATACCTTTCAAATCCCAACCACAGACCATAGAGGCGACAATCCGACTTCTCGGGTTTCCGAAAAAGTAGAAGGGTGTGATGCGGGGGTAACGTTACTAGAGAGGGTACAAAGAACATCACACAAAAATATACGAGAATTTTTAACAATGTTTAATCATGAAAGAGAGGGTCCTAGTTGTGGATGATGAGAGGGGCTCATAGGGAGAATCAAACATCATGGCTAGGGTAAGTTGTAGAGTCAACAATCATTTGAGCTTATAATGACGGATCAATGCATCAAGTTGACTCTTTTGGGCTGAAAGAAAGTTGTTTCAAGTATTATTATGAAAGCATGGATGATCATGTAAGAAATTTGCAAATAAGAGAAGTACAGTCAAGAAGCTAAGCATGTCATTCATACAATGATCAAGGGAAAGATTGCAAATCAAGACACGACACTTACACTACAACAATTTACCAAGTAGTTTAGCCAATCATCGAGGGAACAAAACAGGTAGACATTTAGTCAAGAGAGATCATACCAAGTTCCATGCGAAATTGTTCAAAGGGTTGCCAATTGAGTACCTTGGTGAAAATGTCGGCGATTTGATCCTTGGTTCCACAGAAATCCATGGAAACCAACCCTTTCTCCACACAATCACATAAGAAGTGATGTCTTATCTCAATATGCTTGGTACGTGAGTGTTGTACAAGGTTCCTGGAGATATTTATAGCACTAGTACTGTCACAAAGAATGGGAGCATAGTCAAGAAGAATACCATAGTCACTGAGTTGTTGCTTGAGCCATAGAAGTTGAGTACGACTAGTTGCGGCGACTATGTATTCGGCTTTTGCGATTGACAACGCAATAGAATTTTGCTTTTTCGACCCCCAAGAAACTAAGCACGGCCCAAGGAACTGAGCCATTCCTAATGTAGACCTTCTATCCACTTTGTTCCCTGCGAAGTCAACATCTGTGTATCCAACGAGATTGAAGTTGCATCCCCTAGGATACCACAAACAAAGATCATGCATATCCAAATTCACAGTATAATCTAATCTAAACATTTCATATTTATTTGCTATTTTAAATTCAATACCGAAAAATACGTAATAACATCCTATTTTAAGTCCAACATCATAAACGCCTATTTAATCGAAACGGAAATTATCATTTGAACCGAAATAATCATACAAATTTGATTTTACATGTCGCAAACCTCCTCGTTGTCCTGCCCCAACAAGAGTACCGTCTGAAACCGAAGTGGCCGCACCACGAGTACGAGCGCCACCGGTCCGACGACCCCGACCGCGACCTCGACGGCCAACGTCCTCCTCTCCGACTCCTGACTGATCACCATCACCCGCCACTGCCACCACTGTTGGAGGACCGCCATCTTCGTCCACCACCATCTCTTGCGCGCCGCCACCGCCAGTCGTCGGTCCGCCGCCACCGCTGTCACCGCCGGATAACATTTTTTTGGGTGAAATTTGAGGGAATGGAAGGTTTGGGGGAGATTTGGGGGGAATTTGAGGAGATTTGGGGGGATTTGGGAGGGGGGCGGTTTCTGGTTTTGGGGGGAATTTGCCGCCACGCCGTTGCTCGGGTAAAGGAGGAAGAAGGAAGAAGAAGAAGAGGAGCGGCTCGCGCTCCTCTTAACCTACGTGGCGTACGCTAGATTTTGGCATACGTCAGGTTTCTGCGTAGATTTTTATAGGCTTCTACGCCAGGATATTGCGTATGCCAAATCCCGGCGTAGAACAAAAATGTATTTTTTTTTTAAAAAAATCTTCATATTTTTTTCTTTTGCACTTGTATTTGGCTTACACCGGATATTTGTGTAGAGAATTGTAGTGTGAAAAAGCAAATTTTGTAGTGTACATAGAACTACCAAAAAAAGAGGCTTTCTAGCCCGAACCATCAATAGTCCGGATTAAAAAGTAATTTTTTTCTAAAAAAACAAGTAGACCTTTCAGCCCGGATATGACAAAGTCCGGGGGCTAAAAAGTCTCCACTTTTTGTTCCCGGGCGTGTTTTTGTGATTCGGGCTATATACTCTATTATCATACCAACCTAAAGCTTAAACCTCTTTCTTGTTATATCCATTATGTAATTGAAAATGCGCCCGAGCTATATTGATTGTTTTTATAGTAGTGACCCTAAACCCTACCTAAAACCCTAAACCCTAAACCTAAACCCAAATCCATAAACCTTATATCATAAACCCTAAACCTAAACCCAAATCCATAAACCCATAAACCTTATATCCTAAACCCTAAACCCCTAAACTTTATTCCCTAAATCTTATACCCTAAACCTAAACCATAAACCCTTAACTCTAATTTTTTTTGTTAGGGTTTTTTTTTAAATAAACGAAAACCGTTTGTATTTAATAATTTAAGGTATTTTCGCAAAAAAAATGAAAATTTCATGAATATCACGCAAAATATGTCAAACTTTGGTCTATCGCGCGAATTAAGCGATACCTCAGGGTTACCAGGCGAAATGACCAAAAATATAATTTTATCATTAATGATTAAAGGGTAAACTTGGTAGAACATGGCCAAAATAGATAAAAGCACAAATAAACTTTAACAAAATTAAGAGACTAGAAGGAAAAATAAAAAATAAAGGAGGGAGTATTGAATAGGTAAAGTGGATTGAGACAAAACACAATTAGTGAATTAGGGTTGATACGCTCTACTTTGTAGTACGTAACTATGATCTGTTACTGGATATTAGGTACCATTTTGTGTGGGTTTAAAAGACATTTTAGGAGAATGGAGTTGTAGAGAAGAAGTGGTAGAAAGGAAGATTTTAGTGGAGTATTGAAGCATTGAGGAGATGAAGGCCAAGAAGCCACTACAGGAGAAGCCCGCGAGGAGTGCCGCGATAAGAGAGAGCCGCAGGAGAGCGACAGAGAAATCCGCGGGCGCGGATTGACAACAGTAGCAGCGGAGCAAGACACGACAAAACCGCGGTCGCAAGTCCATACGCGGAGCGCGTTTCGGGATTTCGTCTGAGATCTTTGTTTTTATTTTATTTTATTATTATTTCGTTTATTATATTTTAGGAAGATTATATTTCTTATCTTAGAAAAAATAGGTTTTGCTAAGTTTATATATTCTGCCTTTAGAACATCAGATTGGAGAGTTCGTTTTTCTCCTTCTTCTTCTTTTCCCTCTTCTTTGTTTTTGGCTAGACAATTGAAGCCTTGGTTTGAATTTGATTGTGAGATTATTCCTTAACTCTATCTTTGAATGTTATTGATTCTCTTGTTCTTCATCCCATTGAGTTGTATTGATTTCTCTAGCCTGATCAACTAGTAGTTATTTGTATTATTCATACTGCAGGATTAGGGTTTTGAATTCTATTGGTTTATCTAGTTCACCATTCTGTTGTGATTAGTATTATTAGTATTGGTTTCCCTAGCCTGACAAACTAGTTGAGATTGGTATTATCTATAGTGCTGGTTCCCCTAGTCTGGTCAACTTGTTGAGATTAATATTGTTCATCCCTAATTCAGAGTAACAACCACGATTTACAAGAACTAGTTGTGAATATTTATTGTGAAGAGAATTGATTGCATGTCGAGTATTGACTGGTTGTTAAGTAATGCATGAGCCTGTCTATTCCTGAGCTTACTACTGCTGTTAAATTAAATCTTGATAGTTTCTTGATTGTTTAATAGTTAGGATTATCAGGACTGGTAATTAATTTAGAACAGAGATTATGACATTTATGAGAATTGAGAACTAGGATAATCAATGATCGATCAACCAAACTGAAGGTAGATATTTGTCTAGCCAAGCTATTTGCTTTTTATTTATTATTTTCTTAGTTAGATTCATATAAACTTCCCCCTTTGTATTTGTTATCAATTGGTGAACGATTTGACAAACAGGATTTATAGCTTGATTCTCTGTGGGATTCGACCCTTACTTACCGAAGCTACGTTAATTAGGTTTTTGAGGTTTATTTGATAGGTGTTTACGACAAACGCTTCATCAAGGGTCCTTGAGCCAGCTTATCAGCATTACAACTTACATGGCTATGAATACACTTGCACATTGACATTAGCATCGCACTAGCTTCTATTCCTCGCTACTAATACTAATTAACACAGCACCTGATAAAAAGCCAGCCAAAACACAAAACAAGGATAGTCATTCCACCAAACCCATCATAATTTGCATCACATTATAGAGCAACCGCTGGCTTCATCATCATACTCATATTGATCGCTGTTGCAAACCTCTCCAACAGGACCGTGATCCGACTCGGAATGCGTGTATTCGTACGTTGGCGGGGCGTAACGGGAGGCACTGAAACTGGGCTGTGCCGTGCTGTAGCACACCCCATAAACTGGCTGTGGGAAGTGCATTGGTGGCTGTGGGTATGGCTGGTCTCTCTTAATACTGGGCTCAACACCTAATGGGCCCAGCTTGGCATGTTTGGCCTGGCCCATTTCCTCCAATCCCTGGCCCACATGAGGTGTTGGTGGCTTTGGCCCCACCCCGTCTTTGCCTTTCTTCTTATTATTCTTTTTAGTAATAGTATCACCCATTTCTTCCTTGGTTTCTTCTGCCTCTGGAGTGCCCTTGGCACCAACAGGATTCTGTATCGGTGTCTCTTGATCTTCAGCAGTGCTGTTGTCCGGCTTTTCTGACTTCGTGGGCGTGGCACTATTATTCTTGTCGTTGTTTTCGCCACAGCCTTTGGCGCCTTCCGGTTTTGGTGCATTCGGCTTCTGATCATTTTTCTTCGTCTGCTTCTCTGCCTTATCATTATTGTTGTTGTTATCTTTCTTCTCCGGCCATAACTCAGCCTGTTTTCCTGATTTCATAAGCTTCTTGATGAGGGTACCCGCTTCCAGGTTTCCGGTCACTGTCACCTTCTGCTGCTGAGGGTCTATTGTTGTCATGTAAACCCCTGTAGTTTCAAATTAAAGGAACCACCGCAATGGTAAGCTTCAAGCATAATTCATTCAATATTTAGAGTATCTCAACAGCAATGTAAGTGATCTTGATGAATAGGGATGAATAAAAACACCTACCAATGTGAGAAATTATAAATCTACTCAGACCAATTTGAAATTTTAATTTTCAAATTCCAACATACATAATAATGATGAGCATTGTGGTGAGATTATATCAAGCAAGCATTATGTATATATTAATTGGAGCATCGTACCATCAATGTTTCGAAGGATTTTCTTCACCTTCTTCTTGCAACCTTCACAGTGGATTGGGACTCTCAAGGACCAAGTCTGTAAAATTCAGTTGTAGACAATAATGCAAAGTTGGATGAAATGAAGGTTGGATTTGAACAAACGTGAGTAATTTAAGTATACTTACCTGATACTTCAGAGGCTTTGGATTATTTTCTGGGACTGCTGCCATTTCAAGGGAGGGAGAAGCTGGAGAAAATATTCTAGACGAAAAGGAGAAGAGTGACTTGTGAAAATGGGTGCACAACCTAAATTTATTTAAAGTCATAAGAGTAGGGAAAATATGGGGTGAATAAAAGGGGGGTCCAGTTGAGATGCTCCATCACTTTCTTTCTGTTTTTAATTGGAACAAAGGGTTTTAAAGAGCAACAGCACGTGTGCTTGCACACATTAATTTTTCGTGTATTTGTGTGTGCTACACCCTCTTTATACTATTTGTATACACTACAGGCACGCATACGCATGGTGTAGACGTGCCTAGTAGGAGGTACGCAACCAAGAATCGTTTCAGAATAGTATGTGTGCCAGCCAAATATTCCTTCGATAGAGCACGTGATGACTCATGGCATGCTTATACTTGGAGGAACATGGAGATGTTAATTCGAGGGCTCATGGAGGTCATGAAGACCATGATATGGTGGGAAGAGCCACCTTAGCCATATCTTGGCTCATTCACACGCAAGGGATGTGGCATTCTTATCCATAACTTTATAGTTTGAGACTTTTTATTTGTGATAGTCTATGAGACTAAATATTTCTACTTTGCTATTTTTGGTATTTTCTAGTTACGTTATATTTAGTATTTTTTTATCTATGATTAGACATATGATTAGCTTTAGAAGAGTTAGGGCCGGCCCTATTGAGGGTGTGCCATCACTTTGCTTTTCTATCTTGTTTTCTCTATTTATACCCTTGTTTTATCTAATAGAAAGATAGATTGAATTTGAGAGTAACTTGGCTAAGTCACTTTCAAGGTTGTCCAGTCCAAAGCTTCTTCTTTTCCAGAAGATTAATCCTTCAAACAATATCCACTTTCGTGTTCATCAATCAATCCATTCGGATCTACAACAATCACACAGATTTCCCGTTTTCAACATTGTGCGCTGAATTTGTTTTTGTTCATTTTGGAGTTCTACTTGTCCAATTAACGTGAAACTTAGAGGAATTCTAGTTGACTTCCTGATCTTTAATCTCGCGTTGAAATCACTCAATTCCAACATCGGATCAGAAAATTATACTTTTTCAAAGACGGGATCAAAAACAGAAATCTCTTGCCCGCCAAGACGAATTCTTTCCATCCAAGAACGTGACAACCAAGTGATTTCACATCGGCACAAAATGTATAATCATGTAGCAGAAAAGCGTACAAGAGCACACATTCTGGAGTGCCACGCAGACATGGTGCGCGCCCTTCCATCCACAAAAGACCGAACTAGCACGTATCAGGGATAGGAACGCAGCCCATATACGCCGCCTTTGTATTTTTAAAATTTGAACGGTGAAATCAAAACGTTGAAGTTGTGATGTTATGAAGATGCACGCATACATGGTTGGCAAGCATATAGTATGTGTACCACATATTTTAAAAGTTTGACCATTGCAATTGGACCGTTACGTAGTGGCACACACAAAACACAAGCATGTATGTTGGTAGCGTACCTAAATACACCGTTTCAACTGTCAAATTTTGGCCTATAAATACCAACTTTCACTTCTCATAATCTCACAACATTTAAATCATCTCAAAAATTTAGATGAGCAATTTAAGAAAAATTAAATTAGTAATAAAGAGTGATATCCACGTGGAGAAGATCTACAACCTATATCGTCGGAGGTATGTATTACATAAAATTACTGTTCACTATAAACTGCTTAAGTTCATTTATTTAAAGTAGCATGTATATATAGCTGTAATGACGAAAGTCTTTTTAGATTAGTTGTAATATATATATATAGAGTCAGACTCCGATGAAACGGATGCTTTTGGTGAAACATGAGAAGGAATGAGAGTCAACTATTTTGGGACAATGGAAGGTTATGATGGAACATCCATCATAACAAACATACATCCTCTCACACACAATCACACCCATGGTCAACATCTGACTATTGACCGGTTAACGGTTAACGTTGACCGTTGACCGGTCAAATTGACTTTTGTCCAGATTTTTTATCTATTTTATTTTATTTAAAAAAATTATATATTTTTTTAATTTTTTTTATTCTTGTTTTTATACACATTTTCATCATAAAATTATTTCTAAAAAAATGAACAATTTCCTATTAAATTTGAACAAATGTATATTAAAAGTTGAACAATATTTTTTGAACAATATATAAAGTTGAACAATTGTACGAACAAAGTTGAACAATTGTATCTTAAAGTTGAACAATTTTATTTTTATGGTTAGACGACTGTTTCAGTAAGCAAATTTTTTATTTTTTTATTTTGGCCAAGTTTTTTTCTTCCTTTTTTTCTTGTTTTTCTACACGTTTTTATCATAAAATTGTAATTAAAAAAGTTGAACAATTCCTTATAAATTTGAACAATTGTATGTTAAAAGTTGAACAATATTTTTTGAACAATATATAAAGTTTAACAATTATACCAAAAAAGTTGAACAATTGTATCTTAAAGTTAAACAATTTCATTTTTATGGTTAGACGACTGTTTCAGTAAGCAAATTTTATTTTTATTTTTTTTGGGGCAAATTTTTTTCTTCCTTTTTTCCTCCTTGTTTTTCTACACGTTTTTATCATAAAATTATAATCAAAAAAGTTGAACAATTCCTTATTAAATTTGAACAATTGTATGTTAAAAGTTGAACAATGTTTTTTGAACAATATATAAAGTTGAACAATTGTACGAACAAAGTTGAACAATTGTATCTTAAAGTTGAACAATTTCATTTTTATGGTTAGACTGTTTGGGGAAAATTTTATTTTTATTTTTTTGGGGCAAATTTTTTTCTTCCTTTTTTTCTTGTTTTTCTATACGTTTTTATCATAAAATTATAATTAAAAGAGTTGAACAATTCCCTATTAAATTTGAACAATTGTATGTTAAAAGTTGAACAATGTTTTCTGAACAATATATAAAGTTTAACAATTGTACCAAAAAAGTTGAACAATTTAATTTTATAATTACACATCTGTTTTGACTAAGCAATGGTTAGTTTTGTTTTTTGTTTTTTGGCCAATATTTTTTCAGGATAAAACTTTTTTTTTTTTTTTTGTTTCCTTACACGCTTTCCTCATAAAATTGTTTCTAAAAAAGTGAAAAATTCTCTGTTAAATTTGAACAATTGTATCATACAAGTTGAACAACTTTTTTAACAATATATAAAGTTGAACAAATGAACCAGAAAAGTTGAACAATTTAAATTGCATGAAAATTCAAACTTATAACAAAAGATTGATTGGACAATACTTCATTAAAATTTTAACAATTGTCAAATAAACTTGAAGTTTTGCTTATAATGTAATATAAACATAATACAACTAAAAAATGTTCAAAACATAAACCCTAAATCTTAAATGTGTAGGAAAATAAAAATAAAAAAATGGCAAAAACGGTCATGCACAACTAAAAAATTATTTAAAAAATGAAATTGTTCAACATTAAGAGACAATTGTTTAAATTTATATACATAGCGAACATAGTTGTCGAACTATAAAAATGAAATTGTTCAACTTTAAGATACAATAGTTCAACTTTTCATATACAATTGTTCAAATTTTAATTGTGCAACTTTAAACATACAATTGTTCAACTTTAAGAACTAATTGTTCAATTCTTTTCATACAAATTTTATAATGAAAACGTGTATAAAAAAAGTAACAAAAAAATAAGAATAATAATAATTTTTTTTAAAAAAAAATAAAAAAAAAATAATCTGGTCGTTGACCGGTCAACGCTGACCGTTGACGGTTGACTGGTCAACGTTGACCGGTCAACGCTGACCATTGACCGTGATTGAGTGTGGTAGGATGTATGATAATATTAAAATGAATGGCCTAGAATGCTCCTCACGTTTTACCCTAAGGGTGCTCCTCACATGAAGCTAATCCTATATATATATATATGTATATTGATAATTTTGTGTTATAGTTCATCAAGGATTCATACATATATGTTAGGTGTGGATTTATTTCTTGTTAGACCAATTTGAAAGTTAGTTGTATAGGAAAGTTAGGTATGAAATAAAATACTTAATAGACTAGGGAATCCCCAAAATTGAGAAATGTATAATTCTTATTACAAATGATGTCATATAGTTCTTTTAATGTTTGATATACATAAAGTACATTTTACTATGAATAGATACATAAATACAGGTAAAGTTTGAAGATTGAGAAAAAATAATTTATGATTTTCAAAGGCATTAATATTGGTATATTGTTTATCAAAGATAATTGAATATATATATATATATCCATATGTTAAGTAATTCATTCGATATTCCAAAACATTAATATTAATTGGTACACATAAGAGATTACTTATATGATTTTTCCGTAGACTTGGTCTGGGATAGTCGAGAAAAAATTATTCATTGGGCAAAAGAGAAGGGTCGGAAATTGATGATGGCAATAATCATTCAAAAATCAAACCCTACAAGAGTGAAGGTAGCTTGTGAGAATTTTGGTGAGAATAAAGATAAAAAGAAGGAGCTGATGGAAGGACGATCCTCTTGCAGGGGGCTAGAAGCAAAACAATGAAGTCCAATTGTGATTAGGAAGCTGCATAAATTATAAGAACATTTGAGAGTAAAACCAACCTCCATACTAACTGATTGAGAGAAGTCTCTAATCAAGAACCACAAATAAGTATATTGCAAATACCCTAACCGGTACGGTTAATATTACTAGATTGACTACTTTATAACAATTTGTTTTTTTACTAGGGTCGAGGGTATACATAAAACATGGAAGATGTTTAGGAATATTCTCGGTACGGTTTCAACACATTGGCCTTGAGGATCCACCGTGTCATTGAGTCTCAAGTTGATAAGGTCAGGCAAACAATGGAGACGTCACGAATAAAAGTTCCAACGGAGGTGAAACGACTGCCACTCGACATTGTCGTGTTATTTTCCCGGTAGTTCTACAAATTGACGAAGAAGTGTTTTAAGATCTTGTTGGATATGTATTATGCTATGTTGGAAGGAAATAGCTTGACATAGTGCTTTGATTATTGGTAGAGAGCCTGCTTTGGGCTTCAATGCATTCACAAAATTGGAGATGCCATCCTTACAACCACTCTGATTACGAAAGTGAGATATATACGTCTCTTTTGGAAGCAAGCTAAATGGGAATGGGTTACCAACCAGACGATGGAGGAAGATGACACAATATCCTTATCTATTTAGGGTGTGACATGGAGGGAGATGTCAGATAAATATTCAAAGGGTGAAACAGAAAAAGACAAGGTATATGAGATCACAATGATGTACTGTGACTTGGATCGGCAACATGAATCTTTGTTGAAGGAGCCTACAGATGTTGTTCTAAAAGGAAGGCCGAAGGGCTTCACCGGTACCGTGTACTCAGCGAAGAGGGATTCAAGGTTGTTTGAGCATTGGGCGGCCGAGTACCAGGAGTCGTTTAAGAGCAAGAAGGACATTGTGGTTATTGAATCGGAGAAGAAGCCTCCGTGATCATCTTGTGGTTCTAGAGGGTATGGCCGATGCACCAAGTCACGTAGTGGAGATTTGATTGGTGGTTGGAGCCTGGTTCCAAGTATAGAAGCAATCCTATAGCTCCCGAAGATGAACGTGGTCCATAAGGGAGTGAGATTTGGAGAGGATAATGTGGACTTCTTCATGTTTTCTTTCATTAGCAGGGCTCAAGACATGGAAACAGACGGACATTGTGGTTATCGTAGCCTAGTTGTACTATTGGGATGGCGTGAGAGTGATTACTACGAATTTCGCATGGAGGTCGAGATAGAGATTGTGGAAAACAAAGATATATACCAGAGCGTACATCCCGTGGAGACCCAGATTGATTTCCTCATCGAGAATGTCAACTACTTTAGTCCTTCCCTCCCACGATACTGGATAGAGATGCCCATGATTGGTTTAGCGTTTATTCCAAGTGGCTCTTGTGTTTCTGTCATGGTTTAGCCCTTGCCTATGTTTACCGATGAAGGCTTCTAGTGACAACCAAAAACCTCCAACCAAGAGCATGGCTATAGCTTTAGTCGAAGCTCTTGACCACTTCATTTAGCCCTTGCCTATGTTTACCGATGAAGGCTTCTAGTGACAACCAAAAACCTCCAACCAAGAGCATGGCTATTGTTGGTGCGGCTTAGTGATATTGCTTCACTACCGCACCCTCCAAACGTTTTCTGGAGCTTCAAAGACAATAATGTCACGGGTTGGGATAACTTCTACAAGGATAGGATTGCACAGTAGTGTAACTTTCGTGTGCTAGTTAGTCGTACTCCTGACCTTTTTGCGTAGTTGAGTTTAGGGATTACTTGTAATGATTGTAAATGTAATATTTTCAAGGAATCAATATATATTTAAAAGTTAGCTTTTTGGGGCATTTAAAGCTAACTTTTAAATCCATAGTAATAAAACAAGTTCTGAAATGGGCCTAATTTTTCAACCCCAAACAACAACTTTTGAAATGGGCCTAAAGGGCCTTTTACGGTGGTGCTCGGATGGCCCAACCTTAATATGAAGAGGATGTGATTGCTAGAACGTTGAAGATGAAAAGTCTTTAAAAAACCTATAATGATGAAAATTAAAAGCTGTCCTTTCAGATACACAAGTGAAACGTTAATATATGAACCTTGCCGTCTGCAGCTTTCCACTATCTCCCTCTCTTCCTCTTGCCCACACCCACCTTACCACCATCTAACCCACTCGAGTCGCACCGAGCCTGGTCGCGCCTGCCCACCGCAGACCCACTCGAGTCGCACCGAGCCTGGTCGCGCCCGCCTCGCACAGATCTGCCTACTCGGACCCCCCGTTCGAGCCACCACCAACTCGGCTCAACCCTGATCTGCCCATCTCGCACCACCCGCGACTAGCCTCGCGCCTGGCCCACGTGCCCAGATTTCACAGACCTCGAGTCGCACCGAGCCTGGTCGCGCCCGCCTCGCACAGACCTGCCCACTCGGACCCACCGCTCGAGGCACCACCAACTCGGCTCAACCCAGATCTGACCATCTCGCACCACCCGCGACTAGCCTCGTGCCCGGACCACATGCCCAGATTTCGCAGACCCCGACTCGACTTTGCAGACCGGACCCACTTGGGTTTACTGGTAAAATCTTCGAGTATATCGTTAGAATCGGAATCCGACCTACCGTTTTGGCAGCGCCCTTGGTTTATCATTGTGCTGTTTGTGATGGCGATTGGTTTTTTCGGCGTGGCCATCCTTCTCTTTTTATCGCTGGATTCAGATTTCTACGCTTCCCCTGTCGCTGCTGCTACAGAAGGTGTTGAGGTACGGTTGTTCGTTTTAGGCTATATTGATTTGAATTTCTTTGTTCATTTGACGGCAGAAGTTGTTGAGTACGGCGACCGATCATTTTAGGTTATGTCGATTTGAATTTTTGCCTTAAATTTGAACTGTTTTTAACTTTGGAATCAAGTTCATAATCTATACGAGAAGACGAAATTCCGGTTGCATTCACATGATGTGCCGTACGGTTCAGGCAGTGGGCAGCAATCAGTCACTGGTTTTCCCAGTGGTGATGATGCAAACAGCTATTGGGTAATTTTCATTTCTTGCATTTCTGTCCTGTGATGAATATGTTTGGTCTTCAATTTATCAAGTAACTTATCTAATCCTTGCTTTTGCTGCTTTTTTAGATTGTAAAACATGTGCCTGATTCATCTGAAAAACAAGGCGATGCCATAAAGATTGGAAATATCATCCGTTTGCAACATATGAAAACCAGGAAGTGGCTACACAGCCATTTGCATGCATCCCCTATCTTTGGAAATATGGAGGTCTCTACTGTTTTCCTTCCCTGCATTTGTGCTCTTTTTGTTCTTGACCTTTTGTACTCCTCTTAGAGATGTGACTTGAATGATAATGTTTGATTCGATTAATTTGTCTTCTGTTGAATATTCCATTTTTTGCCTAGGTTCAACTCCTCCTACTGATCTGTTGTCCTGTAGAACAAAGTAATAAGAAATGTGCATATACTGAAAAAAAACTAGCAATGATGACTGTTTGGTCAAACTATTAAAATTGTCAATGTCTTTTTCCTTCTTTTCTTTTTTTTTTGAAAATAATCGTCACTGACTAACTGTTGTGTGTTTCTAAACCTTTTTTATGATATTCAGTCTTAGTATGTAGCAAAATATTAAGAAATAATTTAGTTTTGTTGACAAGCTGGGAACTGGAAAAGAAATGGACAATGTTTAGGCTAGGAATATATGATCATATACTGAGATATTCTTAAGGATTGATAGGGCCATGTGACAGTAGCTTTGATGATATTGTTCTTGTAAATACTTTGTTCAGAGTGAAAATGTCATGTGAATCTTTAAACTCAGTCATTTAGTTATTAATTTTTTGTCACCCTTATATCATATGTTATAAACTACTTAAACTAATTGACTGTTGCTTTGAGAATGTATGATCATTGGCATAACATGATTCTTTGCATCTTTGTTGTTTGTTTAAGGTACCAGTTGCATATTACAAATTTTGATCTATCATGAGTCACTTCTGGGAGAATGGAGTAGATTGCCTTACATGATCATTCAGATTTTTCAAGTGGTAAAATGTTTTTTCCTCAGATGACAGGTTGTTGTTGTGCAAACTGTCATATTGGGTGGCAGTTCGGTTGACAAATTTGAGCATTCCAGTTACAAGTTTGACACTTGGTGAGCATTCCAGTTGCCGATGATTACATCAACACAAAATTACAGGTCGATTGGTTGAAAATTCTGCTATCATAACGCCAATTGTCCTGTTTATGCTGATACGAGAATTTGTTTTCAAGTGTTTGCAGATTGTAAGTGGTTGGCCTTGAAGAACGCGAAACTTTTAATGGTTTGGCCTTCTATGCAACTGCTTATCATCTATCATTTCCATTATGCCACACCTCTTGTACAAATGCTTAGACTAAGTTGTTTAATCAATAAAACTTCCTGGAACCTCCTCTACGTTTGCTCAAAATAGCTTCTTTGCTATTTGTATGTCACTGACAACTTCTATGCTCCAATTTGTACATCGCCTTATTGTGCCACCACAAGTAGCTGCCATTTGGAACCACCTCCCCGCCATGGATGGGTTGTGCATTGGTCCTTCATCGCTGAAGAGCTCGTGGTTAGGTATTGAACTTTCACTCTATCTCATTTCTTTTCCTGAACAACTCTCAATTTTTTCGCATGTGGGTCTGCTTGAGGATTACAAAAACCTTTTTCTAAATTTGCAATCTATTCAGATCACCTTGTTTTAGTTTATTGCTATCATGTGCATTATCCTTAAACTAAATCATGTATCCAGAATAATATTGGTGTAGCTTACTATAAGTGCTTATTTGTTTTGTAGGAGGCATATATTCAGATACTTCTCTTTTGGTATTTTTCATAGCACCCCTTGATTTACAGATTTCATTTATCTTTTTTAACATAGCCATCATAGGCTGCAATTTCTTTTGCTATATGCTCAATCTGTTGCTATTAGTTATTTTCTGATGTTATTGCCAGTTATTCAAAAGTTTCTTTGAGAATAGGAAATTGCAAATAGTCAAGCGTTAAAGAATGGCATACTATAAGAAAATGTTATGTCTGTGTATGAAGGACTTGCAGATGGAATTAAACAAGTATAGGAAGAATCCGCTGATGAATAACTATTATGAATTTGTAACCCAGTCTAAGATGTCAGCGGGAAGTACTTAGGAGAGACGACCACAAGTATGATATCATCCCATGAACAATGTCCAAACCCATAGAATTTATTAATGTTTTTATAAATGAGAGAGCATGGAGAACTGTGTGAAGCTCTAGGAATATTTGGAAATGAATTATATGATAGGATTATAATACAAATCATAATTGGCGGTATGATTTAAAATATTGAATGTGCTTGTACATTTGGCAGAACAAGAAGCGGCTCAGAGAGGATATGTGCTTTGCAAACGGGTATGGAGCAGTGAGTGTGACTAAGAGAGGAGACATTCTGGCACCCTTGACTGAAGAGGCTGTTCTTGAGCTCTTGAAACAATTTTCAGATTGATCCCATCAATCACTTCCTTTAGCTATAATGTATCATTCTAAAGTGCACTGTTGTAGTTGCATTTGTTGTTTTTCAAAAGATGATGTGCTTTATAATTTGTTGTTGGAGAATCTCCTATGAATCTTGAAATTTCATCTAAATTTTTGGCATGTGTGAGGATAATATTTAGGTTATTGTTTTATTTTGTTAAAGCTCTCATATTTTTCCATGCGTTATATATGGGTTGCATTTTTCGAAAATTCTAGAAGGGACAACCGGATAACATGGGTGATAACTCCCATCTTTGTCAAACGGTGATCCGAATAGTACCATAATCAACCAAGTTTGATGGAAAATAAAGTTCATATATGGTCTGATTTGGAATCAGTGAGATAGCAAGACAAATTCTCTCCAAAGGGGATGGTTTGGAGTAGGGGGGAATATGGCATCTCTTTGGTTTACATATGCATCATAAGTTGATTAGATTTTTCATTAAATAACCATCTCTTAGTGGCTGGTAATATCTATCTATATTTATTTAAACAACTTTTATGCTGAAAATATTTTTTCTTAAGAAATACCTTTGTGAACTCCTCAATTTTCCAAAATAAAAAGCAACAAAATTTTGAATTCCTTACTTTCTCAAAACAAAAAACAAAAAACTATAACACAATTTAGATAATGTTATTATTTTTAATTTCATTTTAAAAATAATTCGGTATAGATTTTTTTTCCTTTTCGGAGTTCTTCTTTGATATTTATATCCCCTGTTTTTTCCGTAAACTGTTACCTTTTTAGGGTTTGTATCATTTTTTCCGTAGATTTTTTGTTCAATAGATCGTAGAAGATCAAAAAGCTCAATGGGAAAACATTCATGGTTGCTCCACCCGCTAGAGCCATAGCCGATTTAATACTTTTAAAATTGTATGATATTGAATGAACACACTTAATGTACAAAAATGCAAACTTTATATTAGATATAGAAGATTTCTAAAATATTCACAAAAACTTTCATCAAAATATAAACACATCCCTAAAAAAATAAACTTTCACTTTAATTCAAAATTAAAATTATACTTCTAACCAAAATTATAAAAAATAAAATAATCCGCTTCTTATGTACAATCATAACAGTTTATACCTAGCATACTTACATTTAAAAAAAATCAAATAATATATGTCTAACATAAAAAAAAAACAACAACGATCCATGTATTACAAACTTATTTTGTATATCGTGACACTACATATATACACGCACGGGCTTTGATTTCTAGTGAGAATGTAATATTCACATTAATCATGTTTATTTAAGCTATTTTATATTTCAATTTTATTTATTAAGAGAATTGAATGGTTCGTTAATGAAGTTATAAATACATCATACTTTTTACATACTAGATTTGAATAGTTCATTAATGATGTTAAAAATACATTATACTTAGTACATATTAGGTTTAAATTGCTCGTTAAGAAGATAGAAATACATTATACTTGGTAAATAATATTTTGAATAGTTCGTTTATTATCCATAAAAAGTTGGCAATAACATATAAATTTTCATAGAACGTCAATACCACATAAGTATCCCTAAAACGTCAAGCATACAAAAATATATGTAAAATGTCAATCATACGTAAATATCTAAAACATACAACTGATATCATCGTCACGCTCGTCCCATGTAGCACCCAGTACCGGTCCTAAACTTTGATAATTTAACAAATATACAATATAATTATTTAAAAAAAAAATTATATAAAAATAGGGTAAACGTATGTATAATTTAACTAAAATATGTTGACCGACTCACAATAATATTCATATGAAGATTTGTAGAGGAAAGGAAGTGAATTTTTTTTATGTACAACTAAACTGAAAATTTACCATATGCAAAACTAAGTGAAAAAAAATTTGAAAATGAAATGTGTGAGATATAAAAAATTTAAGGATTTTTTTAATATAAATCCTTATATATTTACACCATAAAACTAGCCCCACATTTACAATATTAAGTGAAAATTTTATAAAGTTAAGATAGGTGATATACAAACAATACAAGTATATAAAAAAAATTCTCTTGTATTTGTTAAAGGAACATACCAACAAATTAGTTAAAAAAAATTATATTTACAAACTAAAATATGGACATTGAAAGTTAAGTTTTGAAGAGAAAAGAAAGAGAATTTTTTTAAAATAAAAGAAAAAGAGGGCCTATAATTTAAATTAAAAAATGATAAGATATAAGGATTGAACCCACAACCTTTTTAAATATGAAGAAAAAACCCACACTCATCTACCATTGAACCAAGTATTACTATATGTAGTAATATAAAAAAAAAATATAATAACAATTCAATATTAAGTTTGGGTCTCCTTCTCCGAAGGGCACTAGACAGTCGCCCCTCTCGCCCACCCCTTTGGACTGGCCCTGGTAGCACCTTTACCCTTGCCATGTTCATACTGTGAACCTAGAAACATTTTTGAAGCGCGCTGAGGTGGGTCTAGCACTGGTTGAGCGTCCCCACCCAAAACCTGGATGAGAGTAATGAGAAAGACTCTCACCCCAATAGTAATCCCGTCTAAATGGGACCGACTGAGCCAGAGTGCAATATGGTTCCGCTGTATACACACTCTTTATGGTGCTACGGCATAATTAATATATACAATAAATATAAAAATTCATAAAAAATAGGTACCGCTAGGAAGTCAGCTACGGGAGGCCAAGGAATAAGAGGTCTCTCCCTCGGACGATCATGTGGCGGGGAGCTCCGATCCACTAGAAGGCGAGTGATCTCCAAGAAGTAGTCCAAGTAGTGGACATCGCAATCCCAAAGATTTCGAGCTGGCTCATAGGCAACAATATCAAATAGGTTGTCGTCGCGCTCTAGCCACCTAGGAATACCCTATGCGGGGAATTCAACTTTGTAGTTGCCACGTGAGATGTATGCGTTTCGGACCACGTTGCTAGGCTGGAACAACATTTGAGGACGATCATATCTGAGCCCGAACTGGGGTACGACACAGTTGGACATGTACTGCTCCTCCACAGTGATGCGCTCCTACCCAACATGACTGTAGCTGAGGAAGAGGAAACCATGAGCATTTACTCACAAGGCCCTATCACCAGATCGCGTGCCAAAGCCATCGCCAACGCGACACAATCATTAATTGTGCGCGTCGTCGCTAGCCAAGGAACGCAAGAGACCGCGTTCTCCCTCAAGCGCCTCCAGCCAAGTCCAGAGATCGCGTTCTCTTTCCAAATCCTCTCCACCATCATTGACCGCGATCTTTGATACTTTCGTTATTTTTAATACATTATTATTTTCAGTATTTTCTTTGGGGTGTGTGCTCTACGCGTGTCGCGTGGGCTAACCCATTAAGTGAGACTCGGCCCATCCGAGTCCCACCAACTCTTATAAAAGGCCATCTCGGCCTTCTGTATTAGGTTACGCTTCATTTTAATCTAAGATCATTTGTCGAGAGCCTTTGCCTCCAATCTCTTAGATCGGCGTCACCCAAACTCTTACTTCTCATCCCTATTCCTCCACTGCCGATGCTACGGCCACCTACTCGAGCTCCTCGAGTCTATCCCCTCCGCTGCCGATGCTACGGCTTCGCTCGCTTACTCGCGCGAGAGACAACACCGCGTTCCACCCATTCCCCCCTGGGATTCGACACGTGCGACTCACTACCAAGATCTCGATCCGACATTCGTAAGCAGGAACGCATCAACTGGCATCAGAGCCTTTGATCTTGTAAGTCGCTTGTGAAGTTTTCAATTGTTCACGAATTTTTTTCCCTTTCCCATCATATTTGCTTCCACCATTGTTACAAAAAAAAAAATTCTTTTTCAAACACTTGCATGTCCATCGGTTGCACAAGGCAAGCCCTTGACCGAATCCGTGGTTGATCCCTCGCGAAATTGGTGTGATTTGTTTGCAATAAATCTTTCGAAATTATTTGCTTAATTTCCTTAATTAATCGCGTGAATTTCGCATGCCATAAATGCCATATCTTCTTGTTGATTGACCGTTACAAATCTAAAATATTATTCTCTCTCCTATCACGCAATTTTCGTGATTTCTTTCCTTATTGTTACTTCTCCTTTTATTTTTGATTTGTTTGTTATAATCTTATCCGAATCAATCAAAAGTCAAAGACAAGATCTCGGATTTGAATTTCAAAAGTCAAAGTCGAATTAAAAAAAAAAGACTCGACTTAATTTAAAAAAAAAAAGGAAAACCAAAATAAGGCAACCTTCGTCCACCAACGGCTAGGCTCATCTCTTTACCCCTCCACCGTCTAGGTTAACACCTTGAAGGTTGGTTCTTGTGTGTTTGTGTGCTTACGTAACAAGTTAAGACTTTAATCAATTGGTTTCGTTAGGTTTTGTGCTTGCATATCACACGTCTTTTGTGTTTGCCTTAGCCGCCCTCACGGCCTAAAGTCCTAGCCCTCCTACGTGAACACTTGTCTCTTGTTCAGTGATTGCTTGATTATTGGTTGCCTTGTCTTTTGTTCGTTTTTACTTGGATGTCTGGTCACGTTGTCATAGGAAGCATGATCACTCCTACTCATCCCAATGGAAACGACAATGGTGCCAACGAGAACGCGCCAAATCCATCCTTGGTTCCACAACAAGACCAACACAATGAAGATCCCATTCTGGAGCTCTCCGCGGAACAACGCGAGATACAAGAGCTCATGCGCCAAGTTGCTCAATTGCAGGCCACGCAACGCGCTGCGCCGGTACTTCCCACACAGACTATGATGATCCCTATGGACACCATGGCCGTGCCGCGTCCAACAGAAGCCAGACCAAGTCAACGCGTGGACAAAGGAAAAGGGTTGATGCCCTCAACCTCAAACTTGCAACCACGCCTCCAACGGATTCAATCAGTCATAGAGAGTCGCCAAGGCTATGTGTCGCATCGCGAATGCTACGCACCGCGAGCAACCCCAGCCGGCTACGACAGCGGCTCCGACCGCGATAATGATTCACATGGTGAGTACTCTGAACCCTTTGACTCACATGACATGTATGAAGCCAGAGGAACAAGACGCCGCCACGAGGCTGCTTCAACGCCTCTTGCCGGCCGCGCCCGACGAGATGAACGCGACTCAGGTTTGCCGCGTCGATCCTATCGCGCCACAGACATTGAGCTGCGTCAGGGTCACCATGATCGCACTCCAGTGCCATTCGATGTCAACGACCACCTTATCCATCAAAGCGCGCGCACACCGCATTATGGCTCCGATGGCTGTGGATCGACGACGCCGACTATCCATGATGACTTCAATGAGTTCGACGACGAGGAGATGGAGGACGCGTGGATGATCAATCTAGGCTCCTTCCATCCTCCCCTTGGTGATCCCATTGAACTCCAAGATAGGCCCGTGGATTGGATTCCGCCCCCACTCCAGACAGTAGGACCACAACATCGCGTTCCCAGCGACAATAGGCGTGACACTCGTGGCCAACACCACGAGAACATGGCGCATGACTTTCGTCGCCAACACGATGCCCCTATTCCACGAAGACGACAAGGACGCGCTGAGTACAACGCGCCACCTAGAGACTTCGTCGCTGAAGATATCCAGGCTCGCCAAGCTCGCCGTTCTCATCATCCCGCTCAAGAAGTTGCACAACGCACTTATACGCCACAGACTGCTCAACACACACCAAGGCTTAGCCGCCACGAGGTAAAAGTTAAAATGGAGCATTTCTTTGGCGAATATGATCCGGCTGTGTTTCTTGAGTGGGTGCAGGCCACATAGTATACTTTGCGATATTGTCGCGTCCCCACAGAAGAACATGTTGATGCGGCAACGCTACACTTCCGAGGCGTTGCACGCGTTTGGTACCACAGGTTCGTGGACGACCGCGTTCATCGACACCTGGCTCCCATCACGGAGTGGCACCAGCTTGTCTATGTCATGACATAGAAGTACGTGCCAACGGACTATAGAAATCAGATGCGAATGGAGATCGCAATGGCGCGACAAGGGTCCAAAATGCCTCTGGAGTTCTTCTCTCAGTTGGAAGACATGTACTATAAGGCCAGCATCAGTGTCGCCTCATCCACACTGCGAACAAAGTTTCTGAGTGGTTTGAATGTGTCAATCTGTGACCAACTCGAGATTTTGCCGATCAAGGATCTCAATACCTTGACTCACACCGCGATGCAAATACACAACCAACAATCATGTCGCCGGCAATCCTCTTGGAAAACCCCAGGTCAACGAAGGTATGATTCTAACTCTGGTCAATCCCCTACTACTAATGTGCACGGTCCATCCACAGGAACCTCCGTGTCAAATCAAGGACAATAGGGGAAGACCGCGACATCTACCACCAATGCTCCTCGCGCGATGTCTACAAAGGGCTCATCACCAGCTTCTGAGCGCGTGCGTGACTTGGAGTGTTTCAAGTGTGGAGGACGAGGGCACTACAAGAGAGATTGCCCAAACAACAAGAAAGTCCTCTTCTCCAGCATCGCCGCGGGATATGAATCTTATGAAGAGGAGGACACGGCCCTTGAGACCATCGAGGAAGGATTCGAACATGACAACGAGGAGGTTTATACTTGTGAAGCCGCCGCGCTACATGATGGCACACCTCTAAGCCTTGTCACGCGCCGTATTCTCACTGTCAAGGAGGCCACTCTTGTCGACCAACGCGAGAACCTCTTCCACATGCGTTGCAAAGTCAAGACAGCATCCTTGAGTGTCATCATCGATGGAGGCAACTGCTGCAATATAATCAATGAAAAGGTGGTCAACCATTTCAACCTGCCAACCACACCTCACCCACAACCATATGGCCTACAGTGGATTTCTTCGAGTTCTAGTAACACTGTAACTCGACAATGCCTTATTTCTTTTTTCATTGGCCAATATTCAGATTCAGTCCTTTGTGATGTCATTGCAATGGACGCTACACATATTTTGTTGGGGCGCCCATGGCAATTCGACAGGCGCGTTCTTCACGATGGCTATTTAAACACATATGTGTTTACTTACCATGGGAAACGCATCACGCTCTTAACCATGTCTTTGCATGAGATTTTACAGGATCAGGTTTAGCGTGATAGACAAATGGCTATGGAAGCAGCAAAGACCGCGTCAAACACGACGCGTTCCAAACAAGACACTGGGAATTCTTCCGCCACTCTAGACACAAGTACCAGGAGCTCGTATTCCTCTACAGGGCACGAAGTCGCTTCCAGCGACAACGCGCCTAATGATCGAACGCGTTGCAAGTAAGGTCCTAAGCCCGTGCCCACAAGCGCCGCGTTGAAAGGAACCTGTGAGCACAAATTGCTTCTTGCGCGGCCAAGAGACCTCACTGCCACCTTAAGCGGCAAGGCACCATGTTTCCTATTGGTGCCAACGCCATGCATGTCAGAGAACCACATCAACGACGCTTTGCCGAGCGCGATCACCTAGTTGCTCGATGAGTTCAAAGACATCTTCCCAGAGGAACTTCCACAAGGCCTTCCCCTATTACGAGGCATTGAGCACCAAATTGAATTGGTGCCTGGTGCCTCTCTGCCAAACCGCGCTGCCTATCGCGTTAGACCAGTGGAAACGAACGAGTTGCAGCGCCAGGTGCAAGAACTTCTGGATCGCGGCTACGTAAGGGAATCTTTAAGCCCTTGCGTGGTCCCAGTGATCCTCGTGCCAAAAAAAAGATGGCTTGTGGCGCATGTGTGTCGATTTCCGTGCCATTAATCAAATTATGGTGAAGTACATGCATCCAATCTCGTGCCTCGACGACATGCTCGATGAGCTCCACGGCACGATCCAGTTCACCAAAATTGACTTGAGGAACGTCTATCACCAGATTCGCATAAAGGAAGGTGATGAATGGAAGACCGTGTTCAAGACCAAATATGGCCTTTATGAATGGCTAGTCATGCCGTTTGGTCTCACTAACGCGCCAAGCACGTTCATGCGACTCATGAACCATGTTTTGAGGGAATTTCTGGGCAAATTTGTTGTAGTCTACTTTGATGACATTTTGGTGTATTCGCGTAGTCTAGATGAACATGTAGAGCACCTTAGGCTTGTGTTAGAGTGCTTGCGACGTGAGACCTTGTATGCCAACCTTGGCAAGTGTCGTTCCGCATCAGACACCACCAACTTTCTGGGCTACGTGGTCTCCAAAGATGGGCTACGCGTGGATGAAGACAAGGTGAAGGCCATCCGGGATTGGCCCACACCTACCACTCCTACAATGGTTAGAAGCTTCCTTGGATTGGCGGGATTCTATAGGAGATTTGTTCGCAACTTCAGCTCCATAGCCGCACCTCTCCAAGAGCTCACAAAAAAAGGCGTCGCGGTGAATTGGAAGGATCACCACGCACACGCGTTCAACGCGTTGAAAGAAGCCTTGTGCAATGCGCCACTGCTCCAACTACCAGACTTCAACAAGCACTTTGAAATTGAATGTGACGCGTCAAATGCGGGCATTAGTGGAGTCCTACACCAGGAAAAGAAGCCCATCGGGTTCTTCAGCGAAAAGCTCACAGGGGCAACTTTGAACTACCCCACCTACGACAAGGAGCTCTACGCTCTAGTCCGCATGCTAAAAACATGGCAACACTATCTTTGGCCACGTGAGTTCGTAATCCACTCGGACCACGCGACCATTAGCTACCTCAAGAGCCAAGCCCACCTCAGCCGCCGCCATGCTCGTTGGGTAGAGTTCATGGAGACGTTCCCCTACGTCGTTGTGCACAAGAAAGGTAAGGAGAATGTGGTCGCCGATGCCCTTTCTCACAGGTATGTTCTCCTTACTCATCTTCAATCTAAACTTCTTGGCTTCGCGTTGATTAAGGATTTATACTTGACTGATCATTTTTTAAGCCAATTGTTGAACACTGCCTTAGGGACCGCGAGTTTGAGACATACTTTTTACATGAGAGTACCTTTACAAAGTCGGGCGCCTGTGCATTCCTAGCTCACCCATTAGGAAACTCCTCATTCAAGAAGCCCATGAAGGACGCGATCATTTTGGGGTTACCAAAACACTAGCTGCCCTTCACGAGCACTTCTTTTGGCCGCGCATGACCACCCAGGTGACGCGATATTGTAAGAGTTGTGTCACGTGTCAACGCGCAAAGTCTAGTTCCCATCCCTATGGCCTCTACACTCCATTTCACATTCCACTAGGACCTTGGGAAGATTTGTCCATGGACTTCATCACAAGTTTGCCTCTCTCTCGTAGGGGTAAGGACTCCATCTTTGTTGTTGTGGACATGTTTTCCAAAATGGCACATTTCATCGCGTGTAAGACCACCAATACTGCTAGTGAAATCGCCGCGTTGTTCTTTGACAATGTGGTACGTTTGCACAGGATCCCTAAGTCTATTGCGAGTGATCGCGACACCAAATTCGTGGGGCTTTTTTGGAGAACACTTTGGGGAAAGTTTGGTACAAAACTTTTGTTTTCCACTAGCTACCACCCCCAAACCAATGGCCAAACAGAGGTGACCAATCGAACCCTAGGAGCCCTCCTTAGGACCATGCTCAAATCCAACCCCAAGCGTTGGGAAGACTTACTTGTTATTGTTGAGTTTTCTTACAACAGGTATAGGCACTCCGCGATGAAGCTCACCCCGTTCGAGGTCGTCTATGGAAGAAACCCTTTGACACCACTCGACATGCTACCGCTGCCTCTGAAGGACAATGAGCACACTAGCGCGGCCAACCGCGTCGCGATGATCCAGGATCTGTATCAGCGAACGCGAGAGCAGCTGAAACGCCGCGCTATTCAATATGCCATACATCACAACCGTGGGCGCCGCCGCGTTATCTTTTCCCCAGGAGACTTGGTATGGGTACATCTTTGCAAAGGCCGTTTTCCAGCCAAGCGCAAATCAAAGCTGGCCCAATGCGGTGATGGTCATTTCCGTGTTATGAAGGCCATTGGTGACAACGCCTACGAGCTCGAGCTGCCACCTGACTACGGTATCCACGCGACGTTCAACGTCACTGACTTGGAGCCTTATGTGGAGCCCGAGTTCGATGATGGTGAAGCGGGGACGCTTCACAGCCAAGTGGGGGAGGGTGATACGCTCCTACCCAACATGAATGCAGTTGAGGAAGAGGAAGCCATGAGCATTCACTCACAAGGCCCTATCACCAGATCGCGTGCCAAAGCCATCGCCAACGCGACACAATCATTAATTGTGCGCGTCGTCGCTAGCCAAGGAACGCAAGAGACCGCGTTCTCCTTCAAGCGCCTCCAGCCAAGTCCAGAGATCGCGTTCTCTTTCCAGATCCTCACCACCATCATTGACTGCGATCTTTGATACTTTCGTTATTTTTTAATACATTATTATTTTTAGTATTTTCTTTGGGGTGTGTGCTCCACGCGTGTCGCGTGGGCTAGCCCATTAAGTGAGACCCGGCCCATCCGAGTCCCACCAACTCTTATAAAAGGCCATCTCGGTCTTCTGTATTAGGTTACGCTTCATTTTAATCTAAGATCTATTGTCGAGAGCCTTTGCCTCCAATCTCTTAGATCGGTGTCACCCAAACTCTTACTTCTCATCCACATTCCTCCGCTAACGACGCTATGGCCACCTACTCGAGCTCCTCGAGTCTATCCCCTCCGCTGCCGATGCTATGGCTTCGCTCGCTTACTCGCACAAGAGACAACACCGCATTCCACCCTTTCCCCCTGGGATTCGACACGCGCGACTCATTACCAAGATCTCGATCCGGCATTCGTAAGCAAGAACGCATCACACAGGAACGCTACAATCGAATCAGACCAACGAACATGTACCCTCTATACCTCTGAACAAAATCGAGGGGTCCCTAGGGCATCCAACGTACGGTACCTATAATAGCGTGGCTTTAGTAAATAATATTTCATATATAAAAAAGACAAAAAGATTTGGTAAGGGATTTTATCTCTCCGAACGTAATCCTATCTAGAACATGTCAAGGTTGCACAAGTCTCGGTACATCTTGAAGCCGGATCCGCCCCTGGTCGTCTCTTGCAATAGCCTGCAAGTCAGTCATCCTCTATGGGTCCTATGTCAAATGGCCTCCGCAAAACACGAAAATAGCACCATATCCAGGACTAAAATCAAATAAAAGCGCAAGTCACTAAATGAAAATAAAGCACCCTAATTATAAAAAAACATGACACATACCTGGACAAGCAAAAGACAACAGGCTATTCTCGTTGTCTCCGCCCAGGAAGCCTCCCTCAGGTTGCGATACAAGATCTCATGTACACCGGCATCCCAAGCGAATTTCCCGACTAGGCCGTGATCAAGAAGAAACTACATGTATCAATGCTTGACCTGGTTTGTGGACCTGTCGCCCATAAAAAAACAAGTTACACTCCTTAAAAATTGAATCTTAAATTGTTAAACGACTTAATATAAGTGGAGGGACGGACTTGTCGAAAAAGACGGTGTATCCCAACAACAACAAAAAATAGGCGGATTCTATATGCCTTGAATCCCGACGATCCGTAATTATCCTCCAATCAAAAGCCACCACATCATCATCAAAGATGCCCCCTTGGTATATGCGTTGAGATGCTCCAACAAAATGTCAAACATTTGACAGATTCGGGCACATAGGGGGCATAATCCATTTGCTCAGAATCACCATGTCGTCTATCAGCAGCCCCAAAATCCTCTCTACATCATGGAGGGTGATGGTGATCTCCCCCCATGTAAAGTACAAGTTGTTGGTCTCAAGATACCAACGCTTCACAAAAGCAGTAATGAGGACGTGGTCGATGTTGTCGTAATGTCCCTAGGTTCGTCTGGTCGTTGCTCCTCACAATATCCTACCATGTATCTGGGACTGGGACTACAAGATCATGCAAACTCTGGAAGTAAGGGTACGATTGTGGGCCCGCAAAATCCTCTCCAACAACGCCTTTGTAATCTGACTCCATATGAACGGGGTGATGTCGGTACGACGGATGATCAAAACCGACCCATCTCTAGGGCCTCCTGAATGTCTGACATCTCCATCAGGGCCAGCCTCAGACTGAGGCTTAGGGGCAGGGATCTCGAATCCGTCGAGCACGTTGGGGTCGGGCCGCCTGTGGGATGCGCACTCGAACTGGACGGGGACTGGGCACATGAGCAGGGGCAGGAGCGGGAGCCGAGGTTGGGGCTGGAGCCGGGGTTGGGGTCTCCACGGCAGCCTCAAAGCAGCCCTCTAGAACATTTTTTGTAGGCTCATCGCAATCCTCCTCGATGTAGGCCCCCGTGTTGTGTTGGGGATCAACGCAGGGTGCTCTGATACGGTGAAGGAGGCATCGGGAGAGGTGGATTTCTGTGTCATTGCAAGGTCGTCCAACCCTAAGTCATCTATTGTACCAATCGGATCCACGTCCATGGACTCACGATCGTCGGGGATTGGCACGTCAGATGTCGTTTGAAGGGAATATTAATCAACGCTCTCGACACCTCACTATCCATCTACGCCCTATGACGGGCCAATTCGGTTACTCCGCTCTCATCTAAATAACGGGTGCGCTCTCGCTCGGCCCACTGCGTCTCAGGTACAAAGCGGATCAAATCCTGCAATTCATAAATACGAATATAAAGTTATTTGTTTTATTTACTCACTAGTGTAATACCCGTGCCTTGCACGGGATTTGTTTATATTGTTTTTACATTTGTAAAAATAGTATTTTTTAAATTATCGACGAGTCATTGGTTCACTTGGTAGATTTGAAATTGTTCGTTATCGTTTATCTCTAATAACATCCAATCTCAACGCTCTGTTATGTCGAGTTAATTCGTCCATAACAAAGTCACCCAGCAAAATCATATATCTATTCAAATTAAAACTTATATATTTATTATAGTGTAATAAGATGTAATACTCAAATACAATAAATACATTTATGACAAATTTCTCTACTTCTATATGTAAACACTTAAGGATATGTTTATAGTTTTTTGTTACACGACTTATAGGCAAAAAAACAGATATCGTTGCCAGAGTTTTGAAATATAGGCCTAATACATACCAAAATAGAGATTATGTACTTATTAAAAATATAATAAATAAACATTATATATATTTTTTTATTATTAAATTATATTGTAAAATTATAAATAATCAATGGACATATGGCCCAAAAATAAAAACAACTAATATACAAACAATACACGATCCACTTGAATAATCCTAAAGTTATTAAACTATTAATTGATTTTTGTAATCAGATTTAGAGAAGAGTAAAAAATAAAAATGAAAATAGAAAGTCTTAGAACCAAATTAGACTTTCACTCTCAGAACCAAATAATACCGAAAAGTCTTCATGCTCATTACTCAGGGGCAAGTGGGCCACCTCCTCCTTTCACTCTCAGAACCAAATTAGAATTTCTCCACACGGCCACGCCTTTCTCTCTCGATTCCCTCTCACCGTCTCTACACCTCTCTCTCTACACCTCTCTCTCGTGCTCCAATCGGACGTCCATGGCGAACAGAAACTTGCCTCGAAGAATCATCAAGGTCCGTATTGATCGTCCCCGCTGGATGACTTTCTTTTAAAAGTCAATTTTTGCTTGATCGCCCTCTGAAATTTTGAGTTTTATCTAGGGTTTTGTTCTGGATCGTGTTAATTGGATCTCTGCTTTGCTGGTTGCTTTATGAATTTCCTTTCTTTTGTTGTTGTTCGCTGTAGGAAACGCAGCGGCTGCTCAGCGAGCCAGGTAATTTCATCTTTCCGTCACCGCGAATTTGAGATCATTTCAGTTTCTTCTTTGCTTGTGGAAGCTGCAAATTGCGTGACGCTTTTCTGGAGATGTAAAATATTTTAGATTTATTATGTTGTTGGCTTTGTGATCTCTCTTGTATTTGTGAATTACAGCTCCTGGAATCAGTGCTTCACCATCCGAAGAAAATATGCGGTACTTCAACGTGATGATCCTTGGCCCTACACAATCTCCATATGAAGGTGTGGGAGGACTTTTATTTGTTTATTTCTATCTGGTGATTCAGTACATTTAACTATTTAAGCATTAAAGTTTTCTTTTGTTTCTTGCTGGGACTACCATTGGGTTCAAATGTCTTGCTCTGTATGGGGGTTTATTTGTGGATCTTAGTCAGTGGGATCAAATCTGAAAATGCTTGTTCTTTTGGGGGGAAATGCTGTGATTGTCAAGTCTTGCTTATTGCTTTGTTTAAAGCTTTGTTGGATCTTAATCTTGTTGTACCGACTGTTTAGGAGGAGTCCTCAAGTTGGAATTGTTTTTGCCTGAAGAATATCCAATGGCTGCTCCAAAGCTACTTTTACCAAAGCTCAAAACTGTCAGCTACTGAATATCAGCTAATGCTATTCATTTCCATCTGGGCCCAATCTAAACCAAAATCTGGCCCAATTTCTATCTCTGTTGGCCCAAGCCCAATAGCACATATCAGAATACCTAATACCCAAAACCCTAATCTCACTTCATTATTTTCTCTACTCTATGTCGCTTCTCTTCTCTGCTTCTTTTCCCTTCCAATTCTAGGGTTCTGGTAAATTCAATCTTTCCATTTCGAAGTTTGAATCTATTATGGGACGCTTTCTCTTCTCTCCTTCTACCACCTTCCATTTCCAGAGTTACCATTTTCAATCTTTCCAGATAAAATATCAACCTTTCTTTCGATTTCATCTTCCATTTTCGTCATTCTCAAACTTCACTCAAGCGCTGAATGAACATATCATTTTTATTCTTCCTCTTCCTCTAAATTACATAAAAAAATATCGATTTTCTCTTCCGATGTTCCCTAGAACCTTAAACATTCGTAATCTCGAAGAAAACAGTAAGCATTTTTAGATATGTTTCAAACGACCCTAAAAAATCCAGAAACTACAGTCGATGCTCTAGAAAGTTCACATGCAAAGAGAAGATGTACTAAACGATGTCTCTAGAGATGAAGGTTCATTATCAGATCCGGAAGAAGAGAGTGACTGCTTGAGATCCAGATCTTTCAAAGGTAATATTTGTTTCTGCTTGTCTCTGTGTCAGTCCCTGTATTGATCTCGATAGAAGTCTCTTTATCGAACTTTTTATTTAAACCTAAATTTTATCTTCTATGGCACCAGATCTAATGTTAGTTTCATTTCATTTGGTGGAAACATGTATCTGTATTGGAGATTGGAAGAACAAACAGGCGCGGATGATGAAGAAATTTTGAAGAATATTCTGGCAAATTCCAGAACCAGATCTCATGTTAGTTTTCCTTCTCTCTTTCTCCTTCACTTTCTCTGGAAAATATTTAGATATTTAATATGCTTAAATTTTCAAAATCATGTTTCTAATAATCTCAACTATCAACAACTTTCGTGTAATTGATTGAATTCATACATTTGATCAAGATTATTCTTCCTATGTTCTGTGTGAAAAAAGTTTAGTTTTGGATTTTTTTAGGTAAAATCTGATATTATTTGAAAATGTAATAACATCTGATATTAGATTAACTCGGTTCTACATTGTAATAAATATTAGCTCCAACCCGATCCACTTTAATATATATAAATTATCGAATTCTTATTCACATAATAAAGGATTAAAACATTCTGGGCTTATTGGCCCATTTACAATGTTAAACAACCTATATACAATTACGACATTATGGGCTTTTTGGCCCAATTACTATTTAAACAACCTGAATTGTAGGATTATCGGCCTATAATAAAGAATGTAAGTGAATGGGCTTATTGGACCGCCGAATGTTTTATTGCATTTTTATACTTCTAACAAAAGTAACTGTGTCGAGCCCAATTTTAATATAATGGCCCAATTATATTTTAACCCAAAAATAATTTTTATTTAAGAATATGTATATGTTAATTTATTTTAACCGGAACTATTATGGGCTTATTGGCCCAATTATATTTTAACCCAGTATAAACAGAATGCAACATTTGTACTTTGCTAAATGAGCTTTAATTTTAAGGCCCAATTTCAAAGCCAGCAAAATTAAAAATATCTTTCCGAATCTGTCTAGAGGTTTCGATTGAAACAAAAGGAGGTGAAAAAGTCTCTTTATTTGTACTCTCTCTTTATCTGTGTACTCTCACTATTTCTCTGTGTCCCCTCTCTCTATTTCTCTTTCTCTGTGTCCTCTCTCCATTTCTCTTTCTCTGTCTATGACTTGTCGTCTATCAAGATTATAGATCCAGATCCAAAACCTCTTGTGTCCTCTCTCTATTTCTCTTTCTTGGTCTCTGTATCCTCTATCAAGTTTATACATCCAGATCTAAAACATAAAGATCCTCTATGAAGCTTATGGTTTTGTACTTTATATTTGTTGGAAACAGGATTATGCTTTGGAGATTTGGAAGAACAAACCTACGCTGCTGATGAAGAAACTTGGAAGACTATTGTGCCAAACTCCAGAAACGATAAATATAAATTCTTCATCTCTCTCTCTCTCTTTTACTTTGTCTGGAATTGCACGGTATATTTGAAATGCTTAAATTTTCACTATCATGTTTCTAATAAACTCAACTATAAATAGCTTAACATATTTCTGAATCTGTTATTGTAATGCTTAAATTTTGTAATGCTTAACATATTTGAAATGCTTAAATTTTCACTATCATGTTTCTAATAAACTCAACTATAAATAGCTTAACATATTTCTGAATCTGTTATTGTAACTCTCTCTCTCTCTCTCTCTCTCTCTCTCTCTCTCTCTCTCTCTCTCTCTCTCTCTCTCTCTCTCTCTCTCTCTCTCTCTCTCTCTCTCTCTCTCCCTCCCTCCCTCCCGGACCCTTCTGTTTTAAATCCTCCACCACTTAGCTGACTAATAAAATTTTGTGTGCAAGTACGATGTAGAAATCGAAATGCTATAATCATATATGAAGGGAATTTTTGAAATGTTTTAATATATGTTGCAATGTAAGTTTCAGATTTTTTTCTACGTATACATAAGTATTCTATATGCAGGGTTTATAGTATATATAACAGTACCTTTATCTACAACTTATATATAATAGATACTATTTTCATGCAAGTTTATTATAGTATTTGAAATGCTTCAATCATATATTAAATAAATTTATCTACAGTTAAAAAATGTACATAGATTTGTATGAAAAAAATTATCTACATGTAAATATGCAGCTACCTTTTTCCTAGAGCTTAGATTTGTATGAAATAGATTTTTTGGAAGACACTAACTTTGCAATTGCTTTCCTTTGTCAAATTGCATGTGAGCACTTGAGCAATACCTGCAAACAACAATTAATAATACCTTGGGATGTCAAATTCAAATGTTCAATATTATGCAAGGTAGTATTTTGAAATTACAATATTTAGTTCATTTTTTTATGCTAGTTAACTTATATTCTAATTAGTGATTTGTGTTAATTGTGTACTTGTGCAAGCATATATTCAACATATATACTCCAATGTAGATGCTTCTGAATGGGAATATTGAATTTATTATTCTAAATTGGTAATATTATATTGTACTGAATATGTTATTATATAGTAGATTATTTTAATATCAAAATACTTTGAGAACCTAATTGTTAAACTCTAAGTCCTAACTTATACCATGAGCCTTCTTTAATTAGACAATATGCAGCAATTATGAATTGGTTTTTATAAGAACATTTAGGTTTGTAGGCATCCAAAAAACTTTATGCAAAACCTCTGCTGAACATTATTCACACTATTTAGATAAACAGATAATCTTTAATTGATTGCACGGGTCATTTTAATGATTGGATTAATAAAAATTATATTACTTACTTTCTAAATATATTTGTACTTAATTGATTTACTTGATGTGTATGTACTTATATCAATTGTTTATTATATAGGAATCATTTAGGAGCTTATGTTGATCTCTAAAGGAATTATGGATAATCATGTATATATAGAAAAAGAAGACCTAAGGGTATGTTTTCTAGACTAACTTTTAGTGAAGTAATATTTGGAAATTGTATATGAAATAGTTTAGATGTAAAATAATTAGTGTCACTTGTAATTTTCTGGTTCAGTTGTAAAATAAATGGTTTTACTTATTTCAATATGAATATAATAAAAAAATTGAAATTTCAAACTTTACATCTTTAACTGATGCTGGTTTGTTTAGGTTGTACACCCATGCTAAAAATTTAGGTTATAAACCCATGCTGAAAATTTAGGTCTAAAAGCATCCAAACACAAAAAACACAGCCTACTTTAGGATGAAGTTCTGTAGATCTAAACAAACACAAAAAAAAATCATAAATAATACCCATGCCAATAATCAATTATGTAATTTAGGTTTAAAGCAGCCTACTTTATGAAATGGAATCAATTTTTAATACAACAAAATTTAAACCCTAACTGAACATAAACTGAAACCTTTTATCCAATACATGATGCCTTAAAATTTCTCTCGCCTTATGTCTTTCTCTAGCTATCTCTGTCTATGTTTATACATTTTTATGCATATGGTTTGTTTGATTTATGTCCTGTTGCATTATTGTGTAAATAAACTGAAACCTTTTATCCAATATGAGCAGATATGGAGTTCTGTAAATGAATATGAAAATGGATAACCAATGAAAGAATGAAAAATATATAATCAATGTTGCATATAGTTTGTCTATGTAGATCTAAAGTTGTTACATGTAAGTTATCTTTCTGTATCTCTCTCTCAATCAGTCACTAACACTCTCTCCCCCAATGACATCCAATATGTCTTCATCTTTATCAATTTCTCTAATTTTATCTCTATTTGTATGAGTTGTTCAAATCTATTAATTTGAAATCTCTTGTTTGTGAGGGTTTAAATCTATAGATTTAGTATGCAATCATAATGTAATGAACAAAAATCTAATGAACAAAACGTAATGAAAGACATGTATAGTCAATATCAATACATGTAATTTCTGGGTGAATGACAAAAGTTACCTCGTAAATAGCTCAAAACGGTCTGTTGTTTGTACTGCAATGTCTGGATGCTTGTATTGAAATTGAATGAGAGGCTGTAAATATATAGCTGCACAAACCGAGTCATTGATTCTGTCATATTCTGTCATATATTATTAGTACCAGATCGGTTTTAATTTTTGGAAACATAGATTTTCAGTGCCATATATTTTGCCATATATATATTCTGCCATTTATTTTGCACATTTTTTATTCTGTAATATTTTGCCACGTTCTCATTTGGAAAATGTAGATTCTGTGTCATATATACTGCAATATATTCAGTGATTTCCTTTGATATGATTCATTTATTGTGCATATATTTTATATTCTAAAATATTATGTCATATGTCTATTTATGGACAGGTTTATACCAGATTGATATGCAGAATTTGGGCGTCGAGGCAACAATTGCATAATTTGTGTATTTTTGTGGCCTAATTTGTATTATTGTAAGTTTTATTGTTATTTGTTTCTGGTTCAGGTTTAGCGTTGCAGGTTTTTATATTGCACAAGCCGGTTTAGTTTTATGCAATGTGTTGTTATTAAGGTTTGCAAGTTTTCTGCAGGTTTTTTGCAAGTTTTTGCATGTGTGTTTCCAGTTTTTTGCAAGTTTTTGCAGGTGTTTTTGCATTTGTATTTGGTCATAGTTAATTTCAATTTTATTTATAATATGTATACCAGAGAAATTTCTTTTTGGACATGTTTTGTTCATTTTTTGTGTTTTCTGGGCATATAATTTATAGGAATTTAATTTATGTTTTAGGTTATTTTTTGGTCTTTCAAGTTTTTGATTGTGTGCATATTCTATTATTTTTCTTATGGTTTAAAATTTATAATATTTTGTGTAAATCATATATTGCACAATTATGCAGGTTTTATTGATTGCAAATTATTCATTCTTATACAGAAAATAGATTGGATTATATTTGTTTATTTTAATAAAGATTTGCAATCGAAAAATTAGGTTAGAATATTAATTGCATATTTTTTAGAAAGATTTATAATCTACTAAAATCAAAATGGAACAAAGAAAATCATATTATATAAGGCTATAACTATGTATTTTAGTAAACTATCAAATGAAGCAAAAAACTGACACGTGTACAAAGAAATTCCGTGATGACACGTGGCAGCGCAATTGTCAGAAGCATTCTCGGGGCGCGTGCCTATGCAGACGCAATTATGCTTTAGTTATTATATAGTAGATTCTTCATAAAGTTTTTCAAAATTGGTATTTCATCCCTAATTCTTAATTCTTGTTCCTTTGTGATTTATCTGGTTTTAATTTCTTATTAATTCATAATTCATTCTTTATTCTTACAGTAATACTTAATATTGTTTTTCTAATTCTTCTACTCTTAATTTTAATTTCTTACGTAGTTCTTATTCCTTTCTAATTCTTAACGTAATTCATTCTTTAATTCAATTGTTAATAATTCGTAACTTATTCTTTATCCTAAATTCATCCTTCATTTTGTAAACTTAATTCATAATAATTTATAATTCATTCTTTATCCTTAATTCACCATCATACAAATTCAATTCCAGTTTCAATTTCACAATCCTACAATTCAATATCACATTCACAGTCACAAAAAGGTCATTTAGCAAAAATACCCATTTAGAAGTTGGACTTAGCAAATTTAGGCTTGTTGCTTTTGGTTTTGCAATCATACAAAATTTGGTACCCATGCAATTTCTATTTATCTTTTCTTTTAATTATAAAAAGTTGGAAGGTTTTTATTTCCCAAAAAATAAAGGTAAAAGAAACTAATAAAAGATAAACTCGAGAAAGAAGTACAACGGAAAGGTAAGAGAAGTACAACATTGTAACACAATTTTTCTAGCAATCATGTCCTTACTTCCTTTAGACACACAAGCATGATAAATCTCACAAAAGTCATAATCATGGGCATAATGTTCTTTCATAAAGGAAAAGCCAAGCAATTTAGCATCAAGAAGAGAGAGTAGAGAATACCGCCTTGAGAGTGCATCGACGACCATATTGTCCTTCCCCTTCTTATGCTTGATGACATAGGGAAAAGCTTCAATAAACTCTACCCATTTGGCATTCTTTTTGTTTAGCTTGCTTTGTCCCTTTAGAAACTTCAAGGCCTCATGGTCGGAGTGAATGACAAACTCCCTTGGCAATAGGTAATGTTGCCACACCTTGAGCACGCGCACTAGAGCCAACAACTCCTTATCATATGTTGGATAACTAAGTTCGGCTCCCCTAGCTTCTCACTGAAATAGGCAATTGGCTTGCCTACTTGCATATGGACTCCTCCAAGACCAATTCCCGAAGCATCACATTCAATCTCAAAGGTCTTGTTGAAGTTCGGTAAAGCTAGAAGTGGTGCATGCGTGAGCTTCTTTTTTAGGGCACTAAAAGCTTTTCTTGTTGCGCTCCCCATTTGAAAATCGCACTCTTCTTTGTGAGCTCAGTGAGAGGGGTTTCCGAGGTGCTAAAGTCCCTCACAGAGCGTCGGTAAAATCCAGCCAAACCGAGGAAGCTACGCAAGTGTCGGTCCTCATCAACTTCAAACCATCCGAAATATCACATGATCGGAGAAAAAAGTGACATTTCTTTAAATTGGCATACAACTACTCATTTCTAATCACTTCTAGGACCCTCCTAAGATGAATGAGATGCTCATGCAAGTTATGGCTATACACTAACATACCATCAAATTAAACCATAACAAATTTACCGAGGAAAGGTCGTAGAACATGGTTCATCAACTGCATGAATGTGCTAGGGGCGTTGGTGAGGCCAAAGGGCATGACCATCCACTCGTACAACCCATATTTGGTCTTCAAGGTTGTATTCCATTCGTCGCCTTCCTTCATCCTTATTTTATGGTACCCACTCTTCAAGTCTATTTTGGAAAAGACACTTGCACCATGCAGTTCATCAAGCATATCATCAAGCCTTGGGATTGGATGACGATATTTGATTGTAATGTTGTTAATTGCTCTACAATCAACACACATTCTCCACGTTCCATCTTTCTTTGGAACTAAGATGATGAGAACTGCACGAGGACCAAGACTCTCTCTCACATACCCTTTGTCAAGTAGTTCTTGCACTTGCCTTTGGAGCTCTTTGGTTTCTTCAGGATTGGCTCTATAAGCAACTTGGTTAGGAAGTGTGGCCTCGGGTATGAAGTCCATTTGATGCTCTATTCCTCTTATTTGTGACAATCCACTAGGGATATCTTCTTGAAACAAATGTGCAAAGTCCTGCAAAAGACAAGCAATGGAAGGAGGTAGATCATTCAGTTCTTGGGAAGTAAGTAAAACATCCTTAAAAATGAGAAGAAAACACATTGTACTTCCCTGAATTGCTTGGAGAACTTCTTTTTGGTTTAACAAGGAGCATGTGGTTTAAAGCATCTCCTCTTTTTTTTTTCAATGGCAAGCTTATTTCCATTAAGCTTCTCTCCTTCTCCTTTAGGGCCTTTCTTTTCTCCCTTGCCACTTGAACAACCATTATCTCGTGGGAAGCCAAGAGATGGAGAGTGATTCTCTTGCCCTTTGTGTGAAAGGAATACTCGTTGGAGACTCCTTGGTGAATTACCCCTCGTTCATATTGCCAAGGCCTTCCTAGGAGAAGATGGCATGCAGCCATAGGCAAAATATCACAAACCACTTCATCCTCATATCCACCAATTAAGAACTGGATTGTAGCTTGCTCTTTCACCTTAAGAGAAGTGTTAGAATTCAACCAACATAAAGTTTAAGGTTGGGGGTGAGGAGTAGTAGAGAGATAAAATCTATGTACCACCTTTTTGTCAATGATATTGCAACATGAGCCCCCATCTATAATGACACTACAAACCTTACCCTTGATAAGACACCTTGTGTGGAAAATGGTCTCACGCTGGTTTGGAATAATTGAGCTCTCGGTTGTCACAAGGGTCTTCTTGACCACAAAACACTCACCTTCCTTAGCCTTCACACGCATCTTTTCTTCCTCTACTTCATGGACTTCCTCTTCTTCAACATACTCATCCTCGGACTCATACTCTTCATGAGTATTGAGGAGCACTTGGTGCCTAATAAGGCATTCATCAGCAAAATGCCCCCGGCCTAAGCACATAAAGCACTTAACATCTCTAGCTCAGTCGTCTCCTTCTCTTTTCTAATTTGGAAGGATTGGTGTGGTATCTCTTCTTGGTTGAGCTAGAGAGGGGTTAGGTCGTGGCTCTTGCGCCGTGGAGGAGGTTGTGAAAAACTAGAACTTGATGAGTTCCATGGCTGAGTGCTAGTTACTTGATGCCGCCTTTGTGGAAGGTTCTTATACACATGATTTGTGTAACGGAGGACTTCTTCAATGGGCGTACCTTTCACAAAATGTTGTATACCTACAATAGATTTAAGGTCAGTGCTTAAAGCATGAACAAACTTAGTAATAATATACCCTTTGGGGAAGCGTAGCTAGATCTAAACATGAGGGTTCTTAGTTTCTTGTAGAAGTCGTCAAGGGTCCGGTTTCCTTGCTTTACTTGCTCAAGCTTGGCATGGACGCGCTCCTCATAGTTGCTGGACACAAACCAATCTCGGAGGGCATCCTTGAGATCTTTCCAAGTATCTATGGTGGGATACCCTCTAAAGAGTCTTTCTTCCTTGTCCTTTTGCCACCAATGATAAGCAAAATCCTTATAATGGATGGAAGAAAAGGCCACACGCTGAGCATCATGGTAGTTGTAGTAGTCAAAAATAGCCTCGGTCTTGGTCTCTAAATCAAGGTAGGCCTTTACATCTGAGGAGCCCGCAAAGGTTTGAAATTGCAACATAACTCCATGGTGTTGCTCCATTCCTTGTGGCCTCTCTTCCTCATAGAATCCCCTTTGAGGTCGCATCCTAGCAGTCGGTGCTTACCTTTCTCTCACTTGCTCTCTTAGAGGAGAGTTTCTTTGAACATTACTTCGAGGAAAAAGGTTGGGGACAATAGATGCTTGATGAGGACATTCATATGTCCTAGTTGGTACTTCTCTTGTTCCATAACCTGTGGGGTTAGTGCGTATAGGAGGATAAGCACCAAAATTGGAGAAATGTTCATCAAACATACCTTGTTCTTGGCGGGTGGTGGCCACTTGAAGAGCATGAGAGGTAGTGGCCTCTCATGGAAGGTTATGCGTGAGAAGTAATTTTACAAGGGTCTGGTGTAAGGTTCTTCTTGACATGGGGATGGAAGGGAGTGGTGGTCCTCACGGGTTCCACTAGACCTAATCCAGTTAAGGGATTACTCAATGTAAGCCACCAAGTTTTGCATGAAAGTTGCGGTCTCAGCCCTCACTTCTTGGATTTGTTGGCGGACATGGTCTTGTTCCTCCATGTTTGAATGGATTGCTTGTAGAAGAGTCTCTAAGGTGCTAGAAGGAGGGCTCCGAGATTGGTTGTCAAGACCACCAGTTTGATTGTCAAGGGCACTCTTCAACTTGCCATCTTGTTCCATGATGCTTTCCTAGCAAGGTTAGCAATCCAAAACATGTACCAAACAACCAAGGCAAGGTAGGGCTACCAATCAATGGAACCTTGAGCCAAACAAGTGCTAAAAGTTTGATTTAAATGTTTTCTCATAATTCAGTTTGCAAGATCTCAAATTAGGGTGCCTTAGGGTTTCTTTTACAAACAAGAAAAACCACAACAAGTTTGATTGAACTTGTGAACTTACACAGCAAAACGAACCAACATAAGACACCAAAGAAGTCACTAAGCAGTTAGTCCTCACAAGTTCAACTTCACTCACCATTTTCTAGCTTTTAGCCTTTCTTTCTCGAGCTTTTCTTGGCTAGCAATTTTACTCGACTCTTTTTGGCTTTTAACCTTTCTTTCTCGAGCTTATCTTATCAATCAAACTTAGTCGACTCTTTCTGGCTACTAGCCCTTTTTTCTCAAATTTATCTTGGATACTAGCCTTTGTTTACAACTTCAGAACACAACAAAGGTCACTTGACTTCTTAAAGATCAAACAAGGGAAGATGAACAATTTTCCAAAACAATTTTGGTTCGGTTGTCACAAGTTTAGACAAGGCATTTCCCGTATCTTTAGCCTAGGTTGGTTCAGTTTGACACGCAAGACACACAATTTCATACAAGACATGTTGCAACATAAAACAATAAAGAAGACAAGAGAAATCGGCTAAGTTAATGAGGGTGAATTCAAAAGAACTCGGTTGGGTTTAATAAGGGTGATTTCAAGAGGCTTCAATAATGTTAGCAAGTAAATAAACTTCAGTTTCAATCCACTCAAAGGTTGTCTTCAACCTTGCATTAACTCGTTTCAGTTAAACAACAGTATTCAGCAAAAACTTTCAGCAAAAACTCGACACAACAAGGCACGAAAAGATGACTACTTGCAACTTGAATTAAGATAAACTTTTAACCAAAATTTGAGCATTTAACTTGCATGGATCTGATGCCACATGATAGGATCGCACCTCTCTTAGCCTCGGTGCAAGGTAGCTCGTCTAGGATGTGTCCCAAGCCCGGGAAGATCAAGATCCAACCGTAGAGATGAAGTTGCATGAGAATAAAGATGGTGTGATGAAGGTTGTGAGGCAAATATGATGGTGATGATTCTGAAATGGAGTCAAAGGGATAGGTGATCTTCTTAAGTGGTTATGACTCACCATACGAGAACAATAAGGTTTGAAAACAATCAAGGGATGTGACACATCGTTGATTGAGGCTCGTATTTGTTCAATACTACTCACGAACAACCTCTTAAAATTCAGACAATTTCTTAAAGAAAATATAGAGGTTTTTCTTGAGTTTGATTATGACATGTCTTACTACAAAAGGGAGGAAAGTCGCCTATTTAAAGGCTTACAAAACCGACCATTTCCAACCTTTCACATGGTTGGCCATTAAACACATGTCTCTCTCCTAACCTTGCATTATTACAACTCTTAAAACTGAATAAAATGCATAATATAAGCGAGGATTTATTAAATAGATGTCGCACACTTGAAACACTTGATGTAGGACATGTGGTGAAGACAAAGGCATCGTCTACTCGGTCCGGCGAGCCATGATCAATGTCACCGGGCCAACTTGGTTTTCTCTCGGCACTTCAAGGCTTAGAAGACCCTCCTTGAGCTTGGCATGGAGTTCCTTGGCTCGGGCACGAGTGATTGCACTAGGTGGTGACTCAACGTCGAGGTCCTTAGGCAAAACCCTAGCGGCATCGGCGGTCCTTGAACGAGTGAGGCGATGACCGGGCACGGGTGCACTTCCCTCGGCACTCTTGGCTTCAGGGCTTGGCATAGGTACAAAAGGGTCCATGGACATTAGTGTAATACCCCTCATTTTTAGTAAGGGTATTTGGGTAATTTCCCAACCATCGTTAATTATTCGGGACGCGTTTGGGCGTATTCGGAATTTCTGTAACTCGTATAATCTCTATATTAATCCTTTGAGCATTATAATATACATTCAATGTATTATTGAGGCTTAGAATAATTGTTTAGGACACAAGTATTCATCTGAGGGGATGAATCCATGTGTAAAACCTTTCCAAGGGGTTGCGGACGCGCGTGTGGCATTTCCGCGACCGTGGAAGAATTTCCGCGATCGCGGAAACCTGTTCATCGTCTTCTTCCAGAAGCTCGTCGTTCCGTTTGCTGCCTTAATGCCGGGGGATGCCAATCGCTTCGGGTGGCCGGGAGTTGAGCTTCCGATTGGCCTATAAAAAGGAGGCTGGGGCCTCAGATCCTTCATCCACAACCTCAAGATCTCTCCCTCTCGTTTTCTAGTTCTCCGGGGTTCTCAAGTGTCGCCGGAATTCACAGCCTTCGCCGGAGTTCCTGTGTTCGTCGGTGCGTCGTCGAGAGCCCTTGGAAGCTTGGAGGTGGTGGTCGTCGTAGTGAGCCTCGTCCAAGTCAAGAAGTTCCCGTCTTCGTCGTTGATATGCTTCGAAGCTGTCGTCGAAAGGGGGAACCGCGATCGCGGAGATGGATTCCGCGACCGCGGATCGACCCAGATTCCGCGACCGCATATATGAAATCCGCGACCGCGTATATGAAATCTGCGACCGCAGATTAGTGTCATTCCCTTCGTTTCAATTGTTCATCTCGGTTTTTGTTCTTCCATGTCGTATCTTCGTATCGTATCTAACTTAGGGTTACGTCTTATATCCCATCGTCGTCGTAGGAATCCGTACTCAGATTCGAGTTTCCAGATCTCGGAACCCGACATTGTCATTTCGTCTAATTAAGGCAAGTGGCGGTTCGCTCTTGCCTATCATTCCATGTTCCGTTGATTATCAATTATTTCTGATTGTTAATTAAATTGGAGTGAACTGTTGTTTTCATTTGGGAACATATTTTATAAAAGATATGATTAAAAAAATGATATTATAATAGGTTGTATATTGCTAGAAACAACGCTATTATACCTGTTATTACCGTAATGGATTTTGTTGTGGATTTAAATGTAAACTTTAATGCTAGATTAGCACGAGTATTCGTAGGAACACTAACTCCTTATGAGGAGTAGTCGTTTCTTTATAATTCTCTTCAGGTCATGACCCATTGCTTCTTATCCACCTGTAAGGATATGAAGTGTTAAGCACCTTGCTAGTGCCATTTGGGTGGGCATAATGTCACCCTGTGTTAAACTTTCGTAGTCACTCGAGATCACATTAAAAGCCTTAACATGAATTTGTGCTTTGTAATTAAATAAGATAAGTGAGGTTATGCACATAATTAATATACCCTCGGGCGAGGAGTACAACGTGGAAACCGCCCGGACTTCGGTTAGAGTAAGTCTTTTCCAATCTAGATTCGCATTGTGCGGTGAGGTTGGTCGTTGACCCAAATGATCAAGTCATTTTTAAAACGCTTGTATGAAAACTATAAACGTTCCCAAACTTTTGTCATACTTTACCATAAGACTCAATTCCTTTGGAGTCTTCTTTTCAGTACATGTCTAAACGTTAATCATTTCGTGAAAGTTCCGGGTTATGTATCGTTCCTTCGGTTGTTATTCGAGGAACAATGATAGTAAACGGTTACGATCACTAGAACCATTCTGTTTTCACCCTTGCATAGTCTTTCATTAGACTAACCAACCGGGTTTTATTCCTTGCATGGTTGGCTGGTATCATCCGTCCTATATGGCACATCAATGGTTGGTCCCCGAAGACTCGAAGTAACCAATTGAAGAAGAGGCTTGCAGTTGCAGATTTAAGTGTCGGTATTTCATGGTCATTAAGTATTACTTTAATATGTATTTTTATAACCTAGTCATGTAATAGGTTTATTCTTAAAGTCTTCCGCTGTGTAAGTTAAAGTCTTCCGCTATAATTTCACTCTGTTGTAAATTGTTCTTGAGAAATCTTCTAATAAAAATGGTTGAGTTCCATTAAAAAAATGTCTTCTGCTGTTTAAACCTTTCGTTAGTTATTATGTTTATTTGTTCCGATTAAAGCCTAGGGTGACATCGGACAATAACGTCTGAGGTCACTGGCGTGTGGCATTACCGACGTAAGTCGGGGGTGTTATAGTTATGGTATCAGAGCAATGGTTTTAAAATTCTTGGCCTATTGTTAGGTTTGAGAATTTTCGAAAACTAATTTCGAAACTATTTTCAACCTATTTCTATTAAAAAGGAATTTCGAGAATTTAAATGATAAATTTAAAAGTTTTAATTATTTCTTGGAATTTAATTTAAACTAATGATTTAACTATTGAACGTCAATAGTTATTTATCGTTGGTTTATAAAAAGGCGTGTTATACGCAATTAAAATAAGTTTATGATAGTTACTTTAAAAGTATGATTTTGGTCTTAGTAAAAGTTTTGTGATAATCGTATCACTAGTTTGAGAAACTAACACTATAAGTAATTATTTTTATATGAGGTTTAAAGGTATAAAGTATAAAGTTTGAAAGTATAAGGTTTAATAATAAGTGGTTTTTCAAACTTCTGCAAGCTTCGAGTTGTTACTTATTCCTTAGATCCATTCTTAGGGATAGTGTCTCTGTAATACCCCTCATTTTTAGTAAGGGCATTTGGGTAATTTTCCCAACCCTCGTTCTGTAATTGTGTCGCTTTCGGAGAAGTTCGTATTTTCTGTATCGTGTTTGATCTCTGTAATAATTCCCTGAGTGGTATAAAATACATTCGACGTATTTTCTGGGCTTAGAATATTTGTTTGGGTACAAATATATTATTTTCGGGATTTAAACTCATGCCAAACCCTTCCCCGGGCAAACAAACGTAGAAATGCCTTTTCCGCGACCGCGGAAGCATTTACGCGACCGCGGAATAATTGACGCTGGGCACTGGAATTTTCCGCGACCGCGGAGAAGTGCAGGCACGCCAGCGATGCTTCGTCTTCCTCCTCGTCGATCGCACCGCCGTTGATCATCTAAGCCATCGTCGATCTGGTCGGGGATGCCTTCCTCCTTTGGCTATAAATAGAGACCGATTTGGAGGGTTTTTGGCACCCAAATCAGATTCTCTCCCTCTCTCTCTCGTTTTCCATCATCGCCGGAGTTTCGAGCCCTCGCCGGAATATGCAAGGTGTCGCCGGAGCTCTCGCCGGTGGTCGTGGTGGCCTTGGAGTGGTGCTTTGGAGGCGCAAGGAAGATTGAAGTAGAAGCCCTCTCGAACCAAGCCCCCCAGTGTCGTCGCCGGTGAGGTTTTCTCCATTTTGGGTCGCCAAAGTTCTCGGCCGCGGCCGCAGACATGAACTGCCGCGACCGCGGCGATGAACAGACAGGCCGCGACCGCGGACATGACTGCCGCGGACGCTGTCCAGTCGTCCGCAAACGCTGTCCTCGACGCCCGCGACCGCGGAATCCAAGCCGCGACCGCGGATTGCCTTGGCAATCGCGATCGTGGCCTTGGACGATCCGGTCTCGGACGGGACTCTCGTTCTTTCGATTTCATTCATTTTCCTTAGATTCGTTTATTTTATTGTCGAATCTAACCTAGGGTTTCATTGTGGGTCGTTGTCATAGGAATTTGTAATCCGATTTCCGTTCCCGTTCCGAACCCAGAAACCCGTCGTCGCTCAATCGTTCGTCTAGACTAAGGAAAGTGGCGGTTCGCTCTTGCTTATCATTCCATGTTTCCATTAATTATCAATTGTTTTTAATTGTTAATTAAATTGGGATGAACTATTGCTTTCGTTTGGGAAACAAATTTTATAAATGATACGATTGAAACATGATATTATAATAGGTTGTATATATTGCTAGAAACAACGCTATTATATCTGTTATTACCATGATGGTATTAGTGTGGATTTTGTGTGTGTGAACTTAAAATGTAGTTAGAACGAGTATTCGTAGGAACGCTATGTACCTTGCGAGGTCTAGCCGTTTCTTTATAACCGTGGTGGATAGGATGTCCAAGCCCTAACACCCTTCCCTGGTCATGACTGTCCCCTATCCGAGTATAGGGGAGGTGCACACAGCTGGTGCCAAACATTCGTGAAATATTCCCAAGATATCTCTCGTATCGAGATGATATATTTATATGACAAAAGCTTTAACGTGAATGTACGTTTTGGAATTAAACAAGATAAGTGCGATTATGCACATGATTAATATACCCTCGGGCGAGGAGTACAACGTGGAAACCGCCCGGACTTCGATTAGAGTAAGTCCTCCTTCCAAATCTGAATTCGCATTCCGCGGTGAGGTTGGTCGTGGACCCAAATGGTCAAGTCTTTTTAAACGCTTGTGTGAAATTATAACGTTCCCAAATATTTGTCAGACTTTCCCATAAGACTCAATCTTTTGGAGTCTTCTCTTCATACGTTTCCCATAAGGCTCATTTCCTTTCGAGTCTCCTTTTCAGTGCATGTCTAAACTTTAATCATTCCGTGAAAGTTCCGGGTTATATATCGTCCCTTCGGTTGTTATTCGAGGGACAATGATAGTAAACGGTTACGATCACTAGAACCATTCTGTTTGCACCCTTGCATAGTCTTTCATTAGCACGATCGGGGTAGGAGGTGGAACTCCCCTTACAGCTTGGGGGTCCGCTTGTCCCTGATGAAAGTACTCTATTACGACCTTGAGTAAAACCTTAGGACCCAAGGGTGTAATTATGGAATGTGTAAGTGGGTATATGTTCATTGTGAGCCAGAGGGTTAAAACTTTCAGAAAGGCTAAGGGTGTGAGACCATAGGTATTATTTTGGAAGATTTATCTGAGGTTTCGTTATGGGTTTTTTGTAAGAGAAACGACATAAGGATTGGATAGAGAGTGATCGATGTCTTTTAAGGCGATTTGGTGTCACGTCTAGGAAAATAAAGTGATTAGCCACAACTGTGCTAATCGATTTATCACGATCTTGTTTTGAGGAAACTAGAGGTTTGAGTTGGAAGTGAGCTTTAGGGCCAAATTTAATTGGGCCAAGGAACTAAATCAGTGAATTGTACCTTCAAGGGATATGGAGTTATGATATCTGGAGATTTACAAGGTTTGTAACGCGGATTTTAAGAGAGTGTGACGTCTATAAGGCCGATGATATATCACTTTTTGGAAAATTAAGTTATGAACGATTGTATTGGGAGAAAGCCCACTTGAAAGTGAAAGGTTATGGTGTAGGGCATAGTTATTCGGAGGATTTCGATAAACAAAAGGATGTGGCATGGGAAATTGTCATATGTACGTTTAAGGAGTAAGGTAACAAATGTTACTCCTAGATACCCATTAAAGGATTAGGACGTAAAGTGATTGATTTTGATGGCAATGCATCGTTCATCGATATGGTATGTTTGAGTAAATAAATTGAGGAACCTTAAAGGTTTAAGTTAGAGATTGAATAATGGAATACGTTAAGTTAGTCTTGAGTAAACAATAAATATCAGTAAAGCAAAAGGGTACTTGATTTGGGATAATAAATCATATGAGGACAACTGGTTGTTTAAGGATTTATGGATGAATAACAAACTCAACCGGTAGAAGTTTGTTATGATTTTTGAAGATCAATAGTGTGGCATAAAGTATGTATGGGGATGATATAAAGTAGACTTGAGGAAGAGGTGAACCATGTCTATTAAGGTGATCGTATGGCACGTTTAGGTAAGACGAGAGTATAATCTTGCGGAATGGATTAGTAAATCATGTTTGAGATAATCGGACATAGGTTGTGATGTGATTAATTGTGGGAGCACATGAGTAAACATTTTGAGTTAAGTTATGGCACAAGGGCCAAATGGGATTAAGGTAACCAATGAAATAGGTGAGCCGTGTATGTAAGGAGTAAGGTCTATATGACAAGTGGAGATACTAATTTGAGGTATAGTTGAATTCTATGTATGTACTTGAGGATCGGATCATCGAAATGAAGTTAGTAGAAAAATGTTGTATTCTTCTGTTTGAGGACATCAAGGTCTTTACGATGAATAAGGCATAATAGTGAGATTGTGTTGGAGATAATAATGGATACTCTGATTAAGGCAATGGTAATATGATGGACGATCATATCGATCCTAGCGAGAGTAAGGAATGTAGGCAGTGTAGTAAGTGGAATCACGATCGAATGAATAGTTCGATTTTGGTGATATAGGTTACGAAGACCAAATTTATTTAAGGATACCAACTTAAGGAAGATAAGGTATGTACTCTGAGAGAGGCTTAGAGAAAGGTGAAAGAGAAATGTATGTTCTCATTCTTAAGGTTTAGCGAGTCTATTGCGATGATTTTGGGAGACTATTATCCTAAGATAATTATGACTTGTGGATATAGTCACGAGTTAATACAAGTGTAGCACGTAGAAATAGGATATGCGAGATAGTGCTATGATTGAGGAAACAGATCGTTTTCCTAGGAGCAAGTACAAGGATGAGATGATTAAGGATATTAAGATCAGGTAGTAAGATTATGGTGAAATCGGACCCTTTAGTTTAGCAATGCTAGTTTCGGGGTCGAAACTATTTTTAAGGGGGTAGTAATGTAATAATCCTCATATTATCATAGAGGTCAGGTGATAGAAGGTATGTCTGGTGAAAGCAAGTTATAGAATTCTCTTAGGTTGTGAATGGTCTAAATTATGGTTAACCTTATGTTAACTGTAATTTGAACCAACTTATAAATTTTAACTTAGAAATGCCTGAACCAATTTACAGTGTGAAATGGGTTAGGCATGGTTAAACTTATACAGTTGGGTATCTTAGAATAGGGTCGCATCTCCGAGTTGTTACCAGCCAAGTTTCGGGGTCGAAACTTCTTTTAAGGGGGTAGTGATGTAATACCCCTCATTTTTAGTAAGGGCATTTGGGTAATTTTCCCAACCCTCGTTCTGTAATTGTGTCGCTTTCGGAGAAGTTTGGATTTTCTGTATCGTGTTTGATCTCTGTAATAATTCCCTGAGTGGTATAAAATACATTCGACGTATTTTCGGGGCTTAGAATATTTGTTTGGGTACAAATATATTATTTACGAGATTTAAACCCATGCCAAACCGTTCGCCGGGCAAACAGACGCGGAAATGCCTTTTCCGCGACCGCGAAAGCATTTCCGCGACCGCGGAATAATTGACCCTGGGCACTGGAATTTTTCACGACCGCGGAAAAGTGCAGGCACGCCAGCGACGCTTCGTCTTCCTCCTCGTCGATCGCACCGCCGTTGATCGTCTGAGCCATCGTCGATCTGGTCGGGGCTGCCTTCCTCCTTTGGCTATAAATAGAGACCGATTTGGAGGGTTTTTGGCACCCAAATCAGATTCTCTCCCTCTCTCTCGTTTTCCATCGTCGCCGGAGTTTCGAGCCCTCGCCGGAATATTCGAGGTGTCGGCGGAGTTCTCGCCGGTGGTCGTGGTGGCCTTGGAGTGGTTCTTTGGAGGCGCAAGGAAGATTGGAGTGGAAGCCCTCTCGAACCAAGCCCCCTAGTGTCATCGCCGGTGAGGTTTTCTCCGTTTTGGGTCGCCGAAGTTCTCGGCCGCGGACATGAACTGCCACGACCGCGGCGATGAACAGACAGGTCCCAACCGCGGACATGACTGCCACGACCGCGGATGCTATCCAGTCGTCCGCGAACGCTGTCCTCGACGCCCGCGACCGCGGAATCCAAGCCACGACCGCGGATTGCCTTGGCAATCGTGATCGTGGCCTTGGACGATCCGGTCTCGGACGGGACTCTCGTTCTTTCGATTTCATTCGTTTTCCTTAGATTCGTTTATTTTATTGTCGAATCTAACCTAGGGTTTCGTTGTGGGTCGTTGTTGTAGGAATCTGTAATCTGATTTCCGTTCCCGTTCCGAACCCAGAAACCCATCGTCGCTCAATCGTTCGTCTAGACTAAGGCAAGTGGCGGTTCCCTCTTGCTTATCATTCCATGTTTCCATTAATTATCAATTGTTTTTAATTGTTAATTAAATTGGGATGAACTATTGCTTTCGTTTGGGAAACAGATTTTATAAATGATACGATTAAAACATGATATTATAATAGGTTGTATATATTGCTAGAAACAACGCTATTATATCTGTTATTACCATGATGGTATTGGTGTGGATTTTGTGTGTGTGAACTTAAAATGTAGTTAGAACGAGTATTCGTAGGAACACTATGTACCTTGCGAGGTCTAGCCGTTTCTTTGTAACCGTGGTGGATAGGATGTCCAAGCCCTAACACCCTTCCCTGGTCATGACTGTCCCCTATCCGAGTATAGGGGAGGTGCACACAGCTGGTGCCAAACATTCGGGAAATATTCCCAAGATATCTCTCGTATCGAGATGATATATTTATATGATAAAAGCTTTAACATGAATGTACGTTTTGGAATTAAACAAGATAAGTGTGATTATGCACATGATTAATATACCCTCGGGCAAGGAGTACAACGTGGAAACCGCCCGAACTTCGATTAGAGTAAGTCCTCCTTCCAAATCTGAATTTGCATTACGCGGTGAGGTTGGTCGTGGACCCAAATGGTCAAGTCTTTTTAAACGCTTGTGTGAAATTATAACATTCCCAAATATTTGTCAGACTTTCCCGTAAGACTCAATCTTTTGGAGTCTTCTCTTCATACGTTTCCCATAAGGTTCATTTCCTTTGGAGTCTCCTTTTCAGTGCATGTCTAAACTTTAATCATTCCGTGAAAGTTCCGGGTTATATATCGTCCCTTCGGTTGTTATTCGAGGGACAATGATAGTAAACGGTTACGATAACTAGAACTATTCTGTTTGCACCCTTGCATAGTCTTTCATTAGACTAACCAACCGGGCTTTATTCCTTGCATGGTTGGCTGGTGTCATCCGTCCTATATGGCACATCAGTGGTTGGTCCCCGAAGACTCGAAGTAACCAATTGAAGAAGAGGCTTGCAGTTGCAGATTTAAGTGTCGGTATTTTAAGGTCGTTAAGTATTACTCTAAAATGTATTTTTATAACATAGTCATGTAATAGGTTTATTCTTAAAGTCTTCCGTTGTGTAATTTAAAGTTTTCCGCTGTAATTTCACTTTGTTGTAAAAACACTACTCTCGTTTGATGAGAGATCTTCTAATAAGAATGGGTGAGTTTCATTTAAAAAAGTCTTCCGCTGTTTAACCTTTCGTTGTTTATTATGTTTATTTAAGATTAATTGTTCTGATTAAAGCCTTGGGTGACATCGGACAGCAACGTCTGAGGTCACTGGCGTGTGGCATTTCCGATAATAAGTTGGGGGTGTTACAGTCTCTTCTTAGGCTTAATGTCATTTAAAGGTTGACATTTCTCTTAGTCGATCCATTCTCAAGTTAAGAGAAGAAGATCGTTTCTGCGGTTAAAAGTGGAGGGTCAGTCAGACTGATATAAAGTTATTAGTTTGGACCCTTACAATTCGTATCATAACGTATTTGACTAAGTGTCATATTCAAGTTGGAAAAGTTCTAAACTAACGTTATGGTTCATCAACAGATGGTGAACACAAAGAACACCGTCTGTGCTGGTGCGGGACCGAGTGACAAGCAGGTTTTAGTCGTATCACCTGATCAAAATTATCCTAACAAACCTAAACAAGTAGTTTGGGCAAGCAAGGGTCGAATCCCACAAGGAGGAGTTGTCTTTCTTAATGTAAATTCGCATGCAAAAGTAACAAGGGGGGGTTTTCGGTTGATTTGTTGTAAACAAGTAAACAAGGGAAACAAAAGCAAAGAGTTTGTAATCAATTAAGGAAAAACACTTAGCCAAACAAATATCCATCATTCATTCGATTGATTGGTCCTAGGTTATCTCTATTCCTTCCTTTGATTATTCATGTGCCTATTCTGAAATAGTCACCAGTCCAACTCGGCCTAGCAACCCTTACTATTGAACGCACGAGAAACTATCAAGATTTAGAACAACAGCAGCATAGAGCATAGGAATTAACCAAGATACATACAACACCGATGTTTCGCAGCATTTAGCACATAATCAATTCTCTTTCATAATAAACTAGTCCAACTAGTCCTAGAATATCATGGATGCTACACAAGATAAGGGATTTCAACTCGAAATATCCAAACCCTAGCAATAGACAATTACTAATATCAACTAGCTGGCCAGGCTAATCAAATCAATAAGAATCAATAGGAATAAGCTCAAGAGAAAAGATATAATCCAAAGGAATAAGAAATAGAGTTATAACCACACAATCATATATCAAATGAAGGCTTCAATTGTCGGACTAAGCAAAGGGTGCTTAGTTCTTCATAGTCTTGAAATAAAAACAATACTGAATGGAATAAACGATGAATGTAACGTGATTCTCGAACAATGAAAGGAAACTAGGTTAAATAACCTAACCCTAGAACTAAAGTGAAAAGACAACGAAAGTAATCTTAAAAGGAAAATAAAATAAAGTATAAGAAAATAAAATAAAAACGTAAAAGTAACTTCGGAAATTCTCGCGCTCGTCCGCCGCCGTGTGGTTCCGCAATCGCGGAAGGAATTCCGTGGTCGCGGAAATTGGAATGTTGCTCTCGACTTCGCCTCGGTGAAGGATATTTCCGCAATCGCGGAAGAAATTCTGCGGTCGCGGAAAATGGCTTTATAGACCCGACTGGGTCTATACTTCGTCTTCTTGGGTGGCTTCCTTCTCTCTTCAATATATCTTCATTTAAGCTTCTCTAAACCACCATATCTACACTTCTACTCCTCAACTCCATTCTCCATAGTTGTGCTCTAAACCCCTACAAATGGCACCCAAAACACCGGTAACAACTCCTAGATAAGCCCTACAAAGTAGAGCTGATCAAACTCCCCCATGCTTAAACCTTGTTTGTCCTCGAGTAAGCTAAAATAAAACCTACTCCTCCAATCAAATCCCCAAGGTTTCAGGAAGCACAGAAAAATCATCTCCACCAAGAATTGCACCTAAACATTAATCTTCAAGGCACCAACACAATATGCTCAACACAACACAACACATAATACCAATCACATCACCACACACAACCAAGCTAAAAGGAAAGCAGAGTATTCCCCTTATCCCGAACACCATAGAGTGAATAAAATCTAATCTTAGCCTCCATCTATCTTCTTATGCCTCCCAGAGTGACCTACCCGAATCCTCCTTATATCTCCTCTTCTTATGTCACCTCGCCAGGAAAAATGATGATTCCTAATAATCACTCTTCTTCTTTTCACTCATTTTGCCAAGGCGCCCTTTCGGGTTTTCACCAAGCCACTCATTTTATTTTTCAATAGATGGGCTCACATATACTCACATCACTCTTGACCAATTATTACCCCAGCCTAATGCTGGTCCAAGCCACCTGCTTATTACCTAAGCCGCCCTTTCGGGTTTTCGACTTATCCCAGGATTTCTATTTTTGCCTTTTTTCAATTTTGGCTTTTTCTTTTTCTTTTCTCCTCAACGACATAGCAAGTATAGAATACTCTCCCATGCTTAAACATTGCATTGTCCTCAATGTAATGAAAGACAAAAAGAATGAAGCACAGGGAAAAGCGGAAAAGTACTCATAAACGTCGCCGAGTTGGCTTGGACAAGAACGTTGTTGCTGGCGGTATATCAATAAAGCACAGGTCTCTGGTGTTGCATGGGCGTCGTATTCAAAATCAATTCCTACCGTGCAACCAAATAGATCCACTGTAGGGTGTAGTGGAATAACAAGGAAGTCAGGGCTGCACGGCCTTTAATGAACACATGGTGGAGCCCAGATGTAATCGTTGTGGGGACTCTAGTGTTCCTCCTCCTCAGCTATCAATTGTAGGTCCATCATCATTGCCAAATAAACATATGGGGCTAATCTCTCCTCTTGGACAACATGATGCGTACCATCTCTCCATGGGAAACTCGGACAGTTGGCCTTCGGTCGATATATTTTATTTTTTTATTTTTTTTATTTTTTTTAGGTGCAGGGAACTAGGAGGACTTACATTGGTGGTTCACACCGTCTTCAATATGGTTCGGGCCTCCTTCCTGCAGGTTAGTCCAAAGGCACAAAAACAAAAGCAAAAACAAAAATAACACACAAATAACTAAAACAAAGAAGGAAAACACAGGAAAGAAATACATACCTCGGGTTCCCTCCCGGATAACGCCTTAGTTAACGTTGTGGCTCGACCTTCTACTTTCCCGCTCAACTAGGTTCGCTCACATCAATTGAGTACTCGGGGTTTCCATCAGGAGGGTGTCTTTTTGTATCATCTATGTTAAATCCGACCCTCATCCCGTCAAATTCCATTGTGAGCGAACCGCCACTCACATCAATCTTGGTCTTCGCCGTGTTCATGAACGGCCTTCCTAGCATCACAGGGGCTGTGTGTTTGTCTTACCCCATATCCAGCACAAAGAAATCTGCAGGGAAGATAAGTTTGTCCACTTCTACCAGCACATCCTGCACAACTCCTTTGGGATACACATAAGAGTTATCCACCAATTGGATCACAATCCCCGACTGATGTAATGGCCCAACTTCTAGCGACTCATACAGTGAAAGAGGCAAAACATTGATATAGGCACCCAAATCCATCATTGCTTTATCGAACATGGTGCCTCCTATCGTGCAGGGAATGGTGAACATGCCTGGATCACTGCACTTCTTTGGTAACCGCTTTTGCAGCATAGCGGAAACGTTCTCACTGACCTTGACCTTCTTTTTCTCTTTCACAGCTTTCTTGCTCTTTAGTTTACACACCTCCTTCAAGAATTTAACAAAGTGAGGGATACTCTTAACAAGTTTTAGCAAGGGAATATTTACCTCGCAATCGCTGAAGGTCTCGAATAATTCCTTGTCATTGGCTGGTCGCCTCGTGTCCGCCAGAGCCTTGGGAAAGGGTACGGGGGGCTTTACTGATCCGAGCGGAGGGAAATTGGGGCGCACGTACCCATCATGGTAGTCGTCGAGAAGAACAGACGCCTCTAGAGCATTTCCGCGGTCGCGGATTGGTGGCCGCGGTCGCGGAATTTTGTCGAACAACTCACTGTCTTCAGCACTTTTTCCGCGGTCGCGGAAAACATAAACAAGTAGTTTGGGCAAGCAAGGGTCGAATCCCACAGGGAGGAGTTGTCTTTCTTAATGTAAATTCGCATGCAAAAGTAACAAGGGGGGGTTTTCGGTTGATTTGTTGTAGACAAGGGAAACAAAAGCAAAGAGTTTGTAATCAATTAAGGAAAAACACTTAGCCAAACGAATATCCACCATTCATTCGATTGATTGGTCCTAGGTTATCTCTATTCCTTCCTTTGATTATTCCTGTCCCTATTCTGAAATAGACACCAGTCCAACTCGGCCTGGCAACCCTTACTATTGAACGCACGAGAAACTATCAAGATTTAGAACAACATCAGCATAGAGCATAGGAATTAACCAGGATACATACAACACCGATGTTTCGCAGCATTTAGCACATAATCAATTCTCTTTCATAATAAACTAGTCCAACTAGTCCTAGAATATCATGGATGCTACACAAGATAAGGGATTTCAACTCGAAATATCCAAACCCTAGCAATAGACAATTACTAATATCAACTAGCTGGCCAGGCTAATCAAATCAATAAGAATCAATAGGAATAAGCTCAAGAGAAAATATATAATCCAAAGGAATAGGAAATAGAGTTACAACCTCACAATCATATATCAAATGAAGGCTTCAATTGTCGGACTAAGCAAAGGGTGCTTAGTTCTTCATAGTCTTGAAAGAAAAACAATACTGAATGGAATAAACGATGAATGTAACGTTATTCTCGAACAATGAAAGGGAAACTAGGTTAAATAACCTAACCCTAGAACTAAAGTGAAAAGATAACGAATGTAATCCTAAAAGGAAAATAAAATAATGTATGAGAAAAGAAAATAAAAATGTAAAAGTAACTTCGGAAATTCTCTCGCTCGTCCGCCGCCGTGTGGTTCCGCGATCGCGGAAGGATTTCCGCGGTCGCGGAAATTGGAATGTTGCTCTCGACTTTGCCTCGGTGAAGGATATTTCCGCGATCGCGGAAGAAATTCCGCGGTCATGGAAAATGGCTTTGTAGACCCGACTGGGTCTATACTTCGTCTTCTTGGGTGGCTTCCTTCTCTCTTCAATATATCTTCATTTAAGCTTCTCCAAACCACCATATCTACACTTCTACTCCTCAACTCCATTCTCCATACTTGTGCTCTAAACCCCTACAAATGGCACCCAAACCACCGGTAACAACTCCTAGATAAGCCCTACAAAGTAGAGATGATCACCGAGTAACAACCCAAGGCTGAATTTGAGGAGCGCCGCTAATGAAGGGGAGGAGAGCGAGTCTGTCTCTCACAATAACCCCGCAGGCGTTGGCCAAGTTCAGGCAAATCCTCCGGTAGTGTTGGATGCTGCAACCAAAGAGGCCATTCGTGGGTTTATTATGCAGACGGTCACCGATGTAATTCGGTCAATTGCACCGCAAGCACAGGGTGGTCCAGTTCCTCAGGTTATTCCTGAATTTGAGGAGCCAGTGGATCTGGTACCTCAGGTCGATGTCGTCAGGAACAGAGGGGATTACGGTCGAGCCTTGAAGGCCGTGAGCTCAATGAGGCCTGACAGTTATGACAGTACCGGAGAACCAGTCAGAGTGGCGTATTGGTTCTCGCATATGGAATGGTTGTTCAAGAACGTGGATTGCACTGAGACTGAGAAAGTGCACATCGCCTCCCTTCAACTTAAGGATGTGGATAGCGAATGGTGGGAGGGCACTGGTCTAGCTGATCATCCCGGATTGAACTAGGGTATGTTCAAAACTAAGATGACTGACCGGTTCTTTTCCCGTGCTATGAGGGAGGAAAAGCATAAGGAATTTCTTTACCCTAAGACCGATGGGTTGAAGGTGACTGAGCTTGCAGCTAAGTTCAATCATCTATTGCAGTATGTTGGACCAGAAGTGTCGAGTGAAGAGAAAAAGATCTGGTACTTCCATGGATGGATGAATCCATAAATCAAACCTCTAATGGTGTGCCACGGTTGTTCTACATTAGAGCAATATGTGGATACGGCCTATAAGATAGAGGTCATACTGGAAGAATCCGCCCAAAAGCGGGAGAAGTAGGCTACAGGAAAGGGTGGGCAACAAGATCGCCAGGTTGGTACATTCAAGCGACCGGCATCGCCCACCAAATTTGAGAAGTCTGGTCGTGCTAAGACCGAGATGACTCAGTCGGACTCCGCCAGAGGCTCCGGTTGGAGTAGCGGGGTGATTCAATGCCACAACTGTGGTGAAGTTGGGCATAAAAGTTTTAAGTGCCAAAAGGAGAAAAGGGTATGTTACTATTGTGGGAGGGAAGGCCACATGAAAATATACTGTAGAAAGAAGGGTCAAGGACCAACGCAGTCTTACCAAGCCTCACATGTTGGCAATGGGCAGAACCCAAAGCCAGAGGTATCCGCTCCTGAGCAATCTATGGCTCGTAATAAAGGCAAGGCGCCTATGGAGTCTTCGGGTCAGGGGCAACGACTCTTCGTGTTGCGTCAAACCGATGGGAAGGAACCCTGATCGAGTAGTTGTATTTTTGTTAAGCCTTTTCTTAATAGTAAGGAGTGACGACTTGTGTCATTAGTCTCCATAGTTTCGTAATCTTTCTGTGCGACTTTCTGTCAGTTGCTTTAATGTAATGTTTCGAATAATAAAGAAGTGTTTCCTTGTTTCGGAAATTACTAAATTCGTTATTTTTACAACTCATTCATACGAAACCCCGTGAGTGCCAAAAAAGTATATGTCACGTGTGGATAAGGGCTGTCAGGACTCATAAAGGAGGGGTAACGTATGTAGCCTAGATGTTCGTTCCCTACATGGTTAACCCCAGGGTCGACTCTATTACTGAATTCCTAGATCCATTCTTAAGAATCTCTCTTTATTCTTGGAGTAATGTCACATGGGTATGACATTAATTGCTTCCTTAGTTGAGCTGTTGAGCATTATCTCGTAGGTTGAGTTTTACCAAAATTCCTTAGTGTAAAGGAAACAAATGTGTATGGTTAATGCTCTATGAGGTTAAGAGTTATCTCTCATATGTGTACCCTGAACATTTGTCTTGGTAAAAGTATGTATGGGTGGACTATTACGAAGTTCAGAATGCCTAGTTGGAAGGTCATGTTGTAGGCATTATTGTGAATAGATTGTTGAGAAGAGAATAAATGTATAAGAGGGATAGTTCATAGGAAACTCGTTTTCTCTATCACAATCTTGAGTAAGACTTTAGAACCAAGAGTTATGATACTTGGGAATTTACAAGGTTTGATATTTGGATTTTATGTGAGTGTGTCATCTATAAGGCTTATGGTACAACTCTTTTTGGGGAAAATTAAGTTGTGAAGCTAGTGTATTGGGAGGAGGCCCACTTAAATGTAAAGGTTACAGTTTAAGGATAGGTTATGTTGATGATTCCGATAAACTAAAGGATTTAGTAGGGAGAATTGTCTATGTGCGCCTAAGGAGTAGGGTAACAAATGTTACTCGTATAAATCTATTAGAGGATTATGAGAGAAGTGACTGATTTGGTTCGTAATGAATTATTTATCAGAATGATACTTTAAGGAAACAGGAGTAATACCTTGATATGCGATATATTGTATAGCGCATCCAACGGTTATTAGCATGATTTAGATGATGTTTGGATATGATTTGATGGTAATTCTGTAATCCGGAAGAGAAGACTAGAAGTGAAGAAATCATGGGATTTACAGAGGTTTAAGGTGCTTTGAAGAGTAGAAGAACAGTGTACTGAATTCAATTGGTTCGTTCTCTTTACTCAGATGTCCAAATGGAGTGATTCTAATTAGAGGAGTTAGATCTTGAAGTCTACTGCAAGTCCTCAAAATATGAGCACAATCCGAGTTGGGAATCAGAAGTTATGGCATTTTTACGGAAGTGTCGCAGAAGCTGGAGCCTCTGGAGATCCACCGCACCCCGCGGTGGGTGTTGCCGCACCCGCGGTGACGACGCGCTGAAGACTTTCCCGGATTTATTTTCGGAATTTCTATTTCCTTTTTATTTTATTTCTGAAACTTTGTTTCCAAGTTTGTTATTTCCTTTTCTTTATTTCTGAATTATTTGCCCTAGTACTTAAGGTTATTTCTAAGACTTTGTTTAGATTAACCTAGTTGTCAACTTTCATAGTTTTTTCTCTCACAAACCCTATGGAGAACTAAACTTCCATTATTGCACTTGACGTTTTGCAGCCTTCAATTGATTGGTTGTGAGTTTTCTACTCTTGTTCGTTTTCCTATCTAGTTGTATTAATTCTCTCGCGCTTGAATGCTTATTGAATCTTATTGGTTCATCTAGACAGATCACCTAGGTTTATTGATATTATCCATATAGCTAGGACTAGTGATTCCGGGTTCGGGTTGCATATCTAGTAGCAAACACGATTTACATAAGCGGGTTGCGAGTGTTCATTGTGAGAGAGAGTTAATTGCATGCTCATAGTAACGGGTTGTTTCTATTGCATGTATCTTGTTGAATCCTTGGTTGAATGCTATTGCTTTGTCGAGTCTTGAAGGTTTTCGGAATTGATTTAGTAATAAGTACTATTAGGGCTGGTAGAACTAATAGTTACATATGATCGGGATAAGAACAACTAAAGGAAAGATAAGAACTTGAGATTGATAGAATTCAGTGATCAACCATATCTCTTTTTGTGTGGATCTTTGTCAGGTGTGACGCTTTTCTCAATCATATTCACAACATTTGCTTGCGAATCTGTTTACTTGTCTACTTGTTATTTGGTTACGAAAATCATACAACCCCCCCCCCCTAGTTCCTAGTTGGTGACTTGCAATTACTTGAATTGATAATCTGATTCTCTGTGGGATTCGACCCTTACTTGCCCAAACTACTTGTTTAGGTTTGTTAGGATTATTTTGTTTAGGTGTCACGACAACGCCTATCAAATTGGCATCGTTGCCGGGGAATCAAAATTTCTGCTTTTGTGTTTTTGTTTGTTACCAACTTTCGTGTGGACCTATCTTACGGTCCACACTCGTGCTACTGATTTCTTTTTCTTTGTTACAGATATGGAGTTTTGGGAGAGCCGCGATATGACCCATACTCCTACGCATACACTCCAGGGTGGAGAGATTACCCCAATTCGAGTTATGGGTACCAGCAATACCCTCCATATGGTCATGACTACCAGGAGTTCTACCCGGAGCCACAATCGTTCTACCAACAGGGTACTCCACGGCAGTACAATCCGGCCTATGAGCATAGCCCGCCAGTGTCCAATCCAAGTTCCTCCATGTCAACTGAAGATATGCTCCAAGCTTTGATGAAACATTTCACTACTCATGTTCAAGCTACGGGGTCGAGCATAAAGAATTTAGAGAATCAGATGAGCCAAATGGCTGAAGCCATCACAAGGATCGATGCAAAGATTTCGGGAAATCTACCATCTCAAACGGTAGTGAACCCACGAGAAAATGTTAGTGTTGTGATGCTTCGAAGTGGTAAGCAATTGAATGTCGCCCCTAGTGCTGAAGAGGATGACACAAAAAACGAGAGTTCTCAGTTGGGAAAACTGCACCCGCGGCAAGAAGACCGCACCCGCGGTGGACCTTCTGGAGTTGTGAAAGAGCCCTACGTCGACACCTATGTTCGTCTGTACTTTCCCCCTCTCGGTTCTGAGAAGCCTCCCGCACCCTTCCCTGAGGCTCTGAAGGACATCCAAAAGGTGGAGAACGACAAAGGTTTATTTGACACCTTTAGTAGTTGCAAGGCGAACGTTCCTTTGGTCACACTGGCAAACAGCGTCCCTCACTGCACATAAGTTTTAAGGGCGCTGGGCAATATCAAAAAGAAACCAAAGGGGAAGTACAAGAAGGAGGCCTTGATTCAAGTGGCGGATTTCTACACGCTGGATATGGGGCAAGACAAACATGTAGCCCCTGAGATGTTGGGTAGGCCATTTCCGAAGATGGCAAGTGCATTCATGGGTATGACCAGCGGTCCAACCAGCAGTAAGTGCACAAGCATGGGGGAAAGGCTAAACATGGAGTATACAAAGAGACACCCTCCAGATGGGAATCCCGAGTGCTCAGTGGAGGTGAGTGAACCAGGTTGAGAGGGAGAATACCAAGTCAAGCCATGACAATAACTAAGGCGCTATCCGAGAGGCAACCCGAGGTATGTTTTTATTTCTTTGTTTTTCATTCTTTGTTTTTGCATTTGTTTTTAGTGTGTTCTTGCTTTGTTTTTGTTTTTCTTTGTTTCCGACTAACCTGCAGGGAGGAGATCCTATGCGAATTGAAGAAGGTGTTTCCCACACCATTGTTAGTCTTCTTTTGCCCTGCACTGAAAATAAAATCCCCGAAAAAACCTTAAACGGGGATCAACAAAAAAAATCAACAAAAAAAAAAAAAAAAAAAAAATTTCCGAAAAAACCTTAAACGGATTAAAAAAAAAATCGAAAAAATAACAAAAAAGAGTTCTACCGTAGGCCAGCTGTCTAGAGTTCCCCATGGAGAAGGTGCGCATCATGTTGTCAAGGAGGAGACATTGCCCCACACATTATTTGGCAACGATGATGGCCCTACAGTCGACAGTTGAAGAGGAGGAACACTAGGGCCCACACCACGAACACATCTGGGCCCATTTTTTGTGTTCATTGAAGGCCGTGTAGCCCCGAATTCTTTGATATACCACTATTCACCAAAGTGGTTTCCTTTTGGTTGCACGGTAGGAGAAGATTATTGATTAAGAAGATCCTGTGCAACACCAAAGACCTGAGCGTTCATTGTTTTACCGCCAGCAACAACGTACATCTCCAAGCCAACTCAGCGGCGTCTGTGAGTTATTTTTTGCTCTTCCCTGTGCTTCTATTCTTTTGTCTTTCATTACATTGAGGACAATGCAATGTTTAAGTATGGGGGAGAGTTCTATACTTGCTACGTTGTTGAGGAGAAAAATAAAAAAATTGAAAAAGCCAAAAATTTGAAAAAAGGAAAAAATTGAAATCCTGGGATAAGTCAAAAACCCGAAAGGGCGGCCTAGGTAATAAGCAGGTGGCTTGGACCAGCATTAGGCTGGGGTAATAATTGGTCAAGAGTGATGTGAGTATATGTGAGCGCATCTATTGAAAAATGAAATGAGTGGCTTGGTGAAAACCCGAAAGGGCGCCTTGGCAAAATGAGTGAAAAGAAGAAGAGTGATTATTAGGATTCCTCATTTTTCCTGGCGTGGTGACATAAGAAGGGGAGTTATAAGGAGGTTTCGGGTAGGCCACCATGGAGGAATAAGGTGATTAGATGGAGTTTGGTTTGGATTAGTCTTGCATTGCTTGTATTGGAGCTTATTGTTGATGTGTTGTAACTACTAGTGTCATATTTTCTTGTACTTCCTGAGGCTTTGGAGCATGATTGATGGAGTGAGTTCAGTTTTTAGCTTACTCGGGACGAGTAAAGGTCTAAGTATGGGGGAATTTGATATGCGATATATTGTATAGCGCATCTAACGGTTATTAGCATGATTTAGATGATGTTTGGATATGATTTGATGGTAATTATGTAATCCGGAAGAGAAGACTATAAGTGAAGAAATCATGGGATTTACAGAGGTTTGAGGTGCATTGAAGAGTAGAAGAACAGTGTGCTGAATTCAATTAGTTCGTTCACTTTACTCAGATGTCCAAATGGAGTGATTCCAATTCGAGGAGTTAGATCTTGAAGTCTACTGCAAGTCCGCAAAATATGAGCACAATCCGAGTTGGGAATCAAACGTTATGGCATTTTTACGGAAGTGTCGCAGAAGTTGGAGCCTCTGGAGATCCACCGCACCCCGCGGTGGGTGTTGCCGCACCCGTGGTGACGACGCGCTGAAGACTTTCCCGGATTTATTTCCGGAATTTCTATTTCCTTTTTATTTTATTTCTGAAACTTTGTTTCCAAGTTTGTTATTTCATTTTCTTTATTTCTGAATTATTTTCCCTAGTATTTAAGGTTATTTCTAAGACTTTGTTTAGATTAACCTAGTTGCCACCTTTCATAGTTTTTTCTCTCACAAACCCTATGGAGAACTAAACTTCTATTGTTGCACTTGATGTTTTGAAGCCTTCAATTGATTGGTTGTGAGTTTTCTACTCTTGTTCGTTTTCCTATCTAGTTGTATTAATTCTCTTGCGCTTGAATGTTTTTTGAATCTTATTGGTTCATCTAGACTGATCACCTAGGTTTATTGATATTATCCATATAGCTAGGACTTGTGATTCCGGGTTCGGGTTGCATATCTAGTAGCAAACACGATTTACATAAGCGGGTTGCGAGTGTTCATCGTGAGAGAGAGTTAATTGCATGCTTATAGTAACGGGTTGTTTCTATTGCATGTATCTTGTTGAATCCTTGGTTGAATGCTATTGCTTTGTTGAGTCTTGAAGGTTTTCGGATTTGATTTAGTAATAAGTACTATTAGGGCTGGTAGAACTAATAGTTACATATGATCGGGATAAGAACAACTAAAGGAAAGGTAAGAACTTGAGATTGATAGAATTCAGTGATCAACCATATCTCTTGTTGTGTGGATCTTTGTCAAGTGTGACGCTTTTCCCAATCATATTCACAACCTTTGCTTGCGAATCTGTTTACTTGTCTACTTGTTATTTGGTTACGAAAATCATACAAACCCCCCCCCCCCCCTTAGTTCCTAGTTGGTGACTTGCAATTACTTGAATTGATAATTTGATTCTCTGTGGGATTCGACCCTTACTTGCCCAAACTACTTGTTTAGGTTTGTTAGGATTATTTTGTTTAGGTGTCACGACAACGCCTATCATACCTCATATGATTCGTTTTGAGGAACATAGGAATAAAGGTGTTGTGATTATTTTTTGGAGAAAGTTAAGGAATCTTAAAGGTTCAAGTTAGAGAATGATTAAAGGAATAGGCTAAATCACTACTGGAAGGATTCCAAGTTAGAGATGGCATAAGGGCCAAACTCGATTAAGATGAGTAATGGAACTGTGGGATGTACCTTTAAAGGAATTAGGAAATGCGATGTCTCAAGGACCACTGAGATCTGGTAATGGATTATAGGGAGATAAGGTGTGAACTTTAAATTAGATTATAAAGAGGAATATGTATTCTCATGCTTAAGGTATAGCAAGGCTACTGCGATGATTTTGGAGACTATTGTCCTAAGATAATTATGACCTTGAGGATATAGTCACGAGTATTACAGGTGTAGCATATGAAGATAAGACATGCGAGGTAATGGTATGGTTGAGGAAACATATCGTTTTCCTAGGAGCAAGGGCAGGGATGAAATGATTAAGAATATTACGTTCAGGTAGTAAGATTATGGTGAGACCGGTCCCTCTAAGTTTAGCGATGCTAGTTTCGAGGTCGAAACTATTTTAAGGGGGTAGTAATGTTATAATCCTCATTTTACCATAGGGGTAGTATGGTAGAATTGTATGTTTGGTGAAAGCAAGTATAGAAATCCCTTAAGCTGTGAAGGGTCTAAGTTATGTTTAACCTTACGTTAACTATAGATTGAATCAACTTATAAATTTTAACCTAGAAATGCCCGAACCAATTTTACAAAGTGTGAAATGGGTTAGGCATGGTTAAACTTATACGGTTGGGTAACTTAGTATAAGTCGCTTCTCTGAGCTGTTATCGGCAAAGTTTCGGGGTCAAAACTTCTTTTAAGGGGGTAGTGATGTAATACCCCTCATTTTTAGTAAGGGTATTTGGGTAATTTCCCAACCCTCGTTAATTATTCGGGACGCGTTTGGGCGTATTCGGAATTTCTGTAACTCGTATAATCTCTATATTAATCCTTTGAGCATTATAATATACATTCGATGTATTATTGAGGCTTAGAATAATTGTTTAGGACACAAGTATTCATCTGAAGGGATGAATCCACGTGTAAAACCTTTCCCAGGGGTTGCGGACGCGCGTGTGGCATTTCCGCGACCGCGGAAGAATTTTCGCGATCGCGGAAACCTGTTCATCGTCTTCTTCCAGAAGCTCGTCGTTCCGTTTGCCGCCTTAATGTCGGGGGATGCCAATCGCTTTGGGTGGTCGGGAGTTGAGCTTCTGATTGGCCTATAAAAAGGAGGCTGGGGCCTCAGATCCTTCATCCACAACCTCAAGATCTCTCCCTCTCGTTTTCTAGTTCGCCGGAGTTCTCAAGTGTCGTCGGAATTCACAGCCTTCGCCAGAGTTCCTGTGTTCGTCGGTGCGTCGCCGGGAGCCCTTGGAAGCTTGGTGGTGGTGGTCGTCGTAGTGAGCCTCGTCTGAGTCAAGAAGTTCCCGTCTTCGTCGTCGGTAAGCTTCGAAGTTGTCGTCGGAAGGGGGAACCGCGATCGCGGAGATGGATTCCACGACCGCGGATCGACCCAGATTCCGCGACCGCGGATTAGTTTCATTCCCTTCGTTTCACTTGTTTGTCTCTGTTTTTGTTCTTCCATGTCGTATCTTCGTATCGTATCTAACTTAGGGTTTCGTCTTATATCTCGTCGTCGTCGTATGAATCCGTACTCAGATTCGAGTTTCCAGATCCCAGAACCCAACATCGTCAATTCGTCTAATTAAGGCAAGTGGCAGTTCGCTCTTGCTTATCATTCCATGTTCCGTTGATTATCAATTATTTCTGATTGTTAATTAAATTGGTGTGAACTATTGTTTTCATTTGGGAACAAATTTTATAAAAGATATGATTAAAAAAATGATATTATAATAGGTTGTATATATTGCTAGAAACAATGCTATTATACATGTTATTACTGTAATGGATTTTGTTGTGGATTTAAATGTAAACTTTAATGCTAGATTAGCACGAGTATTCATAGGAACGCTAACTCCTTATGAGGAGTAGTCGTTTCTTTATAATTCTCTTCAGGTCGTGACCCATTGCTTCTTATCCACCTGTAAGGATATGAAGTGTTAAGCACCTTACTAGTGCCATTTGGGTGGGCGTATTGTCACCCTGTGTTAAACTTTCGTAGTCACTCGAGATCACATTAAAAGCCTTAACATGAATTTGTGTTTTGTAATTAAATAAGATAAGTGCGGTTATGCACATAATTAATATACCCTCGGGCGAGGAGTACAACGTGGAAACCGCCCGGACTTCGGTTAGAGTAAGTCTTCTTTCCAATCTGGATTCGCATTGTGCGGTGAGGTTGGTCGTTGACCCAAATGATCAAGTCGTTTTTAAAACGCTTGTGTGAAAACTATAAACGTTCCCAAACTTTTGTTGTACTTTTCCATAAGACTCAATTCCTTTGGAGTCTTCTTTTCAGTGCATGTCTAAACGTTAATCATTCCATGAAAGTTCCGGGTTATGTATCGTTCCTTCGGTTGTTATTCGAGGGACAATGATATTAAACGGTTACGATCACTAGAATCATTCTGTTTTCACCCTTGCATAGTCTTTCATTAGACTAACCAACTGGGTTTTATTCCTTGCATGGTTGGTTGGTGTCATCCGTCCTATACGGCACATCAGTGGTTGGTCCCCGAAGACTCGAAGTAACCAATTGAAGAAGAAGCTTGCAGTTGCAGATTTAAGTGTCGGTATTTCATGGTCGTTAAGTATTACTTTAATATGTATTTTTATAACCTAGTCATGTAATAGGTTTATTCTTAAAGTCTTCCGCTGTGTAAGTTAAAGTTTTCCGCTGTAATTTCACTCTGTTGTAAATTGTTCTTGAGAAATGTTCTAATAAAAATGGTTGAGTTCCATTAAAAAAATGTCTTTCGCTGTTTAAACCTTTTGTTAGTTATTATGTTTATTTAAGATTAATTGTTCCGATTAAAGCCTAGGGTGACATCGGACAGTAACGTCTGAGGTCACTGGCGTGTGACACTACCGACGTAAGTCGGGGGTGTTACAGTTAGGGTGCCCGCGGAAAAATGATCCAAGGAGTTGGTAACCTGGTTAGAAGGTTGGCATCGCGGAGGACTCAAGGCGAGCGGCATCGAGGCCAAAGGAAGAGATTGGTCGTGCGGAGCTTGGCTAGGTGCTTGTGACACTTGATGGGGCATAGTCACATCAAATCACATCCATCAGTCCAATTTTGCCTTTGAAACCCCCCCCCCCCCCCTCCTAAAAAAAAAGCAAATAACTTTTGGATTTTGGGTTAAACAATAATAAAATGTAAACCCTACTATGACATAACGTACTTGTTATCTTTCTAAAAGATCTTTAATCATGCCACATCTTAAAAATTCTTGCCACATTACATTAATCTTTTTTCCTCTTCTTTCTTCTTTAATCCTGCCACACTTCATTAACTAAAATTCCTCTTTCTTTAGCCAGCATCAATCTTAACATACCTCTGTTACACACACACCCCTCCAAAATAATGTGAAGTTACTTGTTCAGAAGAAGCGAATCAAACTGTTGTTATGCCATGGGTAAGCAGTTATTGTTTTTAAAGTTAAAAATGCTTATTAACTACCCCTTTTATCCTTACATTTGGTTGTCCTTAGGTCGAACAAGGTACATGATGTCTTTGATTAGCGGCGGAGAATGTAAGTTTGTTGCTGAAACTTGGACTAATGAAAATGTAATCCTTGGTGACACTGAAGGGGAAGGCCACTCAAGCGGTAAAAATATAAACCTTGGTGACAATGTAGGGGATGGACACTATGGCAGTGAAGGCCTTATCGAGGAGGAAATGGACTCCGATTTCTATCTATAAATTCTCGGACCTACATGTCGTTTCAATCTCCAAAATCAAACCTTTACACAATTACAACCCAATCCCTTTCCAAGGTTAATACTTTTCTATTCTATATCTATATTATAATAGTTGCTTCATCTGGGTTTTGATTTTTCAATATTTAAACTTCAAATCGTGCACTTCCTTTCTTCTCCCTTATTTTTTACCCTTTGTTTTCTGCTTCTGGATCCTATAGGGTGTGTCGACAAAAAATTCACATTTGGATGTCGTGGCTCAGTTTAGATAAAAAGTGGTTTGTTTGTGGTTCGAAAGTTTGATGGAACGCATAGTTGCGGATTGCGTTATCAACATGACCACAACAAACATGCAACTGCATCCGTAATAGCTGAAAAGACACTTTCAAGGTACAACATTAAGTTATTTCAGGTACACGTAATGTCTTGTTACAATGTTACCTCGAGCATATCAAGACTTTGTTTTATTGTTTGACAGGTTTGGAGGTCGTAAGGAAGCCCCAAGAGCAAGAGAAATAAAAAGCGCCACGAAGGACATGAGAATTGATGAAAGATATTATAAGGCCAATAGAGCACGCTTGTTGGCCGAGGACATGATACAAGGTGCTACGGAGGGAAGTTATAGTGATCTAAACTCGTGACTGTACATGCTGAAAAAGATGAATCCTAGCTCGCACATGGCTATTAACACATATTCTAACAATCGTTGTAAGTACTACTTCTAGTCCTTGGGTGCTTGGATAAGGGGATTATCCCAACTGAGGATGGTATGCTTCAACAATGTTAAATTCTTTTTGCACAATCATGAAATGTAAGGATATATGGTAGGATAGTTAGTTCACTTGAAATATATGCATGTATGACAGGATGTATAGTTGTTTAAGGGTTGTTTTTAGGTCGAATGTAATTTTAGTAGATGGATCTTTTTTTAGTGAAAAATACTTTGGCGATCTTCTTCTAGCTACTACCCAAGATGGAAACAGATGCATATACCCTCTCGCATTCACAGTGGTTAACAACTAGAATGATGTGTCATGGTCATTTTTCTTCAGTGAGATAAAAATTGTTCTAGCAGACACTGAAGAGGTTGTGTTCATGTCTGATTGTCACGAGAGCATTTCAAGGCGATTGAAAAGACACTAAACTATTGCAGGTCATGGCTTTTGCATTTATCATATCAATGAAGGTGGGTAGGCTCAGTTAGTTTGAAACGGCGGTAACAGATGGAAATAACATATTTAAAGTGAATCTTCACGCTCGGACCTGCCACTGCAAGGTATTCTAGACTGACATGATTCCATGGACATATGCCCTTACTGTAGCAAAGGATAGAGGTGTTGATGCTTCTTCCCTATGAGTCTCTTTTACATTACTGATACGACTAAAGAATTTTATAAAGAAACGGTGCACTTGGTGTCCCCAACTAGTCATTGGGATGTTCATCCATCTATATCCAAAAAGCCTTGTCTTCCACCGTGTTGTGATCAAGGGATCTTGAAGCTACAGTGCAAGCTTTGCTCGTCGATGGAGGTGGAATCGCCAAACTAGGGTTCTCGGGTGGACGAAGGCGTGGCGGAGGCTCGAGAGTGGTTTGGTGGCGGAGTTGTGGCGGATAGTTGGCGCACAAGATCTTCTTTAAAGAGGGAAGAAGATTGCACGCAGAAGTGAAAGGGGAGAAGGAGTGTGGGAGATAATCTCACTCGGCACACTAGGGTTTTTGACGCAAGAACATTTAGGAAAAGAGAGAGAGAGAGAGAGAGAGTTTGAGATAATTTCTGGTTTAATTCATGTGTGCCTTTTTCAACCTTCAAAGAGCCTTTAAATAGGCCTATAAAAATGGTAAAAACGCCGAAGAAAAATGCCAAAAGTCAGGCGCACAAACAAACCCTAAATTCACTACCGGAAATGTCTAATTTAGGGACTTATTAAATTCAAGTGTAATAACCACCAGGCAAAGTGGTGAATCTCTCGGCCATGGGCTTGGCCCATAAGAGTAGACATCTTGGGCCAACCCATGGTGAAGGAAGCGCCGGTCAAAAGAGATCCAGAAGCGGCGGCGCCTCCCTTGAAGTCCTACATGCCGCTAGCGCCGAGCTCCCCGGCGCTTGTTTGAAGGCAGTTGACGAAGGCGGCCTCGGCGTGGCATAGGGCGGCTTGGCATGCCAAACCCTTGTGGACGTCTTGGAGAAGCTTCCTATCCCTAGACCTTGTGATGGCTCCAGGGATTGCCTTGTCATCTTGGACATTGGCCTTGGTGAAGCTTGCGCCCGACGTCCCCGGTGCCTTGTCTTTGTCTTGGCTAATGCCTTGATTTGTCTTGGCTTTGGCTCTCCCATGCATGTCTTGTCTAGCTCCAGCTCCAAGTTTATCATCCATGTGCTCCGCGCCTTGATCCAGCTCCGGGTCCTCCATAGTGTCCATGGAGAGCTCCTCGGCGTCCATGTCCTCGGCGGCGCCTATGTTGTCCTCGGTGTCTTGGCCTTGATGTGGCATGGTCACATCATCCTCCCTCTCTTGAAAGGGATTCGACCCCGAATCCAGCTCATCTTGGTCGTCTTCATCCTGCACACAATAAGGCATCAAATCCGAGACATTAAAAACATCATGTACGCCAAAGTTAGGAGGAAGATCAAGCTTGTAGGCATTGTCATTGATCCTCTCAAGCACTTGAAAGGGTCCGTCGCCTCTTGGCTTGAGTTTGGAGTTGCGGAGCAATGGGAAGCGCTCCTTCCTTAGGTGCAACCACACTAGATCACCCGGTTCAAAAATTACTTCCTTTCGCCCCTTGTCCACATGCTTCTTGTATTGGCCCGTCCTCCTCTCAAGTTGCAACCTTGTGTCCTCGTGCAACTTCTTAATCCTTGTAGCTTCATCCACACCTTCTTTGCTTTCTCGCTCCTTGATAGCATAGGGTAAGAGCTCTAGTGGTGTTGTGGGATTGCGCCCATAGACCACTTCAAAGGGTGTCTTCCTTGTTGCCGAATGGACCGTCCTATTGTAGGCGAACTCAATGAAGGACAAGCTATCCTCCCACCTGTGCAAGTTAGTCCTCAATATAGTTCTAAGCAAGACACCAAGAGTACGATTGACCACCTCGGTTTGGCCATCCGTTTGAGGATGACAAGTAGTAGAGAAAAGAAGCTTAGTTCTAAGCTTAGCCCAAAGAGTCTTCCAAAAATAGCTTAGGAACTTAACATCTCGGTCAGACACAATGGACCTAGGAACTCCATGCAATCTTACAACATGATCAAAGAAAAGGTTAGCAACATGAGATGCATCATCGGTCTTATGGCATGCAATGAAATGTGCCATTTTGGAGAACCTATCTACTACTACAAAATGGAGTCTCTCCTTCTCTTAGACCGTGGTAACACCAAAACAAAGTCCATGGAAATGTCTTCCCAAGGTAGCTTAGGGATTGGCAAGGGAGAGTAGAGACCATGGGGTTGCATTTTGGCCTTAGCACGCATACAAGTAGTACAAGAAGCACAAAGCTTCTCAACCGCTCTTAGCATCTTAGGCCAAAAGAAATGCTCTCTAAGCACATGTAAGGTCTTAAGGACACCAAAGTGTCCCATCAACCCACCCCCATGTTCTTCTTGCACAAGTATAGCTCGAATGGAGCCCTTAGGAATGCACAACCTATGACCTTTGAACAAAAATCCATCATGCAAGTAAAATTGACCCTCACTTCCCTTAGACTTACATGCGGCTACTATAGCACTCAAATCAGAATCAAGAGCATATAAGTCTTTCATGAAAGTGAAACCAAGCAACTTTGCATCTAATATGGTCAATAGAGTGTACCTCCTTGATAGGATATCATCAAAGTACACAACCACAAACTTGCCAATGAAGTGCCTTAGAACATGGTTCATGAGCCTCATGAATGTGCTAGGAGCGTTGGTGAGGCCAAAAGGCATTACCAACCACTCGTATAATCCTTGTTTGGTCTTAAAAGCGGTTTTCCACTCATCACCTTCTTTCATGCGAATTTGGTAATAATCACTCTTAAGATCAACCTTGGAAAACACACTCGCTCCATGCAACTCGTCAAGCATATTGTAACACCCCCAAATCTTAACCCATTTGGAAAGGTATTACCGCCAGTGACCTCAGTGTTCCTTACCGAGATCACCCAAGGCTTTACCGTTTAAATACAAATCATGAAATACAATTATACAAAATGATAACCTTATTCATATAAAACATGAGTCCCGGGATTACATTCCAATCCCGAATAGGACAAACACAGAGTTTAAACAAATACAGCGGAAGTCTTGATAAACAAATAACAGAGTAAATAAGTTACAGCGGAAGTCTTTCTTGAAATATTACAAAAATGGTTGTGATCGTAATGATCACCTGCCCAAGGATCTCAACCTGATTAAAAGATAATTATTAAAACATCCAAAAACAACCGTCGTCTTCATAGTCAATCTAGTCTCCTCATATCTTCGCTCTATCTGATGTGCCGAATCGAACGGATGACACCAGCCAACCATGCAGAGAACAATTGCGGTTGGTTAGTCTACTAAATAGACTATGCAAGGGTACAAAGCAGAAGGTTCGAAGTAGTTGTATTAGGTTAGACTCATCGTTTCTCGAATAATAACCGATAACGATAATCAACCTTCATACTTCTACTGAATAGCAACAAGAGGTATGCACAAGAGAAGATTCTGGAAGACTGAATCTTCACAGAAATCGACCCGAAAGAAGACTCCAATGGAAGTGAGTCTTAAGGAAATATGACAAATTTGGAACGTTTAAAGAATCAGACATCAGTGATTTAAAAGCTGACTTAGATGTTTCGGTTCACGACCAACCTCACCGCTTACAGCAAATCCAGATTGGAAAGAGAACGTACTCTGATCAAAAGTCGAGACGAGCTTTCCTAGCTGCACTATTTACTTAGCTGCACTACTCGCCAAAGGTATATTAACTATGTGCACTCGGGCACTTTATCTTATTAAATTCCAAAACGAGCATTACGTTATAAGCTTTTAAATCTCCACCCGAGAGATATCGGATCTCCCCGCAAGAGATATCAGACCTCCCCACAAGAGATATAGAAAGGATGAACCTTGGAAGATTTGGCACTAGCGAAGTGCGCCAACCCCGAGTAAGGGTATGGTCATGACCAAAGAGAAAGTACTGGGGAAAATCCACCAAGTACCAGTTATAAAGAAACAGTTAAACCCCCACAAGGTACATAGCGTTCCTAACCACTAGTGCTAACTAAACAGTTCTAGCACAACAATAGTTCGGGATAAATCCATATAAATGCTCTCAAGGCGAACATAAATAATAGCATTGTTCTAACAGATATACAACCTATTATAATATCATCTTTTAGTTTTCCAAAACAGTTTACAAAACCATTTCCAGACAAACATAATAATCATTCCAAATTAATTACTCAGATAAACTACTGATAATTAATGTAAATATGGAACGATGAGCAAGAGCGAACCGCCACTTGCCTTAATCCGCTGAATTGGAACAAGCCTAACGACGACGGGATTTCGGGCACGACACGGGTATAGCTCCGACAGCACAACAACCTTCGAGTTGAGCCATAAAGAAACTCTAAGTTAGATCCGACATAACAACAGTACGAATCTAAAGGAAGATGAAAGGATACGAAAGGAACGACGCCCGAACAACGACCACCCAGGGCCGAGGCCAAAAGAAGCCACGACCTTCTGGCGGCGGTCGCCGGGTTCATCACGGCGGGCACCGCGTTTATCACGGCGGTCGCCACGGTGAACCCAGAACAGAACGGCGAGGGCAGAAAACTCACCAAACACATGCGAAACGCTCCCATTTGGCCTTGCTTGGGTTCTGACCTTCAAAGGCAACCAATAGGCTACTCAAGGGCTTCTGGAACACACCAACAACACCCCCGGCGATCACCACTAAACTCCGGCGAAGCAAGCTTTTCCGGCGAGAAGAGATTTGAGAGATTTAGGCTGAGATTTGTGCCAAATCTGACCCAAAACCTCCTCAATTTATAGCCAAAGCACAAGGGGACACCATGATGGTCTACAACGAGGCGGAGCAGGGCTAAATCGGCGCGTCAGAGGCTCGCCGGTGACTTCTGGGTTTTACCCACTAGCTAGCTCGCGGCGGGCGCCGCCATTCACCCGGTCGCCGCCTCACAAAACCACTATGGCGGGCAACTTACGGCGGTCGCCGCCCTTAATGCGGCGGTCGCCATTTTCTAGTCTTCGCGCCCAGCTAGAAGACGAGGGTACTGTTGCCTCGAGCCCTTCGCGGCGGTCGCCGCCTTAATTGCGGCGGTCACCGCCACCATGGCTTTGCCCTTCTCAGCGTTTGGATGATATCGACTTAACTCGGGATAAAAATAATAGTGCACGAACGAGTATTAACATCCAAAGCACGTCGTCTGTATATTATTTCACTGAGAAAAATATTACAGAGATTGAGCACATTACAGAATGTCTTAAACTCTCTGAATTAAATCCGATGTACAAAACGGGTGCTCGGGAAAATTTCCCAAAATTCCAAAATATCGTTACAGAAATACGGGGTATCACATCACTTCCCCCTTAAAAGAAGTTTAGACCCCGAAACTTAGGTCGTAATTAACTCGGGAAAACGTCTGAGCATATCTGCTTCGGTTTCCCATGTTTCCCAAGTAACGTCTTCAGTCCCTGACTTGGACCACAGAATTCGTACCAACGGTACGATCTTGTGCACAATTGCTTCTCACGGCGCTCTAGAATGCCCACAAGCATCTCTTCGTAGGTACCATTTCCCTGAATCTCGATGTCCTCATAGCTCAACACATAAGACTCATCTAGTACGTACTTCCTGAGCAAAGAGACGTGGAACACATTACGCACTGGGTGAGCCGATGGTGGCAACGCCAAGCGGTACGCTAGAGATCCCACTCTATCCAGAATCTCGAATGGTCCCACGTAGCGAGGGTTAAGCTTCCTACGCTTACCAAACCTGAAAACTCCCTTCGAGGGCAACACCTTGACAAACACCTTGTCACCGACCTCGAACTCGACATTCCTACGCTTCTTGTTTGCATACGACTTCTGTCGACTCTGAGCGGTCAACATCCTCTGTCTAATCAAAGCAATGTCCGAAGTTGTCCTCTCGACTAACTCTGGCCCAAGCAGAATCTTGTCGGTGTTATCATCCCAACAAATCGGAGATCTACATATGCGACCATACAAAGCTTCGAACGGAGCCATCTTGATCGTAGCATGCCAGCTGTTGTTGTATGTGAACTCAATCAGACTCAGGCTGTCTTCCCAGCTAGTCTTGCGATCGAGTGCACATGCTCTTAGCATATCCTCCAGGGTCTAGATGGTCCTTTCAAACTGTCCATCTGTCTGAGGATGAAATGTTGTACTGAATCTTAATTCAGTTCCCAAGGCCTTGTGAAGTTCTTGCCAAAATCTTGACATGAATCGGTCATCTCGATCCGATACAATGGTCTTAAGAACACCATGTAAACGGACAATCTCCTGGTGGTAGACTTCTGCTAACATTTGGGTTTCTTAAGTAACCCTAGTGTCACAACTGTTGTAGAGGTCATACATTGTTTCAACTTCTTGAAAACTGACCTCGCACTTGTCATTCCAGACAAACTTCTGGCGGACCTTGCGGAACAGACCGGTCATAGGTGGAGCGATCTTAGAAAAATCCTTCCATGAACCGTCTATAATACCCAGCAAGCCCTAGAAAACTGTGCACCTCATTCCCACTCTGAGGCCGCTTCCAAACAACTACTGATTCACTCTTCTGGGGATTAACCATAACCCCATTCTCATTGATCACATGGCCTAAGAAAGCCACTTCTAGATCCAAAAGTCACACTTAGACAATTTTAGCATAAAGCTGATGTTGTCTAAGGACTGACAAAGCAATCCGTAGGTGTTCCTCGTGAACTTCCCTGCTCGAGAAAAGATCAAAATGCCATCGATGAAAACCACCATGAACTTATCCAAGTACTGGTGAAAATATCGATGCACTAGATTCATGAAAACTGTTGAAGCATTGGTAGGTCCAGATGGCATGACTACAAACTCGTAGTGACCATCTCTTGTCCGAAATGCAATCCTCGAAATACCTTCCTTACGAATCATGAGCTGATGACATCCAGATCTCAGGTTGATCTTGGAGAAAACTTTTGCTCCCTGTAGTTGATCCAACAGATCATCAATCCTTGGCAACAGATATCTGCTCTTGATCATGACTTTATTCGACTCTCAAAAGTCAAAACAAAGTCGAAACGGTCCATCTTTCTTTTTGACAAATAAAACCGGGGCATCCTCCCCAAGGAGATGCACTCAGCCTTATATAACTTTTGTCAAGAAGATACTCGAGTTGCATCTTCAACTCTTGCATTTCATCAGGAGCCATCTGGTACGGTGCCTCCGAGATCAGCGCGATACTTGGCTCGAGATCAACGACAAACTCCACGCCACAATTCGGGGGTAACCAGGAATATCTTCTGGAAAGACATCCGAAAATTCTCTAACCACAGAAATATCAAGAACTAAAGTCGATCACCGCCTTATGACGCGTCAGTCAATCCATACCGAGAATAATTATCGTATGGAACCATGGTTATTTAGGTCAAATCGCTTTGAATTTCTTACCCTTGATGGTAATCGACAATCCCGACAGACGATTTGTTCTAACCAAATATTTCATATTAATAATATTTATAACCAAAGGTTCACAAACTTAGCCGCATACAAAACTTAACTTACAACCATCTAAAACGAAAGTCTGGGTAGCACCCACATCAACAACACATTAACAAAAGTAGAACGCAGATACAAAGTACTCTAAGCATTAGGAGCATAGGGTCCATCCGCCTCACGCATCTCGTAAAGGCGTTGACTCTGACTTCCAGAAGCCACTGGGGCTTTTCCCTTATTCTGCGCAGTTGTCTGCATTGAAGGCCTAGGAGCTTCCACCAGACTGAACTCGGGTCGGTTGTTCTGATTAACAGACCCTTGCCGTGACTCAGCTCCTTTCCCATTCCTCCGCTGACAGAATGCCTGCATATGACCCTCCTTTCCGCAGCCAAAGCATGTCTTTTTGTCCTTCAGACATTCATTGCTCTTGTGCCCGTGTGTATCGCAGTTGTAGCACTGGATCGGATTATTGCCTTGACCCGAACGTTGCGTAGACCCATCGTGAGTCATACTCGTTCTTGCTCGGCTAGATTTGGCAAAATCAGATGGTAGTGCGGGACGTTTAAACCCACCTGCATGCGGCTAGTTCTACACTTGTCTCTGGCTGTTACGCTTCTTCTTTGACTCCTCCAGAGTCACTTCCAATTTGTAGGCTGCATCCACGTACTGCTCTAGGGTAGAGCAACCGTGACGCACCATCCATGTCTTAATATATGGATTCATCCATTCGTGGAAATACCAGATCTTCTGTGCCTCGCTGGAAATCTCAGGTTCAGCGTACTACAGCAAATGATTGAACTTGGTCACAAGCTCAGTCACCTTCAAACCATCTGTTTGCGGATATAAAAACTCCTTGTGCTTCTCTTCCCTCATAGCTCGGGAAAAGAAACGATCAATCATTTTTTACTTGAACATCGACCAGTTCAAAACAGGGCTATCAGCTAAGCCGGTGCTTTCCCACCATTCACTGGCTTCTTCCTTTAACTGAAGAGAAGCTATATGCACTTTCTCAGCTTCAGTGCATTCAACATTGTGGAATAACCGCTCTATGTGGGAAAACCAATGAGCCACCTTGACTGGCTCTCCTTTTCCATCGAAGCTATCAGGCCTCATAGAGTTAATAGCCTTCAGAGCTCGGCCATACTCCCCTCTATCCCTGATCACACCTCCTTGTAGTACATGGTTCTCTTGTTCCTCAAACCTCGGAACTTCTGGAGGTACTGGCACTCCTTGTGCCTGAGGCACATTCGGGCGTAGCGCATCGGCGATCGCTTGCATGACAATTCCTCGAATTTCTGCAACGGCCACTACATCAAATATCCTTGGTGCGTCGTCCCGAGCTGGGTCATTGCCTCCGGGATTATTATTGAAGACAGACTCACGCTCTCCTGTTGGGTCTGCAACATTCCTCCTACTCGGTCTGGGGTCATTGCTCGGCCCTGCACCAGCACGGATAATGTTCCTCGTGTTCACCATCTGTTTACCGATCAAATTCCAAGAATTTTATCACATTAATATCATTCTGATATACTTATCGTAATAAAATCAACTTAGAATAGATCGAACTTGGTAATTTCTATTGATGAACTTAAACCGAAGTACTAGGTTCTACAACCTCAACTCAAAGCGAGAGAACTGGGAATTCAAGCCTTATTGGGTATGGCGACACCACCTAGGCTTCTCCCGGGTTCCTCTGAAGAGAACATAATGCACCCATATCTTACGGGGCAACGGGGAAGGAATTAGTCTTTCTAGACATAGGAGCAAGCTTACTATATCACACTGTATAGAAGACATGACTATGAACGGTTGAAAATGAAAACACCATTTTTATTTTTAAACTCATAACCTTTTGAAAATACCTTTCAATCGAAAACGAGTAAATGGTTTTCAAATACCCAACCTGTTTTAAAACCTTAGGCTCTGATACCACAACTGTAACACCCCCAAATCTTAACCCATTTGGAAAGGTATTACCGCCAGTGACCTCAGTGTTCCTTACCGAGATCACCCAAGGCTTTACCGTTTAAATACAAATCATGAAATACAATGATACAAATGGATAACCTTATTCATATAAAACATGAGCCCCGGGATTACATCTCAATCCCGAATAGGACAAACACAAAGTTTAAACAAATACAGCGGAAGTCTTAATAAACAAATAACAGAGTAAATAAGTTACAGCGGAAGTCTTTCTTGAAATATTACAAAAAGGGTTGTGATCGTAATGATCACCTGCCCAAGGATCTCAACCTGATTAAAAGATAATTATTAAAACATCCAAAAACAACCGTCGTCTTCATAGTCAATCTAGTCTCCTCATATCTTCGCTCTATCTGATGTGCCGAATCGAACGGATGACACCAGCCAACCATGCAGAGAACAATTGCGGTACAAAGCAGAAGGTTCGAAGTAGTTGTATTAGGTTAGACTCATCGTTTCTCGAATAATAACCGATAACGATAATCAACCTTCATACTTCTACTGAATAACAACAAGAGGTATGCACAAGAGAAGATTCTGGAAGACTGAATCTTCACAGAAATCGACCCGAAAGAAGACTCCAACGGATGTGAGTCTTAAGGAAATATGACAAATCTGGAACGTTTAAAGAATCAGACATTAGTGATTTAAAATCTGACTTAGATGTTTCGGTTCACGACCAACCTCACCGCTTACAGCGAATCCAGATTGGAAAGAGAACGTATTCTGATCAAAAGTCGAGACGAGCTTTCCTAGCTACACTATTTACTTAGCTGTACTACTCGCCAAAGGTATATTAACTATGTGCACTCGGGCACTTTATCTTATTAAATTCCAAAACGAGCATTACGTTATAAGCTTTTAAATCTCCACCCGAGAGATATCGGATCTCCCCGCAAGAGATATCAGACCTCCCCACAAGAGATATAGAAAGGATGAACCTTGGAAGATTTGGCACTAGCGAAGTGCGCCAACCCCGAGTAAGGATATGGTCATGACCAAAGAGAAAGTACTGGGGAAAATCCACCAAGTACCAGTTATAAAGAAACAGCTAAACCCCCACAAGGTACATAGCGTTCCTAACCACTAGTGCTAACTAAACAGTTCTAGCACAACAATAGTTCGGGATAAATCCACATAAATGCTCTCAAGGTGAACATAAATAATAGCATTGTTCTAACAGATATACAACCTATTATAATATCATCTTTTAGTTTTCCAAAACAGTTTACAAAACCATTTCCAGACAAACATAATAATCATTCCAAATTAATTACTCAGATAAACTACTGATAATTAATGTAAATATGGAACGATGAGCAAGAGCGAACCGCCACTTGCCTTAATCCGCTGAATTGGAACAAGCCTAACGACGACGGGATTCCGGGCTCGACACGGGTATAGCTCCGACAGCACAACAACCTTCGAGTTGACCCATAAAGAAACCCTAAGTTAGATCCGACATAACAACAGTACGAATCTAAAGGAAGACGAAAGGAACGATGCCCGAACAACGACCACCCAGGGCCGAGGCCAAAAGAAGCCACGACCTTCTGGCGGCGATCGTCGGGTTCATCACGGCGGGCGCCGCGTTTATCACGGCGGTCACCGCGGTGAACCCAGAATAGAACGGCGAGGGCAGAAAACTCACCAAACACACGCGAAATGCTCCCCTTTGGCCTTGCTTGGGTTCTGACCTTCAAAGTCAACCAAGAGGCTACTCAAGGGCTACTGGAACACACCAACAACACCCCCGGCGATCACCACTAAACTCCGGCGAAGCAAGCTTTTCCGGCGAGAAGAGATTTGAGAGATTTAGGCTGAGATTTGTGCCCAATCTGACCCAAAACCTCCTCAATTTATATCCAAAGCCCAAGGGGACACCTTGATGGTCTACAACGAGGCGGAGCAGGGCTAAATCGGCGCGTCAGAGGCTCGCCGGTGACTTCTGGGTTTTACCCGCTAGCTAGCTCGCGGCGGGCGCCGCCATTCACCCGGTGGCCGCCTCACAAAACCACTACGGCGGGCAACTTACGGTGGTCGCCGCCCTTAATGCGGTGGTCGCCGTTTTCTGGTCTTCGCGCCCAGCTAGAAGACGAGGGTACTGTTGCCTCGAGCCCTTCGCGGTGGTCGCCGTCACCGTGGCTTTGCCCTTCTCAGCTTTTGGACGATATCGACTTAACTCGGGATAAAAATAATCGTGCACGAACGAGTATTAACATCCAAAACACGTTGTCTGTATAATATTTCACTGAGAAAAATATTACAGAGATTGAGCACATTACAGAATGTCTTAAACTCTCTGAATTAAATCGGACGTATAAAACGGGTGCTCGGGAAAAATTCCCAAAATTCCAAAATATCCTTACAGAATTACGGGGTATCACACATATCATCCAATCTTGGTATGGGATGGTGGTACTTAATGGTTATGTTATTGATCGCTCGACAATCAACACACATCCGCCCAGTACCGTCCTTCTTTGATACCAAGATGACCGGAACTGCACAAGGGCTAAGACTCTCCTTCACGTAGCCCTTGTCAAGCAATTCTTGGACTTGACGTTGCAACTCTTTTGTTTCCGCGGGATTAGCGCGGTACGCAGCCCTATTAGGTAATGTTGCCCCCGGTATGAAGTCAATTTGATGCTCAATACCTCTTATCGGAGGCAACCCCTTAGGCACTTCCTCTTGAAAGAGATCATCGAACTCTAACAAAAGGCGAGTGATGGGCTGTGGGAGTCCTTCAAGATCATTCAAGTTGAGAAGGATGTCCTTGCGAATGAACAAGAGACAAGACTCCCCACGCTTGAAGGCTTGATTGACCTCCTTGGACCGAGCTAAGAGCATATGACTAGAGGCACCTCCCTTGCCCCCAATCGCCATTTTCTTACCTTTGGTTTGCTCCTTAGCTTGGATCCGACGTTGCTCCTTATCCACATGATCAGCCATGATTTCTTGAGGAGCTAAGGGATGAAGAGTAATCCTTTTCCCACGTAAATGGAAGGAATACTTATTGCTCACCCCTTGGTGTATGACGCCCCTATCAAACTGCCATGGCCTCCCCAAAAGAAGGTGACAAGCAGTCATAGGCAACACATCACACAAGACCTCATCTTCATAGCCACCAATGGTGAACTTGATTATGGCTTGCTCGTTAACCTTTAGAGGGGTGTCGGAATTCAACCAACAAAGGGTGTAGGGTTGTGGGTGAGGAGTAGTGATTAGGTTGAACCTATACACTACTTCTTGGTCAATGATATTACAACATGACCCCCCCCCCATAAATTATCATGCTACACACCTTTCCATTAATAGTGCACCTAGTATGGAAGATGGTCTCCCTTTGGCTAGGTACATTAGGTCCTCCGAGGCTATGAGCACTTTCTTAGCCACAAAACAGTCCCCTTCGGCTGCAACAACATGTACCTCTTCCTCGGCCTCCTCATTCTCAACAACCTCTTCTTCATACTCATCCTCAGATTCATATTCTCCTAGAGTATTAAGTAGAACTTGTCTTTTTGAGGGGCAATCCCGGGCAAAGTGCCCCCTTCCTAGACACTTGTAACACATGATGTCCCTTGCTCGGTTCTCACCCTCCCTTCGTTGGGTTTGAACTTGGCTAGGGGGTTCTCGTCTAGGGTGACTAGGTTTATCACCTCTAGTTGGTTCCAAGCGTCTAGGTGTAGGTGGTGCTCCTTTGGAGCTTTGCCAAGGGCGTGAGCTATTCCCTTGGGGGCGTCTTGAAGACAATGCTTTATACATACGATTAGTATAATGAAGCACTTCTTCCATAGGCGTCCCACGAGGAAAATGTTGCTTACTCACGACCGTTTTGAGTTCATTATTGAGATGGTTAATGAATTTGGAAATAAGATACCCTTCGGGAACTCTAAGTCCGGACCTAAAGACCAAGGTCCTTAGCTCCGTATAAAACTCATCCGGGGTTTTATTCCCTTGTTCGAGTTGTTCTAATCTCTCATGAACTCTCTCGGCATAGTCATCCGGAACAAACCTATCCCTAAGAGCCCGTTTGAGTTCTTGCCATGTGGTCACTTGGGGGTGTCCAAGGAACTCTCGTTCCTCCTTGTCCCCAAGCCACCATTGATAAGCAAAGCCTTCAAACTTGATTGTAGCTATAGCTACTCGTTGAGCTTCCGAGTAGTTATAGTACTGGAATATTTGATCGGTTTTTTGTTCCCAATCAAGATATACCTCGGGCTCACAATTTAAACCAAAACTTTGTACCTCCAATTTTACGCCATGTGGTCGTGACTGCTCCAAATTGGTCGGGTATTGGTTGCCATAGCCACCGGCACCGCGTGGCTTATAGGGCATGTAGCCGCCTTGCCCTTGTCCTTGGGATGCTCCGTCTCTGCTTGGCGCATTCCTTAGGGGGTGCAGTGATAGGGGAATAGTTGTCGTATCACCTAATCAAATAAATCCTAGCAAACCTAAACAAGTAGTTAGGGCAAGCAAGGGTCGAATCCACAGGGAGGAAGGGATTAATCTATGTGTTGTTCGCATGCAATAGTAACAAGAGGGGGGTTTTGTAGGTTGGTTGGTCACAAGCAAAACAAACAAAACAAAGTAGAATGGATGAAATATCAATAGAGAAAAACACTTAGCCAAGTAATGTCCACATAAGTCATTCAAAGGTTGTTCATAGATTAAGTCCTATCTTCCTATTCGGTTATTCCTGTCCCGATCTTATGTAAATTCAGAGGGAAATCTTCCACAAAGAACCCTTACCAACGAATAACCCTAGTACCACTAAAGGTTCAACCCAAAGGCAGCAATGCATATAAGAATTAACCAGGATACACAGAATGCTCGCTCAGATGCATTTACCATGTAATTATCTCTCCCTACAATAGAACAATTTCAACCAGAGCATGTAAATTGTAGTTGCTACAGCAGAATAGGACGTTAGCCCAACAGTTTCCTAATCCTAGCAATATGAAAATCACCAATAACAACTAGTTGCGCGGGCTAGTGCAATTAATGAAATCCAATGGAATAAGCTTAGAAGAGATAATATAACTCAATAAGAATAAATACATAGGAACAAAACCTCACAACCAGATGAATAAACTCATGCTTCCATTACCGGACTAAGCCAAAGAGGCTTAGCTCCTCATAGACATGGTGAAAACATCAAAGGAAAAGAAAACAACGATGAATGAAAATTGCACCTAAAGTGTGGAAGATTTCAACCCTAATGCTAAAAGAAAGTATTTATAGGGCTCTAACAAAATGACCTAACCCATTAAGAAACTAACTAAATTAAAAATAAGAAAAAGGGAAAAGAAAACTAAAAAGATATTTCGGAATAAGTCCGAGCCTCTGCCGTGTCAGACCCGCGATCGCGGGTGGTGGACCTTGATCGCGGCCCATGTGGCTCCGCGCCCTTCAATCTCTCTGCGCTCGCAGAAAACTCTCGACATGCTCCGAGGCCCGCGATCGCGGCACCCATGCCCGCGATCGCGGTTAATGCTCGGCATTCTTGTCCTTTGCCTTGCACCAACTCGTCTCCTCTTCACTCCTTGGCGTCTTCTCTTGATGGCTTCCTTCCTCAGTGTCTTCATGATATCCAAAGTAGCTCAAACACCAAAAACACCAACTTCGCCTCCAAACGTCATACACAAGAATGTGTCTAAATCTACCCGAATGGCACCAATAAAACCTCTAATAACTCTTAGTTAAGCCCTACAAAGTAGTGCTTATCAAACTCCCCCATGCTTAGACCTTTGCTCGTCCTCGAGTAAACTAAAAGAAAGTCTACTCCTCCAATGTAGCACCCAAGGTCTCAGGAAGCAAATCCTCCAACTAAGAGTTACCTAACCCATTCCAAAGCTCCTAGCACCAATCTCATCTACAACACATCCACAATTCAACAAACTTGAGGTCAAGCAGAGTACTTCCCTCAAGCTCAACCCAGACATCCAATGGTGTAAAGTGACCTCTAATCCTAGCCTCCATCTATGACTCCTTATGCCTCCCAGAGTGACCTACCCAACAATCCTTCTTTGGCTCCTCTTCTTATGTCGCCCCTCCAGGTAAAATGAGATCCTAAAATCACTCCTCTTCTTTTGACTCATTTTGCCTAGGAGCCCTTTCGGGTTTTCATCCTAGCCACTCGTATTTTTTTCATAGATGTGCTCACATAAGCTCACGTCACTCAGACACCTTTTTACCCCAGCCTAGCGCTGGTCCGGGCTACCTGCTTATTACCCAAGCCGCTCTTTCGGGTTTTCGACTTGTCCTAGGATTTTCATGTATGTCTTTTTTACTTTTTTGACTTTTTCAATTTTTATTTATTTTTTAAACGAAATGCTAAAATTCAAAGTGCAATGCTGGAAAAAGAATATGTACAAGATAGATAGTGAATACTTCTACTCCCCCATGCTTAAATCATGCATTGTCCTCAATGTATGGAAGACAAAGAAAAAAGTAAGGGGAATAAAGAAAGAACTCACTGAGCGTACGCCGGGGTGGTAGTCTTCGTCAATAGCGCTAGGAAGGTACTCAGGGATGTAGGGATCCCCATAAACTTCATCATCACTTCAACAGTCGGACTTCCCAAGAGATAGATCATGGAATGCTGGAACTCCGAACTCAGTATGCACTGGTGGTGACGCACAGGTGAAGACGTACCGCAGGGAACAACAACAATGGATGGATCAAGGGTACACCGGTTGTTGCTCGCGAACATGATGAAGAAAGACCGCCTCAGAACCGCCATGAATGAACCGCCGTGGAAATAACCGCCATAAGGGAAAGAACCGTCGTGGAAGAATCGGCATGGAAGGAACACCGTGGAGGAACAGCGATCGCGGTAGTGAAGGCCGCGATCGTGGGTAACGTACGACTTCTTTTTTTTTTTTTGAAGAAACCCTAATTCGCGGCGCGCCGTGGGCCCGCGATCGCGGGTTTTGTGCCGCGATCGCGGTTTTTGCTCGACTTTCTCCGGCCGCGATCGCGGGTGTTATGCCGCGGTCGCGGTTTCTTCTCGGCTTTCCTGCGTGGTGTAGTCGAAAACAAAAACAAAAACAAAAATAAAAACAAAGCGAAAACACACCAAAATAATGCGAGAACAAAGAAAGAAAGACAAAGGAAAAAAATACATACCTCGGGTTGCCTCCCGAACAGCGCCTTAGTTATTCTCATGGCTTGACATACTACTCATCCTCCTCAACTAGGGTTGCTCACAACAACTGAACTCCTGGGGCCTGGATCAGGCGGATGCCTCTTTATATGCTCCATGTTGAGCATTGCCCCCAGTCTCCTGCACTTCGTGATGGATGGAGTGCTGTTCATATCTATGAATGCACTTGCCATCTTCAGAAATGGTCTGCCCATCATCTCAGGGGCTGCATGTATGTCCTGCCCCGTGCCCAGCGTATAAAAATCAGCCACTTGGATCAATGCTTCCTTTTTGTGCCTCCCTTTTGGCTTCTTCTTGATGTTGCCCAACACCCTTAAAAATTCTGGGCAACGAGGGGTGTTGTATGCCAGAGTGACCAGAGGAATGTTCGCCTTGCGGCTACTGAAGGTGTCAAATAAACCTTTGTCGTTCTTCATCATTCTGGTGTCCTTCAGAGCCACAGGGAAGGGTGTAACGGGGTGCAGCAAGACAAGTGGGAGAGAGTTTAGATGCACATACTCATCATAGGCATCCTTGAGAGGGTCGGGGACGATTTCGGGAGGAACAGTCGCTTCTGGGGAAGAACCGCGATCGCGGTTGGTAGGTCGCGGTGACGTCAAATCCTCGAGATTTCCCACAGTGATCAGGCCGCGATCGCGGTCTTCGGACCGCGATCGCGGTTTACTCTCGACTTCTGGCCAATTTAATTCAGCGAAGGAGCCGCGATCGCGGTTGGTAGGTCGCGGTTCCTGTTCGTCGGTTTCTTTCTCGCTCTCGACCTCTTTTTCTTCATGAGGTACCTCCATACTCTCCTGGACTTCCTCCTCAGCGACCCTTTTAGCCTCATTCTCAGCCCCGCACCTCAGTGGCACAGCACAGACAGTCTCTTGTGTATTTTCTGCTGCAGGGACTTGAGATATTTCGGACTTCAACTTCATCAACACTTGATTTAGTTGGTTCAGCCGGCTCTGGATACTGGGGGTCGCCTCTTGCTGCTGTTGGGCTACCGTTTCTACTCTTTTTCCCAACAAAGGAACATTCTGAACCATCGTTGTATTCATTGAGGACATGTTCTGAGCCAGGGTTGCAATGCTTTGCGTCAAAGTGTTGAGTGCGTCTGCACCGGGCACATACAAACTTGCGTTCTGTCCTTGGACTCCATATGAATATGGTTGCCTGTACGGTGGTTGATTTCCATACGGACTGAACTATTGTTGGTGTGAGTATGGCTCATGTCTCGGCCCATGCGAGTCAACACCTCTTCGTGCATTTATTGTAGCTACGAATGCGGGAAGTCCTGGACAATCATCGGTGATGTACAGCATTGCGTGACAGATTCTGCAGGATCTGATTGGTCCTGCTGCACTCGAATAGGGGTGATATACCCTCTCTGGGGAGAATGAGTAGGAGTATAGGTCATCTCGTGGATCTCCCCAAAAACTCATATCTGTATCAAAAGCAAAAAGGAAAAACAAAAATTAGTAGCACTGGTGTGGACCGTAAGATAGGTCCACACCAAAGTAACACGCACACAAACAAACACACAGGAAAATCAAGCCTTGCCTCCCCGGCAACGGCGCCAATTTGATAGGGGGGATAGTCGTCGTATCACCTAATCAAATAAATCCTAGAAAACCTAAACAAGTAGTTAGGGCAAGCAAGGGTCGAATCCACAGGGAGGAAGGGATTAATCTATGTGTTGTTCGCATGCAATAGTAACAAGAGGGGGGTTTTGTAGGTTGGTTGGTCACAAGCAAAACAAACAAAACAAAGTAGAATGGATGAAATATCAATAGAGAAAAACACTTAGCCAAGTAATGTCCACATAAGTCATTCAAAGGTTGTTCATAGATTAAGTCCTATCTTCCTATTCGATTATTCTTGTCCCGATCTTATGTAAATTCAGAGGGAAGCCTTCCACAAAGAACCCTTACCAATGAATAACCCTAGTACCACTAAAGGTTTAACCCAAAGGCAGCAATGCATATAAGAATTAACCAGGATACACAGAACGCTCGCTCAGATGCATTTACCATGTAATTATCTCTCCCTACAATAGAACAATTTCAACCAGAGCATGTAAATTGTAGTTGCTACAACAGAATAGGACGTTAGCCCAACAGTTTCCTAATCCTAGCAATATGAAAATCACCAATAACAACTAGTTGCGCGGGCTAGTGCAATTAATGAAATCCAATGGAATAAGCTTAGAAGAGATAATATAACTCAATAGGAATAAATAGATAGGAACAAAACCTCACAACCAGATGAATAAACTCATGCTTCCATTACCGGACTAAGCCAAAGAGGCTTAGCTCCTCATAGACATGGTGAAAACTTCAAAGGAAAAGAAAACAACGATGAATGAAAATTGCAACTAAAGTGTGGAAGTTTTCAATCCTAATGCTAAAAGAAAGTATTTATAGGGCTCTAACAAAATGACCTAGCCCATTAAGAAACTAACTAAATTAAAAATAAGAAAAAGGGAAAAGAAAACTAAAAAGATAATTCGGAATAAGTCCGAGCCTCTGCCGTGTCAGACCCGCGATCGTGGGTGGTGGACCTTGATCGCGGCCCATGTGGCTCCGCGCCCTTCAATCTATCCGCGCCTGTAGAAAACTCTCGACATGCTCCGAGGCCCGCGATCGCGGCACCCATGCCCGCGATCGCGGTTAATGCTCGGCATTCTTGTCCTTTGCCTTGCACCAACTCGTCTCCTCTTCACTCCTTGGCGTCTTCTCTTGATGGCTTCCTTCCTCAGTGTCTTCATGATATCCAAAGTAGCTCAAACACCTCCAAAAACACCAACTTTGCCTCCAAACGCCATACACAAGAATGTGTCTAAATCTACCCGAATGGCACCAATAAAACCTCTAATAACTCTTAGTTAAGCCCTACAAAGTAGTGCTTATCATGCAGCAAGGGTCCGTGAGACCTAGGAAGGTCATTGGGCTGCATCCTTGATTGCTCCCCAAGCCTTAGTCCAGAATCTGCATGGTTAGTTCTAAAAGGCATGGTAGTAGAAGCAAAAGGAAAGGAAAAGTTAGAAGAGGCATATTCTTCCCTTGTAGTACTCATGTTATCTGCATGCCCTTGGAAGCCCTCGGTCACGGCATGGTTTGCCACTCCTGGAGTTGGCAAAGGCCAAGTTATCATAGGCACCGAGAGTTGATCACCCGGCGGCGCAAGGCCTAGCACGGAGGAGGTGTCGGCGCTTGCTCACGGTTGAGACCCTCCTTGACCTTGGACGGATGAGACGCCCGGCATGGTCCTCTATTTCTCTTTCATGGCGTGCATGAAGGCAGCTTGCTCCTCCCTCATGGCGCTCAAGTGTTGACGGGCGCGCTGGTCGGCTTCCTCTTTAGAAGTTTGAAGGGCTTGGAGAAGTGTCTCCATGGTGATTGTCGAGACCTCCTTGGGGTCCTCATTAGTTGCTTGCTTATCTTTGGGATTCACCATCTCTAACCTTCACAAAACAAGCACACGACAGCCACAAAATCCAAGAAAATTCCAACAAGGTACGTAACAAGTAAGATTGCCAAATTTGCCTAATTTAAATTAGGACTCGGAATCCAACAAGTTCTTGGGTTAAGGTGGCTCCTATATGCAAAACACTCACAAAATTGAAAATAAAGTGCACCACAATCCTTGTCAAAAGCTTAAGTTAATTCACAACTCAAGCAATACTTGTAAGTACTTGTTTCCTATTACCACTTACTAAGGTTAGCTCAAGCAAAAGGAATTACAACTTCACTGACAAGTGCTTCACAAAGAAAGAGTGTACGTCTTCTTCTTCTTTTTTTCTTTTTTTTTGACTTGTCTTGACTTGCTCTTTTGTACAATATCAAGCCGGGTTTTTCTAAGGTTCTTCTCTTTTTCTTTTCTTTTTTGACGTAAGAAATGCAGAAAATATAACAAGAAATTTGCAAGGCAACTCGAGTAACCAATAGCGTACGCACTTCGGACTCGTTCCTCCACAAGAAGGCCCGATTTGCAATTAACATAGGCAATTTAACTCGGATTGTTTATGTTCCAAATAAGGAAAGCAAAGACTCAAGATCCTATAACTAAATGCACGACTAAATGGGATTTAAGAGGTTGAAGGTTACACTTTTCAAATTTCAGCAAGCATTAATTGCATTCAAAACACACATTAATTCCTAATTTGAAGGTTGTGATTCTTCAACTCCTAAAAACGTCTACTTCCTATAGGTAATTCTGACTTCCAGATCTACTCTAGATACAGGACACAAAACACCAACAAAATCAAGAACAAAAGCAAGAACAACTCTCGGACGCAAGACTCACAATTACCAATGCAAGGGCACGAAAATAAGGAACTTGTAGGACTTCGGCCCTTGAATTTAAAAGAGAAATTTGAGCAAAACTTACGTGCTCTGATACCAAATGTTGTGATCAAGGGATCTTGAAGCTACGGTGCAAGCTTTGCTCGTCGATGGAGGTGGAATCGCCAAACTAGGGTTCTTGGGTGGACGAAGGCATGGAGGAGGCTCGAGAGTGGTTTGGTGGCGGAGTTGTGGCAGATAGTTGGCGCACAAGATCTTATTTAAAGAGGGAAGAAGATTGCCCGCAGAAGTGAAAGGGGAGAAGGAGTGTGGGAGATAATCTCACTCGGCACACTAGGGTTTTTGACGCAAGAACACTTAGGAAAAGAGAGAGAGAGTTTGAGATAATTTCTGGTTTAATTCATGCGTGCCTTTTTCAACCTTCAAAGAGCCTTTAAATAGGCCTATAAAAATGGTAAAAACGCCTAAGAAAAATGCCAAAAGTCAGGCTCACAAACAAACCCTAAATTCACTACCGGAAATGTCTAATTTAGGGACTTATTAAATTCAAGTGCAATAACCACCAGGCAAAGTGGTGAATCTCTCGGCCATGGGCTTGGCCCATAAGAGTAGACATCTTGGGCCAACCCATGGTGAAGGAAGCGCCGGTCAAAAGAGATCCAGAAGCGGCGGCGCCTCCCTTGAAGTCCTACATGCCGCTAGCGCCGAGCTCCCCGGCGCTTGTTTGAAGGCAGTTGACGAAGGCGGCCTCGGCGTGGCTTAGGGCGGCTTGGCGTGCCAAACCCTTGTGGAGGTCTTGGAGAAGCTTCCTAGCCCTAGACCTTGTGATGGCTCCAGGGATTGCCTTGTCATCTTGGACATTGGACTTGGTGACGCTTGCGCCCGGCGCCTTGGCTTTGTCTTGGCTAATGCCTTGCTTTGGCTTGGCTTTGGCTCTCCCATGCATTTCTTGGCCAGCTCCAGCTCCAAGTGTATCATCCATGTGCTCCGCGCCTTGATCCAGCTCCGGGTCCTCCATAGTGTCCATGGAGAGCTCCTCGGCGTCCATGTCCTCGGCGGCGCCTATGGTGTCCTCGGTGTCTTGGCCTTGATGTGGCATGGTCACATCACACCGCTTGTGACGAGGTAAGTTGGAAGACCCAGGGTAAATAGGTTTTAGGATGGGAGAGGAATTATGGAACAATCAACTGTTGTTCAAGATATGGGCTGAGAGGACATATGCATAGGACTTGCTACAGGCGTTTGTTAAGTTGAGAACACAGATCCCCTTAATATGTGTAGTAAGAGATCCATATTTTTCTTTTTATGTCCACATTTTGCTTGTCGTTTGATGTTTAAAGCATCCATATAATATGTGTAGTAAAATATCCAAACTCTGCAAAAGATCTCTTACCACTCATATTACTTTTGAACCTAGTTAATGCAATTTGCTTAGCACTTTTTTCGTGAACATTTGTTGCTTCAAAGACAAAATCCAGTCATGGTCGTTCGAGTATCCTGTCATGGTCAAAAGGGTTTCAATTGATCTTATTTTGCACTAAGTTAATGTATTCTAGTTCCGGCTAGTTTGTGAACTTTATTGGTATAGTTAGAATTGGTTTAATTGATATTAATTTGAAAGTAGTTAATGTAATTTTCTTAGCACTTAGTTAGTTAGTTTGTGAACATTCGTTGCTTCAAAGACAAAACCTAGTCATGGTCGTTCGAGTATCATGTCATGGTCAATAGGGTTTCAATTGATCTTATTTTGTACTAAATTAATGTATTCTAGTTCTGGCTAGATTGTGAACTTTATTTGTGTGGTTCAAATTGAATTAATTGATATTACTTTGAAAGTGGTTAACTGATTTTTTTATTAATTAGTTAGTTTGTGAACATTCATTGCTTCAAAAAAGTCATCTCATCATGGTTTAGACTGTTTCCTGTCATTATGAATAGGGTTTCAATTGAAGTTAATGTATTTTGGATTCTGCTAGAACATTCCGTCATGGTTTTAATTATATCATACAAACCAAAATTATATAAAATGCATCACAAAAATATAAATATTACATATTACATATATTAAGTGGCATTACATAGTCACTCACATCTCATGCGGAAGACATGGCGGAGACTGGGAAGAGGTGTGGGTGAAGCACGTCGTCAACCTCTCCGGTCACGATGTAAATTTTGATGAAGGCCACCATCCTACCAAGGTCAGCAAAGTCGGCGGCGTCTTTGTTGTTCTGCAACACCCTCAAGGTACGAGGGCTTCCATGCAAGGGTACCACTTCAAAGAAGAAGGAGGTGTCACGTTCACAATTAATAAAATTGTAAAGTTGGCCAATGAGCCACCATATCTCTCATACCATGTCGAACAATGGGGCTCGGTTTTCAGATATTCCACCCTCGTAGACATGGGTGGTATTCTCCCATTGGTGTGGACCGTGGTGTACACCCTGTATGGGGGTTGTTCAGCCATGAATGATGTAGGAAGAGTTGTAGATGAGGATGATGTAGGAAGAAATGTAAATGTGGATTATGGAGGAGAAGAGGTATATAAAGAGGAGTCAAATGGAGTTGGTTGACAGGTTATGATTAATTTAGGGTGGTTTTTTACATTACTAGGTAAGGTACAGTCAATCATAACAAGCATTTACTTTAGATATCCTATCAGAAATGTATATTTTGTACTAACTGTTACCCAAGCCATCTTGTATAGTACATATTTGAGAATCATGTCAATGCTTTTTGTTTGAAAAAACCGCCAACAGTTAAAAGAAAGAGTATTACAAGAAAATATGAGTATTAAATATTTTGATTGAATGTGGACAGGAATCGTGTCAAATCCGACTATATATTTTCCATTAAATACTCTATAACCATGAAAGTAAAGTAATTGATATTTCGGAATTCACACATCCCACAACCCTCTTACACTCATCATGTCATGCTCACTACTTTATAATTTGTATATTATTTCATGGGACGATGACCATGAATTTTGTCACGACAAGCCCTTTGTATTATTTACACAACTCACTTTTAATTGAATTCCGGCAACTTCCACTTAACTCCACTTAACTATGACTTAACTGCCATTTAACGGGCACTTATTTGCCACATAACTACTACTTTTATCGAGTATTAAGTTGGAAGAAAACAAGCCCTTTTGTACTATTTACTTATTCTTCCATGCCATTACTTCTCATGTCACGCCATTGCTTTTATCCCGTCTGGTTCCATCATTATTTATCCTGTCACATTCTAATGTTTATTCCGTCTGCTATTTGTTGAAGTTGTTGTTTGTTCATGTTGCCATAAGTATGGCGTAAACTAAGACATTTTACAAAAAACATAGACAAAGTCTAACGTTTGGTAAGGCATATGCCTTACTATAACATTATTGAAATCCAAACAAATGTCTGAAGCATACTAACATCAAAACCAAAAATAACCTAATTTTTTTGAACAACACATGTTCGACCTCCACAAAATATCCAAACATCCAATTTAAAACCCTTCGTTCCATATGTTCGACCTCCATACCCCGTCAAACACGTTGTGATCCATATCCCTCCTAAAGTCGTCGATAAATTGGGCTACCAGAACATCAATATTGTCCAACTAGCATTGAGCATCTCTATGTGTTTCAAAGTATATACCGCATAGTCCTCACTAGGAATAGAAAATGCATCAAAGTTAAATCAAGTATAACATCACAAATTGGATAATGAAACGTATGGTAATGATATTTCGACTGAGGAAGAGTTGTACATGTTCTTGTTCTGCTTCACTTCTATAATTCCGGAAAATATAAAACTCCTCATGACCTCGATGTTCAAATTTCTAGGCAAGTGGCGAGTATTGGCTGATGAGGACAGGAAGACACATGGTCACTGGGAACACCATACCCTCTACATCCACGTCTCTGTTCAAATCTAGAGCTCAATCATATACATTGATCTTCCATTTTTGTGGATCGATCTATAGAGCAATCCAGTAATATAACAAAACCAACCTACGATCCTCAATAGAATTATCCTATAGATCGATCTGTAGAGTACAATCATATACATTGATCTTCCATTGCCACATTCAACATACAAGACCAACCTACGGTCCTTAATAGAACTATATTGTAATATAACAAAACAAATGTCCCCCATTATCCACTCTATTACCACAATCATAATAACCAATCTGGGATGACACAAATAAAGAAATTGTCAAAGATATAAACTCCAATTCTGACAAACACGACTAAAATCATGTCAATATGTCACAAAGAAAATGATCAAAGATATAAACTCCATCTTGACAAACACGACTAAAAGTCATATCACTATGTCATTAAGAAAACTATCAAAGATATAGAGTCCAATTTGAGAGGAGCATATGTCATACCTCTTTCATTTTGCCTTCAGCCTCTATCTTCTGGATGCCTTCAGCTTCAATCTCACCAGTTTCTACCTCTTTTTGGCTGCCTTCAGCCTCAACCTCACCAATTGTGATATATATCTGGCTTTCTACCTCAGCCTCATCCTCCTCCCTTGCTTTATTATCATCATCGGTCATCCTCCTTCTCCCTAGTCTCATTCTCCTCCTCAGCCTCATCCTCATCCTCTCCTCCTCCTCAGCCTTAGCCTCATCCTCCTCCATAGCCTTATCTTCATCCTCTTCCTCCCTTGGTTTCATTTTTTTGTCACCACCCTTGTGAAGTTTTTCATTTTGATTACCTTGATCACCACCACCATCATCGTCATCATTGTCATCCTCAACTTTCTCATCGCCACTCCTTATCCTCAACCTTAACGTCCTCAACCTCCTCACCCTCAACCTCATCTTCCTCTACCTCCTCATCATCCTCTGTTTCTTGGTCATCCTCATAAACTTCCTCCTCGTCCTCAACAGACTAATCACCACAGGATTCAGAATCCTCCTTATACTCTTCAATCTTATGTTTCCCCTTTGACTTGCTGTCAGTTTTACTTTTAGACACCTTAGACACCTCCTCCTGGTATGATATCCTCTTTTCCACCATTTCCATCCTCTCAAGCACTCCTTTTTTCATCATTTTTGTCATTTTGAACAAATCATTTACAACATGCATCACCTCTGATGAATGCACAGATGCATTACTCGGGCCAACCCCAGAATCATCATCTTTTCCTTGCTTCTTCTCTTTTCCCTTCTTTTTCACACGCTTCATTGCTCCCTTCACAATCTTGTCAAAATGTTCGCCATCCCTTTCATGTGCATAGTAACAGTCAGACATCATTTCCACCTTATGTTCATCCAAAATAAGAATGCGTTTAACCTCATTTGTAAGATAAGCAAAAGCCACCTCCAAGACTCTGTGTTGAAGGAGTTCCTCTGAAAACCAATGAATACCTTGAGGCATTGTAGATTCTCTCAACCTTGATGCAAATTGGAGCTCAACTGTTGGCACAACTTCTCATACCCATATCTACAATAACAAGTAGTTTGAGTATTAGCCAATTATCAAACCACACAAACAGTCTAGAGATGATGCACGTTTATATCATGTCACCCTACATCAAACATCCAAAACCCTATATAATGAAATCTCATTGCAAGGCATAAAAGAATGTGATTTCTTGGTGGCAAAACAGAAAATTATGTTGTGTCATTATGATTACTACTCCATCCTAACAACCCACAAAACTCAAGATCATGATTTCATCCAATTTCAAACCACACATACAATGCATGTATATATGCACCATGATATCATGTCACCCTATATTGTGACATTCGGTCAACATGTAACCTAAAATCTGAATGGAATGCACATACAACTATGATGCAAAACACATCTGTTGTTTCATTATCTAAACTACTCTATCCAATCAAACAACACATAACATCACATTTGTTGTTATATATGAACCATGATATTCTGTCACACTATATATGCACCACGCAAATCACACAAACATCCTGTATATGCATCATGATATCTGGTTACCCTGTATTAAAACATTTGGTCACACTATAGCCTAAAGTCTGCATGTAATGCATTTCATATGTCATACACCTACACATTTGTTGTTTCACTATGAGTACTACTCTATCCACACACCATAGAACTCAATAAATCATATTTGAATCATTAACAAAAAGATATAAATCCTCACAGTTCACAGTCTTACAAATCATCTACCCGAAACCCATTGTAAATGTAAAAAATGCATAAAATAAATCCTTGAAACACAACTTTATTCCTTGAATAGAATATGGAATTCTTGGTAGGTTGGACAATAGTTTTGCTTTCTCTACTATTTGCATCCTTTTGGCCAATGATGTTGTCAATGACTTGTGTAGCTCTTCATAAGCAACCCTTCCTCATGGATACTCCCAAAACATATCCATATACTCCAATAGCTTAACATGTTGCGACTTCACCAACCTCTTCTTATCCCCTCCTAGAAACAAAACCCTCAACTATCAACGATAGTGCCAACTTCAATTTGTATGTGTCCAGCTCACGATATTCTTTGAATCTGTCATAAACATCTTGTAATTTTGTCTTAAGACCACCTGTACTACCAAAAAATTGCTTCATCACTAGCCTGTCACCTTTCGTATCCACAAATGGATTCTTCTCACAATTCAATCCCTCAATCGAAAATTTCAATTTGTTTCCTACCACATCATACTAAGACTCTCACTTCTTCTTTGTTTCAAGTTGCTTGAATAGAGCTGCATACAATGTTTGTGAAAAAAACGATAGTTGTTGCAACATCTTCATTACTCTCCCAAACGGGCCATTGAAAACCCGTTGCCAAATTGCAAGTGTCAACTTGTTTTCAATCTCACACACAAAGTGTACCCCACAGTTTATATTAAATCATCATTAGAATGGTTCCCCTCTGCAATACATGTACCTAATCTGCAAACCACATGAAAAATTTCATAAAAAAACAAGAAAATTGCAAATGGAAACATTTACGAAGCCTGGCAGGAGACATAATGTAGAAAACTTACGTCCCCTTTGAAGCCTATGGGTTTTTTCGCCTTCAACACTTAAAATTTTTCATTTCCCTATACTATTTTTGTTGGGTAGACTTCTCCTCTTTCGCTTTTGGGCTAATAGATCTGGCCTTCCCAGATTTTTTGGCTATGGGTTTCTTCTCACTGTTAGATGCTTTTTGCCTTTACTTTTTCTTTTAACTTCATCTCCTCTTTGCTTCTTCTTCTTTCGTTCTTGACTGTCGTCTTCTTTCCTCCTCCTTTTGTCTATGTTCTTCGTCGGGCTCGCTTTCTTACCGCCTCTAAGAACTACCATTTCTAGGCTTTTATAGAGGTTCGGAAGTGGAGGGCAACAATGGATTTCAGAGTAATGTAAGTTGAGAGGGCGGTTTGGGGGTTAAAGCAAGTTGTAAAAATGGAGTTGAAAGAGTACATTGATGGAAGAAAGAAGATAGTTGCAGAATGAGAAGTTGATGACGGTTCAGAGAGGTGAGTTAATGGGGGAGCTTTTGGAGGGAAGTTGAGAGGGAGCGATTTTGGGTAATAAATTACCTAGCTAAATTAAGACTAAAAAGGTAAATATAATATTTAATTATAGGGTATTATTAAAATATCATTAAGTTTACATTTTTCTAATTGCAAAACAACCAAAAGAAAAGGAAAAATGAAAAATGAATATACCTTTTTTTAATTCCGAAAATAGGGACATTGGGCATTGATGCAAATTTTTTAAACTATTTTACCCCTAACTAGATACCCATACAATAAAAATTAGGTATGTGTGTTAATTCCAAAATTCATGGACTAAAGGTGCAATGCAATTATTGTGAATGCCTATTTTTGCTAATTCTTCATCACACAAATTCTATTTCACATTCTTTATCATACAAATTCAATTCCAATTTCAATTCCATTAACAATCATACAAATGCATTTTCAATTTCATAATCATACAATTTCAAGTTAACCAAATCCGCATGCAATTACAAATTCAATTTCTCAATCCAACAAATTCTGTTTCACATTAATAAAAAAAAAAAAAATAGATCCAATTTCAATTTCCATTGACAATCATACAAATCATTTTCAGTTTCACAATCATACATTTTCATGCTCACGAAATCCACATGCATTTTACAAATTCAATCTCAATTCTATAAATAACAAGAGTAATTTACACGGTAATTTAACTCATCAATAATCAAACGAAAATTACAAATTACAAATTACAAATTTTAATTCAAATATATGTACCTAATGAGCACCCACATGCTATCGTGAGGATCGACCGGGATTGCCAACTCGCCTTCCACCCTACAACTGCCCCCACAATATCCAATTGTTCGGAGCTGCCACGATGGCCACCATCACGTCTAGCCTGGCCGCCACCTTCACGCCTAGCCCACCGCCACCACTTGTAATAATCCTCATTTCTATATAAGGGTATTAGTGTAATATTTTTTTATTTATTAATAAAGGATATATTATATCTTTAAGTCATTATTTGTTTAAATTTATTTTAACATTATGTTAATTTAAGTTTAAATAAACTTATCAATTTATCATAAATTATTTAAGTTGAAATTAACAACATATTAATTAAGATTTAAATATGCTTAAATTTATAAGAAAATGTGATTTAAGCTTAGAGCTGGCCTAAGTTAATTTTACTTTCATCTTGAATTTAGGTTAAAATGTGTAAATAAACAAAGGATAATATTATAAATAAGTTTGAAAAAAATTTGTAATTTTTAAAATTTAAAATAGGGGTATTTTTACCATAAAGTTAAGGCCAAAAATTGTAATTAAGCATAAAAAGAAGGGCCACGACTGAAGACAACAAGTGTCTTCTTCCACCTTTAGACGCGCGAGCTCAAAGCCTCTTCCATGGCGGATTTCGGTCCTTTTTTCGACTAGATTGGTCAAATTAATCAATGGGAATTGCAGATAACGATCTAGTGCATTAAACCCTCAATTAATTTGTGTTTTGATGAGCCAAATCAACGGGATTTTGTCCGGGAAGCATGAATGACATTCGAATCGTGCGAATTGAATTTTCAAATATTCGACCTCATCCGCTTCAATTGGGAGGAGAGATTTGTGGGATTGTGTCGAGGGCATTTATGGACACATTAGCCTTATAAACACCCATCCATCATTCACCCAATTCATCGAATTTCAAGATCTAGGGTTCGAGTAATTTCAGAATATTTTCGGTTGTTTTTGGGCAAAATGCTTTCTCCACTGAGCATCTCTACTCATGATTCTAGTGTCCAAATCTTCGTCTCGAAGTCACGAATCCAACGACACCAACCACGAGCCATTTGGTGGTCAATCGAGCCCGAATCGAGTAGATTTACACGTGACCTACTTGTCCTCTGTTTCGGTACATAGCCAAATTGTGTTTTTGTGTTTTTTTTTTAAATTTTAATATTGATTATTTAGTAAATTAAGATTAATTAGGGATAATTTGGATTAATTTAATTTTATGGATATTAGAACTAAATGAAACTTATTTTTTATGATATTATCTTAGGTTAAAAAATGTTAATTTTTAACATTACAATTAGATAATATATTTGGTTAAATAATTAATTGGTGTTGTAAATAAATAAATAAAATTAATTTATTTGTAATATGATTATTTATAATATACGACTAAAGGATTTTTATCATCGTATAAATAATAGTTATATTTGTGTAACCTCGACAATTGATTTATATAAAGTTAAATCAATCCAATTAGAAATCGATACGAGTAACGTTCAATCCGTTTATAATAAATTTTCTAATTATATTTATTTGTGTGAATTGGGTACGTCTCGGAATCGCTATTGGGAACGAAAACAAATTCAGAATCCAGATCATTGATTCAAAGCAAGTTTCTTCCGTACAACGTTACACCGTTCAACCGACATCTTAATCTGAGGCAAGTGGCGGTTCGCTCTTGCATTTATTCCATATTTTCATTAATTGACAATTCATTAATTGTTTCAATTAAGTTGGGATAAATATTTCTATTTTGTATTTTGGAAACTTCTGTGTTGTAATGGTGTAGAAAAGTATGAATTATATATTAGGTTGTATACATTGCTAGTGACGACCCTTATATATATGTTCTTATTATTATAGGGTGCTTGTTGAGCTTTGGTGTAGAAATTGGTGTCGACTTGTATGCTTAGTTAGCACGAGTATTCGTAGGAATGCTATATACCTCGCGAGGTTTAGTTGTTTCTTTATAACTTGGTATTAGGAGGATTATTTCCCTAATACTTTTGGTCATGACCTACCCTTATTCGAATATAAGTAGTGGTGCACTTAGCTAGTGTCGTTATTTGGGATTCATCCCATGATATTCTAGTATCGAGATGGTGTAGATTAAAAGCTTTAATGTAAATGCATGTTTTGGAATTAAATAAGATAAGTGCTTTTATGCACATAATTATACTTCGGGCAAGAAGTACAACGTGGAAATCGCTCAGGTTCCTGTCTAAAGTAAGTCCCCTTTCCAATATGAATTCGCATTATGCGGTGAGGTTGGTCGATGACCCAAATAGTCAAAGGAGTCGATTTTAAAATCTTGTTGTGATAATTTTAAATGTTCCCAAGCAAATACATATAATTCCCATAAGACTCAATTTCATTGGAGTTTTCTCTTGAATCATATTTTTTCTTTGTTTTAGTAGAAATATAGTAGTTATATACCGTTTATCGAGTATTATTCGAGAAACAAGGGTAGTAACTATATACGACTACATAGAACCTCACATAAATACCCTTGCACAGTCTTTCATTAGACTAACCAACCGTTCTCTTTCCTTGCATGGTTGACTGGTATCATCCGTCCCATACATCACATTAGTCGTTTGTCTAAGGCTATCTCGAAGTAACGAATCAGAAAAGAAGGCTTGCAGTTGAAGTTGTATTTGAAAGTGGTATTCTGAAGTTGTTTTAGTATCAATTTAATCTTCTTAAATAAATGTAAAATTTAGATAACTTAGTCATGTATTTAGGGTTTTAATAAAAAGTCTTCCGCTGTAAATTCATATGGTTTTGTAAAACTAGTCTTCTCAATTTATGAGAGAAATTTTAATAAAGATTGTGTATTTGTTTCAGAAGTCTTCCGCTGTTTATTTTATTTGTTATCAATGTATTTAAGTATAAATTGTTCCGATTAAAGCTTAGGGTGGCTTTGGACTTTAAAGTCTGAGGTCAATGGCATATGTCACCACCAACATAAGTCGGGGGTGTTACACCACCATGTACAGTCCGACCGCCACCACGTCAAGCCAGGTTCCCACCACCACGTCCGGCCTGGGCACCTTCGTTGCTACCTTAAGCACCCTCGTTGCCGCCATGTTCGGCCTGGGCAACGTCGTCGCCTCCATGGGAGTCATTGGTCTCTATTTTTTGTGCAGATGAGAGGAAATGTCGAGGAGAAATGGGTGGAAAGAGGAAAGGAATAGAGGAGGCCGAAGGTTGCCTAAGGAAGAGAGGAAGTTGGGGGAAGATACCGGAGGCCGTACCGGGGAAGAGAAGAGAGGAGAATGAATAGGAGAAAGAGGCGACCATGTGCCTCTCATTTAACCTAACATGGCGCGCGGTCCCTTCGCTTACCAAAGGGGACCGCATGCCAATTTTTTATTTTTTTTATGGCACGCAATCCCTTAGCATACCAAAGGGGACTGCATGCTTCAATTTTATTTTTAATTGGCACGCATTCTTCATGCGTCCCGAGGAAGGGCTTGTTTGATTTTTTCCAATCAGATATTCAAATATCCGAATAGCATTACGAATTTTGTATCGGCATGTAGTCTCCTTGCGTACCCCTAGGATACGCCTACACAATATGTCTATAGTGTGTATATTTAGTAAAAATGAGCATGTGTATAGCATCACCCTAATCTACTATTTATCTAATAAAACAAAATCTTAGTAAGCGACATGACATCCTCATAATGAAAATGCAACATATAATTTTCTTAGAATTTTACTTTTTTAAAAATCTAAATTTATATAAAAAAGATTAGTATCATAAACCTAAACTAGTTCCTAATTTAGATACAAATGAATCACAAAATAAACTAATCACTTCCTAATTTTGCATACAATTTCCTAATTTATATATAATTCAATCACATAAATAAATTAATCACTTCCTAGTTTATATACAAATGAATCACACAAATCAATAACAAAGACTACCAATACATAACTTCCACAACAATCTACTATATATACACTAACCTAGAACCTAACTAAACCACATGACACCCCTTAATTAAGTCACCTCATCATTTGCCATGTGTCATTCTCTAATTTTTTCACTTTGTTTTAATATATTTAATCACAAATTAAAATTTTCTATCCTAAACCTAGCACTAATTTCTCCCAATTTAACCCTAAACCTATCATTAATGTCTTCCTTATTTATTTATTTTTAAAAATCAAATTTATATTGATATCTACGTATGTACGTTATTACACACATATTTATATACATGCTTACGGTGGTATATTGGTGTGCCACCCTCCCTACCCCGCTAGCTATTAATACAATTTTTATGAAAATCTTTGATTGTGTATATTCAATATTTCTTTATATATTGTTATTTGTATGTTGAATGATTTCCTTCTCGCTTTAACCATATATATATGAATTAACCATATATACGAATTGATGATTTCATAATAAGAGTTTTTTTTACACATTTTCTAATAGGATTTGATCGGTTAATTTTAGTTAATTATATTAACTAATTTTTTTCATTTAATCTATTATTTATATATAATAGTAAAGTTAGGGATGATAATAGGCAGGGGTTCTCATCACGCCGATTCCTTGCAACAGGGGCGGGGCCAAAGAAGAATTTTAATCACGACATGGGGACAGGGAAACCCGCGGGGATCTCAGATAAATATATAATTTTCCTAATTCTCATATCCCTAAACCCTAAATTTCATGCCCTTTAATCCTAAACCTCATACATTCCAGATGGTACTTCCTAAATTTGAAACCTATACACCCTAAACCCTATTATATATGCATTTAAATAAATTTTATGATTTTTTCTTTTGTAGAACGGGGATGAAGATTTTTGGCGGGAAACAGGGCCCCGAGGGGGACAAGGACAAAGACTAGGAATAAGGGGATAAACGAGGATATGGACGAGGATGACACTCACTTCCCTCTTATGAATCCGCTTTGTGACCATCCTTAACTAAGATAGAAATGAGTCAAGTTATCTTTCGTTACAATTTTTTTCGTAATGCATCACTTGTTATTATCTGATTTCAAGTTTTATAATTTTATATAGATTTTATTCTAATTATGTGATTATATTTGTCAAATTTTAATTTCCTTTTTAGTATATATATTCCATTATTTCGTAAAAGATCTTTATATAAAAATTTTGGTGTGATTATGCTCTTAATAAGTTATTTTTATTTATTAAAATAAGATTATATATAATTTGGTTTATTTCTCTACCTACTTAAATGTATCTATGATAATTTATATTATTATAATCTAAATTTAAAATTTATAATACTGAAGTATTTGTTGTCTAAGGCCATATGTCCCATCATCAAGTCATAATCTATGACACGTTCCATTTTCATAATTTTTCACTTTATTTATTATACTTTTCTAATTAAATAAGTATAGCATGTTTATCTGCAACTCTTTTATGACAATCTTTTTTTATATTTCAATTTTCAAAAATATGCTTCTGTAATTCATATACATAACAATTTTATACCTTATTATCTTTTTGTCGTTCTATTCAATAATTTACGAAATATAGGCTTACATGTCATTCTAACCTTTGGATTTTGTTAAAAATAATCGTTATTTGTATATTTTAAGTGACATTTTATTAATGAGTTGTAAAGATTGCCGAAAATTGGACAATCTAACCATTTTTCTCTCATGTCTTCAACTATAAGGTAAAATAAATATTTGCAATTGACAAGTGTTAATAAAGGTTAATAAATGACATGAAGAAAGAATTGTTTTATTTCTAACAATGACACTCTTAATCATCTAAAATGTCATTTATTAATAAACAAAAGTGTAATAAATATAACAATCTATTATATTAAAATATATATCTCAGTAATCACTATTTTTATTACAAATTGCATTATATTATCATACTTTATGTTAAATGATTTAAAGTGTTATTAATTTGATAAATAAATTATGTTATATTACTAAATTTTATTTCTAATTGCGAAATTAACATATTTTTATACAAAATATTAAAATCGTTATTACATAAATCACGTGCGAGAGGGAGTAAGCTAGTTTTAACACGACACAGTGGCGGTGAAATGCAGAATATATTTATTATTTTTGGTTTCCAAGACAAGTTAATTAAGGTGAAATTTCATTTCACCAAGCAACAGGAATTCAATTACAGTAGCTAGCATACAAGATCTCATTGCCTAGAAATACACACATATATTTATACACGATTGCTTTTTGGCGCATAGGCATTTTTGCCTTTTGGCGCATAGGGTTCACACGTAACGTGTGACTGTAATCCACACGTAACGTGTGACTCACTTCTACACGTAACGTGTGAGATGTTTTCACACGTTACGTGTGGATTACAGTCACACGTTACGTGTGACTGTAATATAATATAATTGTATTTGTAGTATTTAGGGTTTAGGGTATTTGTGTAGGTCATATTATTGTATATTTATAGTATTTATTTATGGTTTAATGTTAATGTTTAGGGATTTTATATATATTACAATGTTACGTGTATGAACATTACATTATATTATTATGTAGTTGTTTATTTAAAATTAATAAAAAGAATGCCCCAAAATAATCAACATAAAAGATAGAATAGACTTGTTCATTACGTTGGATGACTACAACAACATTTAACTCACAATGCAAGAAATAATACAATTTTTTCATAAACTTAGAAAGCCTAGCACAAAATAAAAGATATCGCCTAGTTGCGTTTGAAGAAATTAGGATAGTCTCTGGTAAAACTTCGCGGCATATCATGTCTCTGCTTTGATAAAATGGCTTGTTCCATACAAAGGGTAGTACGTAAACAACATTACACAAAAGATACGACATCAAGGCAGTTTACGATGTACATCATTATATAGATTGCGGTTATACCTACGCATCTTATCCAGATCTTGTAAAAGTTCTTGATTTTGCCTAACAAGATCTTGATTTTGCTTAACAAGATCTTGATTCTCCTTAACAAGATCTTGTTTTCCCTCCATTGTTGTCGAATAACCGCGTGTGCCCTGTCCTCGTACATTGAATCAATATACTTCCTGTATAAACACCCCAGTCTTGGGCATCCCCAATACCTCATTCCGTAGTTCCACTGCAAATCCCAAGTACGGATAATGGCTTTCAAATTACACTCGCATTGTGGAGCACTCATTTGTTGATGGTGCCTATTTGGGTTTGATGATGATTCGGATGAAGATGTCATTATTTGTGGTGCTTGATTTCCTACAAACCATTAATATGAAAAGGCCAATCACAGTTACTAAATCAAAAGAAACTGGAAGAAGAAGCTTACCCACAAATGAATCTTCAATCCCGCTTGTATTGGACTTGTTGCAACCCTAATGCCTCTTATATAGTGAAAATGAATGTGTTTGACAACTAATATACAGTTGTATACAACTGTAGTATAAAATGACCTCAACCACTATCATTAAAGACCTCAACCACTAGCATTAATAACTTTTCAGCAATGTAACCCTAAACCCTAATTGTAAGTTCCTCTCCTCAATCTCAGAAATAATGTAACTCGCATACCCAAATTCAACCTTATTAATTAAAGATAAATAGTAAACCATAAATCCTAAACCCTAAACCCTAACCCACAGTTTAGTTAAAGATAAATAGTAATCCTAAACCCTAAACCGTACCCTATATACGCTAAACCCTAGTAAGCACACGTTACGTGTGGAACACGAGCACACGTAACGTGCCAAGCCACTCCAGACGTTACGTGTGGACAGGTTTGCCACGTAACGCGTGGTTCAGTTTGTTGCAAAACGCATTGAATAACCGTCTTGTCCCCACCTAACTGTAATAATGGCCCCATCTTCTTCCCCGGCTAACAACCCATTCGAACCCATTTCGAGCCTAAACCCTTATTTCAAACACTAACAAAATCTTATTTTGCACTCTCAATCTTTCTACAAAAAATGGACAATCTGAACAACAACGAGTATTGGAGCAACAATGGGGAAGATATTCCACTTTGGAACGAGGAAATTTCTATTAAGTAATCCTAAAGTTCTATTTTTTTCTTGTTTTGAAAATGTTTAAAGTTCTAAGCTTGATGGTTAGGGTTTAGTGAAGCTATTTTTGGGGTGATAATATATTTGTTGTTTAGGGTTTAGGGAAGCTATTTATGATATTTGTTGTTTGATCTTAAAATCTCATTTTATTGTTTTGGGTATTAGAAACAAAGATTGATCGTTGTTTAGGGTTTAGGGCTGCGAAATGGTTGTTACATTGAAGAACAGTTTCACACATTATGTGTGAAGATTGTCCATACGTAACGTGTGAAACTGTTCAACACGTTACGTGTGGACAATCTTCACACATAACGTGTGAAGCCATCACACACATAACGTGTGAAATCAATTCCAGAAACCAAGTTTCATTATGTAATATTGCACAGTTTGATAGTAAATGTGCCATTTTATAATTAGTGCACTAGTTGATGACATGATTTCGTGTATGCAGACGAACTATCATTTATACGAAGGGTTAAACAATATCTTCCTCAATGATTGGAGCACTCCACAGAAGACATTTTCGGTTTGGGAAACGCCCCAAAAGACATTTCCGGTTTGGAACACTCCAGAAGCATCTTCATCTCACGCTACTCCACAGCTGTGCTTTCCATCCCTACACACACAGCCTCAGTTCAGTGTACCACCTGAGGAGGATGTGTACGTCTCTGCCGATTATTCAAGGTTTTTCACAACTGAAAAAATCTGAGAGTCTAGAGAAGAAGCCTTTTCGTGGGCGCAAGAGATGGCTAAGTCTAAACACTTTTGCATCAAAAAGTGGAGGAATAAACCTTCCACCCCTCGGGCCCTTGGGGGGACTTGGTTACCGTGTGATAGGCATGGACAAAATGTGCCTAAAGGAGCTGACCAAGTGAGAGACATCACAAGGTCGAAGAAATGTGGGTGTCCCTTCATGTTGAGGCTGAAAGAAGGGCCGAAGGGATTGTGGAGGATCATTGTACAAAATTGAACTCACAACCATGTCATTGCAGACAATTTGTATGGTAGTGCATTAGCTGGGCGACCAACCGCTGAAGAGAAGGAGATTATAAGGGTGATGACGGTCAATCATTGCAAGCCTCTGAAGATTCATACTACAATCCATTCGTCCCCTGGAAATGTAACCAAGATGAAGCAAGTGTACAACCTCATGCATGAGATACGAAAGAAGGGCATGGAAGGAAGAACAGTTGTACAGCAGTTCTTCTATGAGTGCAATGAGAATGGGTACTTCATGGAGCATAGATTCAACAAGGACACCAACAAAATAACGAATATCTTCTTTGCAAGCCAGGATCAGTTTTGGTTGTTGAAGGCATTTCCGTACATTGTGCTGCTGGACTCTACATATGCAACTAACTGGTTAGTAACGTCCATATCTAATATACTCTTCATTTGTTCATGTCACGGTTAGGATGCCATTATATTTTACATATGATTATGTGTTCAGCTACAATTTGCCCTTCCTTGAAATCGTTGGCATCACATCAGTTTGGAAAAACTACAATATTGCCGGGGCGTTTCTGGAGAAGGAGGACGAAGACAGTTACAAGTGGGCCATAGAGCAACTTGCTAAGATGTTTGCCAAGGTGCAACGAGCACCCACATGTGTGGTCACTGATCGGGAAAAGGCGTTGATGAACGCCTTAGAGAAGCAGTTTCCAGCAGCAAAATTCCTCCTATGTAGGCGGCATGTGAGGAAGAATATTGAAGACTTCGGGAAGAAGGCCATGGACAAGTTTAGGGGCACAGCGTTTTCCAACGACTGCATGAAGCTCTTCAAGGAAACGACCATACAAGGGTACGAAGCATCACTCTCGAAGCTGAAGCGTGATTGGAGGAAAGCTCCAAAATGTCTTCAATACTTACAAAAAAACTGGCTTGACCCTTACAAGGAAAGAATCGTCTCCGTATGGACAGATACAGTGTTCACGCTGGGTACTACCACCACTAACAGGTTTATGCATCAACTGTTTATCTAAATTTAGCTAGTTATTTGGACTTGGTTAGACCTTTACAGTTTATCTAAATTTAGTTTGTGCATCATTGTTGTAATGCAGGGTTGAAGGGGCCCATTCCAGTCTGAAAAGCTTCTTCACAAGCAACGATGGCAACCTTTGCACTGTGTTCGATCAATATGATACACGGTTGCGCAGTCATATTTATGAGATTCAGGGGGCACTGAATGAGAGCATAGGAAAGAGATATACGCTGCTAACAAACACAGATCTGTTCTGCAAGCTGCACTTCAAGGTCTTTGCGGTTGCACTAGCTTGTTTGATTGAGGAATACAGGAAAGGAGAAGCTCCATTGTGGAGCACTATATGCAGATGCCAGATGAGGGTCAGAGACGGCTTGCTTTGCGTGCATGATTTGGCGCAAAATGTGAGGAACGAGACCCCAATTGAACCTAGCTCATTGCATCCGTTCTAGAGACAATTGACCTTGTCAGAAGTGAAGACACAAGAAGAGGAAGAAGCCTGTACACGCAACATGAATAGATCGTTGCTTGAAGAATTTTCCCGAAGCGTCTTCCCCACATTGCCAGTTGAGGTTCAACAGAGAGCAGTCTCCACGCTTAGAAGTATAGCACATCTAGAGCAGACTACTCTGGAAGAGCCAGCCAAAGTCAGGCATAAGGGTCGGCCTCAAGGAGCTCTGAACTTTGCCACCAAAAGACAGCCGTCATCATGGGAGTACACTGACCAACAGATGGACGGAACACCTCCGAAAAAGCAAAAAGGAAGACCACCGAAGACGGGCCTACCCTTACCATGTGGTGCCACGTCATTGATCAAGAACCCGTGGCGATATCGTGGCCAGATCCCCAAGTGTATGTTCCCACACGTTGGAGGATGGTATGAGATAGAGCCTAATGGAAACTGCGGGTACAGAGCAATTGCGCATGGTCTGGGCTTAGGGGAAGATCAGTGGGCTTTTGTTCGACGTACCATGATCGCTACGTTGAGAAAAGAGTATGAGCTACTCGCGCCACTTTGGGTGTCTACGATGACACTTGAGGAAATGGAGGCGAAGCTTGATTGGTTTCCCTCGCCGAACAGGCCGGCCCCACCGGAGACGTGGTTGGAGCTCCCGGATATGGGATGTTTGGTGGCAACGGCATTCACATGTGTGTTCGTTACCGTCGGGGGTTGCGTGGGGACGACATACCTGCCTATGAAGGGGGCGACAAACGAAGCATTGACTGGCGAGTTTCGGAAGACGGTATGCATTTGCCATGTCGCGAAAGAGCAACATTTTATTGCGGTATGTTAATACAATCACATTTGTTTATACTATCTTGTGTTAAAGCATATGTATGATGCATTGATTTTGATGTAGAATGGGCTGGCCAAAACTTCGCCCTTGCCTCCTATTTACTCGGGGTGGCTGTATCATCATGACCCATGTGCGGGTGATTACGTAGATCAATGGCTATTAGACCGTTCGATGGAGTACGAACCAGACAAGGGCGAACCGAAGACAAAACGAAAGAAGAAGGTCGAAACAGTCGATTTATGTAATGAATGATATGTATGTATTATGATTACTTACCTGCTGCTGAGTGTAACGATCCTCTTGAGGGAGGATGAATGGATGTGTATGCTACAGGTACCACTGCATGTAATCATCGCTACACTCATGGGATTGGCAGACTGGAGGACCCATGGCTTGTAGGCTAATGGAATGTTCATTGCGGGCATTCCATGCATGTAAGGATCTATCGTATTCCACCGTGTAACTACTGATCTTCGTGCCCCTCCATGCCTTAATTGGAACAATTGGTGGTCTTGGACATTGTTGTGCACGCCCAAACTGCCTAGCTACTCGATCCGGCATGTAAGGCTCAGTGACCCACAAATAGGATATGACTCCATGGAATCGCGATGAAGCAAACATCCCATTGTTGAAGTCAATTGAGCCGTATGGCATCCACTCAACCTAAACAAAATTGAATTTCAAACAACTTATCATGCATATATATTTTAACATACTAGATAAGGACCGTATATGCACTTACACTCTCAGCACGCATCTCATCCAGCTCCTCCCTATAATTTCTGGTCCGATTGGGTTCATGAGACATGTCCCATTTTCTGGCGTATGGGATCGGCTGTTGGGGGTCCCAGTAAACACTCTGTACAGGTCTAAACATGGGAAAATATTGATATATCCATGCCTACAAAACAATTACATATAAGTCATTTCCCAAATAACAAACATATAATATATCTATAACAAAAATTCATATATTTTTATTCAAGCCATTTCATACCTGAATCAGAGTGAATCATGTGGACATGACCCGCGCATCCTTCCTTGTGCACTCGCCCAAGCTGCGGTACACGTGTGTAAGAACACCGGTACCCCATGCATAGTTCGTGACTTTTGTGAGATCAGTCACGAACGGAGTGTAATACACGGGCAACCGATGTTGAGACTTGTCAGGAAAGAGGGCAGACCCCACCAAGTACAACAAGAACCCAGCCGCCTGCTTCTTGTTAGTCAACACCTGGCAATGAGTCTTAAAATCTCCCGCATGCACGTTACCGGCGACGATAGCATCATCCTCCAGCTCAAAAAACTCATGCGCCTGCTCCATCAACGCCTTCTTCAAATCATTGCGTGAGAGCTGCTCGTGCCATTTCTTCGGGGGACCCATGTCTTGCCCTTGTATTTGCAGCCCAAGGATCATCCACACATCATGGAGAGTTATAGTCATCTCTCCCCATGGCATGTGGAATGAGTTGGTTTCCGGTTGCCAACGCTCGACGAAGGCACCGATCAGTGTCTCATCCACATGCTCGTGCATGATGTCTGATAGATGACATAGCCTGGACACAGACGCCATGCTACCCCACGCATCTCCCAACGTGCAACGCCATGAGCGTAACTGCTTCCCTCGCTGCTGGAACCTCAAGGGTGGCACCGTCTGTATATGAACATAATTAAGTAATCCTTCGGACTTATTCAAATCAAGATTAATAATTAAAAAAAATACAGGTAGAGGATGTACGCCACGTGGTTCACAAAACTCTTTAGGAGTTCAGGGCTCTCCGGACCTCCAGGAACGCTCACCACCAGTTCAGGGTCGTATCTCACATTCTTCTTTGATCGAGGTGGTTTTGCCCGCGAAGAAGAGGCTTCCTGAGGCTCTTCGTCCCCGCCCGGAGCGTCATCTCTTGGGATCCAGGCATTGCTGGACTGGTCCTGAGTCCCCTGGTCCTGAGTCCCCCATGTATTTGCCTGATCTTACATTTATTAAATTGATCATATGCAATAAGAATTTGTAAACAAATGCATGTTATACTAAATGTACTTATCATCGGCTGATGATAGGGAGCGTTCGGGTACAATGCCGGGTTCTCCCACGGGTTGTCCTGCTCATCAACCCCCTGATAATAATCCCTCGGGATACGATGAGGGCTCACGTGCGGCGGGAGTACCGGAGGACTAAAATTCCGCCCATAGTAGTTATTCCGATCTATTGTATCAGAATAACCATGCAGCGGACTCCCCTGGTAGTCCCGGTAGTTGTGAAGAGGCTCAGACTCTGCCCTACCTCCATGAGAAGAAGGAACCGCCATCAAGCTCTGAACTCCTATCATTTCAGCGACCCCACTACTGCTACCGGCTCCAGTCTGGTATGCACCACTACTGCTACCGGCTCCAGTCTGGTATGCGCCACTACTGCTACCGGCTCCAGTCTGGTATGCGCCGGTCTCATCATCTCGATAGCAGACATTCCTCCATTGCCGCCTAAACCTGTCGACCTCTTCACTAGTCCTATAGGACTGTTCACGTACAAGGTTACGGCGTATCCGACGTTCAGTTCTGTCCCCATGCTCCATCTGCGGTTACATATCCAGACATTTTATTACCCAAAAAATTTACAGCGAACAACTCGGTCAACAACTCGGCCGAGTTTTCGACCGAGTTGTTCACGGTGAACCAGAAGCCCAGATGCAGAGAATTCACACGTTACGTGTGAACTAACGTCACACGTAACGTGTGGTGCACATTCACACGTTACGTGTGAATGTGCACATTTCAATTTGCCGGGGAGTCGCCAGTGGCACTCCGGCGACTCTCCGGCCGTCTTCTCTGACGAGCATTCACAAATCCGGCGAGTTTTTTTCATCAAAATATACATGCAATTCATCCAAAATTCCACAATTTTTACAAATCTATCAATACTATCACTTCCATATTTTCACAAAAAAATCAACATAAATCCTCATGCAAACAATAACTTCAAAATTACCCAAAAAATCAAAAACAACCACAAAACCTTCCCCAAAGCATAGATCTACCACCCTAAACATCAAAATAACATAGATCTACAATATGGATCTACAATTCCTAACCAATAACTTCAAATCTAACAAAACAAATCAAACAACGACGAGTAATAACTAACCTTTCAAAGATCTTGAATGTAACGCGCGGAGTTGATCGATTCGTCACGAGGAGAGCAAAGAGACGCGTAACGAGGAGAGCAACAAGAATTGCGGCTTCGAATGAATGAAGGAGGAGAGAAAGATCTGGCTTTTAAAGCCAGATCCATGCCACACGTTACGTGTGGAATGTACACACACGTAACGTGTGGATGTGTCCCACGCGTAACGTGTGGGATAGTCTCACACGTTACGTGTGGGGCTTGAACAGGTGCCTTCCCGCGCATAACGCGGAAAACCTATTCCCACGTTACGCGCGAGCCCTATGCGCCAAAAGGCAAAAATGCCTATGCGCCGAATAGTATGACCCTATTTATAAGCTAATGCGTTTTTCTTCCTTTCTCATTTTTTTTGATAAGGTATAAATTACACCGGAAATCACAAAAAACTAGATTTTTCAGTCTATAACATCATTACGGATGAGAACTAAAAGTTCTAGATTGGCTTGAATATCTTCTAAGGAACTTAGTTTGCCCAGCTTTGCAATATAGTCGGCCACAACATTTGTTTCTCGAAAGACATGATAGATCTGCACTGAAGAAAACAGTTGTAAAATACAAAGGATATCAGAAATTAAAATTTTAATATCCCAAGGACAGTGCCGGATCTTATTTAGGACGTTTAAAATAGTTAGGTTATCGCATTCAAGATGAATGTTGTTAAAACCTAATTCATAGGCTTTAACTAGAGCATTCTTGATTGCAAGTATTTCTGTTTTTAACGGGATTGAGATTCCACATTTTTCTCCAAAAATGTGAATTGGTTCGCCTTTGCTAGTTCGAAAGATAAATTCATAGCTAGAATCACCATTAGTCTTTGTAGATCTATCCGTGATAATTTTTATTACATTATCCGGTGGTTTTTTCATTTTTTCTTTGGTCGTCTATTTTTGTTGTTATTGCTCTTTTTTGTTGAGTCTCTTCCAGACAGTCTGGGTTCCAGATCTTTGTTTGTTTCCAGTTATGGATTTGATTTTTAATGTAAATAGGTACATCCTTTATCATGTCAGTGTCATTATTTTTTCTTCCAAAACTTTGTTGGTTTCTATAAAACCAAATTCCCCATCAAGAGACTGCCAATTCTAAAAATTATGGTCTATTAATTTTATGTAGGATTTCCTCAATTATTTCAAAAGTTTTTTTTATTACCTATATTTAAGGCTCTAATAATTCCATATGTTTGGTTGTTCATTTTTTCTATGGTTTTCAATGTATGGATACACTGGAATAAAAGATTATTAGAATCTTCAGTTTGTGCATTTCAGTGGACACACACCCTGAGGGAGTGCTACTCTTTTTTCAGCTAGTCTTGCTTTGGTTGGAAGTCCATTTTTCATAATTTTCTAGAGGAAAATTTTAACTTTAGGATAAGTGTCCAAATTCCAAATCCAAGAAGAGTCATAAGCTGTATATCTTTTGTTTTTGGTGATCATATCCATGACAGATTTGTGGAAAACAAACCATTTTTATTGGCTTCCCAATACATTCTATCATGTATATTGTTTAAGGGTATTATAGTGGATATTATTTGTTTAGATATGTGAGTTGGTAATATTTGTTTAATTTTTTCCCTTATTCCAGGTATTATTTGGTAGAATAAATTATGTCACTAAAGCATCTTTATTATGAGTTGGTTGCATGTTGATAAAGTCACGTAAGGGAGTTGTAGAGAACCATCTATCAGCCTAGAATTTAATGGTTCTACCATTTCCAACTTGCCAAATGAGTCCTTTACTGAATTCGTCCAAAATTTCGGTCATTTTGGACCATTGCCAAGAACATTTGCCTTGAATTCTTCCCTTTTCATTTTGAAAAGCATTGTATATATATGATACGCTCTACTTTGTAGTGCGTAATTAGGAGTTGTTACCGGAGTTTTAGGTGCCATTTATGTGTGTTTAGGACACAATATAGGAGAATGGAGTTTTGGAGAAGAAGTGTTGAATTGGTGGTTTTGAGTGCTTAAATGAAGACATATTGAAGATGGAGGCGAAACCACAAGAGAAGACCGATGGCGAGAAGGTGAAGAACGCTACAGGAACATTTCCGCGGTCGCGGAAACACACGGAGGCAGCGAGACCACAAAGACTTTTCCGCGGTCGCGGAATCCTTTTCGCAGTCGCGGCTACTGTTCACACGCAGGATCCGGGATTTTACTTCGTCCGACGTTTTGTTTACTTTATTCTTTTTTATTTTATTTCTTTTATTCCGTTTATTTCTTTTTAGGAATATTTTATTTCCTATCTTTTGGAAACTAGGTTTGCTAGGTTATTTTACATCTTTTAGTAGCAGCCTTTTCATTATTCAACATACAACATTATCGTTCAGTTTTTCCCTTTGAGTTTTATGCTTTGAAGAATATGAAGAACTAAACAACCTTTGCTTAGTCCGACGATTGAAGCCTTCGTTTGTATTTGGTTGTGAGATTATTACTCTATTTCCTTTCCTTTGATTATATCTTTTTCTCTTTGAGCTTCATCCCATGATTCTTGCTGATTTGACTAGTCTGATCATCTAGTTGATATTAGTGATTATCTATTGCTAGAGTTTGGATATTTCTAGTTGAAATCCCTTATCTTGTATAGCAACCACGATTTACAGGAACTAGTTGTGAATGTTTATTGTGAAGAGAATTGATTACATGTCGAGTACTGACTAGTTGTTAAGTATTGCATGTATCCTGGTTAATTCCTATGCTTACTGTTGCCGTTAGATTGAATCTTGATAGTTTCTTGATTGTTTAATGGTAAGTATTTTCAGGGCTAGTTGACCTGTCTATATACATAAGATCGGGACAAGAATATTCATTGGTAGAAATTGGAGATAATCTAGGATCAACCAATCAAACTAAAGTATGGATATTTGTCTGACTAAGTTATTTCGCACCCATAGATTACATCTTTTGCTTTAATTTACTTTGTTACTCATTACAAACCAAAACCCCCCTTTCGTTATTATTGGCATACAACCTTTTGCACTTAGGAAGATTGCTTACCTCTCTGTGGGATCGATCCTTATTTACCCTACTACATTAGTTAGGTTTTTGAGGTTTACTTTGATAGACATCACGACTTTAGCCTCATCAATATACTACCTTCGCTCTAATTTAAGTGTCATTTCAATATTTAAATTTGATTAATTTTATTGTCGTTTTTAAATTTTTAAGTAATTAGTTAAGAGTGAGTTATGAGAAATGTTATTGAAATTTGTTTCTACGATTTTTTCGTTTGTTATCCCCGAGGTAGGGCAAAATTCGTGAGGTGCCCCAAAGTTTTACCTATTTCAGGCGGTACCCCCGAGTTTTTTTTTTCCGCCAAATGCCCATCTGTTAATTCTCTAACGGATCCGTTAAAAAACAAAAGAAAAAAAGAAAAAAAAAACAAAATGCCCCCAAAATAAGTGTCGTCTTTTTTGACGAGCCTTCTGCTTGCCCTCGACGACAACTCGCCTCCCTTCTGCGGCCTTCTGCACATCTCGCCGGCGGCCTCCTTCAATGCTCATCGGGTCGCACCGGCTCGTCTTCACCCCGCTCGTCTCCGCCTCCACCCCTAATCACCGGCGGCCCTCCACCTCATCTACATTCCCAAGTAAGCTTCAATTTCAAGTGTTGGCTTGTGGCTGTTGTTTAGGGTTAGGGTTATTGTTGTTTGGTGGTGCACCTCATGAATTTCTTAATTGAACAGTATTGAGAGACTACAGTATAATGGTTGTTCACCTTGCTCTGATATGGAAGCTCTATGAACCTTGTTTTTGAGGGTCGTGTCTGCTCCAAAGCTAAATATGGAAGATCTATTAAATTATGTATCTTGAGGCACAACATAGGAACTTGGCCAGTACCATATGCTTAAACGAATGATTGAATAGAGCTTCCATATTTAGCTTTGGAGCAGACACGACCCTAAAAAATAGAAGGCGCCAGAAGAGAGGCGAGTTGTCGTCGAGGGCGGGCAAAAGGCTCGTCGAAGAAGACGACACTTCTTTTGGGGATTTTTTGTTTTTTTTTTGGTATTTTTAATGGATCCGTTAGAGAATTAACAGATGGACATTTGGCGGAAAAAAAAACAAAATTCAAGGATACCGCGCAAAATAGGTAAATTTTTGAGACACCTTATGAATTTCGCCCTACCTTAGGGGTATCAGGCGAAAAGACGATTGTTTTTTATTAACTTTGTCCTATAGAACTCATCATTGATTGGTTTAAAAAATTGTAATTATTGTTATTGGGAAAAGATCGAAAAAATATAAAATTTTAGGTGTATGTGTATAGAGTTATAACGAGGATATATTTTAATTTCTCCAACATGAATGCTATTAGTCAGATAAGCATCTATGCCAATACACTAACCTTGACTGGAATTAATAGGTAGGTCACTTGGAGTAATCATTTTCAAGCCAATATCCAATTTAAAAAAAAATAGAATTGTCAAAAAAAATTAAAGAAAATTATGGAGGGAGATAATTAGGATGGGGTGTTAAAGACGGAGGAGGAGGAAATGGAAGAATTAGGATACCGAAAAGGACTTGTGAGGCTGTAAAATAAATGCTTTGACATGATTAGATCAGACAATACACCACTTTCACCTTTACCCTCTTAAGATTTTGCCCAAATTAAAGCAACACTTTCTCGTTTGAAGAAACCCTTTTCAAGAAGCTTTTTGATGTGTTTAACATAACAAGCACAGAAGGGCAGTTGGTGGAGGTAATTACTACGGAGTACTGCTTTTCTGCACACTCAACTACTGCTAGCTAGTACCTCTCTTACATGACAAGTTCAGGATTGCAGTAGCCAGTAGACCATGGATGAGCCCAATTCAGGCTATCTCAAGTCTCAAGAATATAGTGCCTTTGCAAAAGGAAAAAAATTCAAAAGAATCACATTTTACACGGTGAGTTAAGTAAATGACCATTTGATAATTTTTTTTTAAATTAATGGGCCCTTAGCAAAAATAGATCATTTTTCCTCTCTCTAAACCTTATTCCCTACCCCCTAAATCCTACCCCTTAAACCCTAAATCTCAAAATACAATATTTTAGAAAGAAAAAAAACAAAGAAGAGAAAGAAAAATAATAATAAAATAAGCTAGTAGGGAGTAAGAAAAATACATAAAAATTAATAAAATTTTTTTTTATTAATTAAAAACTCTTAAAAAATCAATAGACCCAAAATCCTCCATTTTACACCCACTCACCCACAACAACACTAATTCACCATCAGGAAACTGCATCAAATGAAATGCACCCACTAGCATCCTTTTTTTCCCGTACATTCCTTAGGCTATTATTCAGGAATATCTGTAGAGCAGATTTCGATTTCCCAAGCAATATAATTTGACCCAGAGAAATTCACTCTTCTTCCCACACTTATTGTACTTGATTGAATGTTCCCGTTTAAAATTCATGTCTTAGGGTCACCGTGAAGAAGGAAATATTGCCGAGAGTTGGTATCAGATTGTCGTCCCACATGGACCAATTAACATAAAAATCATCAATTCATAAGGGAATTGGGGCCCCTATATATATATATATTAGGTTAAGTTTTTGTGTCAAAAAATTAAATTAACTTCACTGTTCTCGGATTAACTATGGCCCACTTCAAAAAAAATTCTGAGATGTGTGGCGATACTAATCTAGTTTTAGCATGAGAAGAGACTAAACAACATTATTAGTGGAATACTTAAAATTTACGTCTGAGGTCAAAGGAAAGGCAACAAGTTAAGTATGTGAAGCTTCAAACCTCATATATATCGTAGATTTACCAAAAAAAACCCTCATATGGTAGAATGACATGACAGTTGAACGATTTGACCAGAAATTATGACCTAGTCAGAGAAGCATACAGTTTAATTGCATCCCAGTGTACAATATATGTGCTAAATCTTTATGACAATGATGATTTAAAGTGAAGAGATTCAGGAAAAGGAGAAGGTAGAAGAATGATAAGACCTCAACCGTAAGATTCCTTAGATGACTGATTATTCCAGCCTTTTTTTGAGTGGATGACTCCTTCATATGTAATCTACTGCTTAGTAAGTGAAGCCAAGGAAAGCAGTTATTTCCGGATTCCTAATTGTGGCCACCGAAATTTGCAAAGTTAAACCAAAACGTGAAAGAGTTTGCATCTTGTGGTTGTAGGCATATGAACCACCTTAAAGTTAAAGATGAGACGACAAATCTCAGCAATCCTGATGAAGAAAATGCCCTTTTCGATAGACCTGAAATCAAAGAAGTAGTCAATCGGAGTGCTGGTGATGGTTTCCATGTATTTGAGCTGCTAAAATATAGATCTACCGCGACATAGACTATCCCACAGATTGAACGCGATCTTCCAAACAATGGACAAGAGACTCGAAGAAAATGCATTTTATTCAGGATTAACGCGATAATTCTATCGGCGATTACACTTTAACAATTCTTTACATGAGAACCAACCATAGATCTCTTATTATTTCCTCCCAAAGATGGACGATTGAACAAAAGATCCCTAAAAAGTGAAACTTCAAGCCTATTTATAGTCTTCGAGTCTTGCTTGTGATTGCTGGCAAGGAGCAGAGATGTGTCAGTTGGAGTCCTACCACTTTAGATGACATGTCGTGTAACACCGCCAAAACTTAACCCTTTTGGAAAGGTATTACCGCCAGTGACCCCAGTGTTCCTTACCGAGATCACCCAAGGCTTTACCGTTTAAATACAACTTATGAAATACAAATGATACATAATGATCAAAGCATTCAATTCCAAAACATAACATTGTCAAGGAAACAAGAGTTATGGGATTACAACCCAATCCCGAATAGGCTAACACATAGTTTAAACCAAATACAGCGGAAGTCTTATAAAGTAGGGTACATCGGAAGTCTTATAAAATACATTACAACCAAAGTCATCGTCCAAAAGATCTCAACCTGATTAACGAAATAACTCAAACATTCGAAAACCACCGTCGACTCCATAGTCCTTCTATTCTTCTGAGCTACTTTCTATCTGATGTGCCGAATCGAACGGATGACACCAGCCCACATGCAGAGAACAAAGTTCGTGAGTTAGTCTACTTGAATAGACTAACAAGGGTGCAAAGCAGAATGGTTCGAAGCAGTCGTATTAGGTTAGACTCATCGCTTCTCGAATAACAACCGATGACGATAGTCAACCATCATACTCCTACTGGAATAAACAAGAGGTATGCACAAGAGAAGATTCTGGAAGACTGGATCTTCACAGAAATCGACCCGAAAGAAGACTCCAACGGAAATGAGTCTTTAAGGAATTATGACAAATCTGGAATGTTTACAGAATCATACAACAACGATTTAAAAGTTGACTGAGATGCTTCGGTTCACGACCAACCTCACCGCATACAGCGAGTCCAGATTGGAAAGAGAACGTACTATGATCAAAGTCGAGACGAGTTTTCCTAGCTGTACTATAACTTAGCTGCACTACTCGCCAAAGGTTTATTAATTATGTGCGTCGAGTAGCACTTATCTGATTTATATTACAAACCACACATCACATTATTAGACTTTTACATGTGTACCCCACCATTGGGACGACACATCTTAGTATACGTTTCGTCGAGAGTGACGTACACCGGAAGGTTTGTGACACCAGCTAAGTGTCCTGTCTCTGCACACTTGTGAAAGAGACCGATCATGATCTTAGAATAGTACCAGATGGAGACGAGCCACCCTGATACCAGATTATAAAGAAATGATCGGACAAAGTCTGAGTACATTCCTAACTAACAGTGCTAACCACACAGATACAGAACAATAACAGTTACAGGATAAATCCACATAAAGGCCCGAAAGGCGATCACAGATAATAGCGTTGTTCTAACAGATATACAACCTATTATATGATTTTCAAAACAGTTTATAAATCACTTTCAGAAGAACACAGTAATAATCGTTCCAAATTAATTACTCAGATAAACAACTGATAATCAATGTAAATATGGAAACGATGAGCAAGAGCGAACCGCCACTTGCCTTAATCCGCAGAATAGAAACAACCCTAACGACAACGACGAGATTCCGGGCTCGACACGGGTATAGCTCCGCTAGCAAAAACACCTTCGAGTCGACCCATAAAAGGAACCCTAAGTTAGATCCGACATAACAACAATATGAATCTAAAAACGGCGAAAGAAATCGAAAGGAAAGACGCCACGACGACAACCGACCAAGCCAAAGCCACGAAGGCATTCTGGGCACTGGCGGCAGTCGCCGCATTCATCACGGCGAGCGCCGTAAAGAACACGGCGGTCGCCGTGAAGAACTCCGATGACAGAACGAGGGAAAAACTCACCCAAATGATGCGCGTTTCGACCCATTTTTGCCTTGCCTGGGTTCCAACCTCCAAAGGCAACCAAAAGGCTTCACAAGGGCTTCTGGAAACACCACCAACCGACACCAACGAAGCTTCCGAAATCCGGCAAAACTAACACTCCGACGAGGCGAAATATTGGCAGAGATTCGGTGCTGGTATGGCTCAAAACCCTTCCCCCAACACCTCCTTTTATAGCCAAAGCAATGGGAACATCATCATCACCCTAGACGAGGCCAAGCAGGGCTACATCGGCGCGGCCAGAGCTCACCGGCGACCAACGGGTAATGACCTCTGGGTAATCACGGCGGGCGTCGCAACTTTGCCTACGGCGGGCCGCGGCGGGCGCCGTAATTACGGCGGTCGCCGTTCCTAGCCCTGGCTATCCCAGAGTAGGAGACGACGGCCTGACACCTCGGGCCCAACGACGGCGGACACCGTTACTGTACGACGGTTGCCGTTTTTGCCTTTTCCCGCCCATTCAGCTTTTGAACGAGCAAGACATTAACCCGGGATAAAAATTAACGTACGCGAACGCGTATAAACATCCGAAGCACGTCGTCTATATTTTATTTCACTGAGAAAAATATTACAGATACAGAGCACATTACAGAATGTCTCAAGCTACCTGAATTAAATCCGACGTACTAAACGAGTACTCGGGGAAATTCCAAAATTCCCAAAATAACCTTACAAAAATACGGGGTATCACATCTCCCCCCCTTAAAAGAAGTTTCGACCCCGAAACTCAGGCCGAAAATAACTCGGGAAAACGCCTGAGCATATCTGACTTGGTTTCCCACGTCTCCCAAGCAACTTCTTCGGTCCCTGACTTGGACCACAACACTCGTACCAACGGCACGATCTTGTTGCGCAAACGCTTCTCCCGACGCTCCAATGCACACGGGCAACTCTTCATAAGTACCATTAGCTTGAATCTCGATGTCCTCATAGCTAAGCACATGAGACTCATCTGGCACATACTTTCTGAGTAAAGATACGTGGAACACGTTATGCACCGGGTGAGCCGATGGCGGCAATGCCAAGCGGTACGCTAAGGTTCCCACCCTATCCAGAATCTCGAACGGTCCCACGTAGCGAGGGTTAAGCTTCCCACGCTTACCAAACCTGAAAACTCCTTTGGAAGGCGACACCTTGACGAAGACCTTGTCGCCAACCTCGAACTCGACATTCCTACGCTTCTTATCTGCGTAAGATTTCTGTCGACTCTGAGCAGTCAACATTCTCTGCCTGATCAAAGCAATATCTGCAGCTGTCCTCTCGACCAACTCTGATCCAAGCAGAATCTTGTCGGCGTTATCGTCCCAACAAATCGGAGATCTGCATCTGTGACCGTACAAAGCTTCAAACGGAGCCATCTTGATTGTAGCATGCCAGCTATTGTTGTATATGAACTCAATCAGACTCAAGCTGTCCTCCCAGCTAGTCGGACGATCGAGCACACAAGCTCTAAGCATATCCTCCAGAGTCTGGATGGTCCTTTCAGACTGGCCATCTGTCTGAGGATGAAAAGCTGTACTGAACCTTAACTCGGTCCCCATAGCCTTATGAAGCTCCTTCCAGAACCTCGACATGAAACTGCCATCTCGATCAGATACAATGGTCTTAGGGATACCATGCAAACGGACAATCTCCTTCTGATAGACCTCTGCTAACTTCTGGACTTCCCACGTGGTCTTAATGGCTATGAAATGAGCACTCTTTGTAAGCCGATCCACGATCACCCAGATAGCATCTTTCTGACCTCGAGTCTTGGGTAGCCTTGTGACGAAATCCATGGCAATGCCTTCCCACTTCCACTCGGGCACAGGGAGAGGTAGCAACTCACCACCTGGCCTGCGATGCTCAATCTTGACCTTCTGACAAGTCAAGCACCTAGCCACGAAGTCCGCTACATCCCACTTTATGTTTGGCCACCAAAACTTCTTCCTCAGATCCTTGTACATCTTGCTGGAGCCTGGATGCACAGAATAGGCTAAAGAATGAGCTGTAACACCCCTAAATTTTCTTCCTTTGAAAGTATTACTGTCGATGACCCCGGACGAAAACCCCGAAGTCACCCCAGGCTTTTCCAAACGATATAACTATCAAACCACAGTTACAATACCAAATATCATAACTTTTATTAAAACCAACGTCTCGGAAATACAACAATTTCCAAATACAACAATTTCCAAATACAACAAAATACAAAATCAGAATAATTACAGCGGAAGTCTTAATGACAAACACAAATAACACAGCGGAAGTCTTGTAAACAAAGCGACAAAATAACTTGTCAAAACACCGTTCATCTTCATAGTCGTTATAGCCTTCACGGAACAGCAACATACCTGATGTGCCGAATCGAACGGATGAAACCAGCCAACCATGCAAGGGAATAAATACGATTGGTCAGTCTAATGAAAGACTACGCAAGGGTACAAAGCAGAGTGGTTCGAAGCAGTTGTATTAGGTTAGACTCATCGCTTCTCGAATAAAAACCGATGACGATAGTCAACCATCATACTCCTACTGGAATAAACAAGAGGTATGCACAAGAGAAGATTCTGGAGACCGAGCCTCACAGCAATCAATCCCAAAAGAAGACTCCAACGAAAGTGAGTCTTACCAGAAATATGACAAATGTTGGGAAACTTAATTTATATTATACACACAAGCGTTCAAAAGCTGACTTTAGATGTTTCGGCTCACGACCAACCTCACCGCCCCAGAGCAAATCCAGATTGGAAAGAGAACTTTACTCTGATCAAAGTCAAGACGAGTTTTCCCGGCTGCACTATTACCTAGCTGCACTACTCGCCTGAGGGAATATTAATTATGTGTGCTAAAGCACTTATCTGATTTAATTCCAAAACCAAACCACACACCACATTATAAACTTTTATTATGATCTGCTCGTCCCGAGATGAGAGATTTCCTGGGAGCATATCCCGAGATTTGCTCCCGAGGTAAGTGTGACACTAGCTAAGTGCACCACCTCTATACTAAAGTATAGAGGCTAGTTATGACCCACCAAGGTATTAGGGACTAAAGCCCGTTATTCATTAATTAACAAGAAACGACTGGACCTCCTGGGCCTCAGTAAACGTTCCTACGAATACTCGTGCTAACTAACAGTTCAACACAGTCATATATCACATCAAATCAAAGCCATCAAGGCCAATATCATAGATCTAACAATCTATATATATATATATATATATATATATCAAAATAGCGTTGCCACTAACAGTATATGCAACCTATTATAATCTTTCATATGAAATTCATATTTAAAATCCACACAAAACCATTACGAACATAATAGCGCTGTATCTAGCAGTATACAACCTATTATAACAGCACTTCTTTTTATCAAATTATTTATCAAAACCGTTCCCAACTTAAGCAGATGAATCATCCCAAATTAATTAACAACAAACAATTGATAATTAATGAAAGTATGGAACGATGAGCAAGAGCGAACCGCCACTTGCCTTAGATCCGACGAGTTCGAACAAAGCTTAGAAACGGGTTCCTGAGTCTGAACTGGAACAGGTCTTGGATAATAAATCCCTAAGAAACGACCCATAACAAGATCCTAACTTAGATCCAATACACTTATATATGAATCTAAAAGAATACGAAAAGAATCGAAGGAACCAACCCTCGTACAAGACCACAAAACACAAAACCACAACACGAACCTATCTCGCCGCGGGTGCGGTGAGGTCCATGCCATGGGGTGCGGTGACTGCACAGAGGCGGAAGCTCCGACAATGCATCAATGGAGAATTTCTTACCCAAATCGTTTGTATGCTTTGATTTGTCTATGGTTTGATCTCCCAACACCTTAAACCTTCCAACAACACTCAAGAGCTCCTACTCAACTCAAGAAACACTCGATCTCTCTCACACACGAAGCTCAAAAGCTCGGTTTTAATGGAGAAAAACAGAGGAAAACAGAGGAGAGCAAAGGAGGAAGATGAAGATGGAGCTGCACTTGCTTCTCCTCCACGAATTCTCTTCCTTTTATAGCCCAAGACAAGCCTCCTCCAAGGGGACAAGCAAGGGGACAAGGGAACAACAACCCACGAAGTCAAGGGAACAAGAGACAACAAGTGGATCAAGTGGCCGAAGAGATAAGACTGTCAGAAATCTTATCGAAAAGACGAAGCTGTCAGCGCTTGCCTCGGGTGCGGTCATGCTCTCACCGCGGGTGCGGTCGTGACCATCAGGAAATCGTCCTGACTTCGACGGGGCTGTTATCTCAGCTCCGAACTCCAAATGAGGTGATTCCAAATCAAGGAGTTAGATCTAGAAGTCTATTTTAATCCTTCCAAATTTCACATTGAATGGATTATGGAATCAAAAGTTAAGACAATTTTGTTAAAAGGTCGCCTTGTATGGGCGAGGAAAGTATGGGTACGAGTTCTTTTAACCCCGGGTTAAATATATTTGTACCCGAACATCCTTTTAGCCATACGGGCATAAGAAAATTTCAAATTTACCCATATAAAATGAGGGATATTACATGAGCTTCCTTCAACACCAACTGATGAAGACCTTCCGTGTCTAGCACACAGATTCGGTCTTGAAACCACAGCGATCCATCATCCTGAATCACGAAACTGGGGGCTTTCCCATCCATCACTTCACTGCTTAGCTTCACCAAGACGATGTCATCAACTTGCTTTTCCTTAATCTGATTCAGCAATGTAGCCTGAATTTCCAGCATACTCAGGAAACATCTACGCTGATCATACAAGACTTCAATGTCGCACGACTCTTGGTTTAGCTTGGTCTGAGCAGTAAGTAGAGCAACTACAGTCTCGTGAGTTGTCTTCCGGCTCAGTGCATCAGCTACTACATTAGCCTTGCCCGGATGATACAACAACTCCATGTCGTAGTCCTTGAGCAACTCTAGCCAGCGGCGTTGTCTCATATTCAGCTCCTTTTGAGTAAATATATACTTGAGATTTTTGTGGTCAGTAAAGACTTGGCATCTTATACCGTAGAGGTAATGCCTCCAAATCTTTAGCGCAAAGACAACCGCTGCTAGCTCAAGATCATGTGTCGGATAGTTTTCTTCGTAAGTCTTGAGCTGTCTGGATGCATAAGCAATGACTCTGCCTCTCTGCATCAAAACACAACCAAGACAACACTTTGAAGCATCACTATAGACCACATAATCGTCATTTCCCTCTAGGAGTGCTAACACGGGTGCCGAGGTCAGCCGTCGTTTTAACTCCTGGAAACTGGCATGGCACTTGTCATTCCAGACAAACTTCTTGTGAACCTTGCGGAGTAGATTGGTCATAGGTAGGGCGATCTTTGAAAATCCTTCTACAAACCTTCTGTAATACCCGGCAAGCCCAAGAAAACTGCGCACCTCCTTCACGTTCTGGGGCTGTGTCCAATTAGCCACCGCTTCAATCTTTTGTGGATCAACCATAACCCCATTCTCATTGATCACGTGGCCTAAGAAAGCCACCTCTTTCATCCAGAATTCACACTTGGACAGTTTAGCATAAAGCTGATGTTGTCTAAGGATTGACAAAGCAATCCACAAATGTTCCTCGTGGACTTCTTCACTCGGAGAGTAGATCAGAATGTCGTCTATGAAGACCACTACGAACTTGTCCAAGTACTGGTGAAAACATCAATTCATCAGGTCCATAAAGACAGCTGGAGCATTTGTAAGCCCAAAAGGCATCACTACGAACTCGTAATGACCATATCTGGTCCTGGACGCAGTTCTAGGAATGTCCTGCTCACGAATTCTGAGTTGGTGATAACCCGATCTCAAGTCGATCTTGGAAAAAACCTTTGCTCCCTGCAACTGGTCCAACAAGTCATCAATCCTAGGCAGAGGATACTTGTTCTTGATCGTCACCTTGTTCAACTCTCGATAGTCGATACAAAGTCGGAACGATCCGTCCTTCTTTTTGACGAACAATACCGGAGCACCCCACGACGATGCACTTGGGCTGACATAACCTTTGTCAAGAAGATCTTCAAGTTGATTCTTCAACTCTTGCATCTCAGCTGGAGCCATCCGATACGGTGATTTGGAAATCGGCGCCGTACCAGGCTCAAGATCAATTGAAAACTCTACGTCACGGTTCGGGGGTAATCTAGGAATTTCTTCCGGAAAGACATCCGAAAACTCCCTAACCACAGGAATATCAAGAACCTCAGGTCCATCCTTCGCGGGCGAATCCAAGTAGCAAAGGTACCCGACACATCCTTGTCATAGTAGCTTAAACGCAGCCATCGCATTGATCAGCTTGCCGTTATCAGCGTCATTCCGACCTTTGAACTTGCACACGAACTGGCCCCCAGATGACACCGTTATTCTTGAACTGAAGTCGATCACCGCCTTGTGACGCGTCAGCCAATCCATACCGAGGATAATGTCGTATGGAGCCATGGCTATACAGATCAGATCTGCCTCAAACTCCTTACCCTGAATGGTAATTGGAAAGTCGGACAGATGCTTGGTTCCCACCAAACGTTCTCCATTAGGAAGACTAACGACGAAAGGGTCGCACGAATCATTGCACACTAAGTCTAACTTGCTAACACATCTATCCGAAATAAAGGAATGCGTAGCACCAGAATCAAATAGAATACACACTGAAGTAGAGTGAAGGTATAAAGTACCTTGAGCAATTGGAGCATTGGGTCCATCTACTTCACGCATCTCGTACAAGCGTTGACCCTGACTTCCAGAAACAGTTGGGGTCTTTCCCTTGTTCTGAGCAGTCGTCTGAACTGATGGGCTAGGAGTCTCGGCAGGCTTGAACCTAGGTCGGTTGCTCTGATGAACTGACCCTTGCTGCGACTCTACTCCCTTTTGCTTTCCCTACTTGCAGAACTTCTGCAGATGACCATCACGTCCACACCCAAAGTACGATCTCTTCTCCTTCTGACACTCATTGCTCTTGTGGCCAGCAACGCCACAGTTATAGCACTAAACTGAACTCCTGGTTTGCCCTGACTGTTGAGTTGATCCTCCATGCGTCATCTCCGTCTTAGCTCGGCCGGACTTGGCAAAGTTAGACGGTGGCACAGGGCGCTTAAAGCCACCTCCCTGGTTTTGGTTCTGCATCGACTTCTGTCGGTTGTGCCTCTTGGTCGACTCCTCTAGAGTTACCTCCAACTTATAGGCATAATCCACATACTGCTCCAAGGTAGAGCATGTGTGGTGCACCATTAACGGCTTGATATTCGGGCTCATCCACTCGTGGAAGTACCACATCTTTTGGGCCTCGCTGGTAATCTCGGCAGGGGCGTACTGTAAAAGATGATTGAACTTAGATGCCAACTCGGTCACTTTCAGACCATCCGTCTTTGGGTACAAGAACTCTTTATGCTTCTCTTCTCTCATAGCACGAGAGAAAAAACGATCAACCATCTTGGTCTTGAACATCGACCAAGTCAACACTGGGCTCTCTGTCAAACCTGTGCTCTCCCACCACTCGCTAGCCTCCTCCTTCAGCTGAAGAGAAGCGATATGGACCTTCTCGGCCTCAGTACACTCCACGTTCCGAAACAGCCTCTCTATATGGGAGAACCAATGAGTCACTGCTACTGGCCCCCCTTTCCCGTTATAGCAATCGGGCCTCATGGAAGTGATGGTCTTAAGAGCGCGACCATAGCTGTCTCTAGCCCTGACGGCATTCTCCTGAACCACAGGGTTTCCGGGCTCTACAACATCAGGAACCGCTGGGTGAGTAGGAACTTCTTGCGCTTGAGGCGCACTGGGTCTCAATACATCTGCAATTGCCTGCATCACAATCCCGCGAATCGCCTCAACAACTGCGGCATCAAACAGCGCTGGCGCTTGGGTCTGATCCTGACCTTCACGCCTATGTTGAACGCGAGACTCTGACTCGTGCTCATCCTGAACACCTCTTCTTGCTGGCCTGGGATCTTGGCTATTCCCAGCACCGGCTCGAGTCGAGTTCCTCGTGCTTCTTGGGTTCACCATCTGTTTACCGATCCAATTCCAAGCATTCAATACATTAATATTATGCAATATACTTATGCAATCTACCAACGTAAATAAATTACTCAGAATAGATCAACTTGACATTTTATAGATGAACCTTCGAACTTTTACACAAGCAACACATGAGTCAAATCTTCGAGCATCAAAACAGAACTTGCTCGGAAATCTAGAAAATCCACAGACACTAGCCGAAACACTGAAACAAAACACAAACACAACTGAAACACTAGCAAAAGAAGCTACGACACTAGGCAACGCCAAACCACACTAAGGCGCTCCAAGACGTCTCCTGTAAGACCGGCTATCCATGCAAGGTCTCTTCGGGTTTGGCTCACCATCCTGCTCTGGTGATGAGCTTCGCACCCTGCTTGGTCCTGGGTCACACGGCTCTGGTGACTCAGTTCCAATCTCATCTGCGGAAAAGAAAGGATCTTCCATAAGAGGTCCTCCAATTCCAGCTCTCCTCTGAGCGCTAGCGATCGCCTGATCCATCTGCTGCTGCAGCTCCTTATGAGAGTTCATTTCGCTCTGGCGAAGGATCTCTCTCAACTCAGCCTCTGATCTCCTCCTAATACCGTGCTCAGTGAACAATGCCTCCCAATCAGCATCAGTCATGAGTGCATAAGCCGACACTGGTGATAGTTCTGGGCTGAGGGGAATAAACTGCACCCCGGCTCCTGACTGTCCACTAACAAGTGCCTCAAGTTGTCTGGCTCCTGGCTCTGCTCTTCCAGGTCCATCTCGGTGTCCTCCTCTGGATCATCCTCTATGGGATCCTCATCCTCGAGATCATCCTCAATCATATCCTCGTCCTCGACAGGATCTATCTCAAGCATCTCCTCTTCCTCCTCCTCGTACTCGATCTCCTCTGCAATTGGTCCCAGCAGAAAGTCGTCTTGGTAAACCCCTTGTTCATACCTTAACAACTCATCTTCATGCTCCTCTTCCTGTACTTCCTCCACCCTTGGTGGCGGCACAGGTGCAGGCTCATGGACCATAGCATCCCTAGCTATAAGGACAACCGACTCGGGGAGAACGTGCTTGACGTCTTCGGGCGGGCTACTCGGGCCTCCAACCTAGAAACATCGCTGAGGCAACGGAAAATCTAGCCTCGGCTGGTCCGACTTGGCGTCTTCCGACCCCCTACCAATAGAAAAGCAGACACCCATCCTACCGAACAATAAGGAATGAATTAGTCTTTTTAGACATAGAAGCAAGCTTACTATATCAGACTATAAAGAAGACACGACTATGAACGGTGTTTTGAAACTCTTTTCACTTTGAAAATTCAGAGCCCTTTAAAAGCATTTTCAAAAATGGATAAATGATATAAAAATCCCAAACCCGTTTTAAAACCTTTGGCTCTGATACCACAACTGTAACACCCCCAAAACTTAACCCTTTTGGAAAGGTATTACCGCCAGTGACCCCAGTGTTCCTTACCGAGATCACCCAAGGCTTTACCGTTTAAATACAACTTATGAAATACAAATGATACATAATGATCAAAGCATTCAATTCCAAAACATAACACTGTCAAGGAAACAAGAGTTACGGGATTACAACCCAATCCCGAATAGGCTAACACAGAGTTTAAACCAAATACAGCGGAAGTCTTATAAAGTAGGGTACAGCGGAAGTCTTATAAAATACATTACAACCAAAGTCATTGTCCAAAAGATCTAAACCTGATTAACGAAATAACTCAAACATTCGAAAACCACCGTCGACTCCATAGTCCTTCTATTCTTCTGAGCTACTTTCTATCTGATGTGCCGAATCGAACGGATGACACCAGCCCACATGCAGAGAACAAAGTTTGTGGGTTAGTCTACTTGAATAGACTAGCAAGGGTGCAAAGCAGAATGGTTCGAAGCAGTCGTATTAGGTTAGACTCATCGCTTCTCGAATAACAACCGATGACGATAGTCAACCATCATACTCCTACTGAAATAAACAAGAGGTATGCACAAGAGAAGATTCTGGAAGACTTAATCTTCACAGAAATCAACCCGAAAGAAGACTCCAACGGAAATGAGTCTTTAAGGAATTATGACAAAATTGGAATGTTTACAGAATCATACAACAATGATTTAAAAGTTGACTGAGATGCTTCGGTTCACGACCAACCTCACCGCATACAGCGAGTCCAGATTGGAAAGAGAACGTACTATGATCAAAGTCGAGATGAGTTTTCCTAGCTGCACTATAACTTAGCTGCACTACTCGTCGAAGGTTTATTAATTATGTGCGTCGAGTAGCACTTATCTGATTTATATTACAAACCACACATCACATAATTAGACTTTTACATGTGTACCCCACCATTGGGACGACACATCTTAGTATACGTTTCGTCGAGAGTGACGTACACCGGAAGGTTTGTGACACCAGCTAAGTGTCCTGTCTCTGCACACTTGTGAAAGACACCGATCATGATCTTAGAATAGTACCAGATGGAGACGATCCACCCCGATACCAGCTTATAAAGAAACGACCGGACGAAGTCCGAGTACATTCCTAACTAACAGTGCTAACCACACAGATACAACACAATAACAGTTACAGGATAAATCCACATAAAGGCCCGAAAGGCGATCACAGATAATAGTGTTGTTCTAACAGATATACAACCTATTATATGATTTGCAAAACAGTTTATAAATCACTTCCAGAAGAACACAGTAATAATCGTTCCAAATTAATTACTCAGATAAACAACTGTTAATCAATGTAAATACGGAAACGATGAGCAAGAGCGAACCGCCACTTGTCTTAATCCGTAGAATAGAAACAAGCCTAATGACAACGACGAGATTCCGGGCTCAACACGGGTATAGCTCCGCTAGCACAAACACCTTCGAGTCGACCCATAAAAGGAATCCTAAGTTAGATCCGACATAACAACAGTACGAATCTAAAAATGGCGAAAGAAATCGAAAGGAAAGACGCCACGACGACAACCGACCAAGCCAAAGCCACGAAGGCATTCTGGGCACTGGCGGCGGTCGCCGTTCTTGGCGGCGGTCGCCGTGAAGAACTCCGACGACAGAACGAGGGAAAAACTCACCCAAATGATGCGCGTTTCGACCCCTTTTTGCCTTGCATGGGTTCCAACCTCCAAAGGCAACCAAAAGGCTTCACAAGGGCTTCTGGAAACACCACCAACCGACACCAACTAAGCTTCCAAAATCCGGCGAAACTAACACTCCGACGAGGCGAAATATTGGCAGAGATTCGGTGTTGGGATGGCTCAAAACCCTTCCCCCAACACCTCCTTTTATAGCCAAAGCAATGGGAACATCGTCATCACCCTAGACGAGGCCGAGCAGGGCTACATCGGCGCGGCCAGAGCTCGCCGACGACCAACGGGTAATGACCTCTGGGTAATCACGGCGGGCGCCGCAACTTTGCCTACGGCAGGCCGCGGCGGGCACCGTAATTACGGCGGTCGCCGTTCCTAGCCCTAGCGAGCCCAGAGTAGGAGACGACGGCCTGACATCTCGGGCCCAACGACGGCAGGCGCCGTTACTATACGGCGGTCGCCGTTTTTGCCTTTTCCCGCCCATTCAGCTTTTGAACGAGCAAGACATTAACCCGGGATAAAAATTAACGTACGCGAACGCGTATAAACATCCGAAGCACGTCGTCTATATTTTATTTCACTAAGAAAAATATTACAGATACAGAGCACATTACAGAATGTCTCAAGCTACCTGAATAAATCCGACGTACTAAACGGATACTCGGGAAAATTCCAAAATTCCCAAAATAACCTTACAAAAATACGGGGTATCACATGTCGCGTGTAGGTAAGACGGCTTTCACATGCGGTTGAGTCATAGATTGTTTTCATTGGGCGGGTGACATCATGGCATGCATATGAGGTCATCGCGTTCTGTATGCGTGTAGGCAAGGCAACTATCACTTGGTCTTGCTTGTCGGTTGAGGATTATGAAGGAAATGAACACGATAATTCCACGAGGTCAGTGCTATTTGATAATAGCGCGTTCCATCACAGCCTCTTGCCTTGATGATGAACGCGTGAAGCCATCAAGGCAACACATGGAGAACGCGTTATTTTATCGCGTTCATTTATGGCATTCTCCAAGGCGGCTTAAGGCAAGGACACTTCATCCTGACGATGATGAGCTCTATCCAGTGGGCCTCAGCTATATCGGCCCAGTAAGCTTTCTATATAATAGGGGGCAAGAATGGGAGGACCCTCACTTTACCTTTTCCTCCTTCAATTCCCCAAACGGAGAGCTCTAAGGCGACCAGGTTTCCTGCATTGTCATTCTGCTCTCAAACATCTTCTTCGTCTTCCTCCTTGAGATTGTCCAGATAAATCGACTTTTCTTGCTTTTGAAGTTTAACAGTGCATCAAAATTACTTGACTTTCTAGTGCTCTCATGTTCCGCAACTATCTGGGGGGGGGGGGGGGGGGGGAGGGGAATTTGCGAAGTAGGTTTAACTTGCTTTCTCCAAATTTCTCTAGGGTCAGTGGGTGGCGATGGGATGGGTAGGGTTTTTCTTGGATAGCCGAAAGTGGGAAAGAGGAAAACTAAACAACTCGAAATGGCGAAGTCTCACAGGTTGAGAAGGTGGAGGGTCACTTATCTGTTTCATTCTGGAATGACCTTTTTGCCTTCTCCTTTCGACTCTTCGAATTCCCGTTCTGGATCTCTTGACATTCTGGTGAACTTTAACTTTGTGTTGATCACGTTCTTTTTCCTCGGCACCTTGCTATTGATGGACACATTTTTTATTTGAAATGTCTTCATTTGTTCTACCTTGACTGCGCGCGTATTTCCTTTCTCATTCCTTGTCAGTTGTCACTAAACCCTTTATTCTTCCTTTCAGAGGGGATCTGTCTAACGCACGCAATTGTTCTCCTACCTCCTTTCACAATGTCGAGCGACACGAATTCTGTAAGCATTGATGCTTTTGGAAGGGCACTAGAGAACGCATAGAGGGAGAATGAGCCTGCTTTAAGTCCAGAATCTGAGTCTGCATCTTCGTCGTCGAGCAATTCATCGCGTCAGACCACAGATAAGGTTGCTTCCAAGGGACGGGTGATGAGGGTTGAGAGGGTAAAGGGAAATGGTATGGTTTCTTATTCTCCTGTGGCTAACGTTTCTCGAAGTGATCCCCAAGATGAGGGAGCGCGGAGTACGGACAGTTTTGAGAGTCACGCTTGAATGTAGATCCTCCCCCTATCCCCGCGGTGATTTCATACGAGATTCCCATGATGAGGAGTCATCCAGGGAAGGACATGCGAAGTCTTAGAACAGCCACAAGCGTCTCGCTCTCTACCCTAGAAGATTTAGAGTGATCTATTCCTTGGCCGTGCGGGATATAACTCTATCTTCCTGAAAAGGGAGGAACTTCCATGGCGCGGTATGAGGATTATATCGTCATCTTCTTAGCTAGTGTCGAGGCCGAGTTCCACCTCCCTCTGCCTAATTTTTATCGCAATTTTTCGAGGCTTCTCAATCTTAGCCCTACGCAGCCGTATCCCAACGCATGGAGATACCTCAGCGGATACACGATGCGATGTTATCATTCAGGCCTCAATCCCAACGCGCAACATATGTTGAAACTCTTCACCTTAAAGTATGACAAAGGTTTTTGTAACCTCAGCTTGCCTACTCTGAATGTGATCAGTAAACCTTCCAACGTGGGCAAATGGAAGGACATATGGTTCTTAGTGCGGTGTTCCTCTCATTTGATCTTCAATTACCAACTATTTCCTGGTCTCTTCATGCGTCCTGACAAACCGGATCAAAAGGAGATTGACGCATGCAAAGCTCAATTTCTCAATGAAGGAGATGCTCCCGATTTCAAGCGCTTGATTACCCAAGAGAATTTAGAGAAAAGCAGGACTGAGTTTACCGCGGTCTACTGAACGCGATGAGTCGGGTGATTATCTGTCTTCTCCATTTTTTATTTCCGCGTGCTGTGCTAACTTGCTGTTGTGTTCTCAGGGATGGTGAAATATGATTTCCTATTGAAGAGAGCAAAGAAGATCGCGGGGTCTTCATCGCGGTCAACATCAGCGGCGGGAGCAGTCGATGATTTGGCTGGAGTGGAGCAAGCACCAGTTCCCATTTCTGATGCAATGATCGCATGCGAAACTACAACTTCTTTGCTGTCTCTAGCTGGCCAAGTTGAGACAGAAACACGCGGCAAAAAGCGTGATGATACTTCTCAAGCAAGCCGAAAGGACAAGTGATCGAGGTCTGAATGTAGTGTTGACCCTGCCCTCATTTGTTCCGCGAGGAGAACCAATTTCACCGCGCCTGGACCTTCTGCGGCGGATATGCGTAAGTTAGGCATCCCAAAGGATGTGTGTGCCAAAGAGAAGGAGTGGTTGACTTCCCTTCCCTCGTCATTCCTTCAGTTTGAAGTTGTAAAGTACATGGAAATGGTACGCGATCTTTCATCTATCTTTGAAATTTGCCATGTCAACTTTACGTCTTAACATCCCTAAATTTGTTGGACTTTGTAGGCTTTTCAAGCAAGCTGAGCAGTCCGCGGCGGAGCATGACAAGGCTATGTCCAACGCGATAAAGCTTCAAGATGAGAATGTGTTACTCTCGAAGAAGGTTGAAGACTTGCAGAAGGCTGCGTATGAGAAGGATGAGGAGATAACGGAGCTCAAAATGCAATGTGACGCGTCCAATCTTGAGGCTGAAAGGCAGCGCGAGAGAGCTGAATGCGCTGTTACTGAGTATCTCAACTCTAAAGATTATCATATCAAGGTATCGGATGAAGTGGGGCCTCATTTGAAGCATGGGATAAGAGTTGAAGTCAAACAAGCGGTAGCAAAGTTTGGCATGATTGACCCAAAAATTACTTACTTCACTCCCGAAGATCGCGACACCTCTTGATTTTCGGTAGTCACTTGTTGGATTTTGTCAACCTTTCTTCCTGCGTGTCTTCATATGAAACACTTAATTAGTATTATATATAAATGAAAGACAAGAAACTTTTTTAAACTTCTTAATCTTCATGCTTGTGGCAATCTTGAGCAAAGTAGGTGACTTTCTTGTTGAAAAGAACGCGGTGGCAGCCCCAAACGAGCTTGGGGGATCTCACCCGTTAAGGAGAACACGGTGGCAGCCAAGCGAGCTTGGAAGATCTCACCCGTTAAGGAGAACGCGATGGCAACCCCAAGGGAGCTTAGGGGAACTCACCCGTTAAGGAGAACACGGTGGCAGCCCCAACCGAGCTTGGGGGATCTCACCCGTTAAGGAGAACACGGTGGCAGCCAAGCGAGCTTGGAAGATCTCACCCGTTAAGGAGAACGCGATGGCAACCCCAAGGGAGCTTAGGGGAACTCACCCGTTAAGGAGAACACGGTGGCAGCCCCAACCGAGCTTGGGGGATCTCACCCGTTAAGGAGAACGCGGTGACAGCCCCAAGCGAGCTTGGGGGATCTCACCCGTTAAGGAGAACGCGGTGGCATCCCCAAGCGAGCATGGTAAATCTCACCCGTTAAGGAGCGGTGGCTCACTTGGGATAGTCTAGTCGTCCTAATGTGAGGACGAGTCCCCACAGACGGCGCCAGTGATGGTTCCTATGTATTTGAGCTGCTAAATATAGATCTACCGCAACATAGACTATCCCACAGATTGGACGCGATCTTCCAAACAATGGACAAGAGACTCGAAGAAAAAGCATTTTATTAAGGATTAACGCGATGATTCTATCGGCGATTACACTTTAACAATTTTATACATGAGAACCAACCACATATCTCCTATTCTTTCATCCCAAAGATGGGCGATTGAATAAAACATCCCTACAAAGTGAAACTTCAAGCCTATTTATAGTCTTCGAGTCCTGCTTGTGATTGCTGGCAAGGAACAGAGACGTGTCAGTTGGAGGCCTTCTGCTTTAGATGATGTGTCGCGTGTAGGTAAGGCGGCTTTCACATGCGGTTGAGTCATGGATTGTTTCCATTGGGCGGGTGACATCATGGCATGCAGATGAGGTCATCGCGTTCTTTATGTGTGTAGGCAAGGCGGCTATCACTTGGTCTTGCTTGTCGGTTGAGGATTATGAAGGAAATGAATGCGATAATTCCACGCGGTCAGTGCTATTTGAGAATAGCGCATTCCGTCAGCTGGATCTCCCCTAAAGTCCCTCTGATGCTTAAGTCAGGCAAAAAACTCAAATTGCTCCAATGGAGTCTACTTGTGAAAAAAAGAACGTAGAGAGTGAAAAGAGAGGAAGGGATTAGGGCTTTTTTAGCATATTAAAATGGATTTTGCTATTTATCGCCCCTGCGGCGACGGCTGATGAATAAGATGTCAAAAATAGAAACACTTTTTATGACGGGTTTATAATTTCCATTCTAGGGTTTTAGTGTTTGGGTTTTAGTTTCTAATAAATTTTACCAATATAGATATAGTGAGTTGTTTGTTAAGAAAAGATATACTTGTAGTAGCTAAAAAAAGAAATTTGATAAAGTTTACTATTTTTTATTAGATAAACTCCTATATTTAGCAAATTATTCATCGCCCCGGAGGCGACAAATAGCAAAACCCTATTAAAATTTACCTATTTCTTACTTTTTGGAAGAAATAAATAATCTCCTTGTTTTTAGGTGTTAATTAATATCTTTCATTTTATTTAATAACCATAGGAAGATATATTAATATCCCTTATTTAATATCGATAATCATTAATCCAATAATTATGCTTAAGACCTCATCTAATTTCCCTCAAATTTTGCCCTCTTTTTAATGGAACTTCAGTGGGTATATCCCGATTTAGTGATTTTCATCTCATTTGAAACTTACCTTTGTTTATATCAAGTTGGTGTCTGGACATTACATGCACAATTCACTTAATCCACTCAATTCAAATTATTTTTCTTTTCATCTCATTTGAAACTTACCTTTGTTTATTGTAGGAACAATGTATGCTGAATAAGAGAACAATGTTTGTTGTGGCGATTGTTCCCTACAAGTCTTGATCTTCTCTTAATGTAGACTTCGGCTTCAAAAGAGAACGATCAATGAACGATGTAAGTCGGATAAGATTTGAATCGTGAGAACATTTTCCGAAATCATAATTTTGCCCCTTACTAAAGCCTTAGGGATTCCATAAAATCTGAAGTGAGATAATACAAACCCCATAGTTTGCTTCTGATGGGAACTAAACTATGTTCATGTATTAGTGGAGTATGACTTTAACTCAGAGAGAGAACTCTTGTGTTCACTTTGGTGTCCCAACACTATCACCGAAATACCTTTATATAGGCTTTCGGGCGGTTACAGAGAGCGGTTACGGCAGTTACAAGCGGTTACCAACCTTTCCGCTTGCCACCAACCATTTCCAAGGATATCCAACTACTTCTATCAGTTACCAACTGATATAAGATAGTTAAGATGTAGTAGTCCGACGGTTACCAATGCAGTTACAACACATTAATCACGTGTTGAAACTTTAACCAAGCCTCAGGGAACTTGTCGTTCCCACCTAGGGAACGACTGATCCCTCCAGGTAACGAGCACTCGTTCAACCTTAAGTAACGTCGATATGTCTTAAAGACACAAATAACCTCTCTGATGCACTGTTCCCTTATGGGTAACATACTAACGTCACATATCCTTAATATTTCCCTCTGAATATCAAGTATGCTTACACGAGTGTGTACTCCACACCTCCAAACCCGTGATGTAGTTAAGTGAGATCTAATAGTGTCGTATGAATCCCGATCACATTAATTAATGGCACCTTTCCCTATATGAGAACAGTCTCTTGATGACACTATAATCACCAACATTTATATTAAGTTGGTGTCTAGACTGTACATGCACAATCCACTTAATTCACTCCATTCAAATTAATTTTTGTGGGGCAAATCTCTACTGCAACACAATTTCTTATAGAGAATAGAGGCAACTTATATAAACAAAGCCTTGTGTAGAGCACACAAGTTCACCCCATCCGATCCCCATGTTAATGGTCTCGTCGGTAGAAGTAATACCTTGTGAAATTATTCAGTCAAGTCGCTCATGATACATTATTGTCCACCACAACGCGTGTCTACTTTACTTTTTATCATATGCAGAGGCATTTGAGCATTTATCCTATTACTTGTGTCTTCATCTGATGTCCAATATCTAGCATTCAGCTGACAACACTTTCTTTTGTGATCAGCCCATGCAATCAAATAGCAGAGGAGAATCAATTGATGAAGCGCTTGATCCATTAAGCCAAACCTTCAGCCTGCACTAACGATGAAGTGAATTTACAAACTCACATAGTATTGAGATATCTCGTATCTATATCTAGAGAGTTTGGATCATATGCGGAGCACTCTTCCCGTGCGGACGTGCGGAGCATGCACTTTTGGGTCTTATTTATGCACTTTAACGTCTTATTTGTGCACTTTTTCAAATATTTTTTTTCTTTTTCAATTTTTTTTCCAAGCATTTTTCAAATTTTTTGCAAAAGTGCACAAATAAGGCCCAAAAGTGCACAAATAAGGCCCTATAGTGCATGTCCACACGTCCGCACGGGAAGAGTGCTCCGCACCGGAACCACACTCTCTATATCTATATACATATGCTAAAACCATTTTAATCTCTCTTATGTGTCAACCTTAAATATGCCACATCATCAAAAAATGATCCATTTACCTATTCACCATTTAATTATTTTACAATTTACTATATCTTTTATTTATACAAGTTTTTTTAATTACCAACCAAATATGTTTCATTACATTTAATTATAGATTACTTTCCTTCAAAATATCCGAACATTTAATTATGTTCAGTATATTTTTTTTATTTTTTATTTTTGATGAGGAAAGAATTAGACAGGTCTTAGCAACGATGCGTGGATCGGCCTAGAGCATCCTTGCGGATGAGAACCCGAAGTTCTGAATCAAGATTTAGGTTAGACACAAGTGGTGAAAAGCTAAGTTTAGCAATGCGATCAACGTCTCGGTTCACCTCCCGAAAAATGTGTCTAAAACGAACCTCCTGGAAGGAATGGATGGCTACAAGAATGTCAGCCACAACCATTTCAATCTCCCAGGGACAATCCCAGATGCCTTTTATAGCATTTATAAGGCAAAGATTGTCACCCTCAATTTGAAGTTTTGGAATGTTTAGGGTCTTGGCATGGTTAATGCTATTTTTTAAGGCTAGTGCTTCAGTCATGAGAATGTTGTTATACCCACTTCGTTTGCTTTCCATGTGGATCACTTCGGCTTTATCGTTCCTGATAATGAACCCATAACCAACTTCACCATTGGCTAGTTTGGATCCATCAAAGTTGATTTTGTAAAAAATTTGAATTGGTTTTTCCCATTTTAGGAACTTTAATTTCCTAGTTTGTTGTGGTTTCCTCTTTATTTGGGGCGGAGTGTTATGATCAAGGATCGGGATGGCCACAGTGCAAGAATTGCTCGACAAGGCGCCTCGGAACTCAAGAACGCAGGACAGCAACCCCCAGCAGAATTCCAGAATTTGATCTAACTTCAGTGGGGTCGTTCTCCTTGCTCCGAACTCCGAATTGGGCGATTCCGGCGACAGTAGATAGATATGGAAGTATAGTTTCTGTCCTCCAATTGTCAGAATTTTCTGGGTGGTGGATCAAAAGATATGATTTTTCTACCGAAGGGTCGCTGGTAGTTCCGGGGAGGAAGTTCAGCAAACTGACGGGTGATGATGGATGGAATCGATTGTGATGGGTGATGGAAGTGAGGGATAAGCAATCTCCTTATGGCTAGATTTGACACACTAGTCACAAGAGAAAGACCTAGGGAGTTTCGAGATACAACACACTCAAATCTCTCAAATGAAGAACTTGATATCACACACAAGTTTGATGAACAAGAAGAAAACTCTAAAACTGAAATATTCTGATTCTGGATTCAATTCAACGTTCTGAACAATGAGCCAAAAGTTTTCCTAATAACCTAGCAATACGGTTACTAAAGAGAAATTAAAGAAAATGCTAATAATTAACCCACTAATCCTAAAACGTGCCCACTAATCAAAACACCAATTAATGGACATTTAGGGAATTAAAATATTGTCTAATAATGTTTAAAAACCCCAGCAATAAATCGAAAATAACATCAGTCTTCAAATATTCTTCACGTGGGCTTTTAACCCGGATGGAGGGCCTAGCCGGGTTCTCTGGTGATAGCATCGGCTTTATAACCCGGATTTGAGTGGTCTCCGGGTTCTTTAGCTTCTTTACAGCCCGGATCTGAATTGGGCCCGTGTTTTCTGGTGGTGTCCGAGGCAATGTCACGGTCTTGGCCTAGCTTCCCGTCTTGGCTTGAATCATCATCTATGTTTGAAGGATCTTCTTGCTTGGCCAAGTCTTGATGGGCCATATTCATATCATCCTCCCTCCCTTGAAAGGGATTCGACCTCGAATCCAGCTCGTCCAAGTCTCTTTCTCCTTCCAAGTAGTAGCTTTCCTTGTGCGGGACACCTCCTTGGCCTACAATAGAGCTACAAGACAAACTATGCAACACCACATCCTTCACATTAATAGGGTTAGCCGTATAAAACGTAGTGAAAGAGGAAGGGCATGCAACAAGTGAAGGTATTAAAGGTTTAACCAAGAGCATATGATGCGAAGCACCACCTTTGTTTCCAATTGCCATCTTCTTACCTTGGCTTTGCTCTATGGGTTGGTTGGCCTTTCTTTGCTCTCTAGCCACATGGTTAGCCATGATTTCGTGTGGCATCATAGGGTGTAGAGTGATGCTCTTACCATTCATGATAAAAGAATACTCATTTGTCACCCCTTGATGGATGACACCCCTATCGAATTGCCATGGCCGGCCTAGGAGAAGGTGACATGCGGTCATGGGCAAAACATCACACACAACCTCATCCACATATTCTCCTATGGCAAACTGAATGGTGGCTTGGTCCTTGACCTTAAGGGGGGTGTTGGAGTTCAACCAACAAAGTGTGTAGGGTTGCAGGTGAGAAGTGGTCAATAGATTGAATCTACTCACCACTTCTTGATCAATTAAGTTGCAACAAGAGCCACCATCAATGATGACACTACACACCTTTCCCTTAATGGTACACCTAGTGTGAAAGAGAGTCTCACGTTGACTAGGTGTACTAGGACTTTCCGAGATGGTTAGTGCTCTTTTGACCAAAAAGCACTCACCCTCGGCGGCCACAACATGTAACTCCTCTAAGCCATCCTCATTCTTAACAAGTTCTTCTTCCCATTCATCTTCGGACTCAATGTCCCCTATAGTGTTGAGAAGAACTTGCCTTTTTGAGGGGCAATCTTTGGCAAAATGGCCATGACCGAGACACTTAAAACACTTAAGATCCCTAGCTCGGATCTCCCCCTCCTTTCGTTGGGTTTGATCCGAATTAGGAGCCTCTCTTCTAGGGTGACTTGAGTTGTCACCCCTAGTGGGTTCTAAGCGTCTTGGCATAGGTTGTGGTCCCTTGGAACCACTCGATGCATTTTGCCAAGGCCGTGAGCTTTGAGCTTGGGGACGCTTTGAATGAAGTGCCTTATATATACGATTAGTATAATGAAGCACTTCTTCCATAGGAGTCCCTCTAGAAAAGTGTTGCTTGCTCACTATGGCTCGGAGCTCGGGACTAAGGTTGTTAATGAACTTAGAAATAAGATACCCCTCGGGAACCCTAAGTCTAGACCTAAAGACCAAGGTCTTTAGCTCCATATAGAATTCATCCGGAGTCTTATTCCCTTGCTCTAACAACTCCAACCTCTCATGCACCCTATCCGAAAAGTCTTCCGGAACAAACCTATCTCGAAGGGCTTGCTTGAGAGCTTGCCAAGTGGTGATTTGAGGGTGTCCGAGGTACTCTCGTTCCTCTTTGTCCCCAAGCCACCATTGGTAAGCAAAACCTTCAAACTTAATGGTCGCTATAGCTACTCGTTGAGCTTCCGAGTAGTTATAGTACCTAAAAATTTGATCGGTTTTTTGCTCCCAATCAAGATAAATTTCCGGATCACATTGAAGACCAAAGGATTGTACCTCTAACTTGATACCATGAGGCCGTTGTTGATCATATGCAAACTCCTCACGTTGGCCACCATAGTCCTCCTCATAGTCTTCATAAGCTCTTCGGGGTGCGTAGGGCATTCTTCCTCCTTGGTATTGACCTCGACCCATGCCTCCTCTTCCGGCCATCCTCCTTCCCGGGTCTTGGTACCCATTGTGTGCATTCGGCACTCCTCTTGGTTCCTCTCTATAGATGGGGTTCGGCACTCCTCTTGTTTCTCCTCTAGGAGTAGTACTTGGCCCTGCCATGTTAGTGCACAAAGGAAACATACTAGTAGAAAAATGAGCAATGTAAGGAGAAGAGGTGTTAGAGACCAAACCAAACTCTTCCCTGGATGCAGCCACATTCGGTGGAGGGTGATGAAACCCTTCACGGAGAGACACGTTCGTCAACTCTTGAGCTAGAAGCGGTACGGTCACTTGGACCTCTTGAGTGCCGCTTGAGGGTCCGGCCATTGGGAGTGATTGGGCTCCACTTCCTTGAGGTGCACCTTGATGTAGGCTCGAAGATGGACTGTGGGACAACCTCCACTTCTCCTCCATGGTCTGCATGAAGGTAACTTGCGCATCCCGCAAGGCTTGCAAATCTTTGCGAGTTCGCTCTTCAGCTTGGCGCTCTCGCTCTTGGGCCTCATCCTTGGATGTTTGGATAGCCAACAGTATGGCCTCCAAGGTCGATTCCAAGCCATCCTTAGGGTCCTCCGCAGCCACATTCTTCTCCTTGGCTTTCACCATGATTTCCTACACACAAGCAATACCACACAACAGCCCACAAGATCGAAAGACAACAAGTGCTACCTAAGCTAGCAAGTAAGCCACAAATCTGATTTTAAATCCAAGAAAAATTCGTGACCTTTACTAGCTCAAAATATAGGTCAAGGTAGGCTGCCTAGTTTGCTCAATATGACCAAAGACAAGATAAAATTGCACCACAACTTTTAGGCTAATCCTTGTGCTAAATTCCACAACTTTCACAACACAAATGCAAGTACTAAGCCTTTGAAATTTTCTTTACAAAGTTGAGTGACAATTCTGGCCAATTCTCCACACAATATCAATCTTCACAATGTATCCAAATAAAGGAAAGTTCAACACAAGATGATAAACTTGAACAACCACTCTTACAAGCCAAGTCTTTTTCTTTTGTTGTAGGCTTGACTTTTCCGGTTTTTTTCTTCTTCTTTTGATCTTTCGTCTTTTTTTTTTTGACACTAGAACAACTGAATTAAACTGGAAATTACAGAAAGAAAAGTCGGATCAACACTTAGAAATTTTCAAGGCCTTTCCTACGCAAGTATGAAGTTAAGTGCTTCGGTTGGCTCAAGAACAAACCCTAGGCTGATTATATGCCAAATACCAATAGAAAATGACTCAAAATAACCTAATCTATATGATCTAACAAGGGTACGGCTGGTTGATGCAAAGGGATGCCAAAAATTTGAATTTCAAAGTAAGTAACAACCGAAACAAGAAACCCTAGATTTTAGGAAGAAAATCCTACCCAAATCTCCTAGTGATGCTCGGCGGTTTCTACCCTAAAACAACTGAAAAGAACTCGTCCCTTTCCTTCCCTATGCAGACTCAATGACTCAAGCAAACAACAAGAAGGAAACGATGCAAAACAAACCAAGACACTACACATAAAATCATGCAAAGACACGAAATGGTGAGCAAGTAAAGAACCGATTTTTCTATAGATTTAAAGGCAAATTTGAGAGCAATACTTACGTAGCTCTGATACCAAATGTTATGATCAAGGATCGGGATGGCCACAGTGCAAGAATTGCTCGACAAGGCGCCTCGGAACTCAAGAACGCAGGACAGCAACCCCCAGCAGAATTCCAGAATTTGATCTAACTTCAGTGGGGTCGTTCTCCTTGCTCCGAACTCCGAATTGGGCGATTCCGGCGACAGTAGATAGATATGGAAGTCTAGTTTCTGTCCTCCAATTGTCAGAATTTTCTGGGTGGTGGATCAAAAGATATGATTTTTCTACCGAAGGGTCGCTGGTAGTTCCGGGGAGGAAGTTCAGCAAACTGACGGGTGATGATGGATGGAATCGATTGTGATGGGTGATGGAAGTGAGGGATAAGCAATCTCCTTATGGCTAGATTTGACACACTAGTCACAAGAGAAAGACCTAGGGAGATTCGAGATACAACACACTCAAATCTCTCAAAGGAAGAACTTGATATCACACACAAGTTTGATGAACAAGAAGAAAACTCTAAAACTGAAATATTCTGATTCTGGATTCAATTCAACGTTCTGAACAATGAGCCAAAAGTTTTCCTAATAACCTAGCAATACGGTTACTAAAGAGAAATTAAAGAAAATGCTAATAATTAACCCACTAATCCTAAAACGTGCCCACTAATCAAAACACCAATTAATGGACATTTAGGGAATTAAAATATTGTCTAATAATGTTTAAAAACCCCAGCAATAAATCGAAAATAACATCAGTCTTCAAATATTCTTCACGTGGGCTTTTAACCCGGATGGAGGGCCTAGCCGGGTTCTCTGGTGATAGCATCGGCTTTATAACCCGGATTTGAGTGGTCTCCGGGTTCTTTAGCTTCTTTATAGCCCGGATCTGAATTGGGCCCGTGTTTTCTGGTGGTGTCCGAGGCAATGTCACGGTCTTGGCCTAGCTTCCCGTCTTGGCTTGAATCATCATCTATGTTTGAAGGATCTTCTTGCTTGGCCAAGTCTTGATGGGCCATATTCATATCACGGAGCATCCATATCGGATTTTATAGTGTTGGTCCAATTTTTAATTAATGTGGCGATATATTACGAAAGGTCCTTAATTCTAGTACTAGGATCCAAGTTAGTGATGAGGCATATGAACTCTTGTTTACTCAGGAGGAAGGTTAGTTCAATCAAGATATCCCTTGTTTTTTTATTAGTAGTGTCTAGGTTTCTGACTATAGTTTCAATTTTCGGATTTTGTTGTTTGATGTGTTTGAGCGTGAAGGGACATTTTGTGAGAAAGTGGATGATGTCTTCGAGAGGGTTGTCGCAGGAGTCGCAAGCCAAGGGAACCGGAACATGCTTCAGGGCAAGTCTTTGTTTGGTGGGTAGTCCATCATGACTGATTTTCCAGATAAAGTTTTGTACCTTAGGGTAAGTGTCAAGTTTCCAAATCCAAGCTAGGTTGTTATTGGGGGGTGTTTGTTGTTTAGTGATTAGTTCAAATGCCGATTTTATAGTAAACCATCCATTTCTGCTGGGCCCAATACAATCTATCGGAAATAGGGTGTGTTGGGATTGGTATGTCTAGGATTTTGTGGACAGCTGTTGGGTTGAGAAGTTCTTGTAGTTTGGTGTGATTCCATGTTTTATCACTGTTGATAAATTCATTTACTTTAATATTAGTGTTGATGGTTATATGTGGTAGGGTGTTATTTCTTAGGTTGACATCTGACACCTAGTTGTCATTCCAGAAATTAATGGAGTTTCCATCTCCGACCAACCATTGGAGACCCGAAATGAATTCCGTTCTTTGTTTGAGAAGTTGTGACCATTGCCAGGAAACATTGCCTTTTCTATTGTAATGGAGGATATTGATTTCTTTGAGATATTTTTCGGTGACTATTTTGACCCATATGTTGTTAGGTTCTGCCAGAATTTTCCATAGGAGTTTCATTTGTAGTGCTTTGTTCATATCTTGTGTCTTTCTGATGCTAGTGCCTCCATTTTCTTTGTTTTTGCATATTTTATCCCATCCTATTAAGGGTTTGTAAGATTGATCTTTATTCCAGAAGAAAGTTCTATTAATAGTGTCAAGGTTTTTGTGAATGTAGGATGGTAGAATGAAACTTTGCATAATGTAGTTTGGTTTAGCTGCCAGGTTAGATTTAATCAAGGTTGCTCTACCTTCTTGTGAGAGTGAATTTGCTTTCCATTTTGTGAGTTGCTTAGTAGTTGATAAAATGTTATCCCTAAACGTGTCGTGGTTTACTCTTCCATTGATAATAGGACACCCTAAGTATTTTTCGAGGGATGTCATACTTGGGATATTCAGCACTGATTGAATGATGTTTCTTGTGTTGGTTGCAGTGTTATTCGTAGTTTGGAAGGCTGATTTGTGGTAATTGACAAGCTGTCCAGAAATGGAACAGTACTCTTCGATTATAGTTTTAATTTTGGAGCATGACGATTGATTGGCTTTACCAAAGATGAGGATATCATCGACAAAGGATACAAAATGAATATTGGTCCCTCTTCTAGAGATTTGGAAGCCCAATTGATTATTGCTACAATTGCTTTCGATTTGGAGTTTTCTTGCTAGTATTTCAGCTCCTAGTATGAATAGAAAGGGAGATAAGGGGTCACCTTGCCGCAGACCTCTTTGGGGGTAAAAGATATCCGTTGGTCCGTTATTGACGAGTACTGAGAAGGAGACTGTTTTAATGCATTATTTGATCCATCCTATGAAACGAGTGGTAAATCCAAATTTTTCTAGAACTTTGAGAATAAATTCCCATTCTATCTTGTCGTATGCTTTTTTCATGTCGAGTTTGATTGCTACCCATCCTTCCTTTCCTTTCTTGGACCGGAAGGAATGGAAAATCTCGTGAGCTATAAGGATATTATCTTGTATTACCCGGTCTGCTACAAAAGGCGCCTTGTAAGGGGTGGATTAATTTATTCAGGATAGGTTTCATTCTATCGGTCATGATTTTGGATATAACTTTGTAGATAGTGGTGCATAGACTAATAGGTCTATAGTGGTTTGTGGAGCTTGGGTTATCACATTTTGGGATGCGAGTAATAAAGGTGTGGTTTATTTGTTTTAGGATTTTCCAGAGTGGAAGAATCTTTTAACAACTTTTATGACCATGGGCCCCACAATATGCCAGTATTTTTGGTAGAATAAAGCATACATCCCATCAGAACCTGGGGATTTGTTGCTGCCAATTCCAAACATCGCTTTTTTAATTTCCTCGTTTGTGACGGGTTTGGTGAGTGTTACATTATCTTGGCTGGTGATTTCACTATCTATGTTTGTAAGGTATTGTGTAAGAATATTGTTGTCTATGTTTTTTTTCTTGAATCTTCTATCAAAATCAGATCTGATTTCGTTGCGAATGTTTTCTAATCCGATTATGATGATGCCGTCATTAGTACGGATTTCTCTAATTATCTTTCGACTCCGTCTGCCAGTGGCAATGCGGTGGAAGTAATTAGAATTGGTGTCAATAGATGTAATATGTCTTGTTTTAGGACGTTGACTCCAATATTTTTTATGGAATGAAAGGAGGTTTTCCTTTTTCAGTATTAATCTGTTTTGTTTGGTTAAGAGGTTTTGTGCTGGGTTGGTGGTTATTTCTTTTTGTATAGAGGTCAATGAATCCTCCACTTCTTTGAGTTGTTTAAAGATATTTCCAAAAGTTGTTTTATTCCAATGTTTAGCACGTGTTTTCAGTGCGTAGGTCTTTTTGGTGAGGTTAAACATGTGAGAGCCCCTCGTGTTGACACGCCAGGCCTGTCTCACAATATTTTCAAAGTCTTTTCTATATGTCCACATTTTTTCAAATCTGAAGGGTTGAGCTTTTATATGAGATTGGTTTTCTAGAATAACAGATATAGGGCAGTGGTCCGAAGTTATAAATGCGTGATTTTTGGTATAGATGCATGAGAACCATTGTAAAATCTGGTCATGAACCAGGGTTCTGTCTAGTTTTGAATATTGATTGTCAATTTCCGTTTTGTTTTTCCTCCAGGTGAACTCCCTACCTTGGGTTGGGATATCAATGAGGTCGCATTCATTTTTAAAGTTTATTAATCTAAGAAATTTTGATGGTGGGAGATGGGCTCCACCGATCTTTTCTGTGTTGTTTTGTATTTCGTTTAGATCACCAATAAGGATACAAGGAAGATTTGCCTGTGAGACGAAATTTGCTAGTCTAGACCAGAAATGATCTTTATCTATTTCTCTTGGAGGGGCATAAATGAAAATCATCATGATACAAATTACTTTGTCCAATATTTTTAATTTAATTGCAATAAAGCGAGGGTCAATGTGTGAGAGTTCACATATTTCGTTATATAATTGGTATGATTTCCACATGACGCATAGGCCACCTGAGAATCCAACTGTTGGTGAGAAGTGGAAGTTATCAAAGCCAGCTTTCTTCCAAATAAGTTGTGGTGGTTCTTTGTTTGTTCTAGTTTCAACTAGAGCCATAATTTGTATTTTTTCAATTTTTCAAAAGGACTCGATGTCAGTCCAGAGGTTTTTACGCCCAATGTCTCTATAATTCCAAAGGCTTATCTTCATTTAAACACTTTGGGATTGTTTTGCAAGTAAGTTGGTCTTGCTATTTCATGGGGGTGATGATGCAATACCATAGTTAGGGGTTCAATTTTAGTAGGATAAGTAGTATTGATTGGCAAAGCACATTTAGTTATAAACTGCATTATAAGTAGACAGATCCTTTGTGATAAATACATGACTAATGTACATACAGTTCTTAAGCTAGTAGTTTTGGGCAAATTGGGCATTATCTTGTTAAATATTGTTTTGTAGCAGGGAGGGATCATGTTAATATCCATGCCGTTAAGGGCAAATAGGGTATTATGTTTATACAAGCCTTTAAAAGCATAATTACATTCTGCTAAATCTATGTCGGATCTGTTGTTGTAGGAAGTAGTATTGAATTGTTGTTGACATGTTAGTAGTAGAAAGGCAAACCCCTTGTAAGAATAATGCTGAGAAGACTTTATCCAATAGGGGATGGTGGCAATCTTCATACCGCCTGGGAGAGTCAAGACTTTATGTTTTGTTGTCCAAATTTTATCAACCTTATGGTTGTTCAATATTGTGGAAGGTGTAGACCTTGTTTTGGATAATTTGCTATATATTATATATGGATTAGAAAATCCATGGCTAATAATAGCTATCAAAAGGGGAATGTTAAGCTCCTGGTCCCATATTTTGGTTATTCTTAGTGGGTTAGTAGTATTGCATCCAGTATGGAATATGATATAAGATAGTAAGATATACATGACAAAATGGTTCAATTTTTTATTGATATCACTATAGTAGTTCTGATGCCATTGTAATGGGAGAAGAGTAGAGAGTTTTGGATAGTCCTTGTTACAAAAGTTCCGGACAACATAACAAAAGTTACTATTATAGCAGCATTTCCACCAGTAAGGTCCAGTAACACTCATGTAAGGATTTCTAGCAGAGTGGGTTTCTTGGTATATAGAGAGGCATGTAAGAGAGATCCCAGGGAGCCTTCTGCATGGGTAGAGGTACAACTTAGGGTGCCATGGTTCATACATACACTGCACTGACAAACACCATGTAGTTAGTGTAAACATTGGTAGTAGTAGCACAAATTCAGAGTGGGTTAAACTTATTTCAGGGGTAACACCATAGTCATAATAAAAGAAATAATTAGATATGAAAGGTTTGGGGATATTTGAGTAACTAATAAAGCAATAGGTATAGAGAGTTATAAGATGTAGAAGGCATATTAGTTTGAGATTATCAAAAATGAGTTCCCAGCAGATCTGTAAGATCACAAGAGTAAGCATCAGTACATGGTATAGGAGGTCACTCATGCAAGAGTTAAAGTTCCTAATAACATTGGTACGAAAATGACAGCTAAGAGTCAAGGTGTTAATTTGATTCTCGTTTGAGAAGAGGACCTTATTAGTTGAGTTTGATCTGATGTAATGTGGGATATGCAAGTAACCCGTCTTGGTAGTAGAAGCATAGAACCATAGAAACCAGATAATATTCTTAGGTTGCAGTTTGGTAAGATTTGACCAAACAAAAGGACAAATAAGAATCCAGTAAGGATAGTGCTGGTTTGAGCCCTTACTAGTGTTGTTCTTATGTGTATCATCCTTAGAACATGATACACCGGTAGTGTTGATAACAACAAAGGTTTTGATGGGGGTAATTGCTTGTGAAACAAACACATAATTGATGTCAGAGCAACATACAGTCAAGAAGGTATTGATGTCTTTCTCCTTATGAGGAGAAGTTATGAATAGAGAGCTTACATAGCAGGTACGAATGATGTATAAATTGATGGAAATGTTGATTTTTTTAGAGGGTTGTCTCTTGTAGAGGCTTGTGAAGCCTTAGTTTGCCAGATCTCAGTGGAGAGAGAATATTCAGTTCTCATAGCAAAGGTAGCAGACCATGATAAAACAAAGTATTGGTCTAATACACACAACATAACAGTAGGGCAATCCTTCAAACGAAGATCAGATAATGCCAGATTCCAATGAAAGACGATGTTTAACATATATACACAGGCATGGTAAGGATGCAGGAAAGCAGAGTAAGTTAATAGGTAAAGTAAGAGGAAGAGTTCGAGATTAGGGTTGATACACCTTGTATTGAGGCAGAAGACTCGCAAGAGAGGAGGGCGATCTGGAACCAGTTCATGACTCCGACAACTGCTCTAGAGAGCCAACACCGAATGCCTTGCCGCGAAGACAGAATATGAGGCTTGGGGCTGTATTCGATCCATTTTTCGGCCAATTCAAACACAACATGGAGGAAGACTTCACCTTTATACTAAGCACTTTTCGAGCCTAGGATTACACCACAATCGTTTGCATTACTTGAGGACAAGCAAGATATAAGTTTGGGGGAGTTTGACAACATGATTATATTCTACACCCTGATTGATATTAACCCCATTTTTTGCATAAAATATATACTTTAGTAAGAATTTTGGTTGCTTTGCTCAGATCTCTGCCCTTTTTGTCATTTTGGTCTTGTATGAGCACTTTTGGTATCTGTGGGAGCATGATGGACTCAACTTTGAATTATCTCAAGCTTGGACAAGATCAAAAGGGAATTAACTCAAAGATTTGGTGAAGAAAAATGAACTTGAAGAGGATCATAACCTACCAGTGTCGGACAACACGCTAACATCTCATCATAAGCTGGAGAATTCACATCTTGTGGCCACTTTGACCTACTTGATGTGATATTGGTTCACATCAAGTTTCAAGATCTGCCAAGTCATAGCACAAAGCCGCACCAAGACAATTTGAGGCCACCGAAACTGCCAATGAGCCATAAGCTAGGGTTTTACAAGATGCCCGAGCCATTCATTTCCAAAGAAGGGTACGACCATAGTGGGCTGCATAAAGGATCAAAGCAGGAGCTTGTACAAGATTCTCAAGCCTTTCACTTCAAAGTAGGAGCCCTAGATGAAGGAAGATGGCTCAGAAGAATCACAGAATCTCAATGGATGACGACGACGGTCTCGAAGGCGCCAAATGTAGGGTTTGACGAGTCTACTAGGCCAATGACTCCATGGGTGAGCTCTCAGGGCCACATCCTCAAGACTTAATAAGGAAATCATGTCAAGTTTGGGTGCCATTGGAAAGGAGTTGCCTGGAATAATAGAACACATGATACTGCAACGACGTCGGCGTCGGGGATGAACTAGGGCAAAAAGGGGTTCGCAGATGGTTGATCCAATTGTTATGAACTTTTGACATGTTGTAGTTCTTTGGGCCTATCTTGGCGGGTCCAAAGTTGAAGCCTAACGGAGCCAGGAGCAGACAGATATGGGCGCTGCATTATCCCAGATTGAATCTGACCGTTTACGCGAACCATTTATCTATTTGGGCTCATTTTTGGATATATTTCAGTTATTGGGCTTATATATTTTGTGTCCAAAAAATGAGGCCCATTGGATACCGGATGCCGCCGCTATGCTCGCACCAAGTTTTAGGGTTTCTTGCTTTTTTTGCAAGTATTTCGTGATTCACATTCTTAAGACCTATTTATATGCTTTTTGCCTTTCATTGTTACCAAGCTTTGATTAATTTGAATACAGATCATTCAGTTTCTCAATTAACTCCGAGGTTCTCGGTCTTTTGAGTGTTTGAATCTTGTTGAATAAAATCCAAGCTTTCTTCCACTTGTGTGTTTTGGTCAGTAATATCCAAAACAGGTTGATTAAGCTTTGATGAGTAATATCCTTAGCTTGAATCTTCATCTTCTCGAATCCCTTGGTGATTCATATCCAAGAGAGGAGAGTTGCTTATCCTTTTATCTTTCTTGCATCTCAAAACCCAAAATCTTAGAAAAGAACCAACTTGTTACTATCTTGTCGCCCAAACAAGAACATTCAAGAACGCAACTTTGGACATGACTTTATCATGAACCAGAGAACATATCCTTAGGGGAAACGCATCATTTGGTATTAGAGCTTAATCAACGTTAAATTCTAAACCATTGTTTGTCTTAATCTCAAACGCAGGATTGTGTGTTCCCCAAGTCATGTCATCCTTACCCTAAATTTGTGCCTCACCTTGGGTACGAAATTTTCACATGAGAATAGCCTTGAGAGCACTCTAATCTTGAGAGAAAACCCTTGAAGTAACCCCATCAAAAGAAAAACGAGCGTTATCTTGATCCCCAAGCCAAAACCGTGAGCCACCAAGCCCAACTCAACTCGCCTTGTGTGCGTGAGCTTCTTAGGAGCCTATTGTGAGGGGGGGGGGGAAAAACCCATAAGAGAGTGTCTAGAGTGCCTCATCGAAGGGGGAGTACAAGGGCGCCTTGCGCGCCAAGCCAAGGGCGTGCACCCTTGCGTCCCAAGGTGTCTTGCACGCCACTTATGCAATTCCGCCCTTCACCAATAGCCAACGAACTCCAAATCTAATCTTGATTTCATTTGCACCTTAATGATAGATTCTTATTATTTGTGGTATATTTGGATAATACATTTTTACAAGATTTGCTTAGGTATTTGGTTGGTTAAGATTCTTGTTATCTTTTTGGGCCAAAAGCTATCTTGTGTTCCTAAATCTTTTCTACTAAAATAATGCGGTCAAAAAAGAAAAGAAAAGAAAAGGCTAGTAGCCAAAATCAAGGGTTAGTAGTAGCTTGAGAAAGCCCAACGGGACCCTTGTTATAGTTTGAGAAAGCCTAAAGGGATCCTTAGTAGTAGCTTGAGAAAGCCCAACGGGACCCTTACTATGACTTATGAAAGCCCAAGAAAGTCAAGAAACCCCTTCTTGATAACACGATTCTAGATTAAATCATTGATTGAGCTTATTTTTAACGTTATCTTATCTAACTATCTCTTGGTGATAAAATCTTGATCTTTGGTGCTAACCTTTCTATTAAGCAAGGTGTGACCTACCTTTACTTGAGCACCAAGTGTGTTTAATTTTAAGAGCTTGCGTGGGCCTTACCTTGGGATTGTTCAATATCATCTTGTTGTACTTACCTTTTGGATCAAGTCAGGGTCTTGGAAGGACCAAGTTCACGGCTTAGGTCAATGGAGAGGCCTAGCTATGGCCACTTGTCACACGAGGAATACAACTGCCTTCGATTTCAGGGAGCTAAATACTTTGAGGCCCAACAACATGATCGAGCTAAGTCTATGAGATCAGTCTATATGGAAATATGCAAGAAGAAGGTCACCTTTAGAGAACGTCCCACCTTGAGCCAAAAGTTAGAAACAACATGGGACTATAACAAAGGCAGGGTAGACGACCTTTCTTATTGGGGCGATGCTTTATATGAGGAGGATGTTTCATATGTGGACAATGTTTCATATTTGGAAGCCCGAAGACCTAATTTTCATGACTACTACCCACACACGAGGTACGATCCTAAACCATGTTTGTGTGAAAACTATGGTTATTCTTTTTCTAACCAGTATGTGCAGCCTAATGGAGCCAATAAATCACCTACATCTCCTAGTCGCACATCCAAGGGAAGTGAAAGGGCGAATTCGCAGCCCCGGATTAGAACACGTGACATTGTATGTTTTATGTGTGAAGGGAGAGGCCACTTGGCTAACATTTATCCTAATCGCTATTACATCTACAAGGAGGAAGATGACGTGATATCCAGCTTAGAGAGGGATGTCGTCGTGGCTGCTTCATGTGAGGTCGTAGCTAAGTCTAGTGATAACTACATGTCGCCAGTCCTTGTGACCAAAGAGGACCAACCAAGAGCCATGTATGTAACCTCAGTCCAACACTTCCGCCCTTGATGCTTGGGAGGACAAAGCGCCATTCCTTTGTGCCTTGGAGGACAAGAGACTAGTCATTGGTGACGTAGAGGATGAAGCCCCTTCGGCCACCCCACAAACACCAATCACGGAGGGTGCTTCACAGCCTAAGGAAGTGGTTTTGGCCTCTCCTCCGTCCCAATATCAGCCCATTGCGATCACATTCCAAGAACATTATGAGGAACTCACTCGGTTTAGCCAAGAATCTCCTGAGTTTCTAAGGCCTCAAGAGAAGAAGGTTGAAGAGGTCAAGCCATTTGTCACCACTCCGAAGTGGCTTACGCTAAAGCCACTTGATGCTCCATCATATTCCCCTAGGTTCCCTAACCGCAAGGCTACCCCATGGTTGGACACAATGCCTATGTTTCCAACATGTATTTCATTTGGCCTTATGGAAAAGGAAAAAACCAAGATCAAGAGCAAGGAGTGGAAGCGCAATTGCCCTGATGAGGAGAACATAGAACATGAGGGAAACATGCGGCATTCAAAACTAAGGGAAGTATCCTTTACTTGTCCCTATTATGTCTCTTCATTTTTGAATCCTTCAATATATGCATCTTGTCTTAGAGATTCTTGTGGAATACATGATGCGTGGACATGTAAGGCTAGGAGTTCTTACATTCATTATTGCCTTTATCCTCTAGACATGTCATATAGGTTGAACCCAAGTAATAGTGTAATCTTCATGGTCGAATATGCTTGTTATGTTGCTAGTAGCATGATTAAGCATATGTGTAGACATAGAAAGAAATGTGGTATAGCTAGTGCATGCATTTTTGCTTATTATTTTGATCTAGGAGATAAGTTGCATATTCAGAAGGGGAGTCCGGGCAAATTTTTACATATCAAATCGAGGAGAGATCATCAAGTCATAGCTAGGACAATAGGGTATGTTTACTTCAGAATTGTTAAAAGTCCATTCTATTACTTGCTCCTTGGTTTAGTCTATACAAATGAGAGGATATATCCTTTACATGAAGAGAAGGATGATATGATATTGGTTCACATCAAGCTTCAAGATTTGCCAAGTCATAGCTCGAAGTTGCACCAAGACAAGTTCACGCCACCGCAACCGCCAATAAGCCTTAAGTTAGGGTTTTACAAGATGCCCGAGCCATTCACTTCAAATGTAGGCTATGATCATGGCGGGCTGCATAAAGGATCAAAGTAGGAGCTTGTACAAGAGAGTGCTCCAAATGAAGGATGGATCAGAATAATCACAAGGCACCGAATGTAGGGTTTGACGAGTCTACCAGGACAACAACTCCATGGGTGAGCTCTCAAGGTCCCCATCCTCAAAACTTACTAAATATGGAAATCATGTCAAGTTTGGGTGCCATTGGAAATGAGTTGCCTAGAAGAATAGAAGACATGATACTACAACGATGCCGACGTCGGGGACGAACTAGGGTAGAGAGGCATTCACAGATCATTGATTCAATTTGTATGAACTTTGGACATGTTGTAGTTCTAGGGCCTATCTTGGTCTTGTCCAAAGTGGAGGCACAGCGGAGCAAGGAGAAGAGAGATATGGGTGCTGCATTATCCCAGAATGAAACTGACCGTATGCGTGAACCATTTATCCGTTTGGACTCCTTTTTGGATTTGTTTCCGTTATTGCGCTTATATTTCATGTGTCAAAACATTAGGCCATTGGACACCGGATACCGCCGCTATGCTCGTTCCAAGTTTTAGGATTTCTTGCTTGTTTTGCATGTGTTTCGTGATTGACATTCTTAAGACCTATTTATTTGCTTTCTGCCTTTCATTGTTAACAAGCTTTGATTAATTTGAATACAGAACATTGAGTTTTTCAATTAACTTTGAGTTTCTCGGTCTTTTGAGTGTTTGAATCTTGTTGAGTAATGTCCAAGCTTTCTTCCACTTGTGTGTTTTGGTGAGTAATATCCAAAACAGGTCAGTTAGGCTTTGGTGAGTAATATCCTTAGCTTGAATCTTCATATTCTCGAATCCCTTGGTGAGTCATATCCAAGAAAGGAGAGTTGCTTATCCATTTATATTTCTTGCATCTCAAAACCCAAAATCATACAAAAAGAACCAGTCTTGTTACTATCTTGTTGCCCAAGCAAGAACATTCAAGAACGCAGCTATGGACGTGACTTTACCTTGAATTAGAGCACAAATCCATAGGGGAAGTGGATCACTACCAGTTTCAGTTAACACGGTTGTGGGAATCCGCACGATTAGGTCATGTTATTAAACACGGGTGTGGTCAACATTGGGCACTTAATTCCCTTCTTTTTGTGGCCCACATAAATAGGACATGTAAGGGCAACATTTGGGACCTTATGCCCCAACTTTACATCTTATATGAGCCTCCATTTCTAGGGTGAGCATTTATTTTGATTCTCTTCGTGTTTTCAATTCTACATTTCATTTTCGACTTAATTTAGTAGTTAGACTTATGCTTGTTGTGAGATTCTAGTGTAAACATTTGGGTTGTTTAACACTCTTTTGTTCCAAGACTTGAAAAAGGAGAAAAGGTTCAACCTTTTCCTCATGGTTCAATGATAACTCAAGGATTTGATTGAAATATAAGTAATTCTTGTTTATTCTCTTCATTTCTTATTCTATTGTTCATTGTTTACACGTTCTTGAGTAAGAATTAACAAGAAAACAAGAAAAAAATGAACAACAAAACAATAAATAAAGAGAATGAGTAAGAACTATTTATCATTAAATCAAATCCATGAGTTGTCATTCAACCATGAGAGAAAGGTTGAAACTTAATTTGCTTCTTTTTCAAGTCTTGCAACAAAAGAGTGTCAAACATCCCAAATGTTGACACTTGAATCTCACAACAAGTATAAGTCTAACTACTAAATTAAGTGGTAAATGAAATCTAGCGTTGAAAATAGCGAGAGAATCAAAATAAATGTTAACCCTTGAAATGGAGGCTAAGATAATATGTAAATTTGGGACATAAATTCCCAAAAGTTGCCCTTCCATGTCTTATTTACATGGGCCACAAAAATAAGGGGATAAAATGCATTCAAGTGTATCCAGGGGAGACCACGGACATGGTGATTACCACGGGAAGACCGTAATAATACCACGGGGAAGGTCGTGGTGACCACAAGCTGTGAATTCTTTGGCTTGAGATGAGATGTGAGCGTGTTGTCCAACACCGATAGGTTGTGACTCAGTTGATGTGAATTTTTCTTCTTCAAATCTTCGAGTAATTACCCTTTAACTTGGTCTGAGCTTGAGAAAATTCCAAGTTGATTTAATTATGCTCTCATAGCTCCCAAAAGTGCTCCTATAATACCAAAACGACAAAAAGGCAGAGATTCGAGCAAAGCAAGTAAAGTTCCTTCAAAATGCCTGAGTGTATTTATGCACAAAATAGGGTTAATATGAGTCATGATGTAGCATAAAATCACGTTATCATTCTCCCACAAGCTTATATTTTGCTTGTCCTGAAGAAAGAATTTCTACACAAAGATTGATATTCCAAAAGAAATGCAAAGGTTTGTCTCCATGCAAAAGAAATTGAAACTGAGCTTTTGTAGTTTTGAATATGTAATGAGTGAAACCATAGGAAACAACAAGTGATCGTTCAAGATATTAGGCTAACATCCAAATTCATTGACCTCTCCGGAGGAAAATGTGATCCACTTGTTCTCATGTGTTTAAAGGGAGTATTTTGCTCGTTTTCATCCATAAAAAACCATCTACTATAAGTATGCATCAATGTCTTAATTCTCCACAACTAGAGACATTATGATGCCTGATTTAGCCTTGATGAATTTCATTATTTGGGCATAAGGACATGCCGTGTCTAATGATGTTCCTCCAGCCATGCATTAAAGGCATAGAGCTCGATTTCCCGAACCACTTTATTATCATGCCATCCAAATGTAGTGACAACCGGTAAGTGATAGATGTACTTGAATATGGGATTCCTTATGAGGCTAGTCGTAGATGAACTTGGATTATATGTAGTGTTGCCAAGGGTGATCTCCTTCCAAAATGAATCTCGATTGTCTCGTGGAACTCTTGTTGGGCCCTTAAAAGGAATGAAGGTGAAAGACGAAGGAAAAGTCCCAAGAGTGGAGATGATGTCTCTTATCAAAAAGACAGAAGAAACCATCTTCAAAGTTGTTGGATGTGAATAAATTCTTGTCATCAGGCCAAAGTGAGCATCTCTATGACATCTTCATAAATTACAAGAGTACGGAAGGTATTCTCATCAAAATATCTTATGCTATTCATTCCTCGAGCCTTGAGTGCTAAATAATTTTCTTTTTGTTCTGGGGACTCGAAGTGAAATCCATTATCACTTTGTTCCGGTGAGGGTGGTTGAGGACATCGAGCAGTGGAGCCATGACGGTTAATAGAGGCGATTGCGATCTTTCTTTTAGTTGGAGCCATGAGTTGCAAATTTATTATAAAAAGTGATAGATTCGGGACATTCATAAAAATATTTGTATTCAGAAAGGCAAAAGTAACTACAACAAAATCTCAATTAATGCAGTTTGACAAGAGAGCAAGGCAAACATCTATAAATATGCAATGTCATGAACATGCATGTTTGAGCACAACGATTATGACCAAATTTCCCCAAGTCATGAGAACAATCACATTTAAATTAGGTTTTTCAATTAAGTTCTCAATCATTTCTACTTAATTGCTCATGGGTCAAATTTCACTAACATCACCCATCATTACCATTAAAAATAATATTTTGAAGAAAACCTTAAACATTCTCCATGGAATGACATAAGATTGTATCAATATCACACAGAACTACCAAAATAAGCACCATGAAAAATATAATCGTGCAATATCAATGTCATAAGGGCCTTTCAAAAATTCACAAGAAGCATAAAATTCCTACACATCAATTCTTCCAATTCTCATCAAATTCTCAACAACTTGACGACAATATAATTCATCTAATCAAGCTTAAATACCACCCATTGAAAATTTTAAACAACAATTTACTAAAACTCAATAAAAGTTAATGTAAAAAAATTAGGGTTTAAAATTGGGATTTGCGGGATTTTGAGGGAAGGGGACAACCATGGGTTTAAGGATTATTGGTGGTTGAGGGAGGTGGTGGGGTGGTTCGTGGTGGTGCTGGAAGGGGCGAGCTATGGTTGGGTGTGGGTTGGTTGGGGAAGAGATAGGATTGAAGCAGGGTGGGTCGAGGATGGGTTTGGCACAGTTGTAGTGTGGGTTCGAAGAGAGGGATAATTGTTATGAAGCGAACATGGTTTGGGTGAGGCGAGCACACAAGGGGGTGGCAGGCTCAGAGCAGCGAACAAGGGCTTGGGTTAGGCATGATGGGGCTGATTAGAGAAGAGGAAGCTTGCGAATGGGAGTAGAATAAGGGAGAGGATGAGGACATACCTGGGCTTAGCAGCAGAGGAGGGTAGTGGAGGAGGGCAGCGATGGAGGCATAGGGTTGTAGGTCGTTGGAGTTCTAACGGGTGTGTCGAGGATGAAGATGAAATTTGGTATGGGTGAAGAAGCAAAGGATGTCAGGGGGTAAGGTGGGGGGTTACAACACATACAGGTTGCAAGTCGGGTAAGGGAGAAAGGTTGGCAGTGGGTTTAATTTCAATTTTTTAAAATCTAGTATGGCCATGGTCCTGGTAAATACATCGGATTGACTGTGGCCATTCCAGGGAGTTCATCACGGAAGGCCAACAAGTTTTATTTTTACTTGTTATTGCCACGGCCGTGTCAATTCCAGGGAGTGCACCACGACTCTCATTTGTTTTGCCAAGAAAATGTAATAAATTAATACATGCATTTTACCCCATATTTTATCTATATAGTATGCCTCTAATCCCCAAGTGAGAACCCTATCTATGACACCCAAACAAATTCACATGCAAAGAACACATCAAAAATGAAATTGTATCACCTACATCTACTCAACTAAAACAAACCCAAAAAATTAAACTAAAAATCAAGAAGAGATATGCATGCATAAATCAAATAAAGAAAGAGAGAAAGGGATGGAAATGCTTGGATTTTCTTCAAAGAAGCGCTATTTAAGGTCTAGGTAGACGATCCACCTTCATTCATTCCTTTAGATCGGAAAGGGGGAAGGTGACTCCCTTGTGATCGGATCTCCAAAAACATAGTGCTTTAGCCTTTTAGTGTTGACCTAAAATACTCTGGTTGCTTCACTCCATATTTCAATGAAACCATACGAGCACACTTTCTTCACTTGGAGCGGTCCACTCCATCTTGATTTATGTTTGCCCGAAATTAACTTCAAGCGGTAGTTAAAGAGAAGAACCATATCTTCCTCATGAAACTTTCTACAGAAAATGTTCTTGTCATGCCAACGTTTGACTTGCTCCTTATAGATCCTTGCATTCTCATATGCACTCAAGCACAATTCCTCAAGCATATTGAGTTGAAGCATCCTCTATTCACCGACTACCTTCAAATCAAAATTCATGGCCTTGATAGCCCAATATGCCTTGTACTCGAGCTCAACCGGTAGGTGACATGATTTCTAATAGATCAGCCAAAATTAAGTAGTACCAATCGGCGCCTTGAATGGGGTACTATATACCAAAAGTGCTTCATCCAACTTTGACGCCTGATCTTTTCTTGAACCAGAGATCGACTTCTCAAGTATGCTTTTGATTTCTCGATTTGAAATCTCCACTTCTCAACTTGTTTGAGGGTGATAGGGAGTTGTAACCTTGAGATTGACCCAATACTTTGTCTAGAGAGCCTCGAATTATCGCTTAATGAAATGTGAGCCACCATCAGTAATCACAACTCTTCGAGTGCCAAACCACGAGAACATAGTTTTCATCAAGAGCTTTATTACTTGCTTGGAGTCACATGTGGAGGTCTCTATGGCTTCCACCTATTTGGAGACATAATCAACCGCTACTAAGATGTATTGATACTTATCATCAATCCATCAGGCTCCAATGAACTGAATGCGCCATACATCAAAAATCTCGACTTTCATGAAATTGTTCAATGGAATTTTATGTCTCTTTGTGATATTCCCGATCCTTTGACATTGATCACATGAAAGAATATAGCTTCGAGCATCTTTGGAGAGAGAGGGCGAATAAAACCCGGATTGAAGTACCTTGGTGAAGGTCTTTGAGAAACTAGCATGACCATCTTAAGAAGAAGAATGACACTGATAAAGAATACTCCTCATTTCCGGTTCAGGTACACATCTTCTAAACATCACATCGGCATAATGGTTGTAGAGGCAACGATCATCCCCAATGTAGTACTTGACATCGAAAGGAACTTCTTCCTTTGTTGGTAGATCAATTCCGGCGACATTATTCCACAAACAAGATAGTTGACAAAATTTGCAAACCATGGAGCAATAACATGATAATGGAAAACAATTGGTCATCGGGGAAGGAATCATCAATCGATGTCTCTTCTTAAATATTTTATTTGGCCTATTCCCTCAATCTTGAAAGATGGTAATCCACAACATTCTCGGTCCCTATCTTATCTCGAATTTCCAAGTCAAACTCTTAAAGCAAAAGTATCCATCAGATCAATCTTGGTTTGGAATCTTTGTTGCTAAAGCGGTACTAAATGGTCGCATGGTCGGTGTAAGCAATCACTTGTGAGCCCACTAAGTACGACTGAAATTTCTCAAAAGCAAAGACAACCACTGTAACACCCCCAAAATACCTTTGGAAATATTACCGCCAGTGACCTCGGAATACACACCCGGGGTCACCCAAGGCTTACCGTTTTGATAACAAATAGTATAACTTCACAAACTTTATTAAATATCATAAAAGTTACCCAAATACATTCGAACCAACGTCATGGTTTTACAACTGTCAACAACCAAATACAGAAATGTTTAATACAACGGAAGTCTTGAAAATTAATAAACGCCATGAAGGGGTTTTGATCTAAGCGATCTCACGCCTAGGATCTTTAACCTTGGAAAAAACACTTAAATCGCCATATGCCCTCAACATCGGATTCTGGCCTTCATGGAAGAGGAAGTTTACCTGATGTGCCGTATGAGACGGATGACACCAGCCAACCATGCAAGGAATAAAACCGGTTGGTTAGTCTAATGAAAGACTATGCAAGGGTATAAATAAAAAGGTTCTAAGTAGTCGTATTAGGTTACACCCATCGCTTCTCGAATAATAACCGATGACGACAGTGAACCTCAACACTTCTACCGAAACACAAGAAAAGGAATGATCAAGAGAAGACTCCAAAAGAAGTGAGTCTTATGGGAAACGTATGAAGAGAAGACTCCAAATAAGTTGAGTCTTATGGGAAACGTATCACAAGTGTTTGGGAACGTTAAGTTTTCACAGAACTTTAAAACACGACATTGATTATTTGGGTCAACGACCAACCTCACCGCGCAATGCGAATCCAGATTGGAAAGAAGACTTACTCTAACAAGAGTCCGGGCAGTTTCCACGTTGTACTCCTCGCCCGAGGGTATATTAATTATGTGCGTAGAAGCACTTATCTTATTTAATTCCAAAACATACATTCACGTTACAGGTTTTTCAATTAAGTTCTCAATCATTTCTACTTAATTGCTCATGGGTCAAATTTCACTAACATCACCCATCATTACCATTAAAAATAATATTTTGAAGAAAACCTTAAACATTCTCCATGGAATGACATAAGATTGTATCAATATCACACAGAACTACCAAAATAAGCACCATGAAAAATATAATCGTGCAATATCAATGTCATAAGGGCCTTTCAAAAATTCACAAGAAGCATAAAATTCCTACACATCAATTCTTCCAATTCTCATCAAATTCTCAACAACTTGACGACAATATAATTCATCTAATCAAGCTTAAATACCACCCATTGAAAATTTTAAACAACAATTTACTAAAACTCAATAAAAGTTAATGTAAAAAAATTAGGGTTTAAAATTGGGATTTGCGGGATTTTGAGGGAAGGGGACAACCATGGGTTTAAGGATTATTGGTGGTTGAGGGAGGTGGTGGGGTGGTTCGTGGTGGTGCTGGAAGGGGCGAGATATGGTTGGGTGTGGGTTGGTTGGGGAAGAGATAGGATTGAAGCAGGGTGGGTCGAGGATGGGTTTGGCACAGTTGTAGTATGGGTTCGAAGAGAGGGATAATTGTTATGAAGCGAACATGGTTTGGGTGAGGCGAGCACACAAGGGGGTGGCAGGCTCAGAGCAGCGAACAAGGGCTTGGGTTAGGCATGATGGGGCTGATTAGAGAAGAGGAAGCTTGCGAATGGGAGTAGAATAAGGGAGAGGATGAGGACATACCTGGGCTTAGCAGCAGAGGAGGGTAGTGGAGGAGGGCAGCGATGGAGGCATAGGGTTGTAGGTCGTTGGAGTTCTAACGGGTGTGTCGAGGATGAAGATGAAATTTGGTATGGGTGAAGAAGCAAAGGATGTCAGGGGGTAAGGTGGGGGGTTGCAACACATACAGGTTGCAAGTCGGGTAAGGGAGAAAGGTTGGCAGTGGGTTTAATTTCAATTTTTTAAAATCTAGTATGGCCATGGTCCTGGTAAATACATCGGATTGACTGTGGCCATTCCAGGGAGTTCATCACGGAAGGCCAACAAGTTTTATTTTTACTTGTTATTGCCACGGCCGTGTCAATTCCAGGGAGTGCACCACGACTCTCATTTGTTTTGCCAAGAAAATGTAATAAATTAATACATGCATTTTACCCCATATTTTATCTATATAATATGCCTCTAATCCCCAAGTGAGAACCCTATCTATGACACCCAAACAAATTCACATGCAAAGAACACATCAAAAATGAAATTGTATCACCTACATCTACTCAACTAAAACAAACCCAAAAAATTAAACTAAAAATCAAGAAGAGATATGCATGCATAAATCAAATAAAGAAAGAGAGAAAGGGATGGAAATGCTTGGATTTTCTTCAAAGAAGCGCTATTTAAGGTCTAGGTAGACGATCCACCTTCATTCATTCCTTTAGATCGGAAAGGGGGAAGGTGACTCCCTTGTGATCGGATCTCCAAAAACATAGTGCTTTAGCCTTTTAGTGTTGACCTAAAATACTCTGGTTGCTTCACTCCATATTTCAATGAAACCATACGAGCACACTTTCTTCACTTGGAGCGGTCCACTCCATCTTGATTTATGTTTGCCCGAAATTAACTTCAAGCGGTAGTTAAAGAGAAGAACCATATCTTCCTCATGAAACTTTCTACAGAAAATGTTCTTGTCATGCCAACGTTTGACTTGCTCCTTATAGATCCTTGCATTCTCATATGCACTCAAGCACAATTCCTCAAGCATATTGAGTTGAAGCATCCTCTATTCACCGACTACCTTCAAATCAAAATTCATGGCCTTGATAGCCCAATATGCCTTGTACTCGAGCTCAACCGGTAGGTGACATGATTTCTAATAGATCAGCCAAAATTAAGTAGTACCAATCGGCGCCTTGAATGCGGTACTATATACCAAAAGTGCTTCATCCAACTTTGACGCCTGATCTTTTCTTGAACCAGAGATCGACTTCTCAAGTATGCTTTTGATTTCTCGATTTGAAATCTCCACTTCTCAACTTGTTTGAGGGTGATAGGGAGTTATAACCTTGAGATTGACCCAATACTTTGTCTAGAGAGCCTCGAATTATCGCTTAATGAAATGTGAGCCACCATCAGTAATCACAACTCTTCGAGTGCCAAACCACGAGAACATAGTTTTCATCAAGAGCTTTATTACTTGCTTGGAGTCACATGTGGAGGTCTCTATGGCTTCCACCTATTTGGAGACATAATCAACCGCTACTAAGATGTATTGATACTTATCATCAATCCATCAGGCTCCAATGAACTGAATGCGCCATACATCAAAAATCTCGACTTTCATGAAATTGTTCAATGGAATTTTATGTCTCTTTGTGATATTCCCGATCCTTTGACATTGATCACATGAAAGAATATAGCTTCGAGCATCTTTGGAGAGAGAGGGCGAATAAAACCCGGATTGAAGTACCTTGGTGAAGGTCTTTGAGAAACTATCATGACCATCTTAAGAAGAAGAATGACACTGATAAAGAATACTCCTCATTTCCGGTTCAGGTACACATCTTCTAAACATCACATCGGCATAATGGTTGTAGAGGCAACGATCATCCCCAATGTAGTACTTGACATCGAAAGGAACTTCTTCCTTTGTTGGTAGATCAATTCCGGCGACATTATTCCACAAACAAGATAGTTGACAAAATTTGCAAACCATGGAGCAATAACATGATAATGGAAAACAATTGGTCATCGGGGAAGGAATCATCAATCGATGTCTCTTCTTAAATATTTTATTTGGCCTATTCCCTCAATCTTGAAAGATGGTAATCCACAACATTCTCGGTCCCTATCTTATCTCGAATTTCCAAGTCAAACTCTTAAAGCAAAAGTATCCATCAGATCAATCTTGGTTTGGAATCTTTGTTGCTAAAGCGGTACTAAATGGTCGCATGGTCGGTGTAAGCAATCACTTGTGAGCCCACTAAGTACGACTGAAATTTCTCAAAAGCAAAGACAACCACTGTAACACCCCCAAAATACCTTTGGAAATATTACCGCCAGTGACCTCGGAATACACACCCGGGGTCACCCAAGGCTTACCGTTTTGATAACAAATAGTATAACTTCACAAACTTTATTAAATATCATAAAAGTTACCCAAATACATTCGAACCAACGTCATGGTTTTACAACTGTCAACAACCAAATACAGAAATGTTTAATACAACGGAAGTCTTGAAAATTAATAAACGCCATGAAGGGGTTTTGATCTAAGCGATCTCACGCCTAGGATCTTTAACCTTGGAAAAAACACTTAAATCGCCATATGCCCTCAACATCGGATTCTGGCCTTCATGGAAGAGGAAGTTTACCTGATGTGCCGTATGAGACGGATGACACCAGCCAACCATGCAAGGAATAAAACCGGTTGGTTAGTCTAATGAAAGACTATGCAAGGGTATAAATAAAAAGGTTCTAAGTAGTCGTATTAGGTTACACCCATCGCTTCTCGAATAATAACCGATGACGACAGTGAACCTCAACACTTCTACCGAAACACAAGAAAAGGAATGATCAAGAGAAGACTCCAAAAGAAGTGAGTCTTATGGGAAACGTATGAAGAGAAGACTCCAAATAAGTTGAGTCTTATGGGAAACGTATCACAAGTGTTTGGGAACGTTAAGTTTTCACACAACTTTAAAACACGACATTGATTATTTGGGTCAACGACCAACCTCACCGCGCAATGCGAATCCAGATTGGAAAGAAGACTTACTCTAACAAGAGTCCGGGCAGTTTCCACGTTGTACTCCTCGCCCGAGGGTATATTAATTATGTGCGTAGAAGCACTTATCTTATTTAATTCCAAAACATACATTCACGTTACAGGTTTTTCAATTAAGTTCTCAATCATTTCTACTTAATTGCTCATGGGTCAAATTTCACTAACATCACCCATCATTACCATTAAAAATAATATTTTGAAGAAAACCTTAAACATTCTCCATGGAATGACATAAGATTGTATCAATATCACACAGAACTACCAAAATAAGCACCATGAAAAATATAATCGTGCAATATCAATGTCATAAGGGCCTTTCAAAAATTCACAAGAAGCATAAAATTCCTACACATCAATTCTTCCAATTCTCATCAAATTCTCAACAACTTGACGACAATATAATTCATCTAATCAAGCTTAAATACCACCCATTGAAAATTTTAAACAACAATTTACTAAAACTCAATAAAAGTTAATGTAAAAAAATTAGGGTTTAAAATTGGGATTTGCGGGATTTTGAGGGAAGGGGACAACCATGGGTTTAAGGATTATTGGTGGTTGAGGGAGGTGGTGGGGTGGTTCGTGGTGGTGCTGGAAGGGGCGAGATATGGTTGGGTGTGGGTTGGTTGGGGAAGAGATAGGATTGAAGCAGGGTGGGTCGAGGATGGGTTTGGCACAGTTGTAGTATGGGTTCGAAGAGAGGGATAATTGTTATGAAGCGAACATGGTTTGGGTGAGGCGAGCACACAAGGGGGTGGCAGGCTCAGAGCAGCGAACAAGGGCTTGGGTTAGGCATGATGGGGCTGATTAGAGAAGAGGAAGCTTGCGAATGGGAGTAGAATAAGGGAGAGGATGAGGACATACCTGGGCTTAGCAGCAGAGGAGGGTAGTGGAGGAGGGCAGCGATGGAGGCATAGGGTTGTAGGTCGTTGGAGTTCTAACGGGTGTGTCGAGGATGAAGATGAAATTTGGTATGGGTGAAGAAGCAAAGGATGTCAGGGGGTAAGGTGGGGGGTTGCAACACATACAGGTTGCAAGTCGGGTAAGGGAGAAAGGTTGGCAGTGGGTTTAATTTCAATTTTTTAAAATCTAGTATGGCCATGGTCCTGGTAAATACATCGGATTGACTGTGGCCATTCCAGGGAGTTCATCACGGAAGGCCAACAAGTTTTATTTTTACTTGTTATTGCCACGGCCGTGTCAATTCCAGGGAGTGCACCACGACTCTCATTTGTTTTGCCAAGAAAATGTAATAAATTAATACATGCATTTTACCCCATATTTTATCTATATAATATGCCTCTAATCCCCAAGTGAGAACCCTATCTATGACACCCAAACAAATTCACATGCAAAGAACACATCAAAAATGAAATTGTATCACCTACATCTACTCAACTAAAACAAACCCAAAAAATTAAACTAAAAATCAAGAAGAGATATGCATGCATAAATCAAATAAAGAAAGAGAGAAAGGGATGGAAATGCTTGGATTTTCTTCAAAGAAGCGCTATTTAAGGTCTAGGTAGACGATCCACCTTCATTCATTCCTTTAGATCGGAAAGGGGGAAGGTGACTCCCTTGTGATCGGATCTCCAAAAACATAGTGCTTTAGCCTTTTAGTGTTGACCTAAAATACTCTGGTTGCTTCACTCCATATTTCAATGAAACCATACGAGCACACTTTCTTCACTTGGAGCGGTCCACTCCATCTTGATTTATGTTTGCCCGAAATTAACTTCAAGCGGTAGTTAAAGAGAAGAACCATATCTTCCTCATGAAACTTTCTACAGAAAATGTTCTTGTCATGCCAACGTTTGACTTGCTCCTTATAGATCCTTGCATTCTCATATGCACTCAAGCACAATTCCTCAAGCATATTGAGTTGAAGCATCCTCTATTCACCGACTACCTTCAAATCAAAATTCATGGCCTTGATAGCCCAATATGCCTTGTACTCGAGCTCAACCGGTAGGTGACATGATTTCTAATAGATCAGCCAAAATTAAGTAGTACCAATCGGCGCCTTGAATGCGGTACTATATACCAAAAGTGCTTCATCCAACTTTGACGCCTGATCTTTTCTTGAACCAGAGATCGACTTCTCAAGTATGCTTTTGATTTCTCGATTTGAAATCTCCACTTCTCAACTTGTTTGAGGGTGATAGGGAGTTATAACCTTGAGATTGACCCAATACTTTGTCTAGAGAGCCTCGAATTATCGCTTAATGAAATGTGAGCCACCATCAGTAATCACAACTCTTCGAGTGCCAAACCACGAGAACATAGTTTTCATCAAGAGCTTTATTACTTGCTTGGAGTCACATGTGGAGGTCTCTATGGCTTCCACCTATTTGGAGACATAATCAACCGCTACTAAGATGTATTGATACTTATCATCAATCCATCAGGCTCCAATGAACTGAATGCGCCATACATCAAAAATCTCGACTTTCATGAAATTGTTCAATGGAATTTTATGTCTCTTTGTGATATTCCCGATCCTTTGACATTGATCACATGAAAGAATATAGCTTCGAGCATCTTTGGAGAGAGAGGGCGAATAAAACCCGGATTGAAGTACCTTGGTGAAGGTCTTTGAGAAACTATCATGACCATCTTAAGAAGAAGAATGACACTGATAAAGAATACTCCTCATTTCCGGTTCAGGTACACATCTTCTAAACATCACATCGGCATAATGGTTGTAGAGGCAACGATCATCCCCAATGTAGTACTTGACATCGAAAGGAACTTCTTCCTTTGTTGGTAGATCAATTCCGGCGACATTATTCCACAAACAAGATAGTTGACAAAATTTGCAAACCATGGAGCAATAACATGATAATGGAAAACAATTGGTCATCGGGGAAGGAATCATCAATCGATGTCTCTTCTTAAATATTTTATTTGGCCTATTCCCTCAATCTTGAAAGATGGTAATCCACAACATTCTCGGTCCCTATCTTATCTCGAATTTCCAAGTCAAACTCTTAAAGCAAAAGTATCCATCAGATCAATCTTGGTTTGGAATCTTTGTTGCTAAAGCGGTACTAAATGGTCGCATGGTCGGTGTAAGCAATCACTTGTGAGCCCACTAAGTACGACTGAAATTTCTCAAAAGCAAAGACAACCACTGTAACACCCCCAAAATACCTTTGGAAATATTACCGCCAGTGACCTCGGAATACACACCCGGGGTCACCCAAGGCTTACCGTTTTGATAACAAATAGTATAACTTCACAAACTTTATTAAATATCATAAAAGTTACCCAAATACATTCGAACCAACGTCATGGTTTTACAACTGTCAACAACCAAATACAGAAATGTTTAATACAACGGAAGTCTTGAAAATTAATAAACGCCATGAAGGGGTTTTGATCTAAGCGATCTCACGCCTAGGATCTTTAACCTTGGAAAAAACACTTAAATCGCCATATGCCCTCAACATCGGATTCTGGCCTTCATGGAAGAGGAAGTTTACCTGATGTGCCGTATGAGACGGATGACACCAGCCAACCATGCAAGGAATAAAACCGGTTGGTTAGTCTAATGAAAGACTATGCAAGGGTATAAATAAAAAGGTTCTAAGTAGTCGTATTAGGTTACACCCATCGCTTCTCGAATAATAACCGATGACGACAGTGAACCTCAACACTTCTACCGAAACACAAGAAAAGGAATGATCAAGAGAAGACTCCAAAAGAAGTGAGTCTTATGGGAAACGTATGAAGAGAAGACTCCAAATAAGTTGAGTCTTATGGGAAACGTATCACAAGTGTTTGGGAACGTTAAGTTTTCACACAACTTTAAAACACGACATTGATTATTTGGGTCAACGACCAACCTCACCGCGCAATGCGAATCCAGATTGGAAAGAAGACTTACTCTAACAAGAGTCCGGGCAGTTTCCACGTTGTACTCCTCGCCCGAGGGTATATTAATTATGTGCGTAGAAGCACTTATCTTATTTAATTCCAAAACATACATTCACGTTACAGATTTTAATCCACATCATCTCGATACGAGAGATATTTATGGGAATGAATCCCGAGTGTTGGCACCAGCTAAGTGCACCTACCCTGAATAAGGGTACGGTCATGATCAGAAAGTACTAGGGCAAAATCCTCCTAATACTAGTTATAAAAAAACGACTAGACCTCGCAAGGTACATAGCGTTCCTACGAATACTCGTTCTCACTACACATGTAAGTTCATACATAAATCCACACCCAAAACCATTACGGTAATATCAAGTATAATAGCGTTGTTTCTAGCAATATATACAACCTATTATAGATTCATATTTTAACACATTGTTTTATTAAATCTGTTCCCAAACCGAAAACAACAACTTTTATCCCGTCTTAATTAACAAACAATTAATTGATAATCAAGGGAAACATGGAATAATGAGCAAAAGCGAACCGTCACTTGCCTTAGTCTAGACGAATCGAAGATGTCGGGTTCCGAGATCTAGAGACTGGAATCTGAGTACGGATTCCTACGACGACGACGAGATATAATACGGAACCCTAAGTTAGATACGATACGACACGAAGATATGAAATGAAACGAATAAACGAACGAACGAAGGGAAAAAGGGCCTAAGCCATGGCCGTGGTCACCAAAGCCACGATCGCGCTTGCTAGGCAAGGCCGCGGTCGTGGCTGGCATATCCGCGGTCGCGGTTTCCTGGGCTCAAGCCGCGGTCGTGGTTGGCATAACCGCGGTTGCGGATGCCCATCCCGACGATGGCTTGGAGAAGAACAACAAGCTTACCGACGACGATGAGCTCAGCTTCTTAACTTGGATGAATGCTCACTACTACCACCACTCCCAGGGCTTCACAAGGCACGAACACTAACTCCGGCGATGACAAGAACGAGAGAGAGATGAAAGATGGATTGCAGATTGGATGAAGATTCAAGGGAAACCAGCCTCTATTTATAGGGGAAGAAGAGCCTTAACTCCGGCAACCCGATCGGTTCGAGTTCCCCTACCGGCGTCCGTTACAACTCGTGCGGAAAAACGAATCGGCGAAACTCGGGGAAGAAGAATAGGGATTTCCACGGTCGCGGTTTCAGAGCCGCGATCGCGGTTTGGCTCTGGGCGAAACCGCGCCCGCGGATTCAATCCGCGGTCGCAGAACTGTCGCGATCGCGTTTCTTCGCCTTTGGTCGCGGGTCTCGTTCGAGGACATGCTAAATCTTATTACTTTAGCACTCCCAAATACTTTATGATCCAAAATTTTATTAAACGTATAATAATACGTTCAAAAGGTTATTACATAGATTATAGAAATTGCCCAACACGTCTTTCTTACAAAACGACAGTTTGGGACTTTTAGGGGTTATTACAATACCCCCCTAAAAAAAGTTTCGACCCCGAAACTAGGACGAAAACAGCTCGAAAAAATGACTAAGCATATCAGACTCAGTCTCCCAGGTTTCCCAAGTTACCTCCTCAGATCCCGACTTGGACCAGAGGATCCGCACTAATGGTACCACCTTGTTCCTCAAGTTCTTCTTGCGGCATTCGAGAATACGCACAGGTCTCTCCTCGTAGGTACCATTTGCCTGAATCTCGATGTCCTCATAACTCAGCACATGAGACACATCTGGCACATACTTCCTTAGCAGAGACACATTGAACATGTTATGCACTGGATGCACTGACGGCGGCAATGCTAAACGGTATGCTAGAGATCCAACTCTATTAAGGATCTCAAGCGGTCCCACGTAGCGAGGGTTGAGCTTCCCACGCTTGCCGAACCTGAACACACCCTTGGATGGCGACACCCTAACAAACACCTTGTCACCAACCTCAAACTCGACATTCCTGCGCTTCAGATCAGCATAAGACTTCTATCGACTTTGAGCTGTAAGCATCCTTTGTCTAATCAAGGCAATGTCCGAGGCAGTCCCCTAGACTAACTCCGGTCCGAGCAGAATCTTGTCGGTATTCTCATCCCAACAAATTGGAGATATGCACTTTCGGCCGTATAAAGCCTCGAACGGAGCCATCTTGATGGTAGAATGACAACTATTGTTGTACGTGAATTCAATCAGACTTAAGCTGTTCTCCGAACTGGTCGGATGATCTAGTACACAAGCTCTCAGCATATCCTCCAATGCTTGGATGGTCCTCTCAGACTGTCTATCCGTCTGAGGATGAAACGCAGTACTGAACTTCAACTCAGTTCCCATGGCCTTGTGGAGTTCCTTCTAGAATCTCGACATAAATCGGCCATCACGATCCGATACAATGGTGTTTGGCGTACCATGCAAGTGGACAATCTCGTGTAGGAAAGCTTCTGATAGCCTATGGGTTCTCCAAGTTGACTTGATGGCCATGAAATGAGCACTCTTCGTGAGCCGGTCAATGATCACCCATATGGTATCCTTCTGATTCTGAGTCTTCGGCAACCCCGTGACGAAGTCCATCACAGTATCCCCCACTTCCACTCTGGCACTAGTAGAGGTTGCAATTCACCACCTGGTCTGCGGTGTTCTATCTTGACCTTTTGACAAGTCAAGCATTTCGCCACAAATTCTGCTACGTCCCACTTCATGTTGGGCCACCGGAATTTCTTTCTGAGGTCCTTGTACATCTTACTGGATCCTGGATGTACAGAATAAGCTGACGAATGGGCCTCCTTCATCACCAGTTGGCGAAGGCCATCTACGTCAGGCACATAGATTCGGTCCTGAAACCAGAGTGATCCATCATCTTGAATCATGAATCCCGAAGCTTTCCCATCCATCACTTCACTGCTTAACTTCACTAGGATCACATCATCAACCTGCTTCTCCTTGATCTGATCAAGTAGCGTAGCCTGAATCTCCAACATACTCAGGCATCCTCGACGCTAATCATACAAGACATCAATCTCGCACAATCCTTGGTGCAGTTTGGTTTGAGCAGTGAGCAGAGCTACCACGGTCTCGTGCGACGTCTTCCGACTCAAAGCATCGGCTACCACGTTAGCCTTGCCTGGATGATACAACAACTCGATGTCGTAATCCTTGAGTAGCTCTAACCAACGACGTTGCCTCATATTCAACTCTTTCTGAGTGAACACATACTTGAGACTCTTGTGGTCGGTAAAGATCTGGCATCTAACACCATAGAGATAGTGCCTCCAAATCTTCAGCGCGAAAACCACAGCCGCTAACTCCAGATCATGCGTTGGATAGTGTGCTTCATAGGTCTTCAATTGCCAAGATGTGTATACAATAACCTTTCCCTTTTACATCAATACACATCCTAACCCATGCTTTGAAGTATCACTATAGACCACATAACCATCAGTTCCTTCTGATAGCGCCAAAACTGGTGCGGACGTCAGGCACTTTTTCAACTTCTGAAAACTTGCCTCACACTTGTCATCCCATATGAACTTCTTATGGACCTTGCGGAGCAACCCGGTCATGGGTAGAGCGATCTTTGAAAATCCCTCCATGAACCGTCTGTAATATCCTGCAAGTCCCAAGAAACTGCGCACCTCCTTCACGTTCTGAGGTCGATTCCAGTCGGCTACAACTTCGATCTTCTGAGGGTCAACCATAACCCCATTCTCATTAATTACATGGCCTAAGAAAGCCACTTCCTTAATCCAGAAGTCACATTTAGACAACTTTGCATACAGCTGATTCTGTCTAAGGACCGACAATGTGATACGAAGATGTTCCTCGTGAGCCTCCTCACTCAGAGAATAGATTAGAATATCGTTGATGAATACCACCACGAACTTGTCCAAATACTGGTGGAAACATCTATGCATCAGATCCATGAAAACTACCGGAGCATTAGTAAGCCCAAATGGCATGACTACGAACTCGTAGTGCCCATATCTTGTCCGGAACGCGGTCCTTGGAATATCTTCCTCACGAATCCTGAGCTGATGGTAACCAGATCTCAGATCGATCTTGGAAAAACTTTTGCTCCTTGCAGTTGATCCAACAGATCATCTATCCTAGGCAACGGATACTTATTCTTGATGGTGACCTTGTTCAACTCTCGATAGTCGATACAAAGTCGGAATGAACCATCCTTCTTCTTGACAAACAAGACAGGAGCGCCCCAAGGCGATGCACTCGGCCTTATATATCCTTTTTCGAGTAGGTCCTCAAGTTGTTTCTTCAACTCTTGCATCTCCGCTGGAGCCATCCGATAAGGTGCTTTAGAAATCGGCGAGGTTCCAGGCTCGAGATCAATAGTGAACTCCAAGTCATGATTCGAGGGTAAACCGGGAATCTCATCAGGAAAAACATCCGGATACTCGCATACGACAGGAACATCATGAACTGAAGTCTCATCCTTCTTGGGCTTATCCAGATAGCACAGGTACTCGACACAACCTTGTCGAAGTAGCTTACACGCAACCATCGCATTGATGAGCTTTCCGTTATCAGCGTCATTACGACCCTTGAACTTGCACACAAACTGGCCCCCAGATGAAACTGTCACTGTCCTTGAGCTGAAATCGATTACCGCCCCAGGACGCATCAACCAGTCCATCCCGAGAATGATGTCGTATGGAGCCATCGCTATACAGATCAAGTCCGCTTCGAACTTCCAACCTTGAATAGTAATCAGAAATTCCGACAAACGCTTGGTCCCTACTAATTGTTCACCATTGGGAAGGTTCACCACAAAAGGTTCGCAAGATTCATTGCATTTCAACCCTAACTTACTTACACACTTCTCCGAAATAAAGGAATGAGTGGCACCAGAATCAAACAATATGCAAACTGATGTAGAGTGAAAGTATAGAGTACCTTGAGCAATCGGAGCGTTGGGTCCGTCATCCTCACGCATCTCATACAACCGGTGACCCTGACCCACCAGAACAGCTGGGGCTTTCCCCTTGTTCTGAGCAGTCGTCTGCATCGAGGTACTAGGAGCTCCCACTGGCTTGAATCGGGGTCGGTTGTTATGGCTAACTGACCCTTGCTGCGACTCAGCCTCCTTCTGCCTCCTCTGAGGACAAAAAGTCTGCAAGTGCCCCTCCTTTCCGCATGCAAAACAAGTCCTCTTGTCCTTCGGAGACTCGTTGCTCTTATGCCCCGGCGTTCCGCAGTTATAGCATTGAATCGGGTTCTTGACCTGGCCCGAGCATTGAGTAGGACCTGACTACGTCACCTCTGTTCTAGCCCGACCAGACATGGCAAAGTGCGACGGTGGTGCGGGTCGTTTAAACCCACTAGCCTGAGGCTGGCTCTGCGCCGGTCTCTGGCGATTGCGCTTCTTCGCCGACTCCTCTAGAGTCATTTCAAGCTTGTAGGCAGCGTCCACATACTGCTCCAAGGTAGAGAAACCATGGCGCACCATCAACGGCTAGATGTCTGGGTTCATCCACTCATGGAAATGCCAGATCTTCTGCTCCTCACTCGATACTTCCGGTCCAGCATATTGCAACAGGTGATTAAACTTTACTGCAAGCTCAGTCACCTTCAACCCATCAGTCTTAGGGTAAAGGAACTCCTTATTCTTCTCCTCCCTCATAGCACGGGAAAAGAAACGGCCAGACATCTTTGTTTTGAACATACCCTAGTTCAACCCGGGATGATAAGCTAAACCAGTGTTCTCCCACCATTCGCTAGCCACATCCTTAAGTTGAAGGGAGGCGATGTGCACTTTCTCAGCCTCAGTGCAATCGACGTTCCTAAACAACCGTTCCATGTGCGAGAACCAATACGCCACTCTGACGGGTTCTCTTGTACCGTCGTAGCTGCCAGGCCTCATTGAGCCAATGGCCTTTAAGGCCCGACCGTAGTTTCCTCTATTCCTGACGACATCGACCTGAGGTACATGAATCGCGGTGATGTGACCCTGTCTCCCATGACGGCCCACAACAAGGAAGAAGCCATGAGCCTACGCTCAGAGGGCCTAGTGACAAGGTCTAGGTCCAAATCCATCGCCGCCGTCGCGTCACTTGTCGCACGCGTCGTCGCTGGCCAAGGAAGCCCAGACGCCAACCCAAGACTCGTTGTCCTCGCCACCATCGGCATCGGAACATCGCGATCATCGCAGCCGGCATCGCGTGCACCCACTCGCGAGGCCATCGACCCTTCGTCGCCGTTCCTCACGGTGTTTGCATCCATGCCTTCACCGCGTCGTTTTGACACTTAGAGGTTTATTGCCTTTGTTTTGGCATAGTTTTAAGACACTTTCTATATTTGGTATTATTGCTTATTTTAGATAGTTTCCTTTTATAGTCATTTCTATTTTAAGGTTTGTGCCTTTTGCATGCTTGCATGGGCTAGCCCACTAGGCTCGACTCGGCCCATCTGATGTCTCGCCCTAGTATTTAAGTCAAACTATGTTATTGGTTTTAGGACGTTGAATTTTAATCAAGGTTTCAAGTAGAGTGTTTATCCTCCTTCCCTTGATCGGACGTCACCCTCTATCTTCGCATCCCCATTCCCTCCGCCGCCGACGCTACGGCAATTGCTTGAACCTTCAAGCCAAGTCTTCCTTCGCATCTCCCTTCATCCGCAGTCGACGCTACCACACCAAAGACTTGTATTTTCAAGTCATCTATCCCTCATCAAATCGCTTCCGCCATCGCTACCCATTCGCCCCATCAATCGCTTCCATCGCGTCCACCATCGCCACCAATTCCATCATTGTCACCGTCGCTAGCATCGCCTTGACACTCGTCATCGTCTTCGCTATCGCCGTCGCCAACAAGCCCAGACACCCATCCAGTCAATCGCTCGCGGACATCATCGCGTTAGCCACCGGGTTCGCTTCGCAGCACCACCGTGTCCATCTTGTCAACCTTTCGTGCAAGGCAACGTGACTTCTCGCCACCAATTCCATCATTGTCACCTACTCGGTTTCTACAAGATAATATCTTGGCAAGAATTTTTCCTTGTTCCTTAAGTTTTGGTGTGTTAGGTAATTTGTTATCTTGCATGCTAGAATATTTTGTTTCCTTGTTTCACGCGTGGATAGAGTTTCCTTGTTTGCTAGATTCTACTTTTTAGGTTGTTAGCCGCAATTTCCTTATAAGATATCAAATCAAATCTTATTTTCTCTCTCCTATCTCTAAAGATCACACTTGTGATATTCTTGTTACTTAGGCCGTTTTCTTTTGTTTCCTTTTGCAAATCCGAAAAGATCAAAAGATAAGATCTCAGATATATATATAAAAAAATATCAAAAAGATATTCCAAAAAAAAAAGTTACCAAAGTTAGGTAAGGCCAAAATAAGGCAACCCTAACCCACTCGACTCGGTCTAAGCTCATCTTCTCTCTCTCTCTGCCGTCTAGATCAAGCTTCCTAGAAGGTACTTTCTTGCTTATTAGGTTGCTTTGTTTACGTTTGCATTAGGGTTTCAATTTGTTCTTGTTTGTTTGATTGCAACTTGCTTGACACACCATCTCTTCTGCAAGCCAAGCCTCCCTCACGGCAAGCCAAACTAGCCCTACCTACGTGAACTTTGTGACTTGACTAGTGATCTTCTTGGTTGTTGTTATTTGTTGTCTTTTGGTTCGTTTTTACTCCCATGTCTGGCCATATTGTTGTAGGTAGCATGACGGTTGGACAAAGTGACGAACAACTTGGAGTCGACAACACCAACCCACATCCACCGCCGTTGGGTCTACCACAAGACCAACCCCCAATTGACCCCCCATAACAAGACCCTCTCATTGAGTTGTCCGAGGAGCAAAGAGAGATCCAAGCCCTTCGACAAGAGAACGCAGCTTTGAGAGCCCAACAACGCGCCGCACAACTCGTGCCCCCACCCCCACCCCTGAGTACTATGGACGCACCGGCTCAACCCCGAGCCACCGACGCCGATCCATCGAAGACAAGAGTAGACAAAGGCAAAGGTCTAATGCCTTTGACGTCTCATCATCAACCACAACTCAATCGTATGCAAAGTGTCATCGAGAGTCGCCAAGGCTTCGTTTCACACACGGACCGCTACGTGCCCAGAGCCACACCCGCTGGCTTCGAGGTGAGTTTTCTGAACCATACAACTTTGATGATCGCTATGCCTCTAGGAGAACCCAGAGACGCATACCGGGCTCAGTGCCACGCGAAAGCCGCCCTCGACGAGCCGAGCAAGCCGACGCGACGCCAAGGAGACCCATTCGCCGACCCGGTGGGTATACGCGACGCGATGATCAATTGAGAACCCCAACTACTTAGCCACGGAGCCATGATGTACGCGATCATCTTCGACAAAGTGTTCGGACGCTGCGTTACGGATCCGATGGCTACGCGTCGATCACACCCAATGTCCACGACGACTTCGACGAGTATGACGACGAGGAGATCAAGGACTCGGGTATGGTCAACCCTAATTTTTTTCACCCCCTCTTGGAGATCCACTTGAATTGCAGGATCACCCTTCGGATTGGATAACTCCACCTCGTCTCCAGCCCCAAGGAGAACACATTCGTGATATTGGCGGCGAGCGCCACGATGTCATGCCAAGGGACATTCTCCAAGCCGACTATGACGCCCAACCATGAAGACGCCGACGCGCCGACGCCTACGCGCCAAGGGATGAGTTTGCTCGCGGCGAAGATCACCAAGACCGCGATAGACGCCAGGTTGGATGCGATAGACCCCATGGTGTGCACGCCTACGAGAATCCTCTCTACGCCACCGTGCCAAACAACGCGTTCAACCAAGCACCTGCCCAGCCTCGATACCAACGACACGAAGTCAAGGTAAAGATCGAGCATTTCTTTGGTGAATACAATCCATCTGTTTTTCTTGAATGGGTACAGGCTACGGAGTACACCCTTTGATATTGTCGAGTGCCACCTGAGGAGCATGTCGACGCCACGACACTTCACTTCCGAGGAGCCTCCCGCGTATGGTGGCATAGATTCGAAGATGACTGCGTGCGTCGCCATAGGACTAGAGTCACAGAATTGGCATCAACTAGTCTATATGATGACCAAGAAATACGTGCCTCCAGACTATAGGAATCAAATGAGAATGGAGATAGCCATGGCTCAACAAGGGTTGATGACTCCACTCGAGTTCTTTTCCAAGCTTGAAGACATGTATTACAAGGCCAACATCTCCGTTGCACCATCGACTTTGAGGACGAAATTCTTGAGTGGCTTGAACACTAACATTCGTGATCAACTCGAGATTTTTCCCATCAAATATTTGAACACACTCACACATACGGCGATGCAACTTCATGCCCAAATCTCTCGCCGAAAGTCTTACACTTTTCCAAGTGGCCAACAAAGGTATTCTTCTAACCCTAGTGGTTTACCTTCTACTAATGTTCGCCCTAGTGTCTCTACCACAGCCACGTCAAGCCAAGCCCCCAAAGCAGCCGTCGATGCCTAGCACCGTGCCGTGCCAGAACGTGCCCAGACAAGCTCCAGTGGGCACAGATCGCGCGTGCGACCGTGAGTGTTACAAGTGTGGTGGAAGAGGCCACTATAAGAAAGATTGCCCAAACGCTCAAAAGGTTTTGTTCTCCAAGGCCGCCGCCGGCTACGAGTCTTGCGACGACGAGGACTAACCCCTCGAGGCCATCGATGAAAGCATCGAAGAGGAGGAAGACGCCTACGACTGCGAACCCGCTTCTCTGCACGCGGGCACACCATTGAGCTTGGTGACGCGTCGTCTCCTCACAGTCAAGGAAGCGAGCCTCCACGACCAACGCGAGAACTTGTTCCACACAAGGGCTCTCGTCCAGACGGCTTCCTTGAGTGTCATAGTTGATGGAGGATCATGTGCTAACATTGTCAATGAGAAGGTCATGACACACTTCAAGTTGCCTACGACGCCTCATCCACAGCCTTATGCCCTCCAATGGATTTCTTCCAGTCCAGGTAACACAGTATCTCGCCAATGCTTTGTTTATTTTTCCATAGGGCAATACTGTGATTCTATACTTTGTGATGTCGTTGCAATGGACGCCACCCATATTTTGCTTGGGCGTCCATGACAATTCAACAGACGCGTGCTCTATGATGGCTATTTGAACACTTATGTGTTCAATTACCACGGGAAGTGCGTCACCTTGCATCCAATGTTTCCCCATCAGATCTTACAGGACCAGGTTGAGCGTGATCGCCAGAAGGTCATTGAGACCGCATCTACTAGGTCAAACGAGTGTCCAGAGGCACTCCAGAGGCAAAACTCCTCCAATTCTGGCAAAATTTTGTCTCCACCAGGCACTGACAAGAAGAGGAACAACGCCACAGCTGGGACACCAAGTGCCCATCTGGATCGTCATGGCGCCGCTGCTGGTGCCGCTGGGAGGGCCAAGAAAGACACTCTAGAGACTTGGCCAGGATTTTCCACTTCTGGCTCCTGCACTGGTCCAAATATGCCCAGTGCCCCACAGAAATTGACCAGCTTCTCGCCGTCGACAAAGTTAGCCGATCTGTTGCCACAGACGCCTCCTTTGCAAGGAAAATGTGAGCGACGCTTGCTTTTGGCCATGCCAAGTGACCTCACTGCGTGTTTGACTGGCAAGGCACCATGTTTTCTGCTTGTGCCAACCCCATGCATCCCTACGTCGTCAAATTCCGCATCCGTGCCGCCAGCCATCGCGACCTTGCTCGCTGCTTTCGACGATGTCTTTCCGGATGAGTTGCCACAAGGATTACCTCCACTGAGAGGCACTGAGCACCAGATTGACCTTGTGCCCGGTGCTTCCTTGCCCAATCGCGCTGCATATAGAGCTGGCCCGGAGGAGACCAAAGAGCTCCAACTCCAAGTGCAAGAGTTGTTGGATCGCGGCTACATAAGGGAATCTCTCTCCCCTTGCGCTGTGCCTATGATCCTTGTGCCCAAGAAGGATGGCACATGGAGAATGTGTGTTGATTTCCGCGCTATAAACCAGATCACCATCAAGTATAGGCATCTTATTCCACGCCTCGACGATATGCTTGATGAACTTCATGGCGCCACACTTTTCTCCAAGATAGATTTGAAGAGTGGTTATCACCAAATCAGGATGAAAGAAGGTGATGAGTGGAAGACCGCGTTCAAGACGAAGTATGGGCGCTACGAGTGGCTTGTCATGCCATTTGGGCTCACGAACGCGCCAAGAACCTTCATGCGCGTGATGAACCACGTCTTGAGAACCTTCCTTGGCAAGTTTGTCATCGTTTAATTCGATGACATCCTTGTGTACTCACGGAGCCTTTAGGAGCATGTCGATCACCTTCGCCAAGTGCTCGAGTGCCTTCGACGCGAGAGCCTATTCGCCAATCTGGCCAAGTGCTCATTTTGCTCCACGTCCACCAATTTTCTGGGCTATGTCGTGAGCAGTGATGGTCTATGCATCGACGAAGAGAAGATCGCGGCCATCAAAGAGTGGCCGACGACGCCGACACAGGTGCAAAGCTTTCTCGGCCTCGCAGGATTTTATAGGCGTTTTGTTCGAGACTTCTCCTCCATTGCCGCACCTTTGCATGAGTTGACGAAGAAGGGTAGCACTGTCTTATGGCTTGAGTCCCACGAAGAAGCCTTCTCGGCTTTGAAGCAGGCCTTGTGCCAAGCACCATTGCTCTAGCTTCCCGACTTCGCCAAGCACTTCGAGGTGGAGTGTGATGCCTCAGACATTGGCATTGGTGGTGTGCTACACCAAGAGAAGAGGCCCATTGCATATTTCAGTGAGAAGCTCACAGGGGCCACACTGAATTACCGCACTTACGACAAAGAATTATATGCCCTAATACGCGTGCTAAAGACGTGGCAACATTACCTTTGGCCGCGTGAATTTGTCATCCACAACGACCACGCAGCCTTGAGTTATTTGAAGAGCCAAGCCCACCTCAATCGACGCCATGCTCGTTGGGTGGAATTTCTTGAGACATTTCCTTATGTCGTGGTCCACAAGAAGGGAAAGGAGAACATTGTCGCCGACGCGTTGTCTCAAAGGTATGTTCTCTTGACTCATGTGCAAACTAAAGTTTTGGGTTTTGCTTTGATTAAAGAATTATATGCTGGTGATCCTTTCTTTGACCCTATAGTCGAGCATTGCCTAAGATTTCGAGAGTTTGAGTCATATTTCCTTTCTGAGGGTTATTTATACAAAGCTAGTCGCCTTTGCATCCCTAGGTCTTCCATTAGGATCCTTTTGATTCAAGAAGCACACGAAAGTTGTGGACACTTTGGGATTAGTAAGACCATGGCCGCCCTAAGAGAACATTTCTTTTGGCCTAAGATGACCCATCAAGTGACTAGGTTTTGTAGAAGTTGTGTGACATGCCAAAGAGCCAAAGCTAGGTCCAGCCCACACGGCCTCTACACACCTTTGCCCATTCCTACTGCCCCTTGGGAAGATTTGTCTATGGATTTCATCACGGGTTTGCCCCTCTCTAGACGAGGTAAAGACTCTATTTTTGTGGTCGTAGATAGATTTTCTAAGATGGCACATTTTATAGCTTGTAAGACAACCCATAGTGCTAGTGAGATTGCCGATCTATTCTTTGAGCATGTGGTGCGTCTTCATGGAGTCCCACGTACCCATAGTGAGTGATAGGGATTCTAAGTTCGTTGGTCATTTTTGGAGAACTCTTTGGGGTAAGCTAGGAACCAAACTCCTATTTTCCACTAGCTACCACCCTCAGACCGATGGCCAAACGGAGGTCATAAATCGAACCTAGAAGCCCTCCTTCGCACGATGCTAAAAGCCAACCCTAGGCATTGGGAGGACTTACTTTCACTTGTAGAGTTTTGTTACAATAGATGCAGGCACACGGCGGCCAAGTTGACACCTTTCGAAGTGGTGTATGTCATGAACCCATTGACGCCGCTTGATTTGTCGCCGCGACCACTGCGAGACCCAGTGCATGTCTCCGCCGCCAATCGCGCCGAGCAAGTACAAGAGCTCCATCGACGGACCAGGGACCAATTGGAGACAAGGGCCGCGCAGTATGCCTCCCAGAAAACACTGGCCGACGCCGCGTCGTTTTTGCACCCGAGGACCTCGTCTAGGTGCACATGCAAAAAGTATGGTTCCCCTCGCGGTGTAAGCACAAATTGGCACCCCGTGGAGATGGTCCATTTTGCGTGATAAAGGCCATAGGGGACAATGCCTATCAACTCGAGCTCCCACCAGATTTTGGAGTCCACGTGTCCTTCAACGTCGCGGACTTGACACCATATGTGGAACCTGAGTTTGATGATGGTGAAGCGGGGACGCTTCATAGCCAAGTGGGGGAGGGTGATGTGACCCTGCCTCCCATGACGGCCCATGACGAGGAAGAATCCATGAGCCTACGCTCATAGGGCCTAGTGACAAGGTCTAGGTCCAAATCCATTGCCGCCGCCGTCGCATCACTTGTCGCATGCGTCGTCGCTGGCCAAGGAAGCCCAGACGACAACCCAAGACTCATCGTCCTCGCCACCATCGGCATCGGAACATCGCGATCATCGCAGCCGGCATCGCGTGCACCCACTCGCGAGGCCATCGACCCTTCATCGCCGTTCCTCGCGGTGTTTGCATCCATGCCTTCGCCGCGTCGTTTTGACACTTAGAGGTTTATTGCCTTTGTTTTGGCATAGTTTTGAGACACTTTCTATATTTGGTATTATTTCTTATTTTAGATAGTTTCCTTTTATAGTTATTTCTATTTTAGGGTTTGTGCCTTTTGCATGCTTGCATGGGCTAGCCCACTAGGCTCGACTCGGCCCATCCGATGTCTCGCCCTAGTATTGAAGTCAAACTATGTTATTGGTTTTAGGATGTTGAATTTTAATCAAGATTTCAAGTAGAGTGTTTATCCTCCTTCCCTTGATCGGACGTCACCCTCTATCTTCGCATCCCCATTCCCTCCGCCGCTGACGCTACGGCAATTGCTTGAACATTCAAGCCAAGTCTTCCTTAGCATCTCCCTTCATTCGCAGTCGACGCTACGACACCAAAGACTTATCTTTTCAAGTCATCTATCCCTCATCAAATCGCTTCCGCCATCGCTACTTATTCGCCCCATCAATCGCTTCCATCGTGTCCACCATCGCCACCAATTCCATCATTGTCGCTAGCATTGCCTTGACACTCGTCATCGTCTTCGCTATCGCCGTCGCCAACAAGCCCAGACACCCATCCAGTCAATCGCTCGCGGACATCATCGCGTTAGCCATCGGGTTCGCTTCGCAGCACCACCGTGTCCATCTTGTCAACCTTTCGTGCATAGCAACGTCACTTCTCGCCCAAGACTAGATCCAAAGGTGTCTCCTTTGACAATTGGCTTGTCATCGGAGGCAAGAACACATCACGCTGGCTCCTCAAATTCAGGGATAACCTGAGGAACTAGAACACCCTGTGCTTGCGGTACAGCTGGCCGAATTATCTCGGTGACCGCTTGTATAACAATCCCACGAATGGCCTCTATGGCCGCAGCATCGAACATGACTTGAGGATTAGCCTGAACTTGGCTATTGCTCGTGGGGTTATTGTGAGAGGCAGACTCGCTCTAATCCCCTTGATTAGCGGCATTTCTCAGATTCAACCTTGGGTTGTTACTCGGTCCAGCACTAGCACGGGTTGTGTTTCTTGTGTTCACCATCTGTTTGCCGATCAATTTTCCAAGTATTTCATAACATTAATATCACACTTTAAAGACGCACAATATATGTAATTGATTCGGAGTAGATCAAACTGGCAAACTTTATTGATGAAATGAACTAAAACCATGATTGATAAGTTACAATTATCCTCCTAAACGATAAGACAAAATTGTTAGGAGGCTAAGGCTCTAAAAAAAAAATGAACACCGAACCACTAGAAAAAGAGTCACTAAGACATGCTACTGTCCCCCTCGCGATGCCCTGAAGAGATTCCTGTACACATCAGACCTTTGACACCTTTTCGGAGGTGGACAGTCCTCGGGTTTCGGTACCGGCCTCCTTCAGCTACTAGGACCCAGAACACTCGGCTCCTCCCTAGGCATCGGAACACTTGGCCCCTCTCCGGGCACAGGAACACTCGGCCCTTCCTCGGATATAGGAACACTCGACCCCTTTCCAGGTACAGGTGGGTAGCAAAACCGATCCAGGAACCCTGGGCAAAAATCCGGCACATTCAACACGTAATGCGGGTTGATCAGTTGCCTTGCTTGCCTAAGGTTCTCTTGGAGCGCACGGACGTCATCCAACATAAGAGAGAGACTGGACTCAGCATCGTAAGCCTGCTCCTCCATAGCGTACATCGATTCCGTCCACTCCTCCATGTGCTCAACTAGCACTCGGGGTCTGACCCTTGCCTGTTGAGCCGAAATATCCACAGAAGCCACAAACGATCCCCACGGTCTCGCTTGCCTACGGGCTTACTCAGTCATCTCCTCCACTTGGCGACGAGCCTCGGAGGAAGCCATCTCACTCTGATTGTGCACATGACGAGATGCAGGGCTCATCACCGGCTCTCCAGGCACGTGAGTAGGATGCGGACCCACTGGCACATCCAATTGCTCGTACTCCACCCAATCAACACCGGATACCCCAAGTGCCTCCCAAGCAGCAGGGGACAACGGTGTGTACTCCTGAAATGGTAGAATCTCCGGACTAGGGAATATGAACTGCATCCTCGGATTTTCTCCGTCCACAAGCAAGTGCTCCAAACCCAGATCATAGTCGTACTCCTCGAGGTCCTCTTTGGGGCCTTCCTCAGAATCCTCTTCAGGGTCCTCTTCTGGGTCTTCTTCTGGATCCTCCTCGGGGTCTTCCTCTTCGAGGTCTTCATCGGGATCCTCCATCTTGTCAGATTTGAGAACCACCGACTCCTCGAGGACAGTCTTCTCCTCCTCCTGAGGACTATCTGGAATCTCGACCTGAGCGCACTCTGGAAGAATAGGGGACTCCAGCTCGGCCTTAGGTGGCGGAGCTACCTCAGCGTCCCTCATTCCCTTGAGTTGCGATACGACAACACCCATTGCATGCGAGGTGGTGAGAAAAATCTAGAACTTTCTAAATATAGAAGCTAACTTTCTATATTAGACAGACAAAGAAGGCACGACTTGAATGGAAGAGGTTTCAAAATATAACATTTACCCAGAAATTATTATTTGTTTAAAATCTTGACTTTTAGAAATAACCAATAAATTTCTTTATCGCAAACGAAGAATGCTTTAAAATATTTTGTTTTAAAATAAACAATTTGAAACCTTAACCCGTTAAAAAAACTTTTTAGCTCTGATACCAAATCTGCAACACCCCCAAAATACCTTTGGAAATATTACCGCCAGTGACCTCGGAATACACACCCGGGGTCACCCAAGGCTTACCGTTTTGATAACAATTAGTATAATTTCACAAACTTTATTAAATATCATAAAAGTTACCCAAATACATTCGAAACGACGTCATGGTTTTACAACTGTCAACAACCAAATACAGAAATGTTTAATACATCGAAAGTCTTGAAAATTAATAAAAGCCATGAAGGGGTTTTGATCTGAGCGATCTCATGCCTAGGATCTTCAACCTTGGAAAAAACACTTAAATCGCCATCTGCCCTCAACATCGGATTATGGCCTTCATGGAAGAGGAAGTTTACCTGATGTGCCGTATGAGACAGATGACACCAGCCAACCATGCCGGGAATAAAACCGGTTGGTTAGTCTAATGAAAGACTATGCAAGGGTATAAATAAAAAGGTTCTAAGTAGTCGTATTAGGTTACACCCATCGCTTCTCGAATAATAACTGATGACGACAGTGAACCTCAACACTTCTACTGAAACACAAGAAAAGGAATGATCAAGAGAAGACTCCAAAAGAAGTGAGTCTTATGGGAAACGTATGAAGAGACGACTCCAAAGAAGTTGAGTCTTATGGAAAACGTATCACAAGTGTTTGGGAACGTTAAGTTTTCACACAACTTTAAAACATGACCTTGATTATTTGGGTCAACGACCAATCTCACCGCGCAATGCGAATCCAGATTGGAAAGAAAACTTACTCTAACAAGAGTCTGGGCGGTTTCCACGTTGTACTCCTCACCCGAGTATATATTAATTATGTGCGTAGAAGCACTTATCTTATTTAATTCCAAAACATACATTCACGTTACAGCTTTTAATCCACATCATCTGGATACGAGAGATATTTATGGGAATGAATCTCGAGTGTTGGCACCAGCTGAGTGCACCTACCCTGAATAAGGGTACAGTCATGACCAAAAAGTACTAGGGCAAAATCCTCCTAATACCAGTTATAAAAAAATGACTAGACCTCGCAAGGTACATAGCGTTCCTACGAATACTCGTTCTAACTACACATGTAAGTTCATACATAAATCCACACCCAAAACCATTACAGTAATATCAAGTATAATAGCGTCGTTTCTAGCAATATATATAACCTATTATAGATTCATATTTTAACACATTGTTTTATTAAAACTGTTCCCAAACCGAAAACAACAACTTTTATCCCATCTTAATTAACAATCAATTAATTGATAATCAAAGGAAACATGGAATAATGAGCAAGAGCGAACCGCCACTTGCCTTAGTCTAGACAAATCGAAGATGTCGGGTTCCGAGATCTGGAGACTGGAATTTGAGTACGGATTCCTACGACGACGATGAGATATAAATCGGTTCGAGTTCCCCTACCGGTGTCCGTTAAAACTCGTGCGGAAAAACGAATCGGCGAAGCTCGGGGAAAAAGGAAGAAGACAAACAGGGATTTCCGCGGTCGCGGTTTCAGAGCCGCGATCGCGGTTTGGCTCTGGGCGAAACCGCGCCCGTGGATTCAATCTGCGGTCGCGGAACTGCTGTGATTGCATTTTTTCGCCTTTGGTCGCGGGTCTCGTTCGAGGACATGCTAAATATTATTACTTTAGCACTCCCAAATACTTTATGACCCAAAATTTTATTAAACGTATAATAATACGTTCAAAAGGTTATTACAAGGATTACAAAAATTGCCCAACACGTCTTTCTTACAAAACGACAGTTCGGGACTTATAGGGGTTATTACAACAACAAGAAGCTCTTTCTCAGTTCTGACATAGTTCATTTGAGCATCATCCAAAGTCCTACTTCTATAGTAGATTGCATGCACCTTTTTGTCCTTCATTTTCCCTAAAACGACACAAACCACATAATCCCTAGCATCACACATCCGCTAGAATGGAAGATTCTAATTCGGGGCTTGCATTATTAGAGCGGAAATTAGTGCATCCTTCAACCTACGAAATGAAGTAAGACACTCATCATTAAGGTTGAAAGTGGCATCTTTCATGAGTAAATGAGTGAAGGGTTTAGCAATCTTGGAGATATCATTAATGAAGCGCCGATAGAAACCAAAATGACCCATGAAGCTTCAGACTCCTTAAACAAATGTGGATGGCAGCATCTTATCAATGACAACAATATTGGCTCGATCCACCTTGATCCCATGTCCGGACACCAAGTTCCTTAGGGCTATACCTTCCTTACCATGAAGTGGCATTTCTCCTAATTCAACACAAGGTTAACTTCTTCACATCTATGCAACGCTCAAGAAAGATTAACAAGACAATTATCAATGGTATTGCCATACACAAAGAAGTCATCCATAAAAACTTCCATGATATTCTCAATCAAATCGGAAAAAATGGTTGTCATGTAACGTTGAAATGTAGCGGGAGCATTATAAAGACCAAAAGGCATTCTCCTATAGCCAAATGTACCATAAGGGCATGTGAAAGTGGTCTTCACTTGGTCACTAGGATGAATAGGAATTTGGATAAATCAACTATGTCTATAACCATCGAAATAACAAAAGTGGAATTGTCTAGCTAGGCTCTCAATCATTTGATCAATGAAGGGAAGGGAAAAGTGGTCATTTTGGGTTGCTTTGTTCAACCTTCTATAGTCAATGCACATTCTCCAACCTGTGACCATTCTAGTGGGAATCAATTCATTTTTCTCATTTCTCTCGACGGTCATACCCCCTTTTTAGGTACCACTTGAACCGAGCTAACCCACTCATCATCGTAAATAGGATAAATTATGTCGACATCTAGGAATTTAAGAACTTCCTTTTTCACTACTTCCTCCATGTTATGGTTTAGCCTTATTTGATAGTCAATGGAGGGTTTATGATCATCTTCTAGCAATATTCTATGCATGCAAGTGGATGGACAAATGCCTTTCAAATAATCAATTGTACCCCATGATTTTTCTATGCAACCTAAATTTTGTAAGCAATTTATCGATTCACACTTACTTAGGTTAGCATTGATTTTCACCGGGTAAGTAGAGTTAGGTCCAAGAAATTCATACCTTAGGGTGGAAGGTAGAGGTTTCAATTCTACCTTAGGTGCATCTTTCTCCTCAAAGGTGGTGTTCTTTGAATCCTTCTCAATTTTCTCCACCTCGTCCAATCGATGTAGGTGTTTCGGATTTGCTTCAAGAAATTGAGCATAAGAAGCGACTTCCATGTCTTCATCATCAAGGCCTCCGGAGTTCGCCAAACATCTTTCAAGGGGATCCTTCGAGCATTGTATCACAAAGTCCTTCTTCACTAGGTGGTCAACAAGGTCAACTCTACACAAGCTATGAATGCTCAAAAGAAGGATATATAATAGCATTAGAAAAACTAAATTCAACTTTCCTCCCCAACACTCAAGGAGAGCTTTCCCTTTTTAACATCAATGACGGTGCCCGCCCTAGCTAGAAAACACCTTCCAAGAATGATGTGGATTCCTCCATTTGAACAACAAAATTGGTCAAAATAAAGAAATTACCGACTTTGATAAGAACATCCTCAAGGATACCCCATAGATATCGAATAGAGTGATCCACTAAAACCAATGACATGTTTGTGGATTTCAATTCACGCATGTCCAACCTCTCACAAATTGACAAAGGCATTAAACTAACACTACCACCAAGATCACACAAAGCACTTATAAACTAGTTTTTTCTATCACATATGGAATAGAGAAGTTACCGGGATTCTTAAGCTTTAGTGGTAACTTGTTTTGGAGAATTCCACTACACTCCTTGGTCAAGGCTACAGTTTCGTATTATTCAAGGCTTCTTTTATTGACAAGATATCTTTCAAGAATTTGGCATATGTGGGCATTTAGGAGAGAGCATCGGTGAAAGGCATGTAGATGTACAATTTCTTCAACACTTCAAGAAACTTTCCAAATTGCTTGTCTAACTTGGCCTTTTGGAGTCTTTAAGGGAATGGGATAGGTGGTTTGTAAGGTGGTGGTGCCACATATTTAGGTTCTTTCTCACTTTCCTCCCTCATTTTATTGCTTTTTCATTATTCTCCCCTCTTTTGATTTTCACTATCATCTTCCAATGTTTGTTCCATCTCAAGATTCTACATCTCTACAACACCATATCTCTTGGGTTCCTCCAACTTCCCACTCCTAAGATTCACCACCATATAGTCTCTTGGAATAGGCTCGGGTTGACCAGGAAGTCTACCATGAGGTCTAGAAGAGGATCTATTGAATTGTTGGGAAATTTGAGAGATTTGGGTTTCTAACATCTTGTTATGAGTGGTCAAAGAAATAAACTTGGATGTAAGTTGCCCAAATTGATTCCTAAACTCATTATTTTGTTCTGCTTGAGTGGTAATGAAGTTCTCCATCATGACTTCAAGGTTGGACTTTTGAGGAGGTTGGGGTTGGTAAGGACCTTGGTTAAAACCGGGAGGTGGCTTTAGACGGGGTTGAGGAATGGTATTTTGGATGTTCTGGTATGAGAAATTGGGATGGTTCCTCCAACCGGGATTGTATGTATTAGAATACGGGTCAATTTGAGGTCTTGATATTAGATGGTTGAGGAAGTCTGTAAGGCCCGAGGCCTTAGAAGCACCATCCCATGCCAACCCGGGAACTTCCCAGAAGGTCACCCATCCTGGTACTACTCTCGTCCTAGCACACTTAACTTCATAGTTCTTTGTCCTCACTTGAACCATGAAAAGGAAGAGATCTTGTTGACATGGATAACACTCTAATCCTTATAAAGGATTACAAATCCAGGGTATAACAATCACCCCCACTTAAACCCTTGACGACCTCGTCAAGCCCAAAGACCACCATTCGGGTTGAGTGACTGCCATCCAGGCCAAGTCCACTCGTAACACAAAGTCGGCTCTAATACCATTTGTAAGGCCCGAGGCCTTAGAAGCACTATCCCATGCCAACCCGGGGACTTTCCAGGAGGTCACCCATCCTGGTACTACTCCCGCCCTAGCACGCTTAACTTTATAATTCTTTGTCCTCACTTAAACCATGAAAAAGAAGAGCTCTTTTTGACATGGGTATCACTCTAATCCTTATAAAGGATTACAAATTCGGGATATGACAAAGTCAACATGCTCAATGGGTGGTTCTTGGGAAGAAGAAGAGTGGGAAGTCATATATTGACAATTCAAACCAAGATAACTAACTATACCATAAATCTCACAAGGACCATTTAAACCAACATTGTTCACCATAGAATGCATATTCATAGCATCAAACTTCTTTATGAAGGCATCCAATGTAGCCGACAACATCGTTCTTAGCCGCTAAGAGATCAAAGGTGTCGATGTCATACCTTTCGGGTGATTTCTTGGGCTCAGACTTAGGTTTTAACAACTTTTGGTGGTTCATAAGCATTTCTTCAATCAACGTCTGAGCCTCGATTATCCTTGTTCTCATGAGAGCTCCTTCGATGACACTATGAATTCCCATCTTTGAAGTGTTGGTTATTCCTTTGTAGAATCCTTGAACTAGGAAACACTACTAGAATCCATGATGTGGGCACTTCCTCAAAAGCTCATTTAATCGTTTCCAAGCTTCATAGAAATATTACTTCCTTTTGGCGGAAAGAGGAGATCTAATTCTGTAAAGCGGTAGTCTTGCTTTGTAGAAAGTATTCGGCCATGAAAGCGGATGAGAGTTACTCCTAAGTAGTGATTGAATTTTCCAGAGTGGTGTAGACCCAAGCCCTTGATTCGATCTTCTTGCATGTTTTAAGATGATTGAGAATTCTTTTATTTTCTTTGATTCTTTTGTAGCTTTCTCCTTGCACGAAACAATTTCTCAATCTCAGAGTCTCTTTCTTCAAGATGCTCCACAAGACTACGAGTACCAGGCATGCAACGAACAAATCACTACAAGAAGAACAAGAAAAATAGAGATATTAGAAGTTTTTTTTAATATATATATATATAAAAAATGACGAAAAGAAGAGATCTAGTCTTAGTAGTCAATGCTCAATCAATGTAAACTGTGTTCCCCGACAACGACGCCAAAAACTTTATAGGCCCACAAGTGCACGGTACTATCAAGTATTATAAAAAAATATTGAATCTAAGGGAGCACTCGTTGATCACCAATTTTACACAAACTAATAATCTAGACTAAACAAGAGATGTGAAGGTTTTGGTATTGATTTAATAAAACTAAGAACAAACAAAAAGTCTAGAGCTAACTAAAATGATAAAGGCAAGATTTTGACTAATTAAATGATAAACAGTTAGGATTGGGGTTCCCCACAAATGAGATGATGTAATGATAAGCAAATCACTCTCTAAGGTTGCAAGTAATGGTCTCCAATGGTCAAATGTCCTAATATATTTTTTATCATCTTTCAAGGTATAGAGAACTAGTCTAATCCAACTTAATATTCTTACTTTCATGGTAATTAATGCAATATTAGATTCATTAAACATAATTACTGTTGGGCCTGACGTCCCCTGGGAAGGTGGATCGAGCAAGACAAGCCCAGGCCCACGACGGATCGGAGGAACAGAAGAGAAACCCAGAGGAGGCGACGAGGCTTCTCCAGTCGAACGTCCTCTGACAAGATCGCGAAGATCCCGCCAAGCATTAAATTCCAGGATTGATCAACGGCCACAACATTTACACAACACCATAATAGCAGCAATTAGTGACAGAATCTCCGTAATTAAATCTCGGCGTTGAAGATAAGGATGGGATCGAAATATAACGGTCAGAGGCACGAAGAACTTACCATATATGGACGAAGAGGAAGATAAGAGGGGGACGGATACAAGCACGTTACACACTCAAGCATTCTCGTTCAGAAACAAAATAGAACAACACTTTCACTGCCCGTCTAGCTCTCCAGCAATCACCCCCGCTTATTCGCCACCGGTCGCAACCTAAGAATTACCGGTCGAATCCAATAAGATCACTCTGCCTTATTACGATAAGTTGTATCTCGATTCAATCCGATCAATATATTATCTAATAAAATCATTTCGCTATTCTGCATTTGCTCTTTGCTTGTCTATTATCTATTTGGTTTGGATTGTTTTCCATCACCGATCGACTAGTTACCCCGTCTAAGGCGATTTGGGTCGTTCGATATTTTCGCCCCAAAACAATTTGGCGCCCACCGTGGGGCAACTTGCCGATCATCCTTCCGAAACTTTCCAACCATGACTATCGACCCATCTACCAACACCGAAAAACCACGTCTCGAAGACGGAACCCAAACTCCAGGAGACCCAACCGAAAACCCTACTCCAACCCAGTTCCAAGAACTTTCTCAAAAAGTGGCCGCCCTCCAAGAGGAACTAGCCCAACAGCGCCAAAAAACCGAATCTCTCGCCGCCTTGTCAACCCAATCCGAAGCCGAGATCGCACAACTAACCCGTGAAAATGAGTCTCTTAAGTCACAGGTACAATCAATGGCTTTGGGATCTAGGAGTATACCCATCCACAGCAACGTCCGAACATGCCTCGACATGGACAACGTCAAGCCAACGCCCCCGAGCGTGCGACGATCCGGATAGGCAGAGGGTACATCTCGAACTCCTATTACCAATCCGTTTTCGACTAACCATGTCACTTTTTCCACACCGATCGGGTCAGCAGGGGCCCGAATCGACGAACCACAGGTTACCAATCCACCAGACGTCCTGGCTCTCTTCCAGCAGACGCTCGACCAACACATGAAGACGATCGACGATCGCTTCAACAAGCTTCCAGGAGTCCCGCAGCCAATTGAGAGGGAAGCGACCGGCGGATTCAAAGAATCCCCATTCATTGAAGAAATCGCCAAGGTCGAGATCCCCAAAAAGTTGCATCTTCCCAGCATGGCGACATTCGACGGCACCAGCGACCCAGATGACCATATTTCTATATATAAACAAAAGTTAATGGCTGCATCTGTTTCAAGGGAGAACCGCGAGGCCGTCATGTGCAAAAGCTTTGGCACAACCCTCGCAGGTCCCGCACTAACTTGGTTTATGCGTTTGCCTCAGGGAACGATTGCATCGTTTGCGGATCTGGTCAACTCCTTCAAAAGTCAATTTGCCAGTAGTCGGAGGCTCGAAAAGCAGTCGAGTGACCTCTACCGAGTCACACAAAGGTATAACGAACCTCTCAGGAATTATCTCAACAGGTACAATAAGGAGAAAGTGGCGATCCCCCACTGCGACGTCACAACCTCCATCGAAGCCTTCAGACAAGGTCTGATCAAAGACAGCAACCTTTACGACGAGATTACCAAGTACCCATGCAAAAGCTTCGAAGACGTCCAGACCAAGACCATGGCCGAGGTAAGATTGGAAGAGGACCGTGAGTCGCGAAAAGCCTCACGCGGGCCCGATCCGTCTGATCGTAAAAATCTCTCCGACAACCGTAGAGACAGACGTCCACATCCCTACTCTCATAATCGAAACGAGTTGAGTCAGGTAAACTCTTTCCAAGACAGGTCCCAAGACTGGAGAGACGTTCCGGCGTTGCCTCCCAGGATCCAGTCTTACAACTTCAACGTTTCCGTATCGGAGCTCGTCAAGAGTTTCGACAAATATGGAAAGGAAGTAAGATGGCCCCGAAAGAGCGACTGACCGGACGTCAAGAAAGACATGAGCCGATGGTGCGAATTCCATGGCGATCATGGTCATTCGACCGACGAATGCATCGCCCTGCGAAAGGAAGTCGCAAGACTGCTCGCATAGGGGCTCCTGCGCGACGTAATCTCGGAGCGGGCAAAAACCACCATGGAACGACGAGACCAGGTAAAACAAAACAAACCTCCATCCCCCGTCCATACAAAAGTTGTCAATACTATTTCAGGTGGATCGGACATATGTGGGAACACATACTCCGCGGCTAAGCGACACGCAAAGGAAAGCAAGGGCAACAAGCCCGAGGCGTCAGAATTAAGGCCAAGGAAGATCTCCAACCTTTCGACAGTCACGTTCGACGAGTTCGATTCCGACGGATCGGACGGTCACCACGATGGTCTGGTAATCTCTTTGTCTATTGGTAACTGCTTAATACGAAGGGTACTAATCGATACAGGGAGTTCAACCAATCTTTTGACCTTCGACGCTCTTAAAGAAATGGGTCTAGCTGAAAATGACCTAATCAAAAAGTCGACCCCACTGGTCGGGTTCAGCGGTGAGGTTAAACATACGACTGGTGAAATTAGTCTAACCACATACGCTGGAGGAATCAACCAACAGGTGAAATTCTTGATCCTAGATTGTCCATCTTCCTACAAATGTATTCTTGGCAGGCCATGGATACACGCTATGAGAGCGGTACCCTCGACGTATCATCAAGTCATCAAGTTTCCCACTGAATGGGGAGTACAAGAAATCCGAGGAGACCAAAGGACCGCTAAAGAGTGCTACGTCGCTTCCATGAAGAACGCAGTCGAACATCAGACCGCATAGCAATCACAGAGCGGCGAAGGATCCAGTTGGTACATCGAACCAGAAATGGAAAAACTCGATGAGATCGTACTGGACCCTTCAAAGCCAAACCAAACGGTAAGGGTTGGGTCGGACTTGGACGACTCGACCAGACAACAACTTCTTGATTTTCTTAGGATCAATGCCGATTGCTTCGCATGGTCGCATGAGGATATGGTCAGAATATCTCTAAACATTATTACACATAGATTGAATGTAGATCCATCTTATCCCCCTGTTAAGCAAAAACGCAGGAAGTTTGCCCCTGAGCGGAACAAGATAATTGACGACGAAGTCAAGAGCTTATTGGAAACAGGGAAAATAAGAGAAGTCCATTATCCTGAGTGGCTAGCCAACGTGGTCATAGTCCAGAAAAAGAACGGCAAGTGGAGAGTCTGCATCGACTTCACAGATCTCAACAAGGCTTGTCCCAAAGACTCGTTCCCACTACCCCACATCGACGCCATGGTCGACGCCACAGCAGGGCAAGAAATGCTTACCTTCATGGACGCTTTCAGCGGCTACAATCAAATCCTCATGGAACCCAACGATCAGGAAAAAACAGCATTCGTCACTAGCCAAGGTATCTACTGTTACAAAGTAATGCCCTTTGGCCTAAAAAATGCAGGGGCTACCTATCAGCGACTAGTCAACAAGATGTTCAAAGATCAGATCGGAGACACGATGGAAGTCTACATAGACGACATGTTGGTCAAGTCCAAAAAGAAAGAAGATCACATAGACCACCTACGCGACAACTTCGAGGTGCTCAAAAGGTACAATATGAAACTAAACCCTACTAAATGTTCCTTCGGAGTGTCATCAGGGAAGTTCTTGGGGTAAATGGTGACACAAAGAGGAATAGAAGCCAGCCCAGAACAGATCAAGGCTCTCGTCAATCTTCGATCCCCCCGATGCATCAAAGACGTACAAAAGCTCACGGGTCGGATAGCAGCTCTGAACAAATTCATCTCCAAATCATTCGACAAGTGCAAACCCTTCCACGACGCTCTCAGGAAAAACAAGTCCTTTCAATGGACGGAAGAACACGAAGAAGCATTCCAGAACTTGAAAGAGTACCTGGCCAGTCCCATGTTACTGACCAAACCTAAAGGCAACGAGCCCTTATTTCTATATCTTGCAGTGTCAGAATCAGCCGTAAGCGTAGTACTGATCAGGGAAGAGGATGCCAAGCAGTCACCGATATACTACGTCAGTCGGACGCTGTTGCCAGCAGAAACAAGGTATTCGTCACTCGAGAAGCTCATACTATCGTTGGTAATGGCCTCAAACAAACTCAAACCCTATTTTGAATCACATACTATTATTGTCCACACTAATCATCCCATGAGAGCAATCATGAGGAAACCCGAGTTTACAGGATGAATGACCAAATGGGCTATACACCTCAGTGGTTACGACATCGAGTACGAGCCCAGGACAACGATCAAGTCGCAAGCCTTAGCCGACTTTATGGCCGATTTCAGTCCGACCCTAGAGCAAGAAGCCATAAGAGAAGCAACACAACTGCCCGCGATGGAAGAAACAGGTACATGGGAGCTCCACACAGATGGAGCGTCGAACTCCAGAGGATCGGGGCTAGGGGTCATGCTGAAATCGCCACAAGGGGACAAGATAGCTCAGGCCGTCAGATGCGAGTGGGATGCGACTAACAACGAAGCTGAATACGAAGCACTCATATTCGGACTCATCTTGGCTCGCGACCTAGGGGTCCGAGAGATCGAAGTCGTTTGCGACTCCTTGCTGGTCGTAAACCAAATACAAGGATCGTACAGTGCTAAAGACGTCAGGATGATAGCCTACCTGGAGGTAGCCAAGAAGTTGATCGGACCAAGCATTCAACATCAGACAGGTACCCAGAGATTTTAACTCCCAAGCTGACGCACTTGCCAATCTAGGATCCGTCCTAGACCCGAAGGAATTTCTGCACATACCATTGGCCCACATCATGACGCCAGCCGTCCCCAGGACATCCGTCGAGTCAACGACACCGCTTGAAGAACTCGTCGCCATGGAAGTCGGCGGCCGACCAGAAGAAGACATCATCGACAATAATGACGATTGGATGCTACCTTACATCAGATGGTTGAAAGACGGCATTCTGCCCGACGACAAAACAGAAGCAAAGCGGCTCAAGGTACAAGCACTCTCTTTCGATATCATAGATAACATCTTGTACAAAAGATCTGTCATAGGGCTACTCCTACGATGCCTCAAGACCTCCGAGGTCGGACGCATCCTACAATCGCTACATGAAGGAGAGTGTGGGAATCATACTGGAGGACGAAGCCTCTCGGGAAAAGCCCTATGAAACGGGTACTACTGGCCGACGATGAACAAGGACGCTATGGACTACACCAAAAAGTGTGATGCCTGTCAGCGGCACGCACCCGTCCATCACCAACCTTCAGAGCTCCTCCATCCGACTCTGGCTCCATGGCCCTTTATGAGATGGGGGATGGACATCCTCGGGAAGCTCCCTCCCGCGTCGGGTCAAAGAGTCTTCTTCCTCGCCATGACTGACTACTTCTCTAAGTGGATCGAAGCCGAAGCCTATAGAGAGGTAAAAGATCAACACGTCATTTCATTCATAAAACGCAATATCTTGTGCAGATTTGGCATCCCATCAGAAATCGTGTGCGACAATGGTTCCCAATTCATCAGTCATAAGACTCGAGCCTTCTGCGACCAATGGAACATCAAGTTGGTCACGTCCACACCTCGGTATCTGCAATCCAATGGACAGGCCTAGTCTAGCAACAAAATCATTATCAGCAATCTCAAGAAACGCCTCACTGGGGCTAAGGGCAAATGGGCCGACGAACTCCCATACATTCTCTGGTCCGACAGAACTACTCCAAAAAATGCAACCGGACAATCGCCTTTTTCCCTCGTCTACGGGAGTGAGGCAGTAATTCCGGCCGAGTTACTGGTTCCGACCACCCGTTGCAACCTCTAAACGAGCAAGCAAAACGATATTGAATTGGCTCATAACCTAGACACAGTGGACGAGATTAGAGAAAAAGCTCGAATCAGGATGGTCAGATTTCAACAACATGTCGCAAGGATGGGAGTTCCCTTCGGAAACATGGAGTCCAAAGTCTCCTTTTTCTGCCTTCAAGTCCCAGAGCTCATGCTTGCCTTCATCGAACTCTTCGATCATTCTCAGGGTCGAGAGCTCACCCTTGGCACGAGATGATGAGACAGTCGACATGACTTCTTGACCAGAAGGAGGTGCTGACAACAGGTTGACGTTGGTAAAACTCCTCTCCGACGCTGGAACACCCAGGACAATCTTGGACAGACCTTTCGACCGAGCGCTCACCTCCAAATCTTCTAGCTCAGGAACTACGAAAAAGAAAAGTTAAAGCAAAGAATTAAGACACATAAACAAACAAAAAAGAAGACAAATACATACTCTCAACTCGCCACTCCGTCAACAGGAATGAACATTCTTCCCCCTTCTCCAGAGAAGAACGTTCAACAAAGAAGAACTTCGACCCTCATCCGCGGTCGTTGACATCAAGATTCTGCACCAAAGGCTTCCGACCATGTCGGATACGTAACTGAACACGAGAGGAACTCTTCGGCCCTAAGAAATAGTTGTACCACAAAGCATCAAAATCAAAACCAGCCCAGATCGGATGTTCACAAGGTCTAAGACCCTGAGAACCCTCCACGCTTGTGGCATCACCTGACACGGCGCCAACGCTAGAGTAGCCAAGAAATCCCTAACGAGGGGAGAGAAAGGAAACTTATGTCCTATCCGAAACATATATGCATAGAAACAAACCCATCCTTCATATCGAGCATCGGCCCTCTCGTCCGGGTGAGGCATCCTGGCGACCGCCTCCGGCGGAAAGCCTCCAACTTGAAGAATTTTCTCCAACTCCGCCTGGGACATGGTGCTTGTCAGAGCGTCCGATTATTTCAGAATGAAGAGGGGAGGAGCTTCGCCCTCGCGCGAATCAGAGAGAGTCTTCGACGACTCGGAAGCTTCACTAGTAACCATTTCAAGAACGGAAAAAGAAGGAAATCGAAAAGCTATGGCTAAAGAGGCTGGAAGACTTACCAAAGAAGCTTGCGAGAGAAGATGAAGTGAAGTCTAATCGCTCCCCTCTGCTCCGAATTTATGGAGGGAAATGATGATCTGCAGAGGAGTCGCATCGTGCTCCGATCTTGAGCCACGTAGCCCTGGGCAACTGCGTCAAAAAAGGATGGTGAAGATCGTGTATGGAGAAGTTGCCTCGGATTCCGCTTACTTGCCTAAACCGCAAGCCCAAGGCAACTTGGGGCTATTGTTGGGCCTGACGTCCCCTGGGAAGGTGGATCGAGCAAGACAAGCCCAGGCCCACAACAGATCGGAAGAACAGAAGAGAAACCCAGAGGAGGCAACGAGGCTTCTCCAGTCGAACGTCCTCCGACAAGATCGCGAAGATCCCGCCAAGCATTAAATGCCAGGATTGATCAATGGCCACAGCATTTACACAATACCATAATAGCAGCAATTAGTGATAGAATCTCCGTAATTAAATCCCGACGTTGAAGATAAGGATGGGATCGAAATATAACGGTCAGAGGCACGAAGAACTTACCATATATGGACGAAGAGGAAGATAAGAGGGGGACGGATACAAGCATGTTACACACTCAATCATTCTCGTTCAGAAACAAAATAGAACAACACTTTCACTGCCCGTCTAGCTCTCCAGCAATCACCCCCGCTTATTCGTCACCGGTCGCAACCTAAGAATTACCGGTCGAATCCAATAAGATCACTCTGCCTTATTACGATAAGTTGTATCTCAATTCAATCCGATCAATATATTATCTAATAAAATCATTTCGCTATTCTGTATTTGCTCTTTGCTTGTCTATTATCTATTTGGTTTGGATTGTTTTCCATCACCCGATCGACTAGTTACCCCGTCTAAGGCGATTTGGGTCGTTCGATCTTTTCACCCCAAAACAATTACTGTTCACATAACCACTAGGAAAATAGGCATGCTTTCGTGGTCCTAAAAGTCCTAGTTTAAATCATGAGGGTCCAATGTCAAATATACCTTTCACTGCATATTCAACATTTAACACATGTATATATTTTAGCTATGCACTTTCACAAACACTTAGTGTGCAAGATTGAGTAGTAAACCAAAACTAATTCTGTAACAACCCCAAATCGAGGTGTTATAATGTCGTGTATCCCGACGGGTTCATAAGGCGTTAGAGGATAAAATATATAACGAATAACCACTATAACATTAACAAGAATTATAAAACATAGATGTCATAGAAATGTATAAAACTTAGTTTTTAAATCCACCATGAATTAAGTTAATGTCAAACAAATATAGCTTTACCATAATAAAACTCTGAAATGTTTAAAACAATAAAACTAATGGGTCAAATCTGGTATATAAAATGGTTTAGCAAAACAATATTTATCATAATGGAAATGAAATAATCAAAGAGTTCTAAAACATTTAAAATATAATCGACCACAAGTCACTCACATCGTTCGTTCTAGCATCGTGTTAATCTTGTCTAACGACATCCATGCCGCTCATGAGTGAAAGAGTACTAGACCATGTATAAAACATAGTCATCCCCCATGATAATTGGGGTTAGTCTCCAACAAGACTAGCAGGTTATATAAACCACTTATTACGCGCAATAGTGCAAGCACGGGATCACGAAAAACAATGGAAAAGGTATAGATGAATATGATACAACAAGAATGTATTATATACACTTATACGGATATGCAAGAAATATTACAATTACATGTGATACATCAATAATGTACTACCCACAGATGTAAAGATATGCATGGTCAATGATAGTGAAACATGACAGGAAAGTTACAAATGATCATGATAAACAAGAGAGCATTACTTCACATATATATACAGATATCCATGAAAAGTTACAGTCATAAGAGTCACAACATGAGTTCATTATCAACTCTTACCCAATATATAAACCATGCTTAACGAGAACCCATTATTAGATCACAGGAACTCTACTCCATTTCCAATCAAGCCACATATTCCAAACTTTATTGAGATCATTCAAAATCTATATACTCGATTATATTTTTCCATAAAAGAAAAATCATTTAAAAATCCAAGTACAAAAACATTTCAAAAATCTGTCCAAGCTTGTCTTGGACACGAAGGTGCCTTCTAAACACACGTAGCGGTAACTATCACCTCTACCAATGTAATATCCCTCATTTTATAAGGATATTTTGGAATTTTTCCAACTCTCGTATTACAAGTCGAATTAATTCAGAGAAGTCGGACATTCGGTAATATGTTTGATCTGTGTAATATTTTTTCTAAGTGAAATAAAATACATTTCGACGTATTTTGGGACTTAATACTCGTTCGTGTATGATTATTTTTATCCCGGACTAAGGCCAAGTTGATCCAAAGTTTAAACGAATGAATTATGGCCCTGGCGGCGACCGCCGTAAAGCAAGCGGCGACCGCCGCCAACTAGCCGGCATTGTCAGCCCCAAGTTGTCAAGTGGCCTAGAAAGTGGCGACCGCCGCCAGACACAGATATGGGCGGCGACCCCTTGTCGACGACGGCGACCGCCGCCACTGTTGCAGACGTAGGTGTAGAGGCTTGCCGGCGACCGGGGAGACGCCCGATCTTGGCCCTCCATGTTGCATGGTTTGCCCATTTCTTGTCCCCTGACTTTGGCTATAAAAGGGGAAGGGTTTGGGATCAGATTGAGCACAAACCCAAGCTCAAATCTCTCACTTTAATCTCGTCGGAAATTCGAGCTTTCGCCGGAAAATTGGATATCGATCGTCGGAGCTCCTTTGTTGTTTAGTCCAGTTGCAAAGTGAATATTTGGAAGCCCTTAGAAGCTTAGAATCCAAAGCAAGGCAAAGGAGAAGCAAAACAATTGACATCGGTGAGTTTTTGCTTTCGTAAATTTTCTGGTGTTCGTAGCGGCGACCGCCGCCACGAACAGCGGCGCCCGCCGTAAGGCAGGCGGCGATCGCCGCCCAGAAGCTTTTGGCTTGTTTCGGCCTTGGCTTCTGTGGCTTTCGATCGGGCTTCGTTCCTTTCGATTGCTTTCGTTATTCTTTATATTCGTACTCGTGTTTGTCGAATCTAATTTAGGATTTCTTTATGGGTCGATCCGAAGGAATCTGTGGTCTCAGATCTGTCCCTGTTTCGTACCCAGGAACTCATCGTCTCTAAGCTTTGCTTAAGCTTCTGCGGATCTAAGGCAAGTGGCGGTTCGCTCTTGCTTATCATTCCGTGTTTCAATTAATTATCAATTGTTTAATTGTTAATTAGTTTGGGATGATTTACTGTTTTCGTTGGGAACAGTTTTGATAACTGTTTGTGATTTTAAAAGATATTATAATAGGTTGTATATCTGTTAGAACAATGCTATTATATATAAATATATATGTGATTAAATACAGATATTATGATAGGTTGTATATCTGTTAGAACAACGCTATTATATCTGTTATTGGCCGCGATGGCATTAATGTGGATTATTACTGCGTTCGTAACTGTTTAGTTAGAACGAGTATTCGTAGGAACGCTATGTATCTTATGGTAGTTTAGCTATTTCTTTATAACTGGTGATTGGTGGATTTTTCCCCAGTACTCTCTCTGGTCATGACCATGCCCTTACTCAGGGTAGGTGCACTTCGCTAGTGCCAAATCTTTCGGGATTTATTCCCTCTAGTATCTCTTGTGAGGAGATCTGATATCTCTTGTGAGGAGATCTGATATCTCTTGTGAGGAGATTTAAAAGCTTATAAGGTGATGATCGTTTTGGAATTAAATGAGATAAGTGCTTTAGTGCACATGATTAATATACCCTTGGGCGAGTAGTGCAGCTAGGCAATAATGCAGCTAGGAAATCTCGTCTTGACTTTGATCAGAGTAAAGTTTTCTTTCCAATCTGGATTCGCCTTGGGCGGTGAGGTTGGTCGTGAACCGAAACATCAAGTTGTTTTTGAACGCTTGTATGAATTATTTATGTTCCCCAACATTTGTCATATTTCCGCTAAGACTCAATTCGTTGGAGTCTTCTTTTGGGATTGATTGTTGTGAGACTCGGTCTCCAGAATCTTCTCTTGATCATGTCTCTTTTTGTATTCTAGTAGAAGTATGGTGGTTGACTATCGTTATCGGTTTTGATTCGAGGAGCGATGAGTCTAACCTAATACGTCTACTTCAAACCACTCTGCTTTGTACCCTTGCATAGTATTTCATTAGACTAACCAACCGTAATTGTTCTCTGCATGGTTGGCTGGTGTCATCCGTTCGATTCGGCACATCAAATAAGTTGTCATCCCCTGAAGGCTAGAACGACTATAGAGGCAAACGGTGTTTTGACCAGTGTATTCAGGTTAAGATCCTTGGCGGGTGATCATTGCGATCAAGACCCTTTTGTTGTGTATTAAGTCTTCCGCTGTATTTTGGTTGTCTTTCGGATTATGGATGTAATGCCGAGACAATGATTTTAATTGAAAGTTATGATATTTTGTATCATAATTGTTGTTTGATGATTTATATCAACTGGAAAAGCCTTGGGTGACATCGGACAGTACGTCTGAGATCACTGGTGGTAATACTTTCAAGAGGTTATTTGGGGGTGTTACAAACTTGGTATCAGAGCCAAAAAAAAAAATTATGGGTGGGTTTTAAAACATTTTCTTGGAACGGAAATTTTTATAAAACCGTTTACTCGTTTGAAACTGAGAAATGTTCTTGAAGGCTCTGAATTTTCAAAGAATTTTTTTTTTTACCGTTCATAGTCGTGCCTTCTTCTTTAGTCTGATATGGAAACGAACTTCCATATTTAGAAAGACTAACTCTCTGTTCGTCACTCGTGGATTCTGAGCGCTTTCGTTTCTCTTCAGAGGGACTCGGAAGAAGCCGAGGTGTTTCGTCATCTCCAGTAAGGCTTGAATTCCCAGTTCCCTCGTTATGATTTGAGGTTGTAGAACCTAGTAACTCGGTTTGAAGTTCATCTAATGAAATTACCTAGTTTGATCTCTTCTAATTTGATTTCATTATGTTAAGTACATTGGAAGATATTAATGTATGAAATCCTTGGAATTTGATCGGTAAATAGATGGTGAACACGAGGAACACTATCCGTTCTGGTGTTGGGCCGAGTAATGACCCCAGACCAAACGTGAGGAATGTTCCGAACCCTGTGGAGGAACACGAGTCTGTTTCTCATAACAATCATGTGGGCAATGACCAAGTTCCGGTCAACGCTCCAATAGTTTTCGATGCTGCAGCGATAGAGACAATTCAGGGAATTGTTATACAAGCATTCGCCGATATTATGCAACCAAACGCGCCTCAGGCACAAGCTGTGCCAGTTCCCCCAGTGGTTCCTAGATTTGAGGAGCCAGCTGTCCTTATACCTCAGGAGGATGCTGTCAGGAATAGAGGCGACTATGGCCGAGCACTGAAGGCCGTTAACTCTATAAGTCCTGATAGCTACGATGGAAAAGGAGAGCCAGTCAAAGTGGCTCATTGGTTTTCCCACATGGAGCGGTTATTCCGCAATGTAGAATGCACTGAAGCTGAGAAGGTGTATATAGCTTCTCTTCAGTTGAAGGAAGAAGCTAGTGAATGGTGGGAAAGCACCGGTTTAGCCGATAACCTTGATTTGAACTGGGGAATGTTCAAGGCTAAAATGACTGATCGTTTCTTCTCCCGAGCTATGAGGGAAGAGAAGCACAAGGAGTTTTTATATCCAAAGACAGATGGTTTGAAGGTGCCCGAGCTTGCAACTAAGTTCAACCATCTACTGCAGTATGCTGGGATGGAAGCGTCCAGCGAGGAGCAAAAGATTTGGTATTTCCACGAGTGGATGAATCCAGATATTAAGCCACTGATGGTGCGTCACGGATGTTCTACCTTGAAGCAGTACGTGGATGCAGCCTATAAGTTGGAGGTGACTCTGGAGGAGTCGACCAAGAAACATAATAGCCAGAGGCAAGTGCAGAACCAGCCTCAGGCGAGTGGGTTTAAACGTCCCGCGCCACCATCTGACTTTGCCAAATCTGGCCGAGCAAAAACGGATATGACTCATGATGGCTCTACGCAACGTTCGGGTCAGGGCAAGAGTCCAATCTAGTGCTACAACTGTGGTACGCACGGGCACAAGAACAATGAATGTCTGAAGGACCAGAACACGTGCTATGGCTGCGGAAAGGAGGGCCATATGTAGATGTTCTGTCAGCAGAGAAGGTGGAAATGAGCTGAGTCACGGCAGGGGTCTGTTAATCAGAACAACCGACCCAAGTTCAGTCCGATGGAAGCTCCTAGTCCTTCAATGCAGACAACTGCGCAGAACAAGGGGAAAGCCCTAGTGGCTTCTGGAAGTCAAGGTCAACGCCTTTACGAGATGCGTGAGGCGGATGGACCCGATGCTCCAAATGCTTAAAGTGCTTTATACCTTCTGTTGGTATGTTGTTGATTTGGGTGTTACCCAGTCTTTCGTTTTAGATAGTTGTGTTGGTAAATTAAGTCTTGATTGCAACAAGGTTGTGAACCTTTCGTTGAAAATCTTCCTATTAATGAACATTTGGTTGACACCAAGTTAGTGTTTCGTTGCTTGGTATGGGGTGAGGTCTCGTGTTCGAGACTCACCAACAACCTCTTGGGGATGGCTGCCTATTAATTAGGTGGAGCTACCAAGGATGGGTTGAGATGTATGGACAGCGACTCATGGCAACAGTGGATGCTGGTAATGGCTGGGCCTGGGCTTGGAGCCACTAGTGGGCCATCTTTAAACCATGTAATGGGCTGGTCCAAAATGGTGACCATTTAGTTGGAACCAAGCATTTGTCGGATTTTCCGATTACCATTTAGGGTAAGAAGTTCAAAGCGGATTTGATCCGAATAGCCATGGCTCCATACGATAATTTCTCGGTATGGATTAGCTGACGCGTCATGGGGCGGTCATCGATTTTAATTCAAGAACTGTGACGGTGTCATCTGGGGGCCAGTGTGTATGCAGATTTAAGGGTCTGAATGACGATGATAACGGCGGGCTTATCAATGTGATGGCTGCGTTTAAGCTACTTCGACAAGGTTGTGTTGGGTACCTTTGCTACCTGGATCCGTCCATGAAAGATGAACCATTAATTTTTGATATTTCTGTGATTAGTGAATTTTTTGATATATTTTCGGAAGATATTCCCGGTTACCCCGTATCGTGATGTGGAGTTCACAATTGACCTCGAGCCTGGTACTACGCCGATATCGGAGGCACCGTACCGGATGGCTCCTGATTGAGATGCAAGAGTTGAAGAAGCAACTCGAGGATCTTCTTGACAAGGGTTACATAAGGCCGAGTGCATCGCCTTGGGGTGCCCCAGTTTTGTTTGTCAAGAAGAAAGATGGATCATTTCGACTTTGTTCCGACTAGCGAGAGTTGAATAAAGTCACGATCAAGAATAAATATTCGTTGTTAAGGATTGATGATCTGTTGGATCAATTGCAAGGATCAATAGTCTTTTCCAAAATCGATCTGAGGTTTGGTTACCACCAACTCATGACTTGTAAGGAAGATATTCCGAGGATTGCTTTTCGGACGAGATATGGTCACTACGAGTTCGTAGTCACCAATGCTCCAGTAGTTTTCATGGACCTGGTGAATCGATGTTTTCTCCAGTACTTGGATAAGTTCATGGTGGTCTTCATCGATGGTATTTTGATCTATTCCCCGAGCAAGGAGGCTCATAGGGGTCAGTCCTTAGACAAATCAGCTATATGCGAAGTTGTCTAAATATGACTTTTGGATTAAGGAAATGGCCTTCTTAAGCCGTGTGATCAGTAAAGATAGGGTTATGATTGATCCCCAAAAGATCAAAGCGGTAGCTATTTAGAAGCGGCCTCAGGATGTGAGTGAGGTGCGCAGTTTTCTAAGACTTGTTGAATGTTACAGACAGTACATAGAGGGATTTTCTAAGATCGCCCTACCAATGTCTGACCGGGGTTTCTTGGGAGACTTGGGAGACTAAGGCGGATATGCTTAGACGCTTTCCCGAGTTGTTTTCGGCCTGGAATAAACAAGTTTCGGGGTCAAAACTTCTTTTAAGGGGGCGGTAATATAATATCCCTCATTTTATAAGGATATTTTGGAATTTTCCAACTCCCGTATTACAAGTCGAATTAATTCAGAGAAGTCGGACATTCGGTAATATGTTTGATCTCTGTAATATTTTTTCTAAGTGAAATAAAATACATTTTGACGTATTTTGGGACTTAATACTCGTTCGTGTATGATTATTTTTATCCCGGGCTAAGGCCAAGTTGATCCAAAGTTTACACGAATGAATTATGGCCTTGGCGGCGACCGCCGTAAAGCAAGCGACGACCGCCGCCAACTAGCCGGCATTGTCAGCCCCAACTTGTCAAGTGGCCTAGAAAGCGGCGACCGCCGCCAGACACAGATATGGGCGGCGACCCCTTGTCGACGATGGCGACCGCCACCACTGTTGCAGACGTAGGTGCAGAGGCTTGCCAGCGACCGAGGAGACGCCCGATCTTGGCCCTCCACGTTGCATGGTTTGACCATTTCTTGTCCCCTGACTTTGGCTATAAAAGGGGAAGGGTTTGGGATCAGATTGAGCACAAACCCAAGCTCAAATCTCTCACTTTAATCTCGTCGGAAATTCGAGCTTTCATCGGAAAATTGGATATCGATCGTCGGAGCTCCTTTGGTGTTTATTCCAGTTGCAAAGTGAAGCTTTGGAAGCCCTTAGAAGCTTAGAATCCAAAGCAAGGCAAATGAGAAGCAAAACAATTGACGTCGGTGAGTTTTTGCTCTCGTAAATTTTCTGGTGTTCGTAGCGGCGCCCGCCGTAAGGCAGGCGGCGACCGCCGCCCAGAAGCTTTTGGCTTGTTTTGGCCTTGGCTTCTGTGGCTTTCGATCGGGCTTCGTTCCTTTCGATTGCTCTCGTTATTCTTTAGATTCGTACTCGTGTTTGTCGAATCTAATTTAGGATTTCTTTATGGGTCGATCCGAAGGAATTTGTGGTCTCAGATCTGTCCCTGTTTCGGACCCAAGAACTCGTCGTCTCTAAGCTTTGCTTAAGCTTCTACGGATCTAAGGCAAGTGGCAGTTCGCTCTTGCTTATCATTCCATGTTTCAATTAATTATCAATTGTTTAATTGTTAATTAGTTTGGGATGATTTACTGTTTTCGTTGGGAATAGTTTTGATAATTGTTTGTGATTTTAAAAGATATTATAATAGGTTGTATATCTGTTAGAACAACGCTATTATATATAAATATATATGTGATTAAATACAGATATTATGATAGGTTGTATATCTGTTAGAACAACGCTATTATATCTGTTATTGGCCGCGATGGCATTGATGTGGATTATTACTGCGTTCGTAACTGTTTAGTTAGAACGAGTATTCGTAGGAACGCTATGTACCTTGTGGGGGTTTAGTTGTTTCTTTATAACTGGTGCTTGGTGGATTTTTCCCCAGTACTCTCTCTGGTCATGACCATGCCCTTACTCAGGGTAGGTGCACTTCGCTAGTGCCAAATCTTTCGGGATTTATTCCCTCTAGTATCTCTTGTGAGGAGATCTGATATCTCTTGTGAGGAGATTTGATATCTCTTGTGAGGAGATCCGATATCTCTTGTGAGGAGATTTAAAAGCTTATAAGGTGATGATCGTTTTGGAATTAAATGAGATAAGTGCTTTAGTGCACATGATTAATATACCCTTGGGCGAGTAGTGCAGCTAGGAAATAATGCAGCTAGGAAATCTCGACTTGACTTTGATCAGGGTAAAGTTCTCTTTCCAATCTGGATTCGCCTTGGGCGGTGAGGTTGGTCGTGAACCGAAACATCAAGTCGTTTTTGAACGCTTGTATGAATTATTTATGTTCCCCAACATTTGTCATATTTCCACTAAGACTCAACTCGTTGGAGTCTTCTTTTGGGATTGATTGCTGTGAGACTCGGTCTCTAGAATCTTCTCTTGATCATGTCTCTTTTTGTATTATAGTATAAGTATGGTGGTTGACTATCGTTATCGGTTTTGATTCGAGGAGCGATGAGTCTAACCTAATACGTCTACTTCGAACCACTCTGCTTTGTACCCTTGCATAGTCTTTCATTAGACTAACCAACCGTAATTGTTCTCTGCATGGTTGGCTGGTGTCATCCGTTCGATTCGGCACATCAGATAAGTTGTCATCCCGTGAAGGCTAGAACGACTATAGAGGCGAACGGTGTTTTGACCAGTGTATTCAAGTTAAGATCCTTGGCGGGTGATCATTGCGATCAAGACCCTTTTGTTGTGTATTAAGTCTTCTGCTGTATTTTGGTTGTCTTTCGGATTATGGATGTAATGCCGAGACAATGATTTTAATTGAAAGTTATGATATTTTGTATCATAATTGTTGTTTGATGATTTATATCAACTGGAAAAGCCTTGGGTGACATCGGACAGTACGTCTGAGGTCACTGGCGGTATTACTTTCAAGAGGTTATTTGGGGGTGTTACAACCAATGGGTCGGGAACGACGTCACTAGCTAGGTGACCCGGCCTCTACTAAAATGGTAGAGCACTCCCTCGATCTTCTCCACCCGGGTAGAGTCCTTTGTCGAGGAGCATATTAGAAGAAAACAGTTGAAAACCGTTCGGGATCAAAACCATCCTTACCCGCAAGTATCACATTTCAACAATATACTCATCAAGGTTTTTCAAAGCAAAGACACAAAACAAGGTTCACTTGCATGGTTATCATCTCTTTAACAGTATATTGTGCTAATACATTCCTCATTCATTTGTCAACATGTCCATACTATAACAATACATATATATATTGACACGCTCAAGACACAACAAACCAACTCAATATTCATGCACAATAAAGATTCGATACTCATTCAATTTTCAAGGCACAACAAATAGACTCAACATTCACGCATAATCAAGATTTGATACTCATTCAATATTCAAGGCACACAAAACACCTCAACATTAATGCATCATCAACAAATCAATTCAACATTCAAACATAAGCAAGACTCGATATTCATGAATAATCCGACCCTCTAAACTTAGGCAACAACACATAAACGCTCGCAAAGAACTTGCCTCAATGAAGTTGAATGCCAAGCACAACCTTTTCTATATTCAAACATTCATCCCGGACTTTGAATTAATTACCGAAACAACCCAGGTTTTCAAACCTTCATAAAAATGCACAAATGCACATAACTTGTCACATGTACGTTCAAATTGAAAGAATGATTCACCTTATAATCAAAGCCACAAGTTTCTAGAAATTGCAAAACGAGCCAAGATTTCAGAATATGTTCTAAATGCCCCCGAATCTTAATCGTTCCACCTCTAAACTCCAAAATCATTCAACCTAAGTATTACAAGGCATCAATTAACCTCTACTCAGCAACCAATTGCCTCTAAAACCAAATTTACAAAGTTAGGGTTTAAGGAATTGGGAAAAAAAATTACCAACACAAATTGGGGGGAATTGGAGGTGCAAGGAGCTTGGTTGGTTTGCAAGGGTGGCTACACCGGGGTGGGAGGCGGTGGACGACCACTAGTGGCTGCTGGGAGGGACAGACTCACAACTAGACATGGCGGAAAGGTAGTGCGTGCGGGCTGCGCAGTTGGACGTGAGCAAGAGCAGCGCTTGAGTAGGAGAGCTTCTTTAGCGAGTGGTGGCGGCTCCTCCAACGGTCAAGAATGTTATTGAGCAAAAGTTGGGCACGGGAGTTGTGGTTGAGGGTGTATCGGGCTGTTGAAGTTGAGCTGAGACATATTGAAGGAGGAGAGAGAAGAGAGGGGAAGAAGATATAAGAGAGAAATAAGGGTTTTGGAAAAGTGGGCAAGGGAGTTGTGGTTGAGGGTCATATTTTTAAAAATGTAAGGGTACAAGTGTAATTAGTTATCTAACAATTAATTTTAGGAAAATGACTTTAAATAATACCAACTATCATCATTGAACCAAAAATAATACGAACTTTAAAAATTATAAAAACGTACCCAAACTATGACAATATAAACCAAAAATGGTATGAGCATATTTTTTTCCAGTGAATTTTCTAACGGGTATGCTGAGATGGAGCCGGAAATGTAATTTGTCAAAAAGATTTACACATCAAATTACACTTCATTTGTATAATAATGACTGGTTTGTAAAAAAGTGATCTGTCAAAAAATATGACTGCTTTTCTTTTGTTCATGCTGCTGTAAGATGCAAATTACTGATATTGGTTTGTGTATTTTTATTTTATTTTTGGTTATATAAATGAGGTGTAATTTGATGTATTAAACGAAAATATGACAACTCATTTTTTCGGCTCCACATTAGCAAACCTGCCGGGAAATTCATCGAAAAATATGTCCATACCATTTTTTGTTAATATTGACATAGTTTGGGTATGTTTTTACAATTTTTAAAGTTTGTATTATTTTTAGTTCAAGGCCGATAGTTGGTATTATTTAGAGTAATTTTTCCTTAATTTTATGATGATAATCCATTAATCATATGGAAATAATATTTAAGAACTCCTAAAGTTGAAAGCTATCATACATGAAAGCATTTATGCCAAATAAAATCAAAACGGGGCTAATTCGACATCTCAAATTTTCCCAGGTATTACATATTACCCTCTTGAAAAGAGTTTCATCCTCAAAACTAGATATCAAGAAAAGTAATAATGCCTCAAGGTGAACTCCAGCAGCTTGTGGTCACTGATATAACAAACCATGATATCAGAGTCCTAAGTCCAAAATTCTAAATTCCACCACTATTACAAATTTTCAATTCACAAACGGGGCGTCATCGTAAACCATCCTCGAAGTTATAATACTTCTCCACCATACTTTCTAAGGCTTGCAACTATCTCATACATGTGTTTCCATATGCCAAGACATGGTAAAATATACTTACCTTTTGACGTAATAGCTCACAATCATGGGTAAGGTCTCTCCTAATACTAAGTTCTTGTAGTATAAGATCTATTTATCTGGAATCATCCTTATATATAAAATAACCCTAACACAACTCTCAAGTATAACCATGATAGATCATGACATTGATCAAGGTGAGGCAACATGGTTCATCATCTTATCATATGTAATAAACATGCAAGCACCCGACGATAAGTTACCACATTCATATAAAAACCAAAGAACATGCAAGTAAATCATACACGTATAGTAGTCATATAATTCAAAGATAATTAAAGAAGGTAATACTTATACGACAAAGTCCTAGGCACGCAATCACGTAGATCTTCATAACATGATGGTATATACACATCGAATGAAAACAAAAACTGTAGACTTGGACAAATGTACGAAGGATAGGAATGCCTCTAGCAAAACAAGTTGGAATTCTTCCTCAGTTTAAGTGTAGATAAATCACTACCAATATACAAAAAAAATTGAACACTGGGCCCTCGAAATTTAAATCATATACCAACAACACGACCATTCGGTCAATAATAATATTGATATCCATCATGGAGATAATTTGAATTAAATGAATTTAAATAGGAAATACATCGCAATTCATCACAACCAATGCATCTCAAACTAACAATCATGACATCTTCTAAATCAATAGGAAAAGAAAATCATACAAAACTCAATATTTTGGATTCATAAAAGAAAGTCTCACTATCATAATAACGCAACGAGCACGTGCCTTATAGAATATGATCAAGCACACAAGAGGTCATGATGTCCAAAAATATCTCACGAGAGAATGAATGTGCGAGTACCCCGAGATACAAAACTATGTATAGTAGAAAACATAAACTTGAAGTAAAAGCTAACGAATAAAACATTCGAGGATGCATCTCTCAAACGAAGTTACAAATGCCACTTCTCAAATTCATTTTTGGATAACCCTTTTTCGAATACATCATGATAGACAAAACCGAAATGCCTTAGACATTCAATTTTATAAATTTGAACCAACCAACGATCACTTAGTCAATATCAAAAATTAAAATTAAAAATATATATATGTTATGAAATTCCTATCGAAGATTCAATTATCTCTTAGAATATTCTCCCGAAATATTTCATTCAAAACATCCCAAATCTTAGTAAGGAGATCTATTTTCTCTACAAAAGCATTTAAATCAATTACCTTAAACAAATCCATAAACACAATGAATACTTTCTCACACCCAGTAGCCAAACACGAAACTCAAAAGGAGCAGAATCCTTACACAAATCATATCCAAACGTTTTGCTTCTAATTAATAATACGAAAAGCAATGTCTTCCTATACTAAAATATCCAATACACGAGCACTTTAACGATAAGAAATTATACCTCAAGAAAAGCATTTAAAAACTCAAAGAAGCACCTATAAGGCCCGAGGCCTTAGAAGCATCATCCCATGCCAACCCGAGGACTTCCCAGGAGGTCACCCATCCTGGTACTACTCCCGCCCTAGCACGCTTAACTTCATAGTTCTTTGTCCTCACTTGAATCATGAAAAGGAAGAGCTCTTGTTGACATGGGTAGCACTCTAATCCTTATAAAGGATTACAAATTTGGGGTATTATAATCACCCCCACTTAAACCCTTAACGACCTCGTCAAGCACAAAGACCACCCTCCGGGTCGAGTGAAGGTCATCCAGGCCAAGTCCACTCGTAACCCAGAGTCGGCTCTGATACCATTTGTAAGGCCCGAGGCCTTAGAAACACCATCCCATGCCAACCCGAGGACTTCCCAGGAGGTCACCCATCCTGGTACTACTCTCACCCTAGCATGCTTAACTTCATAGTTCTTTGTCCTCACTTGAATCATGAACAGGAAGAGCTCTTGTTGACATGGGTAGCACTATAATCCTTATAAAGGATTATAAATCCGGGGTATTACAATCACCCCCACTTAAACCCTTGACGACCTTGTCAAACCCAAAGACCGCCCTCTAGGTTGAGCGATTGTCCACCGGACCAAGCCCACTCGTAACATAGAGTCGGCTTTGATACCATTTGTAAGGCCTAAGGCCTTTGAAGCACCATCACATGCCAACCCGAGGACTTCCCAGGAAGTCACCCATCCTGGTACTACTCCCGCCCTAGCATGCTTAACTTCATAGTTCTTTGTCCTTACTTGAACCATGAAAATGAAGAGCTCTTGTTGACATGGTAGCACTTTAATCCTTATAAAGGATTACAAATCCGGGGTATTACAGCACCAACATCTGATAGCTTCATATCTCAATACCACGAAAATATTTCAACTTGTTATTAATTTGAATTCTATTACCAAAAACTTATTACTCTAATTTTCATACACTCAATTTCTCAATGATAGTTCTAACTCTCACAAGATCATCATATTCAAAGGGTACACCACATTAATAAAAGTCTCATAGTGATATAAAATTGGCATTAGCTTTGCCCATAATATTTTTAACCATAAATGTGCAAGGTTACATACTTTCTCTCAGTATGCGGATACCATTTTTATGCTACTCCTTAACTCCCATTAGGAGTGAACATTATATACATAGTATGTGAACTACCTCCAAAACATTTATCATAAGCATTCAATTATCTTTCAATCAATCTCTTATCGAACCATACGATCTGACAATCCACGTATTCCTATTTACTGATACTCATTTACTTAATGAATCACAATACTATACAAATAGAATATGCCCAATAAACATCTAACATCCAAGCCACACATGATTTATACCTTTAAGTAGTAGTATACTATGAATGAAACCCAAAATGCTTCTTTCACTCAATAAGCATTATATGACCAAGAAACGTAAACTCAATATCATAGAACAATTGCTCACCAACCCAAGTGTAACAATAAGGAACCAAAGTCTTAAAAAAAGTACGATAAGGTCATTCAAATATTTATTTATCTACAATCCAAAACCATCAATTATTATGATAATTTCATAATATTATAACCATCAAATCACCTCCAATTACAAAATACAAAATATCATAAGAAGGAATACGTGGATTTTCATATCATACAACCATTATTAAGATAGTATTAATTACAAATCAGATGCATAGTCCACTAATCATTCCACTCTTTTCCCAAAAAATTTACTTATCGCCAACACTTTTCAAATGATCCCAACGAATAGCTTTGACCCAATAGGCTCATTGAATGTAAACCACATTAATTTCCAAATGAGAACACAAACAATGATGGTCACCCCACCACGAGAAAATAAACCAGCAGGAATAACGAACTCTAAATTAATAACATTTTCCATTCGTACACATAATGAAAACATGAATATTATCAAAGATACGAAGCTCAAAATCATAAAGTATACTAGTGAGTTTGAAACGTCACCTTTATAATCAATAAAAGACCAAGTATTTGTAGAAAGTTTTCTTGAACCTCAAACCTCGAAAACTTAATATGAAAATTTTAGGTACCACCTTTATAAATTACAATTTATCCACCACTTTCTCCAATTAAGTAATTTTAAGTATTGCACAAGTCGATTTCGATCCATACAAAACTTTTTTTTCAAATTCTACCATTCCTACTTTCAAACCTTTTGAAAACACAAGATCTAACCACCGAAGATCAAACATTACTATGAGATAAGTCCAAACATACAATCAGAAATAAAATAAACTTATGCTTCAAAAGCAAAACACAAACTTCATAACATGATAAGAATTACAACACACTTACATGGATTGGGTGGAAGTGTTTGTGTAGAACACGATACTTGTTCTAACAAATCCAAGTTGAAAACAACAATGCACAAACACATCTTATTTGAGTTTTTATGTTCGACCCTTATATGCATATGTAATATCCGACTTAAAGTAGAAGGGTAATATGGTAATTTTAAAGTGATAAAAATAAAAGTTATGAAATTTATCTTATTTATTTAGAGGAGTAATTTAAATTTTTCTTAACTTATGTTCAAAAGTTAGGTTAAGATAATTTTATGCAAATTATCAAATGCATTATAACAGTTTGGTGTAGAAATAAATCAATAAGTATAACAATAAATGTAGTTTTAGAATATTAAATATAATAATAAAAGGTATGAGAATTTTTATGTTTATCCATGAAGGGATAATATAATAAATACCTTAATTAAGTATGTTATCTCAATAAGTTATGAATAACCTTATGTTAATTTAAATCAAGTTATCAATTTTAACTTAGAATACTTGAACCAAGTTTAACAAAGTGTTAAAAGGGTTAAGTATGGTAAATTTATAAGAAAAGGGTAACTTAAGCATTATTTTAACCTAAGTTAATTTTTCTACGTCTTAATTTTGGGTTAAAACAATATTACAAACTTAGAATAATAAACTAAAGTTTGGGTAAAATTTTGTAATTTTTGGAAAAGTTTTTAGGGGCATTTTTTCCACAACTTGGGGGGGGGGGGGGGGCGATCAGTTAATGTACACCTTGTCCTACCTCTTGTCTGACACGCCAGCCGAGCTTCATCCATGGCCGATTTCGGCCCATAATCAAATGTGATTTCAACAATTAAGCATTGGGCTCGATAGATAGGACCATGACGTGTCTAATTACCTTAAAATCGGGAAGAATCACACAAAGATAAGATCAAATCTATTCCCAAAAGGCAAGAAATTGTTTTGAGCGTCTCGTGCAAGAATTTGGCGAAATTGGATCCGATTTGGGGTCGTTTTTGCCCAAATCTGTCACAATTGTGTAGAGCATTTGATGGGCAATAAAACCCTATAAATACTCCCCCAACCGATGTCATTTCGGCACCCAATTTCATCCTCAAAGTCTCAAGCCCTAGAATTTAGGTCGCGGCTATTCTTTGTTTGATTTCGGGCACCATAGAGCTCCTCCTTCTCAATTACCAACACCACTAGTTGCGCCTTGTAGTCAGCTTAAAAAGCCCTCTTGTCCCGACACTAGAAATACACCAACGAACTCCAATTTTGCCCTTGAACCAGCCGGTGCCACCGCGAATCCGATGGAGGATTTTGCCTGATTTTTTGGTTTGGTTTGGTTTTCTTTTATTTTTATTCTTATTTTAATCTTGATTAATTTGGTTAATCTATATTACTGGAAAATAAGTTATGATTAATTTAGTTTTATGAATATTAAAATTAAATTAATTATATTTATTTGGGTATTATCTTATATTATGAATGGCTAAAATATAACTCTTCATCTAGATAATATTTTGAGTTAGAAATTATTAGGATTATAAATAAATTATTGGACCAATTTATTTATGATATGATTATTTACAATATACGACTAATTGATTTTTAGAATCGTATAAATAATCGTTTTATCAAAAGCCTTGAAAATTGATTTATTTAGAGTTAAATAAATTCAATTAGAAATCGAGACATGTATCCTTCAAATTTCGATATTGAATAAATTATCTAGTTATAATTTATTTGTTGTGTGTGATTTGGGTACGTCTCAGAATTTCTTTTGGAACGGAAATAAAGCAGGGAGCCAATTTGCTTTTCGAAAGCAACCATCTCCGTTACGCCGTTCGACCTCCTTTGTGATTCAAAGCAAGTGGCGGTTCGCTCTTGCTATTTTATTCCATATTTTTTTTAATTGACAATGAATCTATTGTCTTAAATAAGTTGAGATAAATAATTCTATTTGTCGTTTGGGAACTTATGTGATAAATTGTTATGAATAATGAACCTTATTTATTAGGTTGTATATTTTGCTAGCACGACCCTTATATATATATATATGTTATTATAGGGTGCTAGATGAACTTTGGTGTTGATTGTTGTGCATTAGTGTGGACTTATATGCTAGTTAGCACGAGTATTTGTAGGAACGCTATTTACCTTGTGAGATTTTGCTGTTTCTTTATTACTGGTATTAGGAGGATTATTGCCCTTATACTTTTGGTCATGACCTACCCTTATTCGAATATAAGTGGTGGTGTACTTAGCTAGTGCCGAAATTCGGGATTCGTCCCATGATCTATATCTCATTGCTAGATTGGTGTAGATTAAAAGCTTTAACATAAATGCATGTTTTGGAATTAAATAAGATAGGTGCAGTTTTGCACATAATTAATATACCCTCGGACAAGAAGTACACAACTTGGAACCCACCTTGACTCTTGTCTAAAGTAAGTCCCCTTTCCAATCTGGATTCGCATTATTCGGTGACGTTGGTCGAGGACCCAAATATTCAAGGTCGGTTTTCAAACTTTGTGTGATAATGTTCCTAAACAAACATACATATTCATATAAGACCTACCTTCTTTAAAGTCTTCTCTTATCGCATACCTTTTCTATCATAATAGTGAGAGTATCCAAGTTATATATCGTCTACCGACTATTATTCGAGAGACAATGATAGTAACTGGATACAATCACAAGAACCATTCTGCTTGAGCCTTCATTTAGTCTTTCATTATGCTAACCAACCGTTCTTTTCCTTGCATGGTTGGATGATGTCATCCATCCTATACGGCACATCAGTGGTTGGTTTCAGACAACCTTGAAATAACAAATCGAAGACGAAGGCTTGCAGTTGAAGGTTTTGTTCTAAAGTAATATTAAGATGTTTAGTATCGATTTAATATTCTTAAGGAATTGTAATACTTAGATAAATTAGTCATGTATTTAGGGTTTAATTAAGAAGTCTTCCGATGTATTATAATTTTGATTGTAAAACGTATCTCCTCAATTTATGAGGCAAGATTTTTATAAATGTTTAAGTATTTGTTTCAAAAGTCTTCTGCTACTCTTTTATTATTTATTTAAGTATAATTGTTCCGATTAAAGCCTTGGGTGACTTTGGACTTTACTGTCTGAGGTCATTGGTGTGTGGCACTACCGACATAAGTCGGGGTGTTACAGTATATCCATACAATTCTAGAAATATACACATTGGAGATATTATATTTTTAAATAATTTGGGCTACACCCGAATTATGATTGGTTGCCTACGTACCTTCTTATGAAGGATCAAGCCTTACGTAGTTCAGAGTCTTTGATTTTGATTTTCGTGCATCCGAGAAACGAGTCTAAACTTACCTTCTAGGAAGGGTTGTCTAAACTCGGTAAACCTATCATTTGCACATCGGTATAAGATAGAACCCATCTTCTAGGAAAGGTTGTCTAACTTTTCCACCGTATATGTTTGTCTGAAAAGGTTAGTGTTTTGAGTTGATCTAGTTTACGATTTGTAATTTGTGACTATACTCGATAAATATATGTTTGATACCGAGATCCTACGTAGCTTCTGATGGAGCAAGTGTTTACGTAGTTCTAAGAAAGAACCATTTTAGTTTGGTTTGATTTAATTTCAGATTTGTGACTTTTTCGATATATATTACATTTTGATATCGAGTTCCTACGTAACCCTTTGAGGCGTCAAGTCTTCACATAGTTCTAAAAACAAACCATTTTAGTTTGGTTGATTTAATTTGACATTTACGACCGTACTTGATATATATTACGTTTTGAAATCAAGTTCCTAACGTAGCCTTTTGAGGCGTCAAGTCTTCACTTAGTTCTAAAAAAACATTTTCATTATAGTTTTTACACTATGTTTTGTTTGAATGTCAATTTTAGTTTTGAGATTGAACTCAATATATATGTGTCACTTAGAATTGTTTCTCCACATGCGGAATAAAAGTGAGCAAGGTATTCGTGCGGTGACCCATGTATTCCATCGAACTTTTCAAAGTTGGGTCTTTGATATCCAGAAGGAAATGGCACAACCTCAAAGTGTGTGGGATATGGTTTTCCATACCTAATCATAGGTGGGTTTCAGGAAACGTGGAACTCTTGATCTTTTAGGCAATAATCTCTCTAATTTTCTGGGGAGATATGCTTATTGCACCCATCGGGTTTGGGGTACCACTTTGACCCTCGTCGTTTAGTCTCAATTGCTTTTGCCTACTCTCTTGGGTTGGAGTATCAATTCGAGCTGATAGAACAACAATTTGAACATCTTTTTCGGCCAACCTTCGTCGCATTTCTTGAATCTATTCTTCAATGCTATACGTACTAGTAGCCAATACTGGCATATTATACATCTCTTCTTGAAAGGTGGCACTTTCTTGACTCTCATTGCCAAAGATTAGTGGAAAGTCCTCTTCTTTAAAAGACGAACATATATCTCCATATTATAGAGAACCCATATGTTTTTTCACTAGCTCATGTTCTTTCGACATTGAAGGAATCAATGGAGTTTATGGTTGAGAGACCTCTTTGACATAGCGTATCTCCTTAGATTTTGACCCGTTGACTAGGTCAATATGATTTGAAGATTCAACACATTTAGGACTCAAACCAATTAAAGAACAACTGTGCCCACCATCTTCAGAACCTTTTGAGGTCAAGTCAGCCTTTGAAGCCTTTGATTGAATTTCTCCCTTCACATATTTCAAGTAGGAGGTCATATTGACTTGTTCCATTTAGTCAATGTTAATAAGAATTGACCCAATCGTAATTTGCCTTGATGACTTAAAAAAAGAAATGGTGGATTGTCTCATCGGTGCATCAAGATCACGGGCTGCCTTTTTTATGGTGGCATTATCTAACTCCAAAGATGGAGAAAGAGCTAACTTAGCCATGTGACTTGCTTTCTAGCACTTTGACCTATTCTTGCGTCCCTCCTTTTTCGAGACTGCTTAGTCTTGTTGTTTGTTGGAGGAGCTTGAATAGGTGCTTGATGGGACCCACCATTGGCCTTGATGACTTGGATTGTTGGTCCTTGAAACTTGCCAACTCGAGGCTTCATGCCTTTCTTGACTTGAGGAGAAGGCTTGCTTCTTTGGCATCCAATTAGAAGTTTCCCCCTCTCTTAGGTGTTGAAGAGGTCAATAGTGGTTGTCAAGTGGGATTTCAGCTACTATCACATCTCAAGCGATGTTGAACACCACCTTGAAGGATCCTTTACGAACCGAACGACTACCCTTGATGACGAAGGTGGCAGGTAGCTGATTGAAGTTGATGTAACTCTTTGTGTCATGTTTCTTGCAATAGATAAAGCAAGTGTTAGTATCTATACAATTAAAATTACAAAGAAAGAAAAGGGTCCCATTGGGCGTGCAAAAAATATGTTAGGCAAAAATTGTTAAAAGAAAACAACAATGCACAAACACATCTTTTTTCAGTTTTTAAGTTCAACCCTTATCCTTACATCCTTACAATTCTAATAATATAGACACGTTGGAGATTTTATATTTTTAATTAATTTGGGTTGCCCCCGAATTATGGCGGGTTGCCTATGTATCTTCTTGTATTGTGGCAGATTTTGTATAGTGACGTTATTCGCTTTGATTGTGGAGTATGGGGTGAAGGATTATACGTTGGCTAGAAAGAACAAGTTATATGAAAGAGACCAAGGATCGTATTTAGTGTAAGCTCGTATGAGAGTATGATTGGAATAGATTGAATAGCTCATGTCTTACAATGTCTTGGCACTCCCCTTATATAAAGGTCCAAAGGTAATCATACAAGGAATAGGATCTTACCATGAAAATAAGATAATATCTTGGCTTGGAGTCTAAGATAAGATAAACAAACATGGTAGAAAAGATCCAACCAAGGGCGGAATTTGAAGTGATCGTTGAGAAGGGGTATTCGAACATGTAGACAATGAACAACAAAACAAGAAATAAAGAGAATGAGTAAGAATTACTTATCATTCAATCAAACCCTTGAGTTATCATTGAACCATGAAATAAAGGTTGAAACTTTTCTCCTTTTTCAAGTCTTGCAACAAAAGAGTGTTCAACAACCCAAATGTTGACACTAGAATCTCACAACAAGCATAAGTTTAACTACTAAATTAAGTAGGAAATGAAATCTAGATTTCAAAATAGGGAGAGAATCAAAATAAATGTTAACCTTAGAAATGGAGGCTAAGATAAGATGTAAAGTTGAGGTATAAGTTCCCAAAAGTTGCCCTTACATGTCTTATTTTTATGGGTCACAAAAAGAATGTGATAAAATGCATTCAAGTGTACCTAGTGGAGACCACGTCCGTGGTGATTACCACGGGCATGCCGCGGTGGACACGTCATGGGAATTCTTCGCCTTGTGATGAGATATGAGTGTGTTCTCCGACACCGGTAGGTTATGATCCTCTTGAAGTATTTTTTTCTTCATTAAATCTTCGAGTCAATTCCATTTAACTTCGTTCGAGCTTAAGCAAATTTCAAGTTGATTCCATCATGCTCTCATAGCAAGAGTGCTCCTAAACATGCCCTCTTCTCTGATTACAACATAGATATCATTGTGGACAATGATTGGTTGTACAGAAAATTAGCCATTCGTAGTTCCTGGGAATATGAATCGCTTTAGGGATACTATGAAAAGGGTTATGTTGATTGCTGGATTTTGGTGTTTTGGTTGGGTTTGCAGGGTTTAAGGCAGGTCGGTGTTGGTTTTCCGTCTTCCTTTTCCCCTTATGACTAGTGCTGGTTTTCTTCCTTGAATCCATATGCTTGCTCTGATATTAATTACTTCGCTATCTTGAACAATGATCTTCTGTATCAAGTCAACCTTAATATTGCGGAGACAATAAAAGATGAGGTTCTTGTTTCCAAGAATAATAATATCTAATATGCTTTTGATCAGACTAATCAAAACTCTCTTTCTACTCTTTCTTGAACAATGATCCATTGTACCATATTAATCATAATATTTTTTGAATACTCTACCCAAAACTCAAACTCACGATTGGATATGTCTTTTTATGACTTCATCTTCATTTGTGTGGGACAATATCTTCGCTGAAATCATCTGTTATGTTGACTGATTTGTTGTTAATCTTTACAGCCTACATGGAAATTATATGGGCTTACCTTGTGATGAAATGATGCACTTGTTCTTTGACTCTGATTGTACTATGACCCAGAAATTGATCAACTACTAATCTCTTTGTTGTTACTGTTATCACCTCATTTTAATCTCATTTTCTTTGATCTTTTTCTTCTCCCTTACTTTTTGAGTCAGACTTGTATTTATGACAATGTGTTCCATCCTTATAAGACTTGTATTTATCCATATGAACAAATGACTTTCTTAGTCACGAACATTATGTTGATCCTTGAAAATGAAACTTTTTTATTGAACCATTGACTCAAGCTTGAATATCAATACTTTCTTACAATTGTGGAGTCGATCTAGTGTGGAGGCCGAGTTGTTCCAGACGTGGTTGTGGTCGTGTGCGAGGCTCTTGTTAATCCCTCTTTTGTGGGGGCAACATCAAGGTGGTCGAGACTCCTGAAGATTCCTCATTTAGGTGAGGGCAACGTCATTGTGGTTCATTCTGTACTTATTTGTCGGACCCATTTTCCGGTAGCGCTTCCATAGTGCTTTACTCATTTCTCTTCTTATGTTGTTTAGACTCTTTTATTGTTTTGTTTGTATTTTTTTTGCTTGTTTTGTTGTTTGTTTTCTCATTTCGGTTTGTCCGGATGCCAATTTATCGGCCTATCAATTTATCCGACAATTATATGTGGGGTAAATCGAATTCTTAACTTGTCCAAAAAAAAAAATCTAGTTGAAAAGATGTACCAACAAGGGTCCTAATCTTGCAAACCTGCTTTCCATGGCTCTACTCGAGCTAACTTATGCGCTACTACTACATTACAATCTCTACTAGCATGAACGATTTTTATATGAATTGGACAAGTGCAAAATATCACGTACAAGGATTTTTATATGAATTGGACATCTATGAACCTGTTGTAATGCAAAAATATGATGATATATGCAACAACTAATTGAAGGCCAAATATGACAACCTGAGCTTCAACAATGACAGGGCCGGTTTCAATTGGAGATTGCAGAGTGAGGCCATCGACCGATCGGCTACAGTGATATTTGACGATTGCTCATAATCCTCATTCTCTGTCATTCCTCACCCAAGCATCAGTATTGAGCTTGAATGGACCATTTGCTGGAGGAGACCATTTAGGGACACTCTTGATGTGTCACCGAGATACATTCAAATCGAGCCGCTCAAGCATAAGGGCACCAAATTCTTCTACTATGGCTTTGAAGACATTCTAGGAATCCACTGATTGTGCCTGTTCCACGGCTTCCAGGAAATCACATGTATTTTACATGCATTATTGTTTATTTGTATTAGCATTTCCTTTCTCCAATTTTAAAGTTTGTAATTTCTTGATCAGGAACTTGACCTCAACTACCAAATCGAGAGCAACCCAAAGAAGATGAACGTAAATTCAATCGGTGATTATTGTAAGTATATGTTATGTAATGTTAATTTTATAGTTTTTTTCCTTGTGATTTTTTATTTTTCATCTGTTTTGTAATTTTAGTCGAATTGTTTCGGTTCATGAACAATATGGTTTTTTCTTGTCTTTACAGACGTCACATGTGGCTGTGGGACAACAACATGTAGGACAGTCGGTAAAGCAATGGAAAAAAGAGTTAAAACCTGAAAATCACTAAAGGTGTGTTTGGATCGCTAACCCCCTATATGAGGATTGGTTGATCATCAAATAAGAAAGGAAGAAGATGAATTTGTAATAACCCTCAATTTTAGTAAGGGTATTTATGTAATTTCTCAATTCTATTTCTAATAAAGAAATTTTTGATATTTATTACATAATTCCAAAATTATAAATGAAATAGAGAATCTTAATATAAGTTGTTACAACTTTAAAATTGTGAGTTATTTAAATTTTAGTTTAATATTATGTTGATCCTAAATTTATAAAATTTAGCCTAGAATATTTAGATCAAGTGTAACAATTTCTGTTAAAGAATTTAAATATGGTTAAAGCCATAAGAATTGTAACTTAAGCTTATTTTAGCCTAAGTTAAGCATATTTTAGCCTAAGTTAATTTTTCTAAATATTCATTTTTGGCTAAAATAATATTAGAAACATAGAATTATTAAAATAATTAAGTTTGGATAATATTTGTAATTTTTAAAAAAATTATTCAAGGGCATCTTTGCCTCAACTTGAAAAGTTGGGACCAAAAATGCAAATAAGCCCAAAGCTAGAGGGTACTGTTCATCATCCCCTCCAAGCTTCAGCCATGAGCTTTCCTTGCTCCAACAATGGCGGTTTCGGCCATTTCAAGCCTTCGTTTGGGCTCGATCCGATCAATTAACATATAAGCCTTTAGAGTAGATCCATACGCACATTATCTCGGTGGAATCGAAAGGAAACAATAAAAAATGAGATCGAATTTTAACATATAAGGCAGGTATAAACACGTTTTGGACGTTTTGAAAAGTTTGGAAAATCGGGGCCAATCCGAGATCGTTTCCTTTAAAATATTTTATGTAATCGAATCTCTCTCCGAGACCTATCCAACCCCTATATATAGGACTCCAATCATAGTGGTTTCGGCATCCAATTTCAACCAAGAACTCAAGAACCCTAGAACATCGTAGCCCTCTTTTGTGGGATCAATTTACTCCACACCGGAGCTCCATTGGCGCCGCATCAACCACCATTATGTCCGCCTGGAAGTCTACTTCAAGAGATTCAAGGTTCCGCCGCCGGAAAACAACAGCCGGTCTTCCAATTTTGGCGATTTCCGCCGGCTGCCCCCAACGCCGAAGCAATTCGGGTATTTTCGGATTTTTGTCGGATTTTTAAATCCTTTTATTTTTCTTTGTTATTATTTGGTATAATAAAAATTAATAAAATTAATCTTAATTACTGAATAATAAAATGGAATTAATTTGATTATATAAAATTAAATTAATTGGAATTATTTTGGGTATTATCTTACACTATGAATGATTAAAGTAATAACTTTTCATCTAGATAATATTTTGGAGTGAAATTTCCTGACTTAAAAATATTTTTATGATATTTATTTATTTATGAAAAGATTATTTAGAATATACGACTAATAGATTTTTTATCGTATAAATAATCGTTCTACTGATAAAGCCTTGAAAATTGAATTAGTTGGAGATAAATTAATTCAATAATCTTGAGACATATACCCTTCAAAATTTAGTATTAAATAAAATTTCTAATTATGATTTATTTTGTGTGTGATTTGGGTACATCACGGATTTGCTTTTGGAACGGAAATAGAGTAGGGATTCAAGTTGCTACTCGGAAACAATCATCCCTGTGATACCGTTCATCTCTCCGTGATTCAAGGCAAGTGGCGGTTTGATCTTGCATATTTATTCCATTTTTATCTTAATTTTCAATGAATCAGTTGTGCTATTAAGTTGGGATAAATAATTCATTTATCGTTTTGGGAACTTGTGTGAATAAATGGTATGTTAATTGAACCTTATTATTAAGTTGTATAATATACTAGCTACAACCCTTATATATATTGTTATAATTGGTGTGGATTTTTTGTGCATTGTTGTGGATATATAAATGCTAGTTTAGCACGAGTATTCGTAGGAACGTTATTTCTTTGCGAGGTTTAGTCGTTTGTTTATAACTTTGTGTTAGGAGGATAAATGCCCTAACGCTTTTGGTCATGACCTACCCCTATCTGAATATAGGTGGTGGTGCACTTAGCTAGTGCTAATCTTCGGGATTTCTTCCTATTCTATCTCTCATTGCGAGATCTGTTGTGGAAATTAAAAGCTTCAACGGTAATGCACGTTTTGAAATTAAATAAGATAAGTGCCTTGTTGCACATAATTAATATACCCCCGGGCGAGAAGTACAGCGTGGAACCCGCCTGAACTCTTGCATTAAAGTAAGTTCTCTTTCCAATCTAGATTCGCATTATGCGGTGAAGTTGGTCGTGGACCCAAATAATCAAGGCCGGTTTGCAAACTTTTTGTGAATTATAATGTTCCCAAACAAACATAAGCATTCCTATAAGACTCATTTCCTTTGGAGTCTTCTCTTGTTACATTCTTATTCTTCTATTTCAGTGAGAGTATCTGGGTTATGTATCGTATATCGACTTTTCTTCGAGAGACAATGATAGTAACCAGATACAATCACCAGAACCATTCTGTTTGATCCCTTGTTTAGTCTTTCATTAGACTAACCAACCTTTACTTTTCCTTGCATGGTTGGCTGGTATCATCCGTCCTATACGACACATCAGGTACAACTTCCCAGATCGAAGCCACATAACAAAGACATTGAAGGCAGCTGCATTTCTTTTGACGTTTGAATAATTGTTGAACAAGGTTTAGATCTTGTTTATGTTTTGAATATTTAAGTCTTCCGCTGATATTTTGATATACATTATTGGGTTGCCGTTTTTGCAACGTCAATTTATAATAAAATGTTGATTTTGATTTTATATATGTTATTGTTCGTTTTAAATTATTATTTTGCGATCAATACTCTAAAGCGTTGGATGGTTTTGGATATGTGATTTGAGGCCACTGGCGGTAATATTCCTAAGGTAATTTAGGGGTGTTACAATTGTGATATCATAGCTAAAAGTTTTTAAACTCAAAATTTTTAAACCATTTTGTGTTTATTTGAGTTTTATAAAACAAAAATCTAGTGTAAAATTTCTTTGTTATAGGCCCTAAGTAAGGTTTAGAATAGAATGTCTTTAAGGAGATTTTGAATCACAAGGATTTGGTGGGGTTTATATCAAAAAGTATATTACTCTAAGTTTCTATAATAGGTTTTGAAGTGGAAGACAAGGTTAGGTTTAACAACGAGTCGAGTTTTGTGTGAAATTATTTTCAAACTTTTGCCAACAATAGTAGTTTCAACTACCCATGCCTATTATAGAAGATATAATTTCTATATCAGGAAAGTTCTAAACTTTCCTTGTTTCAATTCAGATAATGGTGTTTAGTGGAGTTCAGCTATGGGCTAAGGAAGAATCTGAGACCGCTCCGACAATCAAGTCTGAGCCTGATTCTATAGAGCTTGTTGTGAACGACGGCCTAATGCTTGAGTTCGCCCCTCTAATCGAAGACCCTGAGTACGAGGGTGGGGAAGAAAGGGAAGTGCAATCCAAGTAATCCCCTACCCCCGAGGTCGCTCATGAAGATGAGGACCCAATGAAGGATTCAGAGAGTGGGGAAGAGCCGTTGGATCCCTTCCACGAGTATTGGGAAGAGATGTTTTGGCTATTGCATCAGCCCAACAATGAGACTCTCTGGGGGCAAGCGTGGAAAGGCTCTGAGCCTCAGAAGGGTGATGTGGGCAAGTCTGGAGAGCCATCAGTGCCTGCTGAGGGACCAAGTGATCCGAAGCAGAAGAGGTCAGCTGATGACTCGGAGGAAGAGCTACCTCCGAAGAAGAGGATGACGGCTAAGGCCTATAGAGACCTGTTTCGGGACTCCGAGTAGAAGTAGTGATTTATAGTGCATTAGTTTTCTTTCTAGTTTTTCCCACTTAGACAATAATGGAGCAGTAGTCTCCTAATATTATTTCATCTTTCCTTTTGGTTGATGTTTGACATTTGGTGTGTTTTTCATTAATGAAAAGTTGAGTTTATTAGATGGCTCTCTTAATTATTGCAATTAAAAAATAATTATTACTAGCAATATCATATTTGATTGGCTTATATCTAATAAACGAAAACACAACCAGATGGTGAACACTTGGAACACCACTCGTCAAGAAGCTGGTTCGAGCAACACCTCCAAAAATCAGATAAGGAGTGCGGCGAACCAGGAAGATGAAACTGGGTCTGGATCCCATAACAATCTAGCTGAGAATGTTCCACCTCAGGCTAAATCTCGGGTAGGAGGAGAAAGGGTGTAGGTACCTCCTATTGCCTCAATTGTCTTCGACGATGCTGTTGTCAAAGCGATCAGGTAGATTGTGATGCAAGCAGTCACAAAGATGGGTGGACAAGGGATGACATGAGCTCATGGGATCCTTATACCACAGGTTGTTCCTAATGTGGAGGAGCCGATTTATGTCGCGCCTCCTATGCATGTGCATAGAGATAAGGGAAGCTATGATCGCGCTCTGAAGGTGATCATCTCTATGAGGCCCGATTCCTACGACGGTACTGGAGAACCCGTCAAGGTGGCCTACTGGTTTCTGCATATGGAATGACTCTTTAGGAACATTGTTTGCACCGAAGCTGAGAAGGTGCACATCGTCTCGTTACAGCAGAAGGATGGGGTGAATGAATGGTGGGAGAGCACGAGATTAGCTGATCATCCCGAGCTGACTTGGTCAATGTTTAAGACCAAGATGACCAATCATTTCTGTTTCAGAGTTATGAGGGAGGAGAAACATAAGGAGTTCATTTACCCGAAGATTAAAGGGTTGAAGGTAATTGCTATAGAGGCCAAGTTTAACCACCAGCTGCACTATGCTGGAAGTGAGGTGGCGACCGAGGAGCAGAAGATCTGGCATTTCCACGAGTGGATGAACCCTGACATTAAGCCATTGATGGTGCGTCATGGTTGTACCACTCTAGAGCAGTATATGGACGATGCTTGCAATCTAGAAGTGACTCTAGAGGAGTCAACAAAAAAGCGCAATCGACGGTCGATGAGTGGTAGCCAGCAGAACGGAGGGTTCAATCGGCCAGCTCCGCCGTCCAATTTCTCGAAGGCTAGTCGGCCTAAGACAGAAATGACCAAGTCTGGTTCTACTCAGCAATCGGGTCAGAGTAAGGGCTATGTGCAATGTTATAATTGTGGGACACCTAGACATAAAAGTACTGAAGGTAGGAAGGGGAAGAGGACATGCTTTACTTGCGGAAAGGAAGGGCATTAGTAAGTTTATTTCCCTAAACAGAAAAATCAAGAGGTTGAGTCCCAACAAGGGTCGATGAGCCATAATAACCGACCTCAGCCAAGGCCTACAGGAAGTGCTGCTACGCAATCTATCGTGCAAAATAAGGGAGAGGCTTCAACTGCATCAGGCAGTCAGGGTCAGCGACTCTATGAGATGCGTGAAGCTGATGGACCAAACGCTCTTGTTGCTCAAGGTACTTTATACCTATAGTCTACATTAGTCTTCATATTATTTGATTATGGTGCTATACATTTGTTTGTGTCTGAGAGTTGCGTAGATAAGTTAGGACTTAAATGCAATGAGGTGTGTGAACCGTTTATGGTTAATCTTCCCAATAGGGAGCATTTAGTTGGAACCAAGTGGTTGTCGGATTTGCCAGTGACCATTCAGGGTCGAAAGTTCGAAGCTGACTTGATTTGTATAGCCATGGCTTCATACGACATTATTCTCGGGATGGACTAGTTGACGTGTCACAAGGAGGTAATCGACTTAAACACGAGGAAAGTGACAGTTTCATCTGGGGGCCAGTTTGTGTGTAAGTTCAAGGGTCGTAATGACGCCGATAATGGAAAGTTGATCAATGCGATGGATGCGTTTAAGTTACTTCGACAAGGTTGTATAGGGTACTTGTGTTATCTTGATAAACCCAAAAAGGATGAAGACTTGGTTCACGTTATTCCTACCGTGTGTGAATTTGCCGATGTCTTTACAGAAGAAATTCTAGGATTGCCCCCAAATCGTGACGTGGAGTTTACTATCGAGCTGGAACGTGGTACGACGCCGATTTCCAAGGCATCTTATCGTATGGCTCTAGTGGAGATGCAAGAACTGAAGAAATCAACTTGAAGAGTTGCTTGAGAAGGGCTATATAAGACCAAGTGCGTCACCTTGGAGTGCTCCAGTCTTATTTGTCAAGAGGAAGGATGGTTTATTCCGGCTGTGTATTGATTATCGGGAACTAAACAAGGTCACCATCAAGAATAAATACCCGATACCACGGATAGATGATCTTCTGCATCATCTACAGGGAGCTAAAGTCTTTTCCAATATCTTTGAGGTCTGGTTATCATCAGCTCAGAATTCGTGAGAAAGATATTCCGAGGACTACATTCCAGACGAGATATGGTGACTACGAGTTCGTAGTCATGCCATTTGGACTTACTAATGCTCCATCAGTTTTTATGGACTTGATGCACAGATGCTTTCATCAGTATCTGAATAAGTTCGTGGAGGTATTTATTGATGACATTATGATCTACTCACCAAATGAAGAAGTTCATGAGGAGCATCTTCGCATCGCGTTATCAATCCTTAGACAAAATCAGCTTTATTCTAAGTTGTCTAAGTGTGACATTTGGTTGAAGGAAGTGGCATTTCTAGGCCATGTGATTAACGAGAAAGGGGTAATGGTTGACCCTCAGAAGATAAAAGCAATAGCTGAATGGAAGCGACCTTAGAATGTGAAGGAGATGCACAGTTTTCTAGGACTTGCGGGCTATTACAGACGGTTCATAGAGGGGTTCTCTAAAATTGCCCTACATATGACCGGTTTGCTCCATAAGAAGTTTGTGTGGGATGAGAAGTGTGAGGCCAACTTTCAAAATTTGAAAGAGTGCCCGCCTTAAGCGCCAGTGTTGGCACTTTCAGAAGGAACTGAGGGGTATGTGGTCTATAGTGACGCTTCAAAACAAGGTCTGGGATGTGTATTGATGCAAAAGGGAAAGGTTATTGCATACGCATCTCGGCAGCTAAAGCCTTATGAAGCAAACTACCCGAACCATGATTTGGAATTAGCAGTTGTGGTCTTTGCGCTGAAGATTTGGAGGCACTATCTGTACGGTGTCAGATGTCAGATCTCCACCGACCACAAGAGTCTGAAGTATGTTTTTACTCAGAAGGAGTTAAACATGAGGCAACGACGCTGGTTAGAGTTGCTCAAGGATTATGACATAGAACTGTTGTATCATCCGTGCAAGGCTAATATACTAGCAGACGCATTGAGCCGAAAGACACCGCATGAGACGGTAGTAGCATTACTTACTGCCTAGACCGAATAGCAACAAGGATTGTGCGAAATATAGATCTTATTCGCTCATCGATGAGCACATCTGAGCATGCTCGAGATTCAGGCTACGTTGCTTGATCAGATTAAGGAAAAACAAGTTGATGACTTGGTTTTGGTGAAGCTGAGTAGTGAAGTTCTGGATGGGAAAGCTCCAGGATTTGTGGTTCAGGAGGATGGATCATTATGGTTTCAGGATCGAATTTGTGTGTCTGACAATAATGATATTCGGCAGTTGATAATGAGAGAGGCTCATTCTTCTATATATTCTGTACATCCAGGCTCTAGCAAGATATACAACGATCTGAGAAAGAAATTTTGGTGGCCCATCATGAAGTGGGATGTAGTAGAATGTGTGGCAAGATGTTTGACTTCCCAGAAGTTGAAGATTGAACATCGCAGACCAGGTGGTGAATTACAACCTCTTCTGGTGCCAGAATGGAAGTGGGAGGATATTGCAATGAACTTTGTTATGGGATTACCCAAGACATAGAGTCAGAAAGATGCCATATGGGTGATCATTGACCAGCTCACAAAAAGTGCTCATTTTGTGGCCATTAAGTCAACTTGGGGAACCCAGAAGATGTCTGAAGTGTTTTTGCACGAGATAGTTCGTTTGCATGGTACACCCAAAACCATTGTATATGATCATGATGGCCTTTTCATGTCAAGATTCTAGAAATAATTGCATAAGGCCATGGGGACTGAGTTAAGATTCAGTACCGCGTTTCATCCTCAAGACGGATGGATAGTCAAAAAGGACAATTCAAACATTTGAGGACATGCTGAGAGCCTGTGTATTGGATCGTTCGACCAGTTGGGAGAACAGTTTGAGTCTGATAAAGTTCATATACAATTATAGTTGGCATTCAACCATCAAGATGGCTCTGTTTGAAGCCTTGTATGGTCGAAAGTGCAGATCTCCAATTTGTTAGGATGAGAATGTCGACAAGATTTTGCTAGCACCTGATTTGGTCGAAAGAACTGCCTCGAACATTGCTCTGGTTAGACAAAGGATGCTTACAGCACAAAGTCGACAAAAGTCTTACACTGATTTAAAGCAAAGGAATGTCAAGTTCGAATTTGGAGATAAGGTCTTTGTCAGTGTGTTCAGGTTCGGAAAACGTGGGAAGCTCAATCCACGCTATGTTGTACCATTTGAGATCCTTGACAGAGTCAGACCTTTGGCATATCGTGTGGCATTGCCACCTTCAGCATATCCTGTGCATAATGTGTTTCATGTCTCTCTATTGAGAAAGTACGTGCCAGATGAGTCTCATGTTCTGAGTTACAACGACATCGAGATTCAGTCAAATGGTACATACGAGGAGAGACCGGTGCGTATCCTAGAGCGTCGAGAGAAACATCTGCGGAACAAAGTGGTTCCATTGGTGAGGATTCTTTGGTCGATGTCTAGAACCGAGGAAGTTACTTAAGAAACCTGGAAGACCGAAGCTGATATGCGTAGTCGTTTTCATGAGCTGTTTTTGGCCTAATTTAGGGGTCGAAGCTTTTTCTTAAGGGGGTAGTAATGTAATAACCCTCAATTTTAGTAAGGGTTTTTACGTAATTTCTCAACTCTATTTCTAATAAAGGATTTTTTGGTATTTATCTCATACTTCCAAAATTAGAAATGAAATAGAGAATCTTAATATAAGTTGTTACAACTTTAAAGTTGTGAGTCATATAAATTTTTGTTTTAACATTATGTTGATCCTAAGTTTAAATAAAACTTATAAAATTTAATATAGAATATTTAGATCAAGTTTAACAATTTTTGTTAAAGGATTTAAATATGGTTCAAGCCATTAAAATTGTAGCTTAAGCTTATTTTAGCCTAATTTAATTTTTCTAAATATTAATTTTGGGCTAAAATATCATTATAAACATAGAATTATTAAAATAATTAAGTTTGGAAAAGTTTAGGTAATATTTGTAATATTTGAAAAATTATTCAAGGGCGTCTTTGCCCCAACTTGAAAAGTTGGAGCAAAAAATGCAAATAAGCCCAAAGTTGGAGGGTACTGTTCATCATCCCGTCCAAGCTTCAGCCGTGAGCTTTCCTTGCTCCGACAATGGCAGTTTTGGCCATTTCAAACCTTCGTTTGGGCTCGATCCGATCAATTAACCTATGGGCTTTTTAGAGGAGATCCATATGCACATTATCTCGGTGGAATCGAAAGGAAACAACAAAAAACGAGATCGAATTATAACATATAAGTATAAACACGTTTTGGACGTTTTGGAAACTTTGGGATATCGAGGCCAATCCGAGATCGTTTCGTTGCAAATTTTATATGCAATCGAAGCTCTCTCCGAGGAGTATCCAACCCCAATAAATAGGACTCCAATCGTAGTGGTTTTGGCATCCAATTTCAACCTAGAAGCTCAAGAACCCTAGAAAATTGCAGCCCTCTATTGCAGGATCAATTGTCGCCACACCGGAGCTCCATTGGCGCCGCCTCCACCACCATTAGGTCTGCCTGGAAGTCTAATTCAAGAGCCCTAAGGTTCCGCTTCCGGACAACCACCGTCGGGCCTCCAATTTTGGCTATTTCTGCCGGCTGCCACCAACGCCGAAGCAATTCGGGTATTTTCATATTTTTGATCTATTTTTAATTCCTTTTAGTTTTCTTTTTATTATTTCGCTTATTTAAGGTTAATTAAATTAATCTTCAGTATTGAATAATAATATGGAATTAATTTGATTTTATAAAATTAAAATTAAATTAATTGGAATTACTTTGGGTATTATGATAGACTATGAATGGTTAAGTTATTAACTTTACATCTAGATAATATTTTGGACTGAAATTTCTGGACTTATAGATAATCTATGAGATTTAATTATTTATGAAAAGATTATTTAGAATATACGACTAATAGATTTGTAATCGTATAAATAATCGTTCCACTGATAAAGCCTTGAAAATTGAATTAGTTGGAGATAAATTAATTCAATTTAAATCTTGAAACATATACCCTTCAAAATTCAGTATTAAATAAATTATATAATTATAATTTATTTTGTATGTGATTTGGATACGTCTCGGATTTGCTTCTGGAACGGAAATAGAGCAGGGATTCAAGTTGCTACTCGGAAACAATCATCCTCGTGATATCGTTCATCTCTCTGTAATTCAAGGCAAGTGGCAGTTCGCTCTTGCATATTTATTCCATTTTTATCTTAATTGCCAATGAATCGGTTGTGCTATTAAGTTGGGATAAATAATTCTTTTATCGTTTGCGAACTTGTGTGAATAAATGGTGTGTTACTTGAACCTTATTATTAGGTTTTATAATATGCTAGCTACGACCCTTATACATATTGATATTATTATTATAGGGGGCTAGTTATAATTGGTGTGGATTTGTTGTGCATTGGTGTGGATATATAAATGCTAGTTTAGCACGAGTATTCGTAGGAACGCTATTTCCTTGCGAGGTTTAGTCGTTTCTTTATAACTTTGTGTTAGGAGGATAAATTCCCTAACGCTTTTGGTCATGACCTACCCCTATCCGAATATAGGTGATGGTGCACTTAGCTAGTGCCAATCTTCGGGATTTATTCCCATTCTATCTCTCATTGCGAGATTTGTTGTGGAAATTAAATGATTCAACGTTAATGCACATTCTGAAATTAAATAAGATAAGTGCTTTGTTGCACATAATTAATATATACCCTCGGGCGAGAAGTATAACGTGAAACCCGCCCGAACTCTTATATTAAAGTAAGTCATCTTTCCAATTTGGATTCGCATTACGCGGTGAGGTTGGTTGTGGACCCAAATAATCAAGGTCGGTTTGCAAACTTTTGTGAAATAAAATGTTCCCAAACAAGCATAAGCATTCCTATAAGACTCATTTTCTTTGGAGTCTTCTCTTGTTGCATTCCTATTCTTCCATTTCAATGAAAGTATCTGGGTTGTGTATTGTCTATTGGCTTTTATTCGAGAAACAATGATAGTAACCAGATACAATCACCAGAACCATTCTGTTTGAGCCCTTGTTTAGTCGTTCATTAGACTAACTAACATTTCTTTTTCCTTGCATGGTTTGTTGATGTCATCCGTCCTATACGGCACATCAGGTACAACTTCCCAGATCGAATACACAGAACAAAGACGTTGAAGGCAGCTGCATTTCTTTTGACGTTTGAATAATTGTTGAACAAGGTTTAGATCTTGTTTATCTTTTGAATATTTAAGTCTTTCGCTGATATTTTGATATACATTATTGGGATTCCGTTTTTACAACGTCGATTTATAATAAAGTGTCGATTTTTATTTTATATATGTTATTGTTCGTTTTAAATTATTATTTTGCGATTAATACTGTAAAACCTTGGGTGATTTTGTATATGTGATCCGAGGTAAGTGGCGATAATATTCCTAAGGTAATTTAGGGGTATTACAAAATGTAACACCCCCAAAATACCCTTTGGAAATATTACTGCCAGTGACCTCAGATTACACATGTGGGGTCACCCAAGGCTTAACCATTTTATAACAAACTGTATAATAACATAAACTTTATTAAATGACATACAACTGCCCAAATAATATTTTATTTCAAATGTTGAAATTATAATTCGATAACAAAATCGAGTACAAATATTTATTACAACGGAAGTCTTTAGAATAAAATGACTCAACAGGTCTTGACCTTACGATCTTACACCTAGGATCTCAACCTTAGAAAGAGACACACAAAACTCCAACTGCCCTCACGTCGAGTCCTTGCCTTTACTGACGCGGGAACTTATCTGATGTGCCGTATGAGACGGAAGACACCAGCCAACCATGCAAAGGAAAATAACCGGTTGGTTAGTCTAATGAAAGACTAAGCAAGGGTAGAAATAAAAAGGTTCTAGTGATCGTAACCATTTTACTATCATTGTTCCTCGAATAATAACCGAAGGAATGATACATAATCCGGAACTTTCACGGAGTTATAGAAGAAGATATGTATTGAAAAGAAGACTCCAAAGGAATTGAGTCTTAAAGGAAAGTATGACAAGTGTTTGGGAACGTTATAGTTTTCACACAAGCGTTTAAAAATGACCTGATCATTTGGGTCAACGACCAACCTCACCGCGCAATGCGAATCCAAATTGGAAAGAAGACTTACTCTAACCGAAGTCCGGGCGGGTTCCAAATTGTACTTCTCGCCCGAAGGTTCATTAATTATGTGCATAACCACACTTATCTTATTTAATTGCAAAACGTATATTCACGTTAAAGCTTTTATTATATATATCATCTCGACACGAGAGATATCTTGGGAACATTTCTCGAATGTTTGGCACCAGCTGAGTGCACCACCACCTATATTCGGATAGGGGTAGGTCATGACCAAAAAGGGTGTTAGGGCACTTACTTCCTAAATCACCACAGTTATAAAGAAACGACTAATCTTCGTAAGGAATTAGCGTTCCTACGAATACTCGTGTTAAACTAGCATTTAAGTTCACATTTAAATCCACACCATATCCATCACGGAAAAATAACATGTATAATAACGTTGTTTCTAGCAATATATACAACCTATTATAGTATCATATTTTATCACATCATTTTATAAAATCTGTTCCCAAACGAAACAACACTTCACCCCATTTTAATTAACAATCAAGTAATTGATAATTAAAAGAAATATGGCATGATAAGCAAGAGTGAACCTCCACTTGCCTTAATCTAGTCGAACGTAGCTGACGGATTCCGAGTATCTGGAGACTGGAATCTGCGTACGGATCCCTACGACGACGACACAACCACGACGAACCCTAAGTTAGATTCGATACGAACGAATAACGATACGAACGTATGAACGTTAAGAATCAAAAGGAAACGAAGCCTAAGCCGTGACCGTGGTTGTCCAAGCCATGATCGTGCTTGCTAGGGCAAGCCACGGTCGCGGAATTCTGGGCAGAGCCGCGGTCACGGAATTCATCCCCGCGATCGCGGACCTCCCTTCCGACGCGGCTCCAACTCGGCTTCGAAGCTTACCGATGACGCAAATGATAACTTCTTGCTTCGGACGAGGGCTCCCTACAACCACCACCACTACACACCTCCAAGGCACTTCCGGTGATGCTCCGACGAACTCGAAAACTCCGGCGAACTCGAAAACTCCGGCGAACACTTAAAATGAGAGAAAGAGAGGAGATTGCGAGCTGTGGGTGATGATCTCTCGAGGCTAAAGACGAGGGCTCCCTACAACCACCACCACTACACACCTCCAAGGCACTTCCGGTGATGCTCCGACGAACTCGAAAACTCCGGCGAACTCAAAAACTCCGGCGAACACTTAAAACGAGAGAAAGAGAGGAGATTGAGAGTTGTGGGTGATGATCTCTCGAGGCTAAAGACCCCTATTTATAGGGTAAGGAGGGCTCAACGCCGGGGCACTCCAACCGATCGGCCTCCCTCCATCGGCGAAATGTCGATCAAGCCAAACGTTGAAACGCGGGAAGAATTGAAGGAGACGATGAACAGCGTTTCCGCGGTCGCGGAAATGCCGTGAACGCGTCTCTTGGCCTTTGGTCGTGGATTCCTCCCGCGATCCTTTGCTAGAACTTATTTTTAGCACGTCTAAAAAATATTCTAAGACCCAGTATATATATATTAAACGTATATTAATACGTTCAAAAGATCTTACTAAGTTTACATAAATTGCCCAATACGTCATTCTTACAAAACGACAGTTTGGGATTTTTAAGGGTTATTACAATACTACCACCTTAAAAGAAGTTTCGACCCCGAAACTTGGCCGATAACAGCTCGGAAAAGCGACCTTATAAGTTTAACCATACCTAACCCATTTAACACTTTGTAAATTGGTTTAAGCATTTCTAAGTTTAAAATTTATAAGTTGGTTCAAATTACAGTTAACGTAAGGTTAACCATAATTTAGACCATTCCTAACCTAAGGAAAATTTATAAGTTTTGTTTTCACCAAACATACATGTTACCATATTACCCTTATGGCAACATGAGGGTTATCATATTACTACCCCCTTAAGAATAGTTTCGACCCCGAAACTAGCATCACTGAGGTAGAGGGACTGGTTTCACCATTAACCTCACCACCTGAACTTAGTATCCTTAATCATTTCATCCTTGTAATTGCTCCTAGGAAAACGATATGTTTCCTCAACCATACCACGGACTCGCATATCTTATCTCCATGCGCTACACCTGAAATAACTCGTGACTATATCCACAAGGTCATAATTATCTTAGGGTAATAGTCTCCAAAATCATCGCAATAGACTTGCTATACCTTAAGCATGAGAACACACATTTCTCTTTCAACTTTTCTCTTTACAATCAAATTCAAAGTTCGTACATTATCTCCCTATAATCCAATATCAGATCTCAGTAATCCTCGAGACATTACATTTTCTAATTCCTTTAAAGGTACACCCCACAATTCCATTACTTATCTCTAAGCCAATTTGTTTCCTTACGCCATTTCTAACCTAAAAATCCTTCCAAGACTAACTTAATGTATTCCATTATTCAATCTCTAACTTAAACCTTTAAGGTTTCTCAATTTTATTTACAAAAAAAAAATACCATATTGATGAACGATGCCTTGCCATCAAAATCAATTACTTACGTCCTAATCCTTTAATGGGTATATACGAGTAACATTTGTTACCTTACTCCTTAAACGCACATAAGACAATTTCCCATGCCACATCCTTTGGTATCGATACCCTCCGAATAACTTATCCCAACACCACAACCTTTGAATTTAAGTGAGCTTTCCCCGAATACAATCGTTTCACAACTTAATTTCCCAAAAAGTGTTATATCATCGGCCTTATAGACGTCACACTCACTTAAATACCACATATCAAACCTTGTAAATCTCCAGGTATCATAACTCCATATTCCTTGAAGGTATAATTTATAAATTAAAATATTTGGCCCAATTAAATTTGGCCCCAATGCTCACTTCTAACTCAAAACCTTTAGTTTCCTCAAAACAAGATCGTGATAAATCAATTAGCACAATTGTGATCGTTCACTTTATTTTCCCTAAACGTGACATCAGATCGCCTTAATAGACCTAGATCACTTTTCATCCAATCCTTATATCGTTTCCCTTAAGAAAGCCTCACAACGAAACCTCGGATAAATCTTCCAAAATAATACTTATGACTTCACACCCTTAGCCTTTCCGAAAGCTTAACCCATTGGGCCCACAATGAGCACACTCACCTACAAACTCCATAACCATAACCCTTGGGTTCTAAAGTTTTATTCAAGATCGTAATAGAGTACGATCTTTTTAGAGAAAACAAATTCCTTATGAACTATCTCTCTTATACATTTATTCTCTTCTCGACAATCTAACCATATAAATGACTACAGTATGACCTCACAACTAGGCATTCTGGACTTCGTATTAGTTCACTCTTACGTACTTTTACCAGAAAAAATGTTCAGGGTACACATATGAGAAATAATTCTTAATCCCATAGAGCATTAACCACACATATTTGTTTCCTTTAAATTAAGGAATTTTGGTAAAACTCAACTTACATGATAACGCTCGTCAGCTCAACTAAGGGAGCAATTAATATCATACCGATGTGACATTACTCCAAGAATAAAGAGAGATTCCTAAGAATGGACATAGGAATTAAGTAATAGAGTCGACCCTAGTGTTAACCACGTAGGGGATGAACACCTAGGCCCCATACGTTACCTCTTCTTTATGAGTCATGACAGCCCTTATCCACACGTGACGTATACTGTTTTTAGCACTCACGGAGTATTGGATGAACATACGACTCAAGATAGCAATGAGGTTGGTAATCTCCCTAAAACGAGGGAATACTTCTTTATTATTTGGAACTTGAGTTAGCACTAACAGAGGAAATGTTCAAACAAATGATTTTTACAACTACGGAGACTATTGACACACACGTCGTAGCTCCTTATCAAAGGTAAACCTAAGGATATCTAGTTATCCAGGGGTTCCTGCTCATCGAACTGACTCACCCCAAAGCGTCGATGCCCTTGACTGCCTGAAATAATCGGGGCTTTCCCTTTGTCCTGAACAGTAGACTGCGTAGCAACACTTCCTGCAGGCCTTTGTTACGGTCGGTTGTTATGGCTAACCGATCCTTGCTGGGACTTAACTTCCTGATTCCTCTTCGTGGGGCAGAAGGCTTGCAGATGCCCTTCCTTCCCACAGGTAACGCATATCCGCTTCTCTTTCCTACACTCATTGCTCTTGTTGAATTCCTTAGGTTTTGATGGTAACAAACATTCAACTAATCTGGTAACTAAGTGTTTCAGGAACCAAACAGTTGTCACAGGGAACCATAAGCAGCGAAGGATTGTAGAGGGAACAAAGCGTTCTCTACATGCTTTGTTACCTCTCAAGGAACATCAATGACGGACATCAATCAAGCTGCGAATGGAGTGAAGGATATTCAGCGTAAAGATTATGGAAACAATCTTGGAAGATCACGCGGTCAAGGAAGAAGAATTTCGGCTGGAAGGATCTCGCCGAAAAGAAGATGTGGAGAGAGAAATCCGAATGTATTATCTTAGGAAATCTTTCCTAAGATAATATATTTAGAGAGAGAAGAAATATATCTTTTACCGATTATATTATTTAAAGGAATCCCTTCCTTAGATAATATAGACGGTTAGGATATTATTCTTCAAACCAATTGATATCTTCTTATTACCAAGTTTAGAAAGATTTGTATCTTGTTACGATTGAGTTTTAGACGAGTTGTATTTATAGAAGTGTGGATTCATTTTCTATGGACGAACTCGGAGCATTAAACTGATAAGAGAAAGGAGAGTGAAGTATGTGTGATTCTTAGAGGGTTGAGTTCGTATTCACCGTTGTAGAAGAGAGTTTCAAATCTAGTTGGGAAGTCTAGGGTTTGGAGTCCATGCTATAAGTGTAATCGAACAAGAAATCAATAAGACGAGTAGACGCTTCAAAATCCTCTCAAGCGAGAAGCTTGAAGGTAGTGGTTTTTCCTTGATTAGTTATTTGACTGATTGGGGTTTCCACTATACATTGTGAGTTCGTTACTTTATCTTTCTTGCTATATTATTCCGCTGTACGTTCTGTGGGAACAAAGCATTTGTTCCCTCAGACGTAACTCTAACAATCCAACAATTGGTATCAGAGCCTGGTGCTTTAGATTGTTTTCGTTATAGACTTTGCAGGAAAGATGTCGTCAAGCAATGCTATTGGAGATTCATTTTAGAAGCCTCCGATTCTGAAGGCCGGAGAGTATGATTGGTGGGTGGAACAAATCGAGTCCCATATTTGTTCCCTCGATGGACAGATATGGAGAATCATTGAAGTTGGCCCCATAGCTATCCCTAATGATAAAGATGCTACAAAGCCGAAGCCAAGGGTTGACTACACTGATGAGGACTGGAAGAAGCTGGAGAAGAACAACAGAGCTAAGAAGATCCTTCACATGGCTCTGCTCCCCTCTGATCTCAAGAAAATCATTAGCTACAAGACTGTCAAGGAGATCTGGGATGCTCTAAAATGCCTCCATCATGGAAATGAAGATGCTAAGAAAAACAGGATTCTTTCCTTGATGAAGGAGTACGATCAAATCTCTCAGGGAAAGGATGAACACATTGAGGAATTCTACTCCAGGTTCCAAGGGATTGTAGGTCAACTAGAGTTCCTTGATGAAGAGATGCCAGACTGGAAGCTTACTCACCACTTCATACAGGGCCTCAACTCTCAGTGGGATGCGATTGCTCTTGCTCTCTACTCCCAGACCGACGTCAAATCTCTTACCATTGAAGAGGTTGTTGCCAAGCTTGAAAGCAACGCCTCTGTCTATAATCACAAGATGAACAAGAAAGGAGAAGAGAAAGCTCAAAGCATTGCCTTGAAGGTTGAACGTGCCTTTGACTTATCTCAAGTCGAAGATGAAGATGTGGCTCTCATCACTAGAGCTATGAAGAAGATATGGTCTCGAAACAAGGACTCATTGAGTTCCTATGAAGGGAACAGAGACATGAAGGATGTCATTTGTTACCACTGTCAAAACAAAGGACATCTAGCCAAAAACTGCTTCAAGAAAAAGGCAGGTCTTCCTCTGGCTCGTGAAGGGAAGCAAGCAATGGTCGCAACATGGGGTGATTCTGACTCAGATGACGAAGAATCATCTCACTCTAGGGATGTCTGTCTGATGGCCATAGAAGACTATGATGAATCAAAAGGTGGTCTGTATAAGGATGAGGTAAATGAATCTGAACTCATCTCAAGCTTGAAAAGTAAGTCCAAAGATCACCTAATTTTCTTCATTAAAAAACTCGTGCATGAGAATAGTCTTTTCAGTGAGCAGATTGAAGAAAAGGATGAATCGATCTCAAGTTTGATCGAGGAAAACAAAGGTTGGGCAGAAAAAATGCTCAAACTTGAGAAAGGTTCATCCTCTTCTCCAAGTCCTTGCAATGAGTGTCCCAAACTCACTGAGAAGATCATGTGTTTAGAATCCTCTGTCTCCTTACTCGAGTTTGAGTCACTAATGTTAAAACTAGGCAATGCAAAACTGTCTAGTGATCTAACTAAACTCAGTGAGGAACAGAAGGAAAAGTCAAAAGGAATTGTGTTTGTAGCAGCAAAGAATGAAAAGAAGACTGAAAAAGAAGGAAGTACCTCGCTTTGAAATTGGGTATCAACCTATGCTTCCTGTTGATGGCACTAAGTCTAAATGTCCTGGAGTCGAAGGAAAGCAGTCAACGCAAGAAAAAGGGGAAAGTTCCTCGAGAAGGAACAATCACAAAGACTGCTCAAATTCGACTGATGGGAACAAGGCTTGGTACCATGGACAGAAGGCTCATACCATTTGGTTGAAACACTCTCAAAGCGATAAGTCCAATCATATTGATTTTCATTCTAGGATTGCTAACAAATCTACTTGGCCTGGACAGAGTAAGTTTGTTGATCTAAAGTGTCAATGGATTTGTTGGTATTGTGGTCACTCTGGTCACTACAAACAAGATTGCCTCCTGAAGAAACACAATGAAGAAATCGCTCGCACTGACAGGGAGAAAATGAATGCTAAAATTCCAAAAATCAAATATGTTGCTCCCACACCCAGAAAGCCTAAGCTTGTCTGGGTTCGCAAAAAGTGACTCTGTCTATACAGGCTAAAGTGAGGAAGGTTCCCAGTATGTCAATAGTGCTTGCTAAAGTTACCTGACAGGGAACAAAGGATGGCTCACCTCACTTCAACAAGCCTCCGAAGGTTCAATAACCTTTGGAAATAAGAGTAAGGGAGAAGCTTGTGGTCTTGGTAAGGTAAGGCTTTCTAACCATATTACTGTGAATAATGTGACACTCGTGAATAATCTCAAATTTGATCTTTTTAGTGTGGCTCAACTGTGTCAAAACAAGAAAAATAGGGTAGTCTTTACTACTGATGATTGTTATGTTGAGTGCATAAGTACAGGGAAAATTCTACTGAAAGGGATCTGCGACAACAACGTCTACAGAGTTGATCCTGCTTTCATCCCTGAGAAGGAACTATATCTGTCGCCCATCGCTGGGACAATATAATTGTGGCATAAGCGGTTCGGACATGCAAGTCTTCAACTTCTTTCCAAACTTCATAGACAAGAACTGGTGAACGGTCTTCCAAAGATCGAAGCAACGAGAATTGAAGTTTGTGATGCTTGCACCAAAGGTAAGCAAGTAAGGTCTTCCTTCAAGTCAAAGAAGGAGGTAAGTACTACTCGTCCTCTGGAACTAATCCACATGGATCTTTGTGGGCCAATGCGCACAAGGAGCCGTGGGGGAAATGCCTATGTCTTTGTTATTTGTTGATGACTACTCCAGGTACACATGGACTCTTTTTCTGTCATCAAAGGACGAAGTGCATGCTGAATTTGAATCTTGGCTCAAGTCGGTTGAGTGGAGTGTGGGACAGTCTCTGGGATCCATCCGTACTGATCATGGGACATAATTTGAGAAATCTCAGTTTCTATCCCTCTGCAGGAACAATGGGAAAGGACGAACATGAGCAAGGAGTTGATCCATCACTCTATCGAGGAATCATAGTGAAGAGGATTCTGAGATACTTGAAGGGAACAGACGATCTGTGTCTGTGGTATCCAAGGGGTGGAAACTTTGATCTAGTTGGATACACAGATGCTGACTTCGCAGGGAACAAAGTGGATATAAAATCTATATCTGGAATGGCTCAGTTCCTTGGGCCATGCTTGGTTTCCTGGGGGTCAAAAAAGCAGAACTCATCGACTATGGTATTCTTCTTGACTCTATTCCCATTCTCTGTGACAATACTAGTGCAATAAATATCTCCAAGAATCATGTACAACACTCACGTACCAAGCATATCGAGATAAGACATCACTTCTTATGTGACTGTGTGGAGAAAGGGTTGGTGTCCATGGATTTCTGCGGAACCAAGGATCAAATCGCTGATATTTTCACCAAGGCACTGAATAGGGAACCTTTCAAACAGTTCCGTATGGAACTAGGTATGATCTCTCTAAACTAATTGTCTATCTCTTATGTTCCCTCGATGATTGGCTAAATTACGTGGTAAAATGTGAAAGTCGAATCATCATGTCCTGATCGGCATTCATCCTCTTGATCATTAATTGAACAACTTGCTTAGACCTGTGCCAATACCTCACTTATGTGTAAAATTTCATCCATGATCATATATGCTATCATTATAATACATGAACCAGCCTTCCTTCGACCCAAAAGAGTCAACTTGATGCATTGATCCTTTATTATAAGCCCAAATGATTGTTGACTCTACAGCTTACCATAGCCATCATGCTTGATGCTTCCTATGAGCCCCTCTTATCATCCACATCTGGGAGCCTCTCATTCATGATTAAACATTATTAAAAATTCTCGTATATGTTTCTGTGTTATGTTCTTTGTACCTTCTCTGGTAACGTTACCACCATATCACACTCTTCTACTTTTTCGGAAAGCCGAGAATACGAATTGTCGCCTATGTGGTCTGTGGCTGCGATTTGACAAGTATGATGTGTAATGATGGCTTGCAACTACTTGGAATGTGTTATGTGGATTAAGGATTGGTGTGTTGGTTGCATGATGTTTGGTGCGCTTGAAATTTTGTGGGCTTTCATGGATTTGGACATAATCTTTCACAAGATTTATTTTTGGAAGATATCTTCTTGGTTGTGATCTTTGGAAAAATAAGGAAAGAAGAGGATTTGGAACATTATCCTTAGTACTTGAAAAGATATGAAAAAGGATTCTCGTGGTTTCTCTCCTCCTATCTATATGGCGACTTCAGCTAGGTTGCCCTATTACTCCCGTGTGTTGTTCCAAAAAAAAAAAAAAAACTGGAACACCACAAGGTATACAAACAGGGGACCAATGAATCTTTCTTCTACTGGCGGCTGGATACTAGTAACCTGCACAAACGATGAACTTGCTATGCGAAGGACCGTGAGGAGTTTATCTCGCGCAATATCTATGTTGGCAGAACAACAAAGGTGTCTTATGGAGTAAGTGCATGCTTAAATTGCTATTCATATTTTGGCTCCCTCTGCAGGCACGAATGGTCTTGATTCATCTTTCTCTGGCTAACCAACCCCTCTTTTGTTCCCTAGCTCATCTATCCCTTTACTGCTTTGCTCTTCTTTGCTTCTGCTTCATGTGTTTACCTTGATTGGCATGTTGATCTTGTTTGTTTCTTTGCATATCTTGTTGTTGTCCTTGCACTATGTTTACGGTTGGTTGTTTCCTTTTAATGAAAAACGGTTGTGTTCTTTTCTTGCTGTGCTCATTTTCCTTTCGCTATTTACTTATGCTTTTGATGATGCCAAAAGGGGGGAAATGACTGGTAGCTTTAGTTGAGGGGGAACAAAACATGGTTTCATATGGTGCTAGACTAAGGGGGAACTATTGTGTCCAAGTGTGGAAACTTTCTCGATACAACTGTCTTTATCTCCTATGAATGTTTTATTGTCAAGGATGTTTGTCACCATCAAAAAGGGGGAATTTGTTGAATTCCTTAGATTTTGATGGTAACAAACATTCAACTAATCTGGTAACTAAGTGTTTCAGGAACCAAACAGTTGTCACAGGGAACCATAAGCAGCGAAGGATTGTAGAGGGAACAAAGCGTTCTCTACATGCTTTGTTACCTCTCAAGGAACATCAATGACGGACATCAATCAAGCTGCGAATGGAGTGAAGGATATTCAGCGTGAAGATTATGGAAACAATCTTGGAAGATCACGCGGTCAAGGAAGAAGAATTTCGGCTGGAAGGATCTCGCTGAAAAGAAGATGTGGAGAGAGAAATCTGAATGTATTATCTTAGGAAATCTTTCCTAAGATAATATATTTGTAGAGAGAAGAAATATATAGTTTACCGATTATATTATTTTAAGGAATCCCTTCCTTGGATAATATAGACGGTTAGGATATTATTCTTCCAACCAATTGATATCTTCTTGTTACCAAGTTTAGAAAGATTTGTATCTTGTTATGATTGAGTTTTAGACGAGTTGTATTTATAGAAGTGTGGATTCATTTTCTATGGACGAACTCGGAGCATTAAACTGAGAAGAGAAAGGAGAGTGAAGTGTGTGTGAGTCTTAGAGGGTTGAGTTCGTATTCACCGTTGTAGAAGAGAGTTTCAAATCTAGATGGGAAGTCTAGGGTTTGGAGTCCAGGCTACAAGTGTAATCGAACAAAAAATCAATAAGATGAGTAGACGCTTCAAACTCCTCTCAAGCGAGAAGCTTGAAGGTAGTGGTTTTTCCTTGATTAGTTATTTGACTGATTGAGGTTTCCACTATACATCGTGAGTTCGTTACTTTATCTTTCTTTCTATATTATTCCACTGCACCTTCTGTGGGAACAAAGCATTTGTTCCCTCAGACGTAACTCTAACGATCCAACAGGTCTTATGTCCAGGAGTCCCACAGTTGAAACACTGAACATAACCCCTACCCTGACTTGAGCGTTGAGTGAAACCGGACTGGGTCACCTCGGTCCTAGGCCGATTAGATTTGGAGAAGTTGGAAGGCGGAGCTGGACGCTTGAACCCACCACTCTGCTGTTGATTACCACAGTTGCTCCCCGATCTCTGTCGGTTATGCTTCATGGTTGACTCCTCCAAAGTCACTTCCAGCTTATAAGCAGCGTCCACATACTGCTCCAGAGTGGTACAACCATGACGCACCTGTAATACCTCGACAGCTTAGCAGCCTGGCCCATCACAGGGCTGCATCCCATACACCCCAACCCCTCACTGGCCCATATTAAATGGCGCACAACAGGTTGTTCGTGAGTCTCGAACTTGAGACCTCACGCTTTAACAAGCTGCCAAAGCATCACTTGTCACCAATTACGCTGCAGCGCAATTGGTGACAAGTGATGCTTTGGCAGCTTGTTAAAGCATGAGGTCTCGAGTTCGAGACTCACGAACAACCTGTTGTGCGCCATTTAATATGGGCCAGTGAGGGGTTGGGGTGTATGGGCTGCAGCCCTGTGATGGGCCGGGCTGCTAAATTGTCGAGGTATTACATAAAAGTACACTTTTTATGTGAGTGCTCAAGCCACGGGCCTAGCCCAACATGAGACACTCGCATGGGCCGCAGCCCATGTACCCCAACCCTTCCTTGTTGGCTACTCCAAATTAATGGAAGCCATTTCCAAGAGGTTGTTGGGAGCGCTCGAACTCGAGACCTCTCCCCTTTATCCCCTCCCCGCAAGGAGTGGATACCAATTGTGCTGCAGCGCAATTGGTATCAAGGTGCTTAGGCGCTTGATAAAGGGTGGAGAGGTCGCGTGTTCGACTCTCACCAACAACCTACCCAGTTGGGGGAAGGGTTGGGGTACACGGCCTGCAGGCCTGTTAAGGATGGCAGTGCCGGGGTGTCTGTCAGGCCCGTAGTCGGCAAGGTCAGGCACTAACATAAAGTGTATTTTTTATGTAACACCCGCCACTGTGGAGCTCCTGACCTACAGGCACAACCATTCCCTACAGCGCGTTGTTGACATGGGCATACAGCCCTAACACCCAACCCTTCCCCCATAAATGGGTAGGTTGTTGCCGCGAGGATTCGAACCTCCGACCTTTGATACAAAGGTAAATACTTACCACTTGTATCACCAATTGCGCTGCAGCACAATTGGTGATACAAGTGGTAAGGATTTACCTTTGTATCAAAGGTCGAAGGTTTGAATCCTCGCGGCAACAACCTACCCATTTATGGGGGAAGGGTTGGGTGTTAGGGCTGCATGCCCATGTCAACAACGCGCTGTAGAGAATGGCTAGGCCTGTAGGTCAGGAGCTCCACAGTGGCGGGTGTTACAGCACCATCAAGGGCTTGAGGTCGGGATTCATCCATTCGTGGAAATGCCAGATTTTTTGTTCTTCGTTGGACGCTTCTGCTCCAGCATAGTACAACAAGTGGTTAAACCTGGCAGCCAGCTCTGTCACCTTCAACCCATCAGTCTTTGGGTATAGAAACTCCTTGCGTTTCTCCTCCCTCGTATCCCGAGAGAATAACCGATCAAATATCTTGGTCTTAAATATTGACCAGCTCAGCTCGGGATGATCAGCTAATCCCGTGCTCTCCCACCATTCACTAGCCCCATCCCTCAGATATAACGAAGCAATGTGCACCATTTCAGCCTTAGTACACACAATGTTCTTAAACAAACGCTCCATGTGAAGGAACCAGTATGCCACCTTGACGGGTTCTCCAGTACCGTCATACTGGTCAGGCCTCATGGAGTTGATTGCCTTCAGCGCACGACCATAATTTTCTCCATCTCTCGGAGCACACATTAAAGGCGGGTTATTTGTTGTATCCTCAATGTCAGCAGTACCCCGAGGGGGTTGGGTTCCCCTGGGCTTGCTGAACCCCTGGCCTCACCAACATAGTGACCGCTTGCATTACGATCTGCATGATTGCCTCTACAGCAGCTGCACTAAAAACTATTGGAGCAGTAGGAGGTACCTGCACCCTTTCCCCTCCTATCTGGGGTGGAGCATTCCTCGTTGGGTTGCTATGGGAACCGGACCCAACTTCCTCCTGGTCCGCTGCATTTCTAAACTGAATCCGAGAAGCATTACTCGGTCCAGCGGCATGACGTGCGGTGTTTCTAGCGTTCACCATCTGATTGGGTTTACGTATATTAGATATTGATAGGTGTCATTTCATGCACCTTAATTGGCAATTATTAGCATTACTTAGAGGAGTTTATGACTAGATTTAGGGTTAAGTCTGTAATCCAGAAGTTGTGAAGAGAATTGAAGATATCCAGGGATTTACAGCTTAATGAAGGATGAAGATGATGAGGATCCGCTTGAAGACTAATTGAAGAAGGCTACCAACACTTGGTAGTATGGAAGAGCAGAAGAGAAAGGAGTGGGCGAATTGCTACCGCCCCGCGCCACAGCCATCGCGACCCGGCGATGGATCTCAGAGAAGGCACCGCGCCCCGCGGTGGGTGAGGACGCCCCGCGGCCATCACGCGAGGCGAATCAGCTGAATTGAAGAAGCCGCGTGCTGATTGCTGATGATTGGGCCAATTTGGAAAATAAAGGAGGAAAGGCCCAATAAAGAAGAAAGGCCCAAATTGCGTGAAGACACCCGCGAGCTGAAGCGGGAAAGTGAAGATGGAGAAAGCGGAGGGATGACGTCAGCCATGACGTCGGCGCGCTGATGCTTTGCATGTGATGGGCCGCCGCTGTGCTACTTGAATTGGGCCGAGCAGCTGCTGGACGAGAAGAGAATTAGCGAGATTTCGGGATTAATTTCCCCAATTTCGTTTGGTTATTTTTATTATTATTTTATTATTATTTTTACACAGTTTTAGAATTAGGTTAAAAATAACTTTTGTTAACCTAGTTGCCACAATCAAGAAATCGAGAGACTCGTTCTCATTCTACCTCTAGGGTTTTAACCTATGGAGAACTAAACACATTTGTTCTACTAGACGTTTGAAGCAATACAGTTGATTCGGTTGTGAGATTTCTATTCCTTGTTCTTATTCTTATATGTGTTGGTTTGATTCTCTTAGTTATATTGATTATTGATTTATCGTTATTCTTCATAGCCTGGCCAACTAGGTTGAATACTATTTATCAATTGCTAGGATTTGCATATAGTGGAATACGAGTTCATATCTAGTAGCATACACGATTGTTGCATATAGTGGAATATGAGTGCGCAATCGTGAGTGAGGATCATTTGCATGTTAAGTAGTAAGGTTTTCTTCTATTTGCATGTATCCTATATCCTTGTGTGCATTGCTATTGCTTTATTGGTGGTAAGGTTTTCTTCCATTGATATTGTGATAAGTCTATCAACAACTGTGAGAATTGGTAGTACTTAAGATCAGGGTGGGAACAACCATAAGAATAGTGAAAGAACTTGGATTTAATAGATTTTTGTGATCAAATTATATCTTTGTATTGTGGATCTCGTTCTAGTGGAACTACTTTCCCCAATCATATTCTCAAGTCAACTAAACCTGTTTACTTTGCTCTGTTTGATAATCAAAACCCCCCTTATTACTTTGCATGCTTATAAACAATAGATTGATTACTTCCTCCCTGTGGGTTCGACCCTTACTTGCTTGCTATACATCTGTTTAGTAGGTTTGTTAGGACTTTTACTTTGACTAGGCCATTCAACGGTATTTGCACTGCATATTTCGGCGACGTCAAATTTGGCGCCGTTGCCGGGGAGGCAAGATTTGATTTTTCTGTGTGTTTGTTTGTGTGCGTGCTACTTTGGTGTGGACCTATCTTACGGTCCACACCCGTGCTACTGACTTTTGTTTGTCCTTGTTTGATTTTTGTTACAGATATGGATTTCTGGGGAGAGCCGCGATATGACCCATACTCCTACTCATACACTCCAGGGTGGAGAGATCACCCCCAATTCGAGTTATGGGTACCAACAATACCATTCATATGGTTATGACTACCAGGAGTTCTACCCGGAGCCACAATCGTTCTACCAGCAGGGTACTCCACGGCAGTACAATCCGGCCTATGAGCATAGTTCGTCTGTGTCCAATCCAAATATCGCCACTGAAGGGATGCTCAGGACCTTGACTCAGCACTTCGCCACTCGTGCTCAAACCAGGGAGTCAAGCATCAAGAATATAGAAAGGTTGGTGGACTAGATGGTGGAGTCGATTACACGGATCGATGCAAGGATTTCGGGGAATCTATCATCTCAAACGGTAGTAAACCCGAAGGAAAATGTTAGTGCTGTAATCCTCCGGAGTGGAAAGCAATGGGTCGTTCCTCCTAGTGCTGAAGAGAAAGACGAATATGAAATGGAGAAAATCGCCGACCGCCCCGCGTCACCTCTCACCGCGACCCGGTGGTATGTTGAAACTGAGACCAGAGAAGAAGAGAGTAGGCCACCACCCCGCGGCGCCCCTGACCGCGACCCGGCGGCAAGTCTCAGTAAGTCACCGCGCCGCGATGGACGGAGTGCCTCCTAGCGAGATTTCGCCGTGCCCCGCGGTGAGACCAGAGCGACCTTCTGCTGATGAGGTTTGGGTTGATACTTATGTTCAAATGCTTTCGGAAGAGGAGTACTTTTTGAGTCTGGATGATTTCAGCGACGATGAGGAGTGCCGCGATCGCGGAAATACTCCAGAGACAACCGTTTCTTTTGAAAATACCCCGGCAGTCCCCGACCCTCTGGAGGCTGCCTATGATGAGTTTGTGTGTCTCAACTCCTTCCCGCTCGTCTCGCTGCACTCCGTTACACCCTTCCCTGAGGCTCTGAAGGACACCCAAAAGATGGAGAACGACAAATGCTTATTTGAGGCCTTCAGTGACTGCATAAAAACCGTTCCCTTGGTCACACTGGCTTACAGCACCCCTTGCAGCATGGAAATGTTAAAGGTGTTGGGCATGATCAAGAAGAAACCGAAGGGGAAGCACAAGAAGGAGAACTTGATGCAAGTGGTGAATTGTTACATACTGGATACAGGGCAAGATAAGCATGCAGGCCCTGAGATGTTGGGTAGGCCATATCTGAAGATGGCAAGTGCGTTCATGGGTATACACAACGGTCCACCCACAAAGAAGTGCAGGAGATTGGGGGTCACGCTCAATCGGGAGTATACAAAGAGGCATCCCCCTGATCCAGGCCCCAGGAGTTTGGTGGTTGTGAGCAAACCAAGTTGAGGAGGATGGAGTAGTATGTCAAGCCATGACAATAACTAAGGTGCTGTCCGGGAGGCAACCCGAGGTATGTTTTACTTTCTTTGTTTTTCTTTTTTTATTTCTTGCATTAGTTTTGCTTGTTTTTGCTTTGTTTTTGTTTTGGTTTTTGTTTCCGACTAACCTGCAGGGAAGAGACCCATGCCTATTGAAGAAGGTGTTTCCACACCATTGTAAGTCTCTTCCTTCCCTGCACTAAGTCACTCCCCGAAAAAAACCTTAAACGGGGGGCAAAAAAAAAATTCAAAAAAAAAAGAGTGGTACCGAAGTCCATTTGTCCAGAGTTCCCCATGGATATGGTGCGCATCATGTTGTCAAGGAGGATACATTGCCCTACACATTATTTGGCAACGATGATGGCCCTATAATTGACAGCTGAGGAGGAGGAACACTAGAGCCCTCACCACGATTACATCTGGGCTCCACCATGTGTTCTTAGAAGGCCGTGCAATCCTACTATCATTGTCTTACCACTACTCACCAAAGTGGTTCCCTTTGATTGAACGATAGAAGAAGATGATGACGTGATGAAGACACCCGCCCAACACCAGAGACCTGGGCATTTATTGAGAAGACCGCCAGCAACAAAGGACGTGTCCAAGCAGCTTGGCGGCGTTTGTGAGTTAATTTTTTGCTTTTTCTTATGCTTCTATTCTTTTGTCTTTCATTACATTGAGGACAATGCAATGTTTAAGCATGTGGGAGAGTTCTATACTTACTATGTTGTTGAGGAAAAAAATTAAAAAAAATTAAAATGAAAAAAATGAAAAAAGCCAAAATTTGAAAAAAGGCTAAAATTGAAATCCTGGGATAGGTCGAAAATCCGAAAGGGCTGCCTAGGTAATAAGCAGGTGGCTTGGACCAGCATTAGGCTGGGGTAATAATTGGTCAAGAGTGACGTGAGCTTATGTAAGTACATCTATTGGAAAATGAAATGAGTGGCTTGGTGTAAACCCGAAAGGGCGCCTTGGCAAAATGAGCGAAAAAGAAGAAGAGTGATTTTAGGATTTCTCATTATTCTTGGCGACGCGTCATAAGAAGAGGAGTTATAAGAAGGATTCGGGTAGGTCACTTTGGAGAGATAAGAAGATAGATGGAGGATAGGATTAGTATTTTCACTCTATGGTGTTGTGTTGTATTGTGTTGTTGTGTTGTGCATATTATTTTGGTTGTCTGGAGCTGATTGTTGAGATGTTGTAATTGCTGGTGTCATATTTTCATGTACTTCCTGAGACCTTGGTGTTTGATTGAGGGAGTAGGTTTATCATTAGCTTACTCGGGACGAGTAAAGGTCTAAGCATGGGGGAATTTGATAGGTGTCATTTCATGCACCTTAATTGGCAATTATTAGCATTACTTAGAGGAGTTTATGACTAGATTTAGGGTTAAGTCTGTAATCCAGAAGTTGTGGAGAGAATTGAAGATATCCAGGGATTTACAGCTTAATGAAGGATGAAGATGATGAGGATCCTCTTGAAGACTAATTGAAGAAGGCTACCAACACTTGGTAGTATGGAAGAGCAGAAGAGAAAGGAGTGGGCGAATTGCTACCGCCCCGCGCCAGAGCTATCACGACCCGGCGGTGGATCTCAGAGAAGGCACCGCGCCCCGCGGTGGGTGAGGACGCCCCGCGGCCATCACGCGAGGTGAATCAGCTGAATTGAAGAAGCCGCGTGCTGATTGCTGATGATTGGGCCAATTTGGAAAATAAATGAGGAAAGGCCCAATAAAGAAGAAAGGCCCAAATTGCGTGAAGACACCCGCGAGCTGAAGCGGGAAAGTGAAGATGGAGAAAGCGGAGGGATGACGTCGGCGCGCTGATGCTTTGCATGTGATGGGCCGCCGCTATGCTGATTGAATTAGGCCGAGCATCTGCTGGACGAGAAGAGAATTAGCGAGATTTCGGGATTAATTTCCCCAATTTCGTTTGGTTATTTTTATTATTATTTTATTATTATTTTTACACAGTTTTAGAATTAGGTTAAAAACAACTTTAGTTAACCTAGTTGCCACAATCAAGAAATCGAGAGACTCGTTCTCATTCTACCTCTAGGGTTTTAACCCATGGAGAACTAAACACCTTTGTTCTACTAGACGTTTGAAGCAATACAGTTGATTTGGTTGTGAGATTTCTATTCCTTGTTCTTATTCTTATATGTGTTGGTTTGATTCTCTTGGTTATATTGATTATTGATTTATCGTTATTCTTCATAGCCTGGCCAACTAGGTTGAATACTATTTATCAATTGCTAGGATTTGCATATAGTGGAATACGAGTGCATATCTAGTAGCATACACGATTGTTGCATATAGTGAAATACGAGTGCGCAATCGTGAGTGAGAATCATTTGCATGTTAAGTAGTAAGGTTTTCTTCTATTTGCATGTATCCTATATGCTTTTGTGCATTGCTATTGCTTTATTGGTGGTAAGGTTTTCTTCCATTGATATTGTGATAAGTCTATCAACAACTGTGAGAATTGGTAGTACTTAAGATCAGGGTGGGAACAACCATAAGAATAGTGAAAGAACTTGGATTTAATAGATTTCTGTGATCAAATTATATCTTTGTATTGTGGATCTCGTTCTAGTGGAACTACTTTCCCCAATCATATTCTCAAGTCAACTAAACCTGTTTACTTTGCTCTGTTTGATAATCAAAACCCCCCTTGTTACTTTGCATGCTTATAAACACATAGATTGATTACTTCCTCTCTGTGGGTTCGACCCTTACTTGCTTGCTATACATCTGTTTAATTGGTTTGTTAGGACTTTTACTTTGACTAGGCCATTCAACGATATTTGTACTGCATATTTCGGCCACGTCAGATATGTACCATCAAATTTAAATTGCAAGTAATAAATACTTACAGTGCAATAATTGAGGTAGTCATTTAATAAACTCAACTTTTCATTAATGAAACACACACCAAGTGTTAAACAACAACTGAACGGGAAATAGGGAAAAAAGAACATTAGGAGACTTCTGCTCCAGTGTTGTTCAAAATGGGAAAACACTAGGAAGAAAACTATAACTGGGCTATTATTCACTGATTCTTCTCTACCGGAGGTAACTCTTCCTCCGAGTGATCAGTTAACCCCTTCTATTTTGGTTCACTTGATCCCTCAGTAGGCACTGATGGCTCCCCGGACTTGCCCACATCGCCTTTCTATGGCTCGGAGCTTTCGCCATCTTCGCCCCCAAAGATCCTCATTGTCGGGCTGATTCAAAATCCAGAAAAACTCTTCCCACTCCTCATGGAAGGGATCCAACGACTCCTTCTCGTCCTCTGGATCCTCCATTGAGTCCTCATCTTCATCAGAGACGTCGGGGGTAGAGGTTTGCTTGGATTGCACTTCTCTTTCTCCCCCGCTCTCAGACTCGGATTCTTCAGTCAACGGGGTGAACTTAAGCACCGATCCGCCGACCACTGGATCTTCTACAGAATCAGGCTCAGACTTAATTATCGGAGTGGTCTCAGATTCATCTTGGGTCTTAAGTTGGGCTCTAGGGAATACCATTGTCTGTGAAGAGACAAGGAGAGATTTAGAACTTTCTTGTTTATAGAAATTCTATCTTCCATAACAAGCAGGAATGATCGGACTACGAACGTTGGCAGAAGCTCGAAAATGTCTTTTCCACAAAACCGTTAAGGTAAACTGAAACTCCTTTGTTAAATCTGAAAGTCTTTTCCACAAAACTTGTTAAAAACAAACCGAGACTCGTTGGTTAATTATGTTTCTACTAAATTATTGTGATTTAAAATCCACTTCAAAAACGTTTTTATCTTTAAACCTTACTTAGGGCCTATAGTAAAGAAATATCATACACGAAGTTTTTGTTTTATAAAACCCCAAATAAACGCAAAATGGTTTAAAATTTTAGAGTTTTAAAACTTTTAGCTCTGATACAAAATCTGTAACACCCCCAAAATACCCTTTGGAAATATTACCGCCAGTGACCTCAGATTACAAATCTGGGGTCACCCAAGGCTTAATCATTTTATAACAAACTGTATAATAACATAAACTTTATTAAATGACATACAACTGCCCAAATAATATTTTATTTCAAATGTTGAAATTACAATTCGATAACAAAATCGAGTACAAATATTTATTACAGCGGAAGTCTTTAGAATAAAATGACTCAACAGGTCTTGACCTTACGATCTTACACCTAGGATCTCAACCTTAGAAAGAGACACACAAAACGCCAACTGCCCTCACGTCGAGTCCTTGTCTTTACTGATGCGAGAACTTATCTGATGTGCCGTATGAGACGGATGACACCAGCCAACCATGCAAAGGAAAATAACCGGTTGGTTAGTCTAATGAAAGACTAAGCAAGGGTAGAAAGAAAAAAGATTCTAGTGATCGTAACCGTTTTACTATCATTGTTCCTCGAATAATAACCGAAGGAACGATACATAATCCGGAACTTTCACGGAGTTATAGAAGAAGATATGTATTAAAAAGAAGACTCCAAAGGAATTGAGTCTTAAAGGAAAGTATGACAAGTGTTTGGGAACGTTATAGTTTTCACACAAGCGTTTAAAAACGACCTGATCATTTGGGTCAACGACCAACCTCACCGCGCAATGCGAATTCAGATTGGAAAGAAGACTTACTCTAACCGAAGTCCGGGCGGGTTCCAAGTTGTACTTCTCACCCGAAGGTTCAATAATTATGTGCATAACCGCACTTATCTTATTTAATTATAAAACATATATTCACGTTAAAGCTTTTATTATATATATCATCTCAACACGAGAGATATTTTGGGAACATTTCCCGAATGTTTGGCACCAGCTGAGTGCACCACCATCTATATTCGGATAGGGGTAGGTCATGACCAGAAAGGGTGTTAGGGCACTTACTTCCTAAATCACCACAGTTATAAAGAAACGACTAATCCTCGTAAGGAATTAGTGTTCCTACGAATAATCGTGCTAAACTAGCATTTAAGTTCACATTTAAATCCACACCATATCCATCACGGAAAAATAACATGTACAATAACGTTGTTTCTAGCAATATATACAACCTATTATAGTATCATATTTTATCACATCATTTTATAAAATCTGTTCCCAAACGAAACAACACTTCACCCCATTTTAATTAACAATCAAGTAATTGATAATTAAAAGAAATATGGAATGATAAGCAAGAGCGAACCGCCACTTGCCTTAATCTAGTCGAATGTAGCTGACGGATTCTGAGTATCTGGAGACTGGAATCTGCGTACGGATCCCTACGACGATGACACAACCACGACGAACCCTAAGTTAGATTCGATACGAACGAATAACTATACGAACGTATGAACGTTAAGAATCGAAAGGAAATGAAGCCTAAGCCGTGACCGTGGTTGTCCAAGCCATGATCGCGCTTGCTAGGTCAAGTCGCGGTTTGGACTTCCGCGGTCGCGGAATTCTGGGCAGAGCCGCGGTCGCGAAATTCATCCCCGCGATCGCGGACCTCCCTTCCGATGCGGCTCCAACTCGGCTTCGAAGCTTACCGACGACGCAAACGACGACTGCTTGCTTCGGACGAGGGCTCCCTATAACCACCACCACTACACACCTCCAAGGCACTTCCGGCGATGCTCCGACGAACTCGAAAACTCCGGCGAACTCAAAAACTCCGGCGAACACTTAAAACGAGAGAAAGAGAGGAGATTGAGAGTTGTGGATGATGATCTCTCGAGGCTGAAGACCCCTATTTATAGGGTAAGGAGGGCTCAACGCCGGGTCACTCCAACCGATCGGCCTCCCTCCATCGGCGAAACGTCGGTCAAGCCAAACGTCGAAACGCGAGAAGATTTGAAGGAGACGATGAACAGCGTTTCCACGGTCGCGGAAATGTCGCGAACACGTCTCTTGGCCTTTGGTCGCAGATTCCTCTCGTGATCCTTTTCTAGAACTTATTTTTAGCACGTCTAAAAAATATTCTAAGACCCAGTATATATATTAAACGTATATTAATACGTCCAAAAGATCTTACTGAGTTTACAGAAATTGCCCAATACGTCATTCTTACAAAACGACAGTTTGTGACTTTTAAGGGTTATTACTTCACATTCATGATTCAGCGGAAGCAAAATTACAGAAGCTCTCACTTGAGAGAAAAGAAGAGAATGAAATTGAATCTGTTATAGCAGAGAATTAAGGGTTTATAGGCCGTTGCAGTAGTCACTTGAGATACGTGACATTGACACCAACTTAAGTAGCTGAGTGTTTACATCCCCCCCTCAAGTTGGAAGTGCTTGAGAATCAACCAAACCCAACTTGAATGGCAAGAATTTATGTTGTACTTCATTGTGGGGCTTGGTTAGAACATCGACAAGATGCAATTGAGACTTGAGATAAGATTTTCTAAGGGAACCTTCGCAGACTTTCTCTCACACATAATAACAATCTATATTAAGATGTTTGGTTCGCTCATGGAACACGGGATTAGCTGTTATATGTTGAGCTGCTTTATTGTCACAATAGAGTGTAATATGCAGGGGAATCTGAACATGAAGATCCATCAACATGTTGTTGATCCAAACCACTACACTAGTTGTAGAAGACATACTGTGGTATTCAGATTCTGCAGATGATTTGGAAACGGTTTTCTGTTTCTTGGTCTTCCAGGAAATCAATGAATCACCAAGGAAAACACAGTAAGTAGATAGAGAACGAGCATTGAACATGCAACTGCCCAAATCAGCATCACTGAAGCTACTGAGCACTAAATTGTTGCGAGCATGATAGAATAGGCCCAAATTCAAAGTGCCTTTGAGATACCTAACAATATGCATAGCAGCCTGCATATGTGGTTCTCTAGGACTACTAAGAAATTGATTAACATGTTGGACAACATATGATAAATCAGGTCTTGTGATGTTAAGATATACAAGTCTGCCTGCCAAATGTCTGTAGGATTCTGGGTCAGGCAATAACTGACCTTCATCAGTAGATAAATTCAACCCTTGAGGTAGAGGAAAATGGCAGCCTTGCAATCCAACATACTTGTATCCTTGAGAATATCAAGTATATATTTTCTTTGATTCAGCACAATGCCTTTAGCTTACTTCAATACCAAGAAAAAATCTGACCAGCCCTAAATCTTTGATTGTAAACTATTGATGCAAAGCTGCCTTAGTGGACATAAAAAAAGACTCATCATTCCCAATCAACAACAGATCATCAACATATACTAAGGCAATAGCAATGTCATCACCTGACTTCCTAACAAAGAGTGAATAATTATTCTTGGACTAAACATAACCAAGTTTAAAAAGAGAATCGGTCAACTCAATGTTCTATTGTCTGGAGGCTTGTTTTAAGCCGTATAATTACCTCAACAACTTGCATACCTAACTTGGCTTAGCCTGTGAATACCTCAAAGGTGGTGTCATGTAAACCTCTTCCTCCAAATAGCCATGGAGAAATGCATTGTTTACGTCTAGCTGATGCACATTCCATGTCTAAGCAGTAGCAAGAGCGAGTAGGAATCTCATTGTGGCATGCTTAGTAACCGGGGAAAAAGTGAATTTATAATCCTTGCCTTCCACTTGATTATATCCTTTAGCCACAAGCTTGGCTTTGTATCTTTCAACAACATCATGAATGAACTTTATCTTGTAAACCCACTTTGAGCCTACTGCCTTATGACCTGTAGGAAGAGCAGTTAACTCCTAGGTTTTATTACTTTCCAAGGTTGCTAATACCTTAGCCATGGCCTCTTCCCAACAAGGTTGGCCACGAGCCTGTGCCTAAGAGCTAGGTTTAGAAATAGAACAAGTATTATACAAAGAAACAACATAGTCCTTAGGAAAATCTGAAAACTCTACCAATCTGGATAACTGATAAGAAGTAGAGGTAGATGGAAGAGAACAAATATAATCCTGGAGTCTTTTAGACTAAATACGAGGTCCAGAAGAGCTCCATAGAACAAGTGAAGTGTTTGGGAACATGAGGTTCAACAGAAGCCATAGGAGGAGGACTAGGTTGGTGTGATGAAGAAGACATATCAAGAGATGAAACAAGTGCCACAGATGCACGAACAGATATGTCCATAACATCATGAAAAATAGGATTAACTAAGGGTAAATGCGTAGTAGGTACTGGCATAGCAGTGGAATTGACTTTGAAAGGGAAAGAATTCTCTCTGAAAATAACATCCCTTGAAGCAAAAATATATGTGTCGCCCAATCATACAAAAGATAACATCTCTGACCCACTGGATAACCCACAAAGACACATTTTCTAGACTGTGCACCAAATGTTTCTCACTTAACCATATTTGGTTTACCATAGCACAGACAACCAAGAGCCCAAGTCAGTAACCTCAGCTGACTTCTGAAACAACAACTCAAAAGGAATTTTCCACTGCAAAACTGAACTTGGTAAAAGATTGATGGCATGCACAGTATCAAGAATACACTCTCCCCATAATTTAATTGGTAAATTAGCATGCAATCTCATTGCTCTGGCAGTTTCCCCATTGTGCCTATGTTTTCTCTCTTCACGGCCATTCTGTTGTGGATTCCTAGGAATACTCCTTTAATGTAGAATGTCATAACTAGCAAACAACTCCCTGCAGCCTTGCTGCACAAATTCTGTTTCATTATCACTTTTAACCATCTTGACAAAAGCAACAAATTGATTCTTGACATTTATGAAGAACGAAATAAGTGCAGCTTTAACTTGGTGTTTGAAACTAAGCAAATAAACCCAAGTGAATCTAGTATAGTCATCAAGGATAGTAAGAAAGTATGATGCACATGAAGTAGTTGGAGTTTTATACGGACCCCAAAGGTCTAAATGGATAAGAGCAAAAGGAGCAACAACAAGTGAATCACTTATGACAACGGGCTCCTTACACTATTTGGCAAGAGTACAACTTTCACAAAAATTATATGTCATATCTAATGACTTATACAAAGGCAAATGATCAATCTTACTTTTGGAACAATGACCTAGTCTGTCATGTAACAAACTATAAGAGAGTTTTACATTTGCCACATTATTGACATTTCTATCACATCTGACTCAACAACGTTTTTTGAGAAAAAATTATTGCTTTCATGGATGTCATTCCTCATGACAAAGAGTCCTCTAGCTCTCTGCCCCTCAATCACAGTTCCTTTAGTGATATGGTCCTGAACAAAATTCTATTAGATTATATTTTCCCAAACAAACCATGTTCATCTAATAGCTTGGTCACAGATAATAGGTTGTGCTTAAATCCAATCACTAAAAGTACATTATGTGTAGTCAACATGTCATTAATTCTAACAGAACTAATGACCTCAACAACTTTTATACTGGCATCTGGCAAGGCTACCTTTACTGGCTTCTGTAACTGTGTCTTAGACAAAAATAACCCTTGATAAAAAAAATCATATGATCCATAGCCCTTGTATCTATGATCCATTCCGAACTATTTGTACAGGAAGAAATAGACAAAACACTAAAATTCAACAATTTACTTGCAAAATTGGCTGATGAAGATGATGCTACACCTCATCTATTCTGAAACAATTTCACCATTTCCTAACAGGCTGCATTAACCAGTGTTGAATCAACTGATGCACCTCCATCAATTTCGAAAGGATTATCTTGTTGCTTATCCATTTCAATGTCAGCAGCATTAGATCTCTTTTCTGGCTGTCTATTCATCCAATTAGCTGGATACCCAATCAATTTGTAACACTGATCTTTCAAATGTACCTGGTGATGACAGAAATCACATCTCTTATCAACCTTGCCCCTTTTTGAACCATCCCTTGGCTGAAAATAAGGCTGCAACTGTTGATACTGGTGACCAGTAAAATTATTAACAGAAAAGGCAGAACCATCTGGATTGGCATTCATCGATCCAGTAACAATTTTATGTCTTTCAACTTGCTGAACAAGATGAAAAGCTCTATTAACAGTCGGCATGGGAACTTGTGACAATATATTTCCCCTTATGCCATCAAACTCCTCACTCAACCCCATCAAGAACTGGAGGAGTTTGTTTCTTGATTTCTTTTCCTGAATTTTTTTGGCAAGATTGCAAGTACAACCAGCCATTCTACCACATTCACATATAGGCATAACATCTAAGCAACCAACTTCATCCCAAATTGTTTTAAGCTTGTAATAATATTCACTCACAGATTGAGTACCTTGTTGCAGAGAAGACAATGTCTTTTTCAGCTGATAAAGCATAGGACCATTAGTCTGACCAAACCTCTCCATGAGCTCATCACATAGCTCATTTGCTGATTTGACACTCATAAACGTGTTAGAGATACTTTTCTCCATCGAATTAATGATCCAGCACCGGATCATATAATCAATACGAATCCACGACTCCAAATCGATCGATCCTCGATCAGGACACAAACAAGAACCATTGATGAACCCTAGCTTCGACTTTGCCCCTAGATTCTTTCTCCAATTCAAGAAATTCAATCCATCTAACCGAGCGGAAACTAGTTGTGCTCCAGGATAGTCTGAATTCGACAAGACTAATGGATCATTCGAATTCAATCCACCTTGATTCCCTTGATCTCCCAAATTTTCTCCATGATGCCTCAACGGATTATCTGAATCCTCCATTGTCGTGTGAAATCGAGACCAGGAAAAAAGTGAAACGAAACTTTCAAAAAAAAACGATGATAAACTTTCGTTGCTCTGATACCATGAGGAATGGTTGATCATCAAACAAGAAAGGAAGAAGATGAATTCACATTCATGATTCAACGGAAACAAAATTACAAAAGCTCTCAGTTGAGAGAAAAGAAGAGAATGAAATTGGTTCTGTTACAGCAGAGAATGAAGGCTTTAGAGGCCGTTACAGTAGCCACGTGAGACACACGTGACATTGACACCAGCTTAATTAGTTGATTGTTTACACTATCAAAGTAATTGCCAAAACAACGGTCACACGCCAAAACCTTTTTTTTCATTTCAGGAGCAAAACAGGGGTTTTAACTTTTAAGAGATGGGTTCTAAACCAGGAAAAACAAACTGAATATTGAAACAGCAGGGAAACTAAGTGGTAAACAAACCCACACAAATTAACCAAGAAGTTGTCAATTTCAACTTATCAGGCAAAAAGCATTGAAAATTTTCCCGAGTCCACACATTTCCCACTTCAAATTTAGGAATCAGTGATCCACGCGTGCGTGAGCAAAGTGGTACTCCCTCCGATCAAAAATAAGTGTTGTTTTAGCCTTGAATACGATATTTAAGAAAAATATTAAATACACCTAGAATCTTATATTTTTTTCTCAATCTTTCTTCCTAATAAATAATCACTATACTCTTGAGTCAATGAATGAACAAGAAAAGTTAACAAAAACAAATTCCCACAACTATTCTTATAACTCACTCTTAATTAATTGCCTAGAAATCCTAAAACGACATATAAAATTGATCAAAATTCAAGTGTTAAAACGACACTTAATTAAAATCGGAGAGAGTATAAAGGGACCACGAAACCAATATATTCAGTGGACATCTTTCGTCAGCTATAAAATTTATTCCTCATATATAGATTAGGGGGTTTATGCGTTCAAGCCAATCAATTCTTGTATTAGTAGTGTCCGTCCGCTATCATTAGGAGTTTTAGTAGTGTCCGGTAACATATGTATTTTAACATACTATGGTGTTCATTTTTTTGGTTTTTCAGATTCAGCTGGGTTCTGTCCAAAACACATGTTTCGATGCAATCCGTTTTTCAGTAAAGAAAAACACATGTTTCGATGCAATCCGTTTTTCAGTGAAGAAACTATGTAGTGTGATATTGATTAAATAAAAGACTTTTGTTTGGTTGAGGCTCGAATTTAAGTTTGACACCAAACAGGATATAAGTGCAGCAAACCGAGTTTATTCAATTCGTTCCTCGATACTCCACCATCACACCAGACAGAATTTGTTATACCAGTAAACAGCCTCAACATCAAAACAAAAACAGTACAAAGATTTTATTCCATATTAACGCTTGATCAGAAAGCTTCTGATCTAAATTCTCGTACTATCCCTCCAAACACGCCTTTAGTGTGGCATGGCGGCCACAGCCTTAGCCCACGCAGGCCTAGCCAGGATCTCAGCACACCACTCGCTGACGCGGGGCTTCTCGTCAAACAGCCTCTTAGCAGGGGTGCCCATCAGCATGTGGAGGACGGGGAGGTGGTGGAGATCGGCGAGGGTGAAGCAGTGGCAGGCCAGGAACTTGGACTTGGAAAGACGGGCCTCGTAGACGTCGAGCACCTGGGAGAGCTTGGCTTCGTGTTCTTGGGCCGCACTCGGGTCGGTCTCCATCCCGAACGTCTTCTTGTAGACGAGCCCCCACGCGAGCTTGGAGGCCACAGGGTCGAAGTGGTGGGCCTCCACCTCGATCCAGACGGCGATGAGAGACATCGTCTTACCGTCCCCGCAGACCAGGTCTGTGCCCTTGTGTTTGTGCTCATGGTCATGGGCTATGTATTGTGTGATTGCCCTTGATTCTGCACTTGCGGAGAAGCTGAATTATAAGGTTGCTGATTAACGCAACAGATTGCATATACTGCTTAATATTGATTTGCACTGTGTATATATATGACATTGGTTTCTTATGAAGAAACTTGCTAGCTTGATTAGTTCTTCTTTTGGACATAACTTATACGGATGTGATGTTTTCCGGAATTAAGGACATGTTCGTGTTTGGCCCTATTAGACTCACAAGAGCCAACCAACAACCAAATTATTCACTATATCAAGGCACAATATAACCAGTATAACATTCAAAAACCAGATAAAGCAACAACTACTGATGAATTGTTGTGACAGCGATTTGAGAGGGGATTGGCAAAAGAATACCAAAGAGCTTGAGATCTCCATCTTCCAAAGCCGGGACCTGACCAAATGGCTGCACAAGATTTGATCCGAATAAGTGGAATACAAGAAAGGTCACAAAAATGTGGAAACAAAATATAATAATGAGGTGGGATACACTGTTGGAACTCATTTTTAAGTGGCGCCGGTAACTTTTCCGAGCACAATTCCGGTGGGCTCCGGCCAATGAAAACACCGGAAAATGGAAGCTTTGGCTTCGTCTCCGCGAGCACATTCTCGTAATGTACTCATGTGATAAAAATGAATTCCGTTTGAATGAGAAATGGAGGTCCAAAGTTGGTTGCTTGAAGTGCATAACTTGGAAAAAATTTAGGATGAAATGTGCATCCCACATTGGAAGTTTGGGACAAAATTCACTAGTATATATACTAGGAATTTGGATCCAAGGTTGTGACCTTGGTTCCCACCAATGTGTAATGGGGAGAGGACCTAGCTCAACAAGACCACACACACGTCGGACCGGGCGAGCTGAGCTATTGGGCCTTGGGCTGGCCAGCCAATAATACTTTTTGGACCGATCCAGAGTCCGAAGTTGTTGCAACAACTTTGACCCATTCTTAGAGAGAATCTGGGGCAGTTGCTGAAGTGCTCCCAACTTTTTCTCCTCCACTCTGTTGGTGCGCAAACGGACTCCAAAGGCTCTATAAAAGAGAACTCTGCCTCTCATTCATCATCATCCGAACACAGTCTCCACATCGTCTTCCTCCTCCTTCGTTTTTATCGAGTCTGAGAGTACACACATAAAGCAAGGTTCGCAAGGCTTCTGAAGTTTGATTATGCAACACAGAAGAGCAATCGCATTTGTATCCTTTGGGTCACCACCAATGTGTAATGGGGAGAGGACCTAGCTCAACAAGACCACACACACGTCGGACCGGGCGAGCTGAGCTATTGGGCCTTGGGCTGGCCAGCCAATAATACTATTGGGCCTTGGGTCACAACCAATGTGTAATGGGGAGAGGACCTAGCTCAACAAGACCACACACACGTCGGACCGGGCGAGCTGAGCTATTGGGCCTTGGGCTGGCCAGCCAATAATACTTTTTGGACCGATCCAGAGTCCGAAGTTGTTGCAACAACTTTGACCCATTCTTAGAGAGAATCTGGGGCAGTTGATGAAGTGCTCCCAGCTTCTTCTCCTCCACTCTGTTGGTGCACACACGTCGGACCGGGCGAGCTGAGCTATTGGGCCTTGGGCTGGCCAGCCAATAATACTTTTTGGACCGATCCAGAGTCCGAAGTTGTTGCAACAACTTTGACCCATTCTTAGAGAGAATCTGGGGCAGTTGTTGAAGTGCTCCCAGCTTCTTCTCCTCCACTCTGTTGGTGCGCAAACGGACTCCAGAGGCTCTATAAAAGAGAACTATGCCTCTCATTCATCATCATCCGAACACAGTCTCCACACCAATGTGAAATGGGGAGAGGACCTAGCTCAACAAGACCACACACACGTCGGACCGGGCGAGCTGAGCTATTGGGCTGGCCAGCCAATAATACTTTTTGGACCGATCCAGAGTCCGAAGTTGTTGCAACAACTTTGACCCATTCTTAGAGAGAATCTGGGGCAGTTGTTGAAGTGCTCCCAGCTTCTTCTCCTCCACTCTGTTGGTGCGCAAACGGACTCCAGAGGCTCTATAAAAGAGAAATCTGCCTCTCATTCATCATCATCCGAACACAGTCTCCACATCGTCTTCCTCCTCCTTCGTTTTTATCGAGTCTGAGAGTACACACATAAAGCAAGGTTCGCAAGGCTTCTGAAGTTTGATTATGCAACACAGAAGAGCAATCGCATTTGTATCCTTTGGGTCACCACCAATGTGTAATGGGGAGAGGACCTAGCTCAACAAGACCACACACACGTCGGACCGGGCGAGCTGAGCTATTGGGCCTTGGGCTGGCCAGCCAATAATACTTTTTGGACCGATCCAGAGTCCGAAGTTGTTGCAACAACTTTAACCCATTCTTAGAGAGAATCTGGGGCAGTTGTTGAAGTGCTCCCAACTTCTTCTCCTCCACTCTGTTGGTGCGCAAACGGACTCCAGAGGCTCTATAAAAGAGAACTCTGCCTCTCATTCATCATCATCCGAACACAGTCTCCACATCGTCTTCCTACTCCTTCGTTTTTATCGAGTCTGAGAGTACATACATAAAGCAAGGTTCGCAAGGCTTCTGAAGTTTGATTATGCAACACAGAAGAGCAATCGCATTTGTATCCTTGGCTCACCACCAATGTGTAATGGGGAGAGGACCTAGCTCAACAAGACCACACACACGTCGGACCGGGCGAGCTTAGCTATTGGGCCTTGGGCTGGCCAGCCAATAATACTTTTTGGACCGATCCAGAGTCCGAAGTTATTGCAACAACTTTGACCCATTCTTAGAGAGAATCTGGGGCAGTTGTTGAAGTGCTCCCAGCTTCTTCTCCTCCACTCTGTTGGTGCGCAAACGGACTCCAGAGGCTCTATAAAAGAGAACTCTGCCTCTCATTCATCATCATCCGAACACAGTCTCCACACCAATGTGAAATGGGGAGAGGACCTAGCTCAACAAGACCACACACACGTCGGACCGGGCGAGCTGAGCTATTGGGCCTTGGGTTGGCCAGCCAATAATACTTTTTGGACCGATCCAGAGTCCGAAGTTGTTGCAACAACTTTGACCCATTCTTAGAGAGAATCTGGGGCAGTTGCTGAAGTGCTCCCAACTTCTTCTCCTCCACTCTGTTGGTGCGCAAACGGACTCCAAAGGCTCTATAAAAGAGAACTCTGCCTCTCATTCATCATCATCCGAACACAGTCTCCACATCGTCTTCCTCCTCCTTCGTTTTTATCGAGTCTGAGAGTACACACATAAAGCAAGGCTCGCAAGGCTTCTGAAGTTTGATTATGCAACACAGAAGAGCAATCGCATTTGTATCCTTTGGGTCACCACCAATGTGTAATGGGGAGAGGACCTAGCTCAACAAGACCACACACACGTCGGACCGGGCGAGCTGAGCTATTGGGCCTTGGGCTGGCCAGCCAATAATACTATTGGGCCTTGGGTCACAACCAATGTGTAATGGGGAGAGGACCTAGCTCAACAAGACCACACACACGTCGGACCGGGCGAGCTGAGCTATTGGGCCTTGGGCTGGCCAGCCAATAATACTTTTTGGACCGATCCAGAGTCCGAAGTTGTTGCAACAACTTTGACCCATTCTTAGAGAGAATCTGGGGCAGTTGATGAAGTGCTCCCAGCTTCTTCTCCTCCACTCTGTTGGTGCACACACGTCGGACCGGGCGAGCTGAGCTATTGGGCCTTGGGCTGGCCAGCCAATAATACTTTTTGGACCGATCCAGAGTCCGAAGTTGTTGCAACAACTTTGACCCATTCTTAGAGAGAATCTGGGGCAGTTGTTGAAGTGCTCCCAGCTTCTTCTCCTCCACTCTGTTGGTGCGCAAACGGACTCCAGAGGCTCTATAAAAGAGAACTCTGCCTCTCATTCATCATCATCCGAACACAGTCTCCACACCAATGTGAAATGGGGAGAGGACCTAGCTCAACAAGACCACACACACGTCGGACCGGGCGAGCTGAGCTATTGGGCTGGCCAGCCAATAATACTTTTTGGACCGATCCAGAGTCCGAAGTTGTTGCAACAACTTTGACCCATTCTTAGAGAGAATCTGGGGCAGTTGCTGAAGTGCTCCCAGCTTCTTCTCCTCCACTCTGTTGGTGCGCAAACGGACTCCAGAGGCTCTATAAAAGAGAAATCTGCCTCTCATTCATCATCATCCGAACACAGCCTCCACATCGTCTTCCTCCTCCTTCGTTTTTATCGAGTCTGAGAGTACACACATAAAGCAAGGTTCGCAAGGCTTCTGAAGTTTGATTATGCAACACAGAAGAGCAATCGCATTTGTATCCTTTGGGTCACCACCAATGTGTAATGGGGAGAGGACCTAGCTCAACAAGACCACACACACGTCGGACCGGGCGAGCTGAGCTATTGGGCCTTGGGCTGGCCAGCCAATAATACTTTTTGGACCGATCCAGAGTCCGAAGTTGTTGCAACAACTTTAACCCATTCTTAGAGAGAATCTGGGGCAGTTGTTGAAGTGCTCCCAACTTCTTCTCCTCCACTCTGTTGGTGCGCAAACGGACTCCAGAGGCTCTATAAAATAGAACTCTGCCTCTCATTCATCATCATCCGAACACAGTCTCTACATCGTCTTCCTCCTCCTTCGTTTTTATCGAGTCTGAGAGTACACACATAAAGCAAGGTTCGCAAGGCTTCTGAAGTTTGATTATGCAACACAGAAGAGCAATCGCATTTGTATCCTTGGCTCACCACCAATGTGTAATGGGGAGAGGACCTAGCTCAACAAGACCACACACACGTCGGACCGGGCGAGCTTAGCTATTGGGCCTTGGGCTGGCCAGCCAATAATACTTTTTGGACCGATCCAGAGTCTGAAGTTGTTGCAACAACTTTGACCCATTCTTAGAGAGAATCTGGGGCAGTTGCTGAAGTGCTCCCAACTTCTTCTCTTCCACTCTGTTGGTGCGCAAACGGACTCCAGAGGCTCTATAAAAGAGAACTCTGCCTCTCATTCATCATCATCGGAACACAGTCTCCACATCGTCTTCCTCCTCCTTCGTTTTTATCGAGTCTGAGAGTACACACATAAAGCAAGGTTCGCAAGGCTTCTGAAGTTTGATTATGCAACACAGAAGAGCAATCGCATTTGTATCCTTTGGGTCACCACCAATGTGTAATGGGGAGAGGACCTAGCTCAACAAGACCACACACACGTCGGACCGGGCGAGCTGAGCTATTGGGCCTTGGGCTGGCCAGCCAATAATACTTTTTGGACCGATCTAGAGTCCGAAGTTGTTGCAACAACTTTGACCCATTCTTAGAGAGAATCTGGGGCAGTTGCTGAAGTGCTCCCAACTTCTTCTCCTCCACTCTGTTGGTGCGCAAACGGACTCCAGAGGCTCTATAAAAGAGAACTATGCCTCTCATTCATCATCATCCGAACACAGTCTCCACATCGTCTTCCTCCTCCTTCATTTTTATCGAGTCTGAGAGTACACACATAAAGCAAGGTTCGCAAGGCTTCTGAAGTTTGATTATGCAACACAGAAGAGCAATCGCATTTGTATCTTTGGGTCACCACCAATGTGTAATGGAGAGAGGACCTAGCTCAACAAGACCACACACACGTCGGACCGGGCGAGCTGAGCTATTGGGCCTTGGGCTGGCCAGCCAATAATACTTTTTGGACCGATCCAGAGTCCGAAGTTGTTGCAACAACTTTGACCCATTCTTAGAGAGAATCTGGGGCAGTTGCTGAAGTGCTCCCAACTTCTTCTCCTCCACTCTGTTGGTGCGCAAACGGACTCCAGAGGCTCTATAAAAGAGAACTCTGCCTCTCATTCATCATCATCCGAACACAGTCTCCACATCGTCTTCCTTCTCCTTTGTTTTTATCGAGTCTGAGAGTACACACATAAAGCAAGGTTCGCAAGGCTTCTGAAGTTTGATTATGCAACACAGAAGAGCAATCGCATTTGTATCCTTGGATTCGGATCGCTATAGAACCGTCGCTATACGGAGTAATCACAGTTGCTGAAGTGCTCCCACCTTCTTCTCCTCCACTCTGTTGGTGCGCCAACGGACTCCAGAGGCTCTATAAGAGAGCACTCTGCCTCTCATTCATCATCATCCGAACACAGTCTCCACATCGTCTTCCTCCTCCTTCGTTTTTATCGAGTCTGAGAGTACACACATATAGCAAGGTTCGTAAGGCTTCTGAAGTTTGACTATGCAACACAGAAGAGCAATCGCATTTGTATCCTGGGATTCGGATCGCTACAGAACCGTCGCTATACGGAGCAATCGCAGTTGCTGAAGTGCTCCCACCTTCTTCTCCTCCACTCTGTTGGTGCGCCAACGGACTCCAGAGGCTCTATAAGAGAGCACTCTGCCTCTCATTCATCATCATCCGAACACAGTCTCCACATCGTCTTCCTCCTCCTTCGTTTTTATTGAGTCTGAGAGTACACATATAAAGCAAGGTTCGCAAGGCTTCTAAAGTTTGATTGTGCAACACAGAAGAGCAATCGCAGTTGTATCCTGGGATTCGGATCGCTACAGAACCGTCACAATATAGAGCGATTTCAGAATTAAGGAAAGAGATTCGTCTCGACTCTGCATCAAATCCAATTCCGATTACTGTTCGGTAATTCTTCGCTGTATTATTTACTATTATTGTGCGATTCAATTTTGCAGTTTCTTAATTCTGTACGATTCATGAATATGGTTCCTACATAAACCACAACGAACATGAGTACGACATAGAACCCTTTGAGTCATTTCATCGAACACCAGTACGCATCCACCAAGAAAATGAAAAGGGGCAAATCAAATCCACATCATGGGAAACTAAAAAGCCTTACAAAGAGATTGAAAGAGAGAAAGGGGCATACGTTGAGAGAGAGAGAGAGATGGGGCTCCTTCTTGTGGGCGCCGGATTTCATGTCGACGTGAACGAACTCGAAATCCATGGCCTTCTCGTGGAGGCAGGCAGTGACCCTCATGGTAGCGGTGGAGATGACGCTTCCGTGGACCTTCATGGTTACAGAGAGAGAGAGAGAGAGAGAGATAGAGAGAGAGAGAGAGAGAGAGAGAGAGAGAGAGAGAGAGAGAGAGAGAGAGAGAGAGATTGGAAAAGACGAATGAATACGATGAGTGGGTGCCGAATGCAAAGAGGAAGAGTGGATAGGTCTTGGATTTTATAAAAAAACATGGGGTGAGATGATGGAGAGTCGGTGGCCGCGTGGTGGAAATGTGAAAACTTCCTTGTAGACAAAGGCTCGCCGATTATATTTTTTTTTTAAAAAACTATTTTTTGCCCAAATCATCCGTTATATGGCAGATTTTGCACGAAATCACCCGTTATATCGATAATTATTTTAAATCACCCATAAATGGTCCTCCGTTAACAACGAGCCACCCACAAGCTTCTTCCGTTATTTTCTCCGTTAACAAGTGTAAAAACAAAATACCCTTGTAAAGATATCAAATTTTCACAACAATGTCATTCTTCCTCCACCCAATTACAGAAAAAAAACCCAAAAAAAATCGAGGATTAGAACGTGACGGAGGAGTTGCTAAAAGGGTTATATGTGTCTAAAAATTACCTCGAATTTGCCATGGTTTGAGAGATTTGAGAACCATGGATGCATTAGAATGGGTGAGGGGGTGTAGCTCGTGTGTGGCTGAACTAGGGAGGATTTGAACTTTGTCCGCCACAGCTTGGCGATGTCGTCGATGATGACCAGGTCGGAGTCGAGGTAGATCACTCATCGGACGCAGGGCTCGAGAAGATCGATGAGGTAGTTACGGGTGTAATTGGGAGGATGTTCGAGTGCCTGGCGAACAAAAGTTGAAATTAGGAATCGGACAATCTTTGGCTTGAATTGGGAGGAGGATCGGATGGCCTCGGCCAACGGGAAGGACTGGCGTGAGGGGCAGAAGAGGATCATGACCATGGCTAAGGAGAAGAAGCTGGAGAGGTCGGTGAAAGGGTCGCCGACGGATGGGCTGTAGTAGTGGCCGGCGGGAAGGAATGGCTCGATTTTTTTTGGGATTTTTTTTATTTTTATTGTTTCTGTAATTGGGTGGAGGAAGAATGATTTTTTTTTGTGAAAATTTGATATATTTACAATTGTATTTTGGTTTACACTTTTAAACGGAGAAACTAACGGAAGAAGCCTGTAGGTGGATCGTTGTTAACGGAGGTCATTTATGAGTGATTTAAAATAATTATCGATATAACGGGTGATTTCGTGCAAAATTGGCCATATAACGATTGGTTTGGCGCAAAAAAACCTTTTAAAAATGCAAATTTGAGAGAATCATATTAGGAAGAGGCTTATGGTGTAATGTGATGAATTACTAGATTGTAGAAATGAATAGTTATGATTAAAATACATGAAGTGTCAAATTTGTAAATATAACAAACTTTATTATTTTTAATTTTATGTTTTTTGAAAAAAAGATTTTGTTTTTATAAAAAAATTGCACTTTAACATACTAACTCATGCACTTTAAATATTTACAAATTCACTTAATTTTAGATTACTAAACATTCATTTTAACATATACGTGCACTCAATTTTTAGAATTCTAATTTTTCACTTAAATTGAAATATTGAACATTCACTTTTACATATTTACATATGCACTTTTTAGCATATTAAGTAAGCATTTTAACATGATAAATATGCACTTTAACATACTAACATATGCACTTTGAAAATAATAAACATACACTAACTAAAATATAAACTTTTAATATACATGTTAAACATGTACATTTACATATTAGCACATGCACTTTAGCATATTAAAGATGACTATATGTGAGCATTAAAAAATGTGCTTATATATGCAATTAGGTTATTTTATTAATGCACTTTTGATGCGTATTTATGCACTTGAGGTATAGTACATTTAAAAATTGAAAATAATTTCATAAAAAAAATTCAAAATATAATAAAAAATAATAATTTTTGAAAAGAAATTAATTTTTAAAAATAAATTTAGAAAGAAATCTTGCTTTTTGAATAACATTCCTGATCTTGTGACCTTTTTGAAAAGAAATTAATTTTTTAAAAATATTATATTTTTTTAAAAACAAATATAATAAAAATAACCCTTTAAATTTGAGATCTTGTGACCATAATTACTCCTTACTTTAAATCCTAAGACTATTTATGCACTTGAACCCTACTCATGCAAATATTATGCTCTCTTTTATGTGAACGGTATGACTAGGTCATCACATCGAATGATTTTTACAAGTTGATTATTAACAACCTTACAATTGATCCTTAAATTTAAATACTCCCATCTAGTAGTCAAAATCCTAGTTGGTGAAGCCGCCACAAGTCTTGCTTTTTGAATAACATTCCTGATCATTTTGGGTTGATATCATGAGTAGCGAGAAAGTCTGTTGCTCTCCTGTAACAATGTAAAATCAAAACGGAATCGAAACGATGAAGTAATAATTGAATATCTAATATAATAGTTTGTATTTTCCATGTAATTTTTCATACACCTTTTATGGAGTTAATAATGGATAAATTATCTTCCTCAATAATTATTTTTTGCATACCTAGGGATACTGCTTGACAAATACCCTACAAGAAGCCATTGCTTCTGAGTGTAGTACATTTGTAAGAAAGATTTATTTTATGTCTAAGTAAATGATTTCTCCATGGTTATTTGTGAATATAAAACCATTATGGCTAGATTAGTCATTTTTTTATCAATCGAAGTTCAATATTACCCATTGAAAGGGTGGTTTCTTCCAAGTAGTTCTACTAGAAGAAGTTCGTTTTTTGTTTCATAGGATTTGATGTTTTCCATTTCTTAAAATATAGAATTGCTGAGTCAGATGGTTTCTGATTTTGTTGGATGTTGTCCTTACGGAATATGATAGAGTTTCGGTGTTTTCATATGATCCACCAAAGAAAATACATTAATTCACATGATGAATTAGTAGTTCTGAAGTGGTAAAGGTCCTCATAAAAATCTAAGCTCATTTGAAAAACCATATTATGATGTAATTTAGTCTCGATTTCTTGTATCATTTGCTTGGTGAATGGACAAGCAAAGAAGAGATGGTATAAATCTTCATTATCTGAGTTGTATAAGCTACACTAAGAAGGAACTCTAGCAAGATATTTGTTAAGGTGTTCAATTGTTGCCAGTCCATCAGTAAAGTATTTTCATAAGAAACTTTGTATTTTGGGTGAAATTTGTAGTTTTCATATCCACGATGGGGATCGTGATAGATAAGGTTGAGTTGAAGATTATAATAGTGACCGGCTTGATTTAATGCTAAAACTTACATCATTTGAAAGCTTCAAAATTATACAATCTTCAATATTGGTATGTGCCTATGTGGTATATGTAACTGTAAAATTTTAGTGACTAGATGTGAGGGAAGAAGTTGTTGAAGCTTTAAAATAGCGCAACAGATTTAATGCTAAAACTTACATCATTGGAAAGCTTCCAAATTATACAATCTTCAATATTGGCATGTGCCTATGTGGTATATGTAACTGTAAAATTTTAAGGATCAGAGATCCATGTCATAATAGTTTCATATGGTTTAAAGCCACGAGGGGGATGTAGAGCTAGATTGAAGCATAAAGACAGCGCAACAGATTCCATAAAAATATTGAGAAAGAATACAAAGTTTAATTTGAAGGAGATAGACATGATAATCCAAAATGTTCAATAATATAGACATTCAACTAAGCTGGTAATTAAAAAAGTAAGGATGGCATATGAACTCGTAGTTTTATGTATTTGCACAAGGGAGTAAAAAATTTCATGTTAAAAATTTATGTTAAAAAATATATGCACATGGAAGGAAAAGAAATTAGTTCACTGTCAAAAGGAATAACAGATTTAGTAGTTTTAGTGTAGGAATAGTGGTCACATATAAGGTAAAAGGACTAAAGGCGTTGAAACAATTAATGGAGAAAAGCCACAAATTATATGGAGGATTAGTATTATAAACAGAAATTTCATACATAAAACTAGAATTATGAAGGGAAATTAATTTGAGAAATCTTACTTGATATGTAGGCCGCAGAACATGGAGTCAATGAGTACGAACTACCAGCTCTTGGTGCCACCAACGTAGAGGATATTGGAGGAAGGGGAAAATCCATGGAGATGAAATCAGATATGTCGGGTCGTACATGAGATATTCCAGTTCGTTCAAAAATTTTACCGAATCTGCTGGATCGCGTGAGAGGCAATCCAAATCTTTGGTGATGAAAGTTAGTTTAATCATACGTTGAATTAATTGTTAACCAAACATAGGGGTTGTTTTGGGTCGTATTCTCTGAAGGATATTGAACGAATCTAGGCGTGAAGTGATTAAAAGGATAATTAACAAATAATTTCATGTTTTGATAGGTTGCACATAAATTATGCAGGGATCTTGCGATATAGAGGGGATAAAAGATAATTGATAGGTAGAAATTGGTAGTGGGTGAATTGGGTCCTTAATAGCCTCATAGAAAGATTTGAGAGGGTCTTGTAGAATTTGAAGTCGGATGTGGCAATTGGACAAACGAATGTTCAATTGGAGGTTGTTTCATATTTAATATAGTAGTTAACTTTCCAGTGTGGTACCATATAGCCTTGTTTGTCTGGGTAACCTTTGTCTACTAAGTAATATCTACATGTAAAACAATGAAGAAGTTTTAGTGTGACATTAAAATAAAGATTAAGGTCAAATATTATGAGCGAATAAAAAGTTACCCGATGGAGGATGCGGGAAGTTCAGGGTTAGGGTTTTCATGGCATGGTTGAACACTCGCGCGTCATGAGCACTACCTTCCCAACAAGTAGAAATAAATGTGAAATACATGTCTAAGTCGCATAAAGCCATTACATTGAAGGAGTAATATTTCTTTCGTCCAAAATATGGAATTTACTCTGCCTCAGGTATAGACGCGTCCATATGGACCGCATCAATACACCCTATAACATTCTTGAAAACATTGTATCTCTCTTGCGATTGGATTTTTTATGGAACTGTTGTAAAATTCTGATCCCGAAGTTCAATAAACAGTGCGTACAAACCCGTTGTAATTTTTTTTCCTACCAACTAGAGACTCAAGTACAAGAGATCCTATTAATTGTGTCTCCAGATCTCAGGAAACGCTCACATACATCCCTATTTGACACTCCCACTGCAATCGTAGAGAAAAATCCCAACCTTCTCTAGAATGGTCATATTTTTTGAAGACTTTAGCCCGTAATTCTCCTCTGACTCATAACACAAGATAATGAAAACGTGTCTTTCCATTCGAAATGCATTCATACAACGTACATATGATTATGAATCCATAATATCCCTCATTCACATAAATCCCATGTAGTTAGAATTAGAAAAAGGAATTTTATGGACGAACCTCATGTAATATGCATCAGCAAGCCGTATCTCTGTCTCCAACAACAACTATAGCCGAGGGTCCCACTTCTTGATCTCCTTCATTCTCTTTAACTCATGCAAAGCTTGGTATTCTTCATCTATAACTGCATTAATTAACGACTATTATAAAAGATCAAGAAAAATAATGAATTTCAAATGTAATGCATATCAGAAGATACACAAATACATCATACATACACGTAATACGGTTCATACATATATCAAGAAATAAATACTCAGCAACAAATAGTGTTTTATCATACAGAAGTGCAGAAAAAACACATAAAACCAACAATCGCAAACCCTAAACGAACAACATAGGACATAAAGGAAACCCTAAACGAACAACAAAGCCATAAACCAACACCGCGAACCCTTCCTACAGAAATCGGATCATTTAGAAAGTATAAGCCTCATCAGCTCATACTCATGTATGAGCCATGCAACCTTGTCCCCAACGTCTTCAATAATCATGAATATTTGACGTCTATCGTCCTTTGATAGCTCAATTACTAGATAGTACCAGATGTTTGATCGTCGCTCCAGAAGACGATCAATAACTAGCCTCATCAACTCCTTAAACGCATCATTAAATTCTGTTGTTTGAGTAGCAGTGTTTGAACTTCCAATATCTCAACTCATAAGAGACAACATCTGCTTACTCGTTTCTCCAACTAATGCCAGATTTTCTTGGTAGGCGGCAGCTGTGGGACCTAGCTTTCTTCTTCTCTTGTTCACATTTGGGGCTTGAGTGGATTTAGTGGTGCTCTTTCCCTTGGACTGTGGTGGTGGTAGCATTTGCAGCGATTGTTGGGTGTTCTCCTACATTGCATCTTTCTCCATTTGCCGCTCTAGGGAATCCTACGAGTTTACTACAACATCAGGTGACGTACTCACCTTCAGCCACAAAGGCTAGAATAGAATCAGCGTCCATAGACGGTGCAATAATGTGCTTGTCAGTTGCAACTATTTACCCAAAGACATCATCCCACAAATCATTCATCTCAACTATGGGTGCTTTCTTTTTGAACTGGTAAAAATCTTCCTGCAAAACAAAAACATAAAACAAAAAAAATAACATACATTAATATTCGTAACAATATTACTGTTGAAATATTTGAAATTATATTATTGTATACGTACCCCCTTTTGTCTATCCCACCATGCAACATCAGTGGTGATTCAACTAGTCTCATGGTCCCACCCTTCGCCAGTGACATTGTACCTTAAGTTTGTCCATGAACTCCATTTTGACTTGGGATGACAAAAAATTTTCTTTCCTACTTTGACTGATACACTATTTCCCGTTCTTTTCTCAAACTCTTCACAAATTAAAGGCCAAGCAAGTGTACCGTATCCTTTTTTCGATTGAAATTCCTTTATCACTTTCAAAAAACTAAAAGTTAAACCGTAAATGCCTTCTCCTTGTCCTTTCCATTTGCCTGACTACTTCTGACCATCTACTCGTTCATTACAATTTATCAAATCAATAAACAATCATTCAATGCCTCTTTTATTTCTATCTACTTGGTGAAATGCTAATGTTCAGTAAAACCCTTCACCCAACAACACAAATACTAACCACTCTAATCTAAATAATTAGTTCAACTTGTTTGTTTATTTATTTTTATTTATGCATAAACACCAATCAAGACAAGAATCCAAGAGTTAATTGTTATGCATCGAGCCATATCAATTCAAAACAAACTCATACAACAAGCAAGGAATAAAAAGGACATGAAAATGTAAGCAAACTCATACAACAAGCAAGTTCTTTTCAAAAGATTGTACAAATAAAGTTGTCAAGATAGTTAAGTATATTTGTTGAACTCTTGTCAAACAAATAACCAAATCGGATCATTAAGGGAGTAGGAACTACCAACTTTGGAGCAGGAACACCAAGAAAAATATAAAATGTTATGTCACTTTGTTTTGAATAGTGTCATCGTGTTAAGCTATATGATGATGAGGAATGATGCACAGTTCACTAGTCATATCCAAGTATCACAAGATTTTGGAGTCATCACTTTAGAACTAGAGAGAGCAACCTTGGTGCACCAAAGGATCAATGACAAAGGAGCTAGTTTCTATGTAGCATGTATGTAAGAACAAGATCTACAAAGTTTTGTTTCGTCACATCTTAAGTCGTACAAGAATATATTTTTTCACACATGAAGATCAAACAAGCTTTAAGCTTCATTTTTCACTACAGATTAATAAAATATAAGTAAACCCACAAATTACTTAATCTACAAGTGAACCTTAAGCTGAATTCCGTGGATTAAATATAAGTAAATGATGAGATTCGAAGGCTCGGGTCTCCTTTGATGCCGGATCGTGGTCGAAGGGTGTCGGACTCCGTCTCTTGCATAGTCGGATAAGCGAAGGCTTCCAACGTGATGATAGCCAACGAATGCTCACGGTCTTGAATGTGATCGAGATTGCACGGGCAAAGGCGAGATCAATGTGACAAACTCGCGGGATCAATCCAACGTGATGGATCGATGAGTTAGTCGAACGTGATCGACTAGTTCTTTTGATAGAAACGAACAAGTGTTTGATGTTGAAGGCTTAAGGGGAGGAGATGATCTCAACTGCAAGGCTTAAGCTCTAATTTCAACGTAGGGAATAATAACAAGGGGCGAGGCATTATATAGCCTCGCAAGTTGGGCCATGGGCTTTATTTGACCTAATGGGCCGGCCCTCTTAAGCATAAGAGGAGCACACGCCCGAAATGGAAACCAACTATAAATAGAAAGTACTAATAACAAACATACTAAATATAGTAAATGATCAAAAGTGGCAACATGCCAAAACGGAAAGTACTAGAATAATAGAAATGTTAAAACGAGAAATATAAGCAGCACCAAGGGGGACGCCAAGGTCGCGGTCTCCATGGTCGCGTTGTCGTGCGATCGTCGAGCTGGTTAGTACACATCAGTAAACCCACAGATTAATTAATCTACAAGCTTGTTGAACATCTTTCCGATTCACCAATGTCACCATTTTCAACATTCAGCTTCATTTATCACTACACCAAGATGAATTGTGAGATGATAGGGAATGTTGCTATTACCATCGAAGTGGTAGCTTGTACTGGAGATGGAGTAGTGGAGATTTCTGGGAGCTGATGCTCGTAGATCGTGCTCGTCGTAGAAGCATCTCGTGCTGAAGATGGATTAGTGGAGATGGAGGATGAAGCTCGTCCACTACAACGAAGTTGCCATTCAGAGATAGAGGAGGCAGAAGAAGAAGGAGACCACGCTCATCCACTAGTACGACAAGAAGGAGGCTGAAAGAAGAAGTAGATGGAGAGGAGAAGGAGGCGGGAGGCAAAAGAGATAGGGAGGAGGAGGTGGGAGGCATATTTGAGGAAGAAGGACGTGGGGAGGAGATGGGCTAGAGGTGGCAGGAGGCAGATGTGAAGAAGAAGGATGTGGGGAGGTTAACATAGAAAAAAATTGGGGTTACATTTTGGGTTATGTGCAATTCACGTGATAGCCCAAAAAAATCATATAGGGGTAATTATGTAATTTATTGCTAAATTTCAGCCCTGATAAGTCACCGTTACCGAACAGACAATTCCAGCTTAAGCTCTCATAGTCAGCTTCAGCCTCAGCTTAATTCAATCCCTAGGTTAAAATTATTTCATTCAGCTTTATCCCAATTCAACACCTACCTCAGCTTTTGCCCCAATAAGTTTTAGTCATACCGAACAAACCCTTAAATGTGAATTTGGACATGCCGACATATGTTGGCCTAAAAAGCTAATGGGCCCACTATGATGTGTTTTGATTCTTCGAATTGCCTATGGAGTCGGATTGTGGTCAAGAAGCCTCACAACTCGTCTTCACAGTGTCGCTTGAGGGGGATAATTGACGCCTTCCAAGGAAATGGATGCCGCCAACACTCTTGCGCTCGAAGGGGCTTCGAGGAGGGGCGAGTGGATTCGATCGCAAAGGGAATGCAATCGGAGGTTGAACCACGTGGTGGCTTAGTTGGATCGAATGGAACAAAAGTGACACCTAGAGATTATTAGAGGAGAAACTCAACTTCACTAATAATCTCAAGCTAAACGTAACCACAAATAGAAGCCAAGAGTTAGCTTAAATATGTGTAAGTGCTCGGCCATGGGCAAAGACTAATGGGCCGATGTCCACCACATGTGAACCATACGCACCCAAAATAGCAAAGCTAAAAAATAGAAATTACTAATACAGGAAATTAACCTCAAAACATAAAGTTTCCAAATGTTCAATCAAATAACCTTAAAATGACAAAACATGGGCTCAAAGCCTCGCGGCAAGGCTGCCACGAGAGGCGTGTTGCGCGGCGCTGTGTGGGGGCATGCTAGGGCGTGCTGCGAAGCGCACTAGCTAAAGGTTGTCAAAGGTTGCCAATGATGAGTGCCAAACACCCATCCATAAGGACATTCAAGGCCCGGTGACTAGGGCCCGAGCCTGAGTCATGGCACAAGCCCTCAACGCCCTAGTCCACCGTGCACTCACAAGCCCAAGCGCTGGAAAACCACCAACCCAAGGGACAAGCTCACTCGTGTGCCTCACTTCGGAGTAGCTATGGCGCCAACGCCTCTATGCTACGCCAATCAAGCACCCGGTGCTTCGACTCCAAGGCATCTAGGCGCGCGCCTCCCACCAAGCCTTAGGGCTTTTATCCCTCTTTCCTCTTTTGTTAATTAAGTCTTGCATTTCCTTTTATTTGGTGGGACATGTGGACCCATTTTTCAATGGCTCCTAGTCCACCCAACAACCCTAGACTATTTAAACCTTATGTTGTCTTCTTTGCAAACTAGTTGAAGAATTAAAAAATGGAACTTTCCCTTAGGTTGAGTATATCTCCCTAAGGCTCTCCACTTCTTCTATCAACTCCAAGCTTCCAAATCTTCTCATCTTTCCACAAGGCAAATCACTCAAAATTGGTCGATCCAAGTCCAACGAAACAAGGAACCTCTAAAAGAGGTTCCCTTGGCCTTGAAGCTCGAGAGCCGCCGGCCCTCCTTGCCTCGCCACCGGTCGTGTCCCTCCTCGGCAGCCCTCGGCTCTTCCTCTTTCCTCTCGGCCGTGGCCCTCTCTCAATCTCCATTGGAGGCTAAACAAGCATAGGAGGAAAGGAGAAGGCAAGCTTGGTCACGATCTAGCATTCATTGGGAAGAAGAACCTCATTTTGGGGTTTGGTTCTCATCAATTGGTATCAAGAGCCAAGGACCAAGCTAAGTTTTTCTTTTCCTCTTTCAACTTCCGTTTTTGAGCTTATTTTCATAACTTGCATGAGTTCTCTTCTTGCTTCCATGTTGACCATGTGTTCATGCTCATTTCCTCTCTAGCTAGCTTCAATTTTTTCTTGTTTCTTCATGTTTTTGTGTTCGGTTGTTCATGCTCGGTTTTTCCTTGTTTCCATGCCTTTTTTCTTGTTTCCAGGCTAGTTTAGTGTTTATTTTAGTGCCTTGTTCATCCCCCCAAACCCACCCTCAAAAACCACAAAACAATTAGCTATTCGCCGCCCACCATCACTGTCGGCGACCGGACCACCGCGTCTGCCGCCTTACCACCACCATGCACCACCCATCCAGCCTCCACGCCCCCTTCCATTGTCGGCCATAGTCCTTTCCCCTTGTTTGTTTAATTTGAATCCCTTAAAGTGTGCATGTGACTTGGGTATTTTTGGCAAAGGCCAAAGGTGCTCTCTTTCTTGGCATTTTTTGTTGTCTTAGGTTGTTTGGGTAAATGCCAAATTTGACTCTTGGCTGATTTGTGTGGGTTAGAGTTCTTGAAAGCTTTCTCTTTGTGGGCTTCAAAAAGTGAAGTATCATTAGTGGCAAGTCAACAACTCTCTTTCCCTCTTCTCCTCCTTGTCCCACACACAAAAAGGGACATTGTCTTCAAAGAAACCCTTGGTCCCGACCCTAAGTGAAATTCAAGGGTATTTGTTGTGGACCCACCTTCTCTCTAGTTACATGTCATCCATTTGGACCTTGCTCTTCCATTTTTAGAAAAAGCCTCACTCGAATCAAGAGGCCAAGAAAAAAAGGCAAAAGGCCCATCAACTAAAAAAAAATTAGAAAAATCGGAATAAAAAAAAAAGGTCCACTCAAATTTTCCTTTTTCTTTCCTTCTTGGTTGGGCCACATTCTTTGGTGGGCTCTCTCACTCCCCTTGGCACCATGGGCCACTAAACCTATCTCTCCATATTCCTCTATGTTGCTTGTCACCACAATCCACTTCTCCTTGGGCCCATAGGGTGGCCGAATTATTCTCTTATCTAGGCTTGTCATCCATAGTCATTTTCGACATTCTCTCATCTAGTCTAAGTCATCCAATTGGGCCTTGCTTGGAAGTGCCTTAACCCGCCCCATGTCCTCAAGTCACACGCCCTTGGCCAACCATTACCTCTTACTTGAGCCTAATTTTTGCTACTTGTGATTGCCTTGGCCTTAGTTCTTTTTCTTCCTTTACTTGCTTGGCTTCACTTAGTGCCTTTGGAACTTGTTACTTGGTTTGCCTTGTGTCTTTGTAGGTGAGGCCTATATGGAAGACCAATTGGAGGCCGACATCCGGAGCCCTCGGAGCTCCTCGCCCACACTCTCCCCATACTCCTTTGAGGAGCGACTTGCCGAGGAACGTCGCCGTGCGGATGAATATGCAGCCTCCTTACACACCGTCCACGCCGAGTTGGCTCGGCTGCGGCACGGGAAGGAGGTCGGCGCCTCCAACGCAGCCGCCATTGAACCCGGCATGGCCAGCCTGTCCACGGCTTCTCCCACCGCCGCACCACCTCCGGCGCCTCCCCTACCCGCGCCAATTGCCACCAGTGCATCTTCCCGCTGCCCCATGGAGCAACCACTAGATCACCCGACGCGTGACCGGGGCAAGGGCCCAATGTACCCATCCCCAACTTCGGAGGGTCGGGCCTTAGTTGAGCGCTTACCACCACCATGGGAGCCATCCTTTTATGGCCAGCCGCCGACGCGCAAGTACTACCGCGGCTAGCATGATGCTCGGCCGCTGCCGGGCCGACATCTCCACCACTCCGCAGCCGCCTTGCATGGTGCATCCTTGTCGCGCGCCGCCTGAGCAACCACCACCAATGAGGCTCCTAACCCTCGTTATGGCTATGGAAGCCTTAAGGCTTTTGATGACGAAGATGACGCCTATGGAGACCATGAGGCGAATGATGACCTTGATGAGGTCTTCCATGAAACCATGGAGAAGGATCCTTTGGCCGATTTCCTCCCATGAAAGTCTGACCGTGTCCAAGGCCGCCACGGTCGCGGGCCGCCCACTTGATCACCACGACCCATATTGGTTGCCTCCACCGCAGCTGGCTCTCCGCGGCCGTGGGCACCGCCCCGCACCAACACTATGAGCGGCGTGACCACGTGGAGGCTCCACAACACTTTGGCCAACGCCAGGAGATCAAGGTCAAGATTGAGCCGTTTGAAGGCAAATATGATGCGGCCAAGTTTCTTGATTGGAAGCAAGCCACGGAATACGCTCTCAACCATTTCCGTTATAAAGATTATGAGCGGGTTGAAATCACCATAATGCAATTCACTGGCCTTGCCCGTGCATGGTGGTTCCGGTTCACCACCGAGAGAGAGAGGCGCCGCTTACCTCCGCTTGTGTCTTGGAATCAACTTGTTCATGTCATGACCAAGCGGTATGTGCCGGAGGACTATCTTGAACACATGTGCCTCCAAATTGCGCTAGCACGCCAAGGGACCCGAATGCCCTAGAGTTCTTTTCCGAGCTCGAAGAGCTCATCCACAAGGCCGACGTGTCCACCACCCCCGCTTCTCTCCGTACCATGTTCCTCTGCGGTCTTGACATTGAGGTTCGAGAGCCTTTGATCTTGCTCCCCATCCGAGATATCAATACCCTCACTCATACCGCCATGGAAATTTACAACCAACTCCAACGGAAGAAGAGGGCCGCTTGGGCCCGCACGCAGCCGCCGAGGTTTCTGTTAGCCCATGGTGCCTCTATTGCTCCTCCCTCGGCCAACTGAGCAGCCGTGCCGCCGCGCCCCGTTCCAGCCGCCCCAACCGGCGTAGCCCGCTTGGCCGTCCCACCTCGCGGCCCCGCTACCGGCGCCCGCACCCCGGCCCCCAACGCCGAGAGGGAAAGCGATCAGGCTTGCTTCAAGTGTGGTGGCCAAGGCCATCTCTAACGGGATTGCCCGAACAACAAGCGCATCTTGTTCACCTCCCAAGGCGAATATGAGTCCTTCGAAGATGATGATGAGGGCCCGGAGGAGGAAGACCTTGTAGCCACCGAGGAGGCTCCCTACGAAGACTTTGATTGTGCCCCCTTGGAACATGGCGCCGGGACACCGCTTGGCCTCGTGGCACGCCGAGTTCTTTCGGCCCGAGAGGTTGACATCCGAGATAAAAGAGAGAATCTCTTCCATACGTGATGTCTCATGAGCTCCGCTTCCTTGAGCGTGATCATTGATGGAGGCTCTTGCGCCAACATAGTCAACGAGCGAGTGGTCAAGCACTTCAATCTCAACACCACTCCCCACCCTCAACCATATAGCCTTCAATGGCTATCCGAAGGTAAAGGTGATGTGGTATCAAGGCAATGCCACATCACTTTCTCTATTGGGCATTATGTTGATAAAATTCTTTGTGATGTTATTTCTATGGATACTACTCACCTTTTGCTAGGTAGGCCTTGGCAATTTGATCGAAGGGTGATCCATGATGGCTTCCTCAACACCTTTGTGTTTGTCCATGGAGGGAAGCGAATCACCCTTTTGCCCATGTCCCCCCGGGAAATCCTTGAAGATCAAGTGGAGCGCAATCGCCTAAAGGTCTTGCAGGCATACCCGGACACGGCACCGCAGCCCGTGGATGGGACCACCGAAGCCACCCGCGCGTTGGCCCCTCAATGCCAAGGCAAGGGTGAGTGCGCGGCCAACTCCACCGGCGCGCTCACCAACGGCCCGACAGCCGCCTACACATACGCGGCGCTCGGGTCATCGGCCACACCGGCGAGCTCTGCCTCGGCGCCACAACGCCCGTGCAAGGGTGGCCATGCAGCCGCCGGTGCCCAGCCACCGTTTGGCGCGGCCACCACCGGCACGGTCTCCACCACCCCCAACGCGATGCCCGTGTTGACAGCACCTCCCGCAGCCACGCGTCGTAGCCTGCCAGCCCTCCAAGGGCGATGTGAGCCACGCCTTCTCTTGGCCTGCCAACGCCACCTCACATCGGTGCTCCAAGGCCGCCAGCCGTGTTTCCTTATAGTTCCCCGTCGTTGCCTCACCGCAAAGGAGGATGACTCCTCTTTTCCGCCTTGCATCTTGGCCGTGTTGGCGGAGTTAGCCGACGTGACGCCGGCCGAGCTTTCGGTTGCGCGGGATCGAGCACCAAATTGACTTGGTCCCAAGCACTTCACTTCCAAACCGGGCTGCCTACCGAGCTAGCCCCGAGGAGACCTCCGAGCTTCAAAAGCAAGTCCAAGAGCTCATGGACAAACACCATGTCCGGGAGAGTCTTAGCCCTTGCGCGGTCCCGGCACTCCTTGTGCCCAAGAAGGATGGCTCTTGGCGTATGTGTGTGGATTGCCGAGCCATCAACCAAATCACCATCAAGTACCGCCACCCCATTCCGAGGCTTGATGATATGCTTGATGAGCTTCATGGTGCCATCTTCTTCTCTAAGGTGGATCTCAAGAGTGGATATCATCAAATCCGCATGAGAGAGGGTGATGAGTAGAAGACCGCTTTCAAGACAAAGTATGGCTTATATGAGTGGCTAGTCATGCCATTTGGGCTCACCAACGCCCCTAGCACCTTCATGCGCCTCATGAACCATGTCATGAGGGCCTACTTGGGCAAGTTCGTGGTGGTCTACTTCGATGACATCCTCATCTATAGCAAGACCTTGGAGGATCACACGGCACACTTGCGGGCTGTTTTTGAGTGCCTACGCAAGGAGAAGATTTACGCCAACCTTGCCAAGTGCACATTTTGTGCCCCCTCCACCACTTTCCTTGGCTACATGGTGGGCAAAGAGGGGTTGTGCGTTGATGATGAGAAGGTGCGCGCAATCAAGGAGTGGCCACGCCCCACCACCGCCACCATGGTGAGATCCTTCCTCGGCCTTGACGGCTTCTATAGGCATTTTGTCCGTGATTTTAGCACCATTGCAGCCCCATTGCATGAATTTACCAAGAAAGGTGCTGAAGTTGATTGGAAGGACAAGCATGAAGCCGCCTTCAACTTGCTCAAGGAGCGATTGTGCAATGTGATCAGTGCTATTTTGTAGCACATTTCTAGGGATTATTACCAGGTTTGAGGCGCCATTTGGTGGGATTTTATGCACAATTGGAGATTATGGAGTTGGAGCAGAGAAGTGTGGTTTTGGTGGTCTGGAGGAGCTGATTGGAGACATCCAGAAGAAGAGAAATTGACCACCTGAGGAGACAAGCAAGATCCATGAAGAAACCACGTGAGAAGGTGGTGAAGTGAAGAAATCGCGACCAAGACGCGAGGAGCAGAAGGCCGCGGCAAGATTTCTGAAGGAGATGGGCGATAGCGAAGAGGCCGCGACCGCGGCCCGCGGCCGAATTATCGTAAATTAATTATGCACTTTGAGAGCAAACCGCGACCGCGACCATCAGCGGGAGTCAGCCCGACGCACTCTGAACTTCTGTTTTCTTTTTCTGTTTTTCCTTTTTCGTTGTTTTATTTAATTCCGAATATTAGTATTTTTCCTTTTTAGGGATGAGGTTTGTGATCTTGGGCTTTAGGTTAACTTATTTAACCTAACTCTCACAACCTCCATTCGGGATCCCATATGAACCCCGAATTATCGTATGTTCAGTATTCAGAGTTTTTCCCTTTCAACAATTATGTCTTTCAGTACTATGAGTAGCTAAGCACCCATTGCTTAGCCCGGCATATGAAGATTTTTCTATGGTTTGATTGCGAGGTTAATTCTCTATTTCCTATTTCCTTTGGGTTTATATCTTTCTTCTTGCACTTATTCATATGGATTGTTATTGATTTGACTAGACTGATCACCTAGTTAGGTTTAGTAATTATCTATTGCTAGGGTTTGGAATTGACCGGTCGGTGATTCCTTATCTAGAGTAGCATCCATAATTATCTAGGACTGGTAGGACTAGATTATTATGAAAGAAGATTGATTGCATGTTAAATTATTGCGGATTGTGATTATTTGACATGTATCCTGGTTTGATCCTATGCCCAATGCTATTATTGTTCTAAATCTTGATTGTTTCTTGTGCGTTCAATAATAAGAGTTGCTAGGACTGGTAGGACTAGTAACTATACAAGAATAGGGACAGGAATAAACAAAGGAAAGGAATAGAGAGAACCTAGGACCAATCTACCATAGGAAAAGTGGATCTTGTTTGGCTAAGTGTTTTCCCACATTTGATTACACTCTTTGCTTATTTGCTTTGTTTACTTTCTTGATTACAAAACCAACCAAAAACTCCCCCCTCTTGTTACTATTGCATGCGAACAACACATAGATTAATCCCTTCCTCCATGTGGATTCGATCCTTACTTGCCCTAACTACTTGTTTAGGTTTGTCTAGGATTATTTTGATTTAGTGGTATACGACAATCGCTTGTCACAATGCCCCGCTTCTTCAACTCCCCGATTTCTCCAAAGTCTTTGAAGTGGAATGTGATGCCTCCAACATCAGCATTGGCGGAGTGCTTCTCCAAGACCGCCGCTCCATCGCGTACTTTAGTGAGAAACTCTCGGGCGCCTCCCTCAACTACCCCACGTACAACAAGGAACTCTATTCCTTGATCCGGGTGCTCAAAACATGGCAACATTATTTGTGGCCAAAGAAATTCATCATTCACTCGGATCATGAGGCTCTTGCTTATTTGAAGAGACAAGCTCATCTTGGTCAGCGCCATGCTAGGTGGGTGGAGTTTATGGAGACATTTCCCTATGTGGTGAAGCACAAGAAAGGCCAAGACAATGTGGTGGCCGATGCTCTCTCCCGGAGGTATACTCTTCTTTCTCATCTTGATGCTAAAGTTGTGGGTTTTTCTATGCTTAAATCCCTTTATTCGCAAGACCCTTTCTTTAGCCACATTGTTGAGGAGTGTTTCCGCCGAGGCGAGTTTGAGAGTTATTTTATGGATGAGGGTTACCTGTACCGAGCCGGAAAATTGTGCATCCCTTGCTCTTCCATTAGGCAACTTTTGATTAAGGAAGCACAAGAGAGTCGTGGTCACTTTGGTGTGGCCAAGACACTCGCAATGGAAGAGCAAAGGATGCACAATTTTCAAGGCTTGCATTACTTGCCATCATGCCAATTCTAGGACCCAATCCCATGGCCTCTACACTCCATTACCCATCCCCTCGACCCCTTGGGAGGACATCTCCATGGACTTCATAACTGGATTGTCAACTTCTAAGAAGGGAAGGGATTTCATATTTGTGGTGGTTTATAGGTTCTCCAAAATGGCACATTTTATATCTTGCAAGACCACCAATAATGCTTCGGAAATTGCCTCCCTCTTCTTTGATCATGTGGTCAAGTTATATGGAATCCCTAGGACTATAGTGTCGGATCGGGACCCTAAGTTTGTAGGGCACTTTTGGAGGACTTTGTGGGGCAAATTAGGCACCAACCTCTTGTTTTCTATTAGTTGCCACCCCCAAACGGATGGGAAAACCGAGGTCACCAACCACACCTTAGGATCCTTGCTTAGGGCCGTCCTTAGGGCCAACCCACGCAAGTGGGAGGACATACTCTCGTATGTTGAGTTTGTGTATAATAGGTCCATGCATACGGCGACCAAGCTCACACCATTTGAAGTGGTCTACGGCCCGAACCCCATCACTCATCTCGACATGGTGCCGCATCCATTGGGCAATACCGAGCACCTATAAGGCGCCAAGCGCGCCGACTTCATCCGCGAGCTGCACGAGCGCACCCAGGCCCAACTAGAGCGTCGATCCGCACAATATGAGGCCCATGCCAACAAAGGTCGGCGCCGCGTTGTCTTTTCCCCGGGCAACCTTGTGTGGGTCCATTTGCGCAAGGAGAGGTTCAAGGATCACCGCAAATCCAAGCTCAATCCCCGCGGTGATGGTCCTTTCCGCATACTCCGCCGCTTTGGTGACAATGCCTATGAGATCGATCTTCCGGACAAGTATAGTGCCCACCCTACCTTCAATGTGGTCGGCCTTTCCCCTTATGTGCCTTTGGAGTTCGATGAAGAATTGGGGACAATTCTCCCTCAAAAAGGGGAGAGTGATGAGTGCCAAACACCCATCCACAAGGACATTCAAGGCCCGGTGACTAGGGCCCGAGCCCGAGCCATGGCACAAGCCCTCAACGCCCTAGTCCACCGTGCACTCACAAGCCCAAGCGGCGGAGAACCACCAACCCAAGGGACAAGCTATGGCGCCAATGCCTCTATGCCACGACAATCAAGCACCTGGTGCTTCGACTCCAAGGCATCTAAGCATGCGCCTCCCACCAATCCTTAGGGATTTTATCCCTATTTCCTCTTTTGTTAATTAAGTCTTGCATTTCCTTTTATTTGGTGGGATGTAATGGCTCCTAGTCCACCCAACAACCCTAGACTATTTAAACCTTATGTTGTCTTCTTTGCAAACTAGTTGAAGAATTAAAAAGTGGAACTTTTCCTTAGGTTGAGTATATCTCCCTAAGGCTCTCCACTTCTTCTATCAAATTCAAGCTTCCAAATCTTCACATCTCTTCCTCTTAATCTCATCTTCTCAAAAGGCAAATCACTCAAATCGGTCGATCCAAGTCCAACAAGCCAAGGAACCTCTAAAGGAGGTTCCCTTGACCTTGAAGCTCGAGAGCCGCCGACCCTCCTTGCCTCGCTGCCGGTCGTGTCCCTCCTTGGCAGCCCTCGGCTCTTCCTCTTTCCTCTCGGCCGTGGCCCTCTCTCAATCTCCATTGGAGACTAAACAAACATAGGAGGGAAGGAGAAGGCAAGCTTGGTCACGATCTAGCATTCATTGGGAAGAAGAACATCATCTTGGGGTTTGGTTCTTATCAGCCAATGTCACGATGGCGGTGGATGTAACATTCGTTCCATTGCAAGTGAATGCCCTAGAGATGATGCTCTGAATGGCGTGCACGATGGCGCGAATGCGGGCTCAGTGAATGGTCAGGTGGACCTAAGGCTTATTGATGCATACTGACCATCCCGTAGATCGGGCGACAGCGCGACCATGGAGACCGCGACCTTGGCATCCCCTTGGTGTTTCTTTTATTTCCTGTTTTAGCATTTCTATAATTCTAGTACTTTTCGTTTTGGCATTTGCCACTTTTGATCATTTACTATATTTAGTATGTTTATTTTTAGTACTTTCTATTTATAGTTGGTTTTTATTTCATGCATGTGATCCTCTTATGCTTAAAAGGGCCGACCCATTAGGTCAAATAAGGCCCATGGCCCAACTTGCGAGGCTATATAATGCCTCGCCCTTTGTCATTATTCCATACGTTGAAATTAGAGCTTAAGCCTTGCAGTTGAGATCATCTCCTCATCTTTAGCCTTCGATGTCAAACACTTGTTCGTTTCTATGAAAAGCACTAGTCGATCACGTTCGACTAACTCATCGATCCATCACGTTAGATTGATCCTGTGAGTTCGTCACATTGATCTCGCCTTTTCCCGCACAACCTCGATCACGTTCGAGACTGTGAGCATTTGTTGGCTATCATCACGTTGGAAGCCTTCGCTTATCCAGTTACGCAAGAGACATAGACCGACACCCTTCGACCACGATCCGTAATCAAAAGAGACATGAGCCTTCAGATCTCATCAATTGATATCTAGAGTCCAGCGGTTTAAGGTGTAGTTTTCCATCTCTTTTATTTCTCTCTATCTCTCGCCAAACCCACGCCCACCATCGTTCACAACCGTACCTTGATTTGCAACTTCCATTGCAAATTTCTTTAACCCTCAAGCACCACCTTGTCCACGGCCACCAAGAAAAACGCATCAAAAAAAAAAAAAGCAGGAAATCCATACCAACCCTTCATTCACGGCAAATCACCAAAATCCCACCAAAAACAAATTCATTCAAACCCAATTCTTTTCTATCCAAAACCGTAGCCACCTTGTCATCCAGTCACATTCAATTTCCTTATTCATTCACCTCTTCAATTCCTAGTCAAACTTGCCCAAAAATAAAACAAAATATTAAAAAAAAAGATTATCGTCAATCACACAAAATTAGCCTCTAGCTTTGACTTTTCAAAGTCCATTCCACAAATTTAGTCCACAAATCTTGACCAAAATATTCTCCAAATTCCACGATTAAGGCTCTTTGACTTTTCAAATTGGAAAGTCACATATATCTCTCTCCCTCCCAACCCAATCAAAAAAAAGAAGAGAAAAGAAAAAGAAAACAAGCCAAAATTAGCTTCCAATAATATCGGCTATCTCCAAAAAAAATCAATTAGCCAAATCCCATCCCCATGATTTCCGCCAATCACTTAAATCTGCCCCTTTTTCAAACCGAGTGTACAACCCATGACTTGTCGACGCTCTGACTGGCGTCCACCCAAGCACTTTTGCCTCGACAACCATCACGTGGTCCGGACCGACACACGATTGCGCCGTCGGCGCTTTGCAGGTTATGACAACTCCGAAGAGTTTGTGGAGTGGGCCCAACATATGGCTTCCTACGTTAGCCATCGGGACTACGATGAGGTAGAGCAATGCAACGTCGCCTCCGAGTGCTTCACCGGCTACGCCCTCAAGTGGTGGGACCGGCATCAACAGAAGCGATGGAAACGTGGTTCGAATCCAGTCCTTTCTTGGGAGCAGCTGGTGTATGTCCTTACACTACGATTTTCCCAGGAGCTTGACGTCGAGGCTCACGCAGTGCGTACACGCCGACGGTCCCGGCCCGACTTGTGTCCCGCACCGAGCGCGCCCCAGCGCGCTCCCATGAGTACTACAACGCGCACCTCCCTGCATGCCCTTCAATGTGGTCGACAACGCCCATGACGATCACTTCGACTGCTTCACCGACTCCCACCGCAGCGCTAGTGCCAGTACCGACTGTAGCAACGGGCCGTTGAGATTGCCGAATTGAAGAAGCAAGTTGACCTTTTGCAAACCCTGCGTCGCACACCTCCTATAGTGCTCGCTCCTGCTCCGGCTCCTGTAGCATCCGCTCTCACACCAACGCCTCTAGCGCAGGATTCCCCTGTGCCTAGCAAGGCGCTCACGCCATTGCCTCAAGCGGCGATAGCCCCGGTGCTCAGCGCGGCACCCATGCAAGCATTCCTGCATACTTCCCCAATTATGCCTACTCTCAGTTGGATGCCTTGCACGAAGGTCGGCTCGGCTCCCAACGCCCTAATCGCACAGGCGCTCCCCGTGCCGCTCCCACCAGCCCCCTCGGTGCCTCTCTCACCACTTGGTGTCTTTAACGCACTGCCCTGCTCCAACATTGTCTATAGGAAGGGAACACGCGTCATGCTAACTCATCATCTATGCTCCCTCACACATACACACTCGAAGCGAGGACGCTTCGAATCTAAGGGTGGGAGAATGATGTGTACTGACCAGCTCGACGACCGCGCGACCATGGAGACCGCAACCTTGGCACCCCCTTGGTGTTTCTTATACTTCCCGTTTTAGCATTTCTATTATTCTAGTACTTTCCGTTTTGGCATGTTGCCACTTTTGATCATTTACTATATTTAGTATGTTTGTTTTTAGTACTTTCTTTTTATAGTTGGTTTTCATTTCGGACGTGTGCTCCTCTTATGCTTAAGAGGGCCGGCCCATTAGGTCAAATAAGGCCCATGGCCCAACTTGCGAGGCTATATAATGTCTCACCCCTTGTCATTATTCCTTACATTGAATTTAGACCTTAAGCCTTGCAGTTGAGATCATCTCCTCCCCTTATGCCTTCGAAGTCAAACACATGTTCGTTTCTATCAAAAGCACTAGTCAATCATGTTCGACTAACTCATCAATCCATCACATTGGATTGATCGTGCCAGTTCGTCACATTGATCTCGCCTTCGCCCGAGCAATCTCGTTCACGTTTGAGACCGTGACCGTTCGTTGGCTATCATCATGTTGGAAGCCTTTGCTTATCCGGTTACGCAAGAGACAGTGTCCGACACCCTTCGACCACGATCCGGCATCAAAGGAGACCCGAGCCTTCAGATCTCATTACTCATCATCTTCTCCCCATCCTTGTCCATCAAGGTCTAGGGCGCATCACTCTCCCCTTCTTGTCTGTGAATAGTCCTCGATTTGTCCACGTCTAGGTCTGGGGGGACGAAAGGAGAAATATCCGCCACATTGAATGTGGGGTGCACGCCATAATCTGGTGGAAGCTCTAGCTTGTAGGCATTGTCTCCATAATGCTCCAAGATGCGAAAAGGTCCATCGCCGCGAGGATAAAGGTTGGTGCGACACTTGGCGGGGAACCTTTACTTGCGCAAGTGGAGCCACACAAGGTCACTCGGCGCAAAATAAATGCGGCGTCGGCCCTTGTTGGCCTTGTGCTCATACTAGGCTGCACGACGCTCGAGTTACGCCTTGGTCTTCTGGTGGAGCGCGTTGATCATCTCAGCCCGGTTGGGGCCTTTGTTCTTCTCTGCATCACGCAAGGGATGGGGTGTCAAGTCCATGGACGTGAGCGTGTTCCTCCCATACACCACTTCGAATGGTGTTAATCTAGTAGTCTAGTGGGCATACGTGTTAAAAAAAAACTCAACACAAGAAAGTAAGTCTTCCAAACGGTGCAGGTTGGTCATAAGCATGGTGTTAAGCAGTGTCCCAATGGTCCGATTTGTCACCTCAGTCTGGCCATCGGTATGTGGGTGATATCTAGTGGAAAATAGAAGGTTAGTACCTAGCTTACTCCCACAATGTCCTCCAAAAATGACTCACAAATTTCACGTCCTGATCACTCACAATGGTATGTGGAATCCAATGTAATCTAACCACATGCTCAAAGAAAAGGGAAAAGGGTAGTTATGTCCGAAGCATTGTTAGTCATCCTATAAGGTATGAAGTGTGCCATCTTGGAGAAGCGATCTATAACCACAACTATCGAGTCCCTCCCCTTCTTAGACATAGGCAACCCCATCACAAAATCCATAGATAAATCCTTCTAGGGTGCCGAAGGAATGGGTAGGGGAGTATACAATCTAGGACTCGATCTAGCCTTGGCTCTATAGCAAGTCACACATCCTCTACAAAATCTTGTGACATGCTTGTCATGTGAGGCCAATAAAAGTGCTCTGTAAGGGCTGCTAGTGTCTTGGCAATGCCGAAGTGTCCACAGCCCTCATGTGCCTCCTAGATTTAAAGACGCCTAATAGAGGATTGGGGTATGAATAGCTTCCTCGCTCTAAACAGGTATCCCTCATCCACAAAATAGGTCTCAAAATCACTCTTGGACTTGTCTAAGGTGGTCTAAATGGTCCACCAAAGTCCGACTATACACCAAAATATCGTCCAAATAAACAGCAATAAAATTCCCCAAAAAATGTCTCAAAACATGATTCATGAGGCGCATAAAAGTACTTGGGGCGTAGGTCAGGCCTAATGGCACAATAAGCCACTCATAGAGTCCATACTCCGTCTTAAATGTCATCTTTCATTCATCGGCTTCTTTCATTTGAATTTGATGGTAGCCACTCTTGAGATCAATTTTGGAGAAGAGGGTAGCACCATGCAATTTTATGGCATGTCTTCCAAGCGGGGAATGGGGTGGCGGTATTTGACGGTGATTTGGTTGATAACAAGGCAGTCGACACACATCCTTCAAGTGCCAGCCTTCTTCGGCACCAAGATCATCGACACGACACATGGGCTCAAGCTTTCTCAAATGTAGCCCTTGTCCATCAACTCTTGAACTTGGCACTGCAATTCCTTTGTCTCCTCATGGATAGCATGGTATGTAGTGGGGTTGGGCAATGAAGCGTTGTGAATGAGGTCAATTTGATACTCAATGCCACGCAACGGCGGCAATCCCTCGGGTAAGTCCTTTGGCATGACATCCCTAAATTCCTAGAGAAGACATACACGGGGGTAAATCTACCAAGTTGGCATCACTAGAAAGACACACTTTAGGGACTAAAACGAAGCAAGGAGCGCGTCCCTGAATGGCTGGGGTGAGGTCCATGTGGCTGGGGTGCGGACAAATCTCTTCTGTCGGGTTTTAATAAATCAATGTTTTAGATCAGTCTTTTATTAAAAGAGGAAAATGGCACGGTCGTATTTTTCCCATATAATTCACATTTTCTTTAAGTAAAATCCATTAGCAAGCTTAAATTTTGTGTGCACTGGTGATATACTAAAATTTGCATCAATACTTAAACGAATATGCATTAGAGTTATAATAAAATGTGCACCGGAGTTTTTTAAGTCCTTACTTGGGGAAATAAATGAGTTTTTTAAATCTTATATTGAAATGAAGATGAATGTCAATCAGAATGAGAATTATAGGCCCATTGTGCTTTAATTTAAGCATCTTTGTTCATCAAAGAGTTATCTATTTGTACGTTATTGGTTTATTCGTATATGTGCATCATATTTTCCAATGTGTGTGCACCATATTTTCTTATGCCTATGCATCATATTCCATGTGTTTGTGCATTTTATTTTTATATATTTGTTTATCACAATACTCTAAGAATGTGGTTTTGTTGTAATATAAGTGTTCATGACATTCTAATGTCCTTTTTTGTGCATAACATTTATTACTATGTGCACCACATTTTATGTATTTGTTCATGAAAGGCTTATCTATTTGTATACCATAGCATTATACGTCTATGTGCTGATTTTTATGTGGTTTGTGCATCACATTCCAAGTGTTTGTGCATTACATTTTGATGTGTTTGTTAATCACAATACTTTTAGTATGTGCATTTGTTTTAATATAAAGTATGCATGTCATTCTAATGTGCTTGTTTATAAGAGTTATGTTATTATGTGCACCTCATTTAATGTGTTTGTGCAACACATTTTTCTTTGTTTGTGCAGCACATTCCCATGTACATGTGCATAACATCTATGTTATTATATGCACCACATTTGCAGATGGCAATTTCACCCACACCCAATGGAGATCTAAATAATCCGACCCAAAAAACGTGTGAAAATATGGGTCAAAATTGGGTTTTGGGTGATGGGCTGAGTCGGATTCGGGTGATTGCTTTCATCCACCCTGCTCGACGCGGAAAATACAATACATATATATATATATAACTTTTTTAAATCTAGAAAATCTAGGTATAAAAAGAAAATCATAAAATCACTAGTCCCTCTCACTACCTCTTCTCATTTCCCTCACTCGCCTCTTCAGCTCTTCACTTTTCCCCATCACCAAATCTCCATACGACCACTACGCTATTCTGCTTTTCTTCTGTTCTTAACTTCTCTATTTCCATGGCATCGCCTGCTTCTACTTGCTTGCTTATGTTCTTATGCTTATAAGCTCTTCGCCTCCTCTAGCTCGGAACAACTCAGCAGTGTCTCCTCCCATCCACGTCGTCGCCTCCGCAATGTCTCATCCCCTCAACGGCATCGCCTCTGCAACATCTTCTCCCCTCCACAACGTCGACTCGCCCCTCCTCTACTTAATGTCTCCTCCCAGCCTCGCCTTCGTGCTGCATTGCCAGTTTGCCACTTCATGCATGAGTAAATGAGTTTCTTCCCTTTTTTTAGTTGATTGGTCTTTTGGAAAGCCGAAAGCTAGATGTTTGATTTCCATTTCTAATATATTTGCTTTTCTTAAAGTTAATAACTTTTCCCATGAAACACGAGTTCACATATTGTATAATTTTATATAGAGTTGAACATATTGTTTTTTTTGGTAATTGAAGAGTTGTACATATTGATTTCCTGCATGAGTAACTGAATGTTGATACTCAAGAGTTGCATAGGGAAAAGAGAGAAGTTAGAGAACTAATGCAATCTTTAATGATATTCATTTCACTCGAATGAGTGAATGATTATAGGACTAAGCAATTAAATATTATAGGACTGCCATATTGGCATGGATGAAGATTTATTAAGTGACTACATTTAAAGAAATGTTGATTTATGGTTTGATATCGAGATTTGCTCGAATACGTCAACAACAACAAGATTCTAACTCAGTTTCGCAAAGATCGACAAACGCAAACTAAAGGAAAGTGAGAAAGAACACCAATGTTGTTGACGCGGTTTGGATAAACCTACTCCACGGAGCCACATGAGGGGAGACTCACCCCAAATGCACTATCGGAGGTAAAACAAGAAGTGTTGGTTACAAGAGAGCAAAGAGCAAACCAAACAAGGAAACGAAAGAGAACTCAGGAAACAAGCAGAGAAAACAGAAGACAAGGGAAAGGGATTCGGCCCCCTCTCAAGGCAGGTGAAGCTTGTAGACAACGACTTCGAGAACAGTGACCAAGGCATCCACCAAGAAACGCCGATGAAAAGACCACCGGAGATGTTTCACGATCTTCTTATCCTCTCTCTTTTTCTTTCTTTTCTCCCCCTCTCTCTCTCTCTCTGATTTGGAGTGGCACAGGAACAGATTTAAGTGCATAGTAGAACCATGGAAGCTTATAAATCTAGGTCAAAGAACGCGTCAAAAACATGTCATTTAGCTTAGCAAGAAGCAAGCCGCGTAAGGCTCATCAGGTGGAGCTCATCCAGCCAGGCCCAACTCGACATTTGGGCTTTTGGCCTAAGTAAAGCAGTAACATGTCCAAGCCTTCAAACCAGCGGCCTAGCCCAACTTCTCTGCTAAACCCGGTTTAGCCCAATCGAACCCGGTTTGTCGGTTTGCTCTTTAACTCCTCATCTTGCCATCCTAACACTTATTCTATTACAAGATTGGATTAAAATACAACAAATGCCCTCCTAATCCAAACTTTACATAGAAATACAAGCTCTACAACCCAACAATGCATAGGGGGATCCACTCTTGTCTGTTGTCGGCCCAAGCCCATATCTCAATGAACAACATCGATATGGAGGCTGTCCTTGCAAAACACAAATTTGTTAGAAGGGAAACTTTAGTGCCAAAGTCAATTGGATTAACATCACCAGCAATTTTCACCACTTTTATCTGCTGCTTTTCCACTTCATCACGTATGAAATGGAATCTGGCATCAATATGCTTAGTTCTCTCGTAATAAACATGGTCTTTGCAAAGATACAAAGCACTTTGGCTGTCCATGTTGAGAACTGGCACATATGTCTTATTCTCTATCTCATACAGTATACCTTTTAGCCATGAAGCCTCTTTATAGGCCTCTGTAGCAGCAATATATTCAGCCTCTATTGAAGATAAAGCCACTATTGACTATTGTTGGGATTTCTAGGAAATGCAGTTCCTAGCCCAAGTAAAGAAGTAAGAGGTAGTAGACTTACGATTGTCCTTATTACTGGCATAGTCTGAATCCATAAAGCCTTGTAGATCAGACCTTGAAGTATGTTCTATATAGGTAAGGCCCAATTTTCTAGTGCCAGAGATGTACTTTAGGACATATTTCATTGCAACCTAGTGTTTCTCACCTGGGTTTGACATATACCTGCTTAAGACACTTATAGCAAAGGCAACGTCGGGCCTACCACATAACATGGCATACATAACTAAACCTACATCAACATCATAAGGTACATTCTTCATCTTTTCAATGTCAGAAGCATAAGTCGGACAAATTTTCTTAGAGAGCTCAAGGTGCCCTCCTAAGGGTATAGGTGAGGGTTTAGCATGCAACATAGCAAATCTATCCAACACCTTATGCAAATAATCAGTTTGAGACAGCCTCATGAGTTTCTTATCCCTATCTCTTATAATTTTGACTCATATAAAATTTTGTACAGGACCAAGATCCTTCATGTCAAAATGCTTTTTAAGACCCACTTTAGTTCCAGTAATTGTAGCTTTAGAACTACTGATCAGAAGCATATCATTAGCATACAACAGGATGTAAATAGGAGCCCTAGTCTTCACAATTTTAATGTAGAGACATGTATCATATTTGCTTCTTATGAAGCCTAATGATCTCATGCAAGTGTCAAACTTGATATTCCACTGCCTAGGTGACTGCTTTACACCATATATAGATTTCTTTAACAGGCAAGCATGCTCAAGTTTTTCTTTATCTATAAAGCCCTTAGGTTGTTTCATGTATATGGTTTCATTCAAATCACCATGCAGGAAAACAGTTTTCACTTCCATCTGTTCAAGTTCCCAGTCAAACACAGATGTCATAGCAAGCAAGAGTTACATGGTTTTATACTTAACAACCGGAGCAAAAATGTCATTATAGTCAACACATTCTTTTTTGTGTAAAGCCTTTGGCAACAAGCCTAGCTTTGTATCTAGGTGGTTCCAAGTCATTATAGCCCCTTCTGTAAGTTTATAAATTCATTTACAGTCTATGAGTCCAACATTTGCAGGTTTAGGATCCAAAATCCAAGTGTTATTCACATGCATAGATTGTATCTCTTCATGCATAGCTTTTATCCATTCATTTGCACTAGAACATTTCACAACTTGTTCATAAGTTTCAAGAGTGAAGGTAGCAACCATATCAACAACAAGAAAGGCAAACTCGACAATATTAGCAGTGAACTTTCTATTAGGAATTCTTATCCTAGGTTCTTTGTCTCTTACTAATTGATAGTCAGCTAAATCATTCATATCAGATTCATGAGTGACATTATCATGCATATCAGGAGATCCAGCTGTAGAGTTAGAATGTTCACTTACTCCCCCACCTAATTGGTGAGGTTGCAGACCAGCATTTGTGAGTTCCTCGATATTTTCTTGTGTGTTTTCATTTGGTCCATCTTCAGAGGCATCTTCTGAGCCAGTGAAGTTCCCAGCAGAGGAGTGTCCAATGTCAAACTCCTCTTCAAACATGTTTTGGTGGTCATCAGGAACATAAAACTGTCCTAGGGGAACAACTATGCCACTTCTGTCTTCATTGGTACATGTACTCTCATTGGAAACATTTAGCTTATCTCTAAAATGAAATTCTTTTTCATTGATGGTTACATCTCGGGATGTTATTACTTTGTAGCCATGAGGCTGCACAAGTAGTAGTTTATATCCTTTGACACCTTCAGGGTAACCTAACATGACATACTTTTGGGCCCTAGGTTGCAGCTTTCCCCGTGAGATTTGGGAGTAAGCTGTGCAACCAAAAGGCCTTAAGTTTGCCATGATAGGCTTCTTTCTTGTCCACAATTCTTGTGGGGTTTTGAATTTTATAGTAGAGGAAGGAGATAGATTTATAAGGTAGGCAATAGTAACTACTACCTCTCCCCCACATTGATGGTCTCATTCGTGCAGCGATAAGCATGCATCTAGCCTTTTCTAACAGTGTCTTCTTCATCTTCTTAGTAGTGCAATTCTGCTGAGGGGTGTCAGGCACTGTTAGATGTCTTTATATGCCATGTGTCTTATAGTACAAGTTAAAGGCATTATTGTAGAATTCAGGACCATTATCAGTTTTAACACACTTTAGCTTATATCCAGTTTGACTCTCTACCATAGTCTTCCAGGACTTAAAAGAGTCAAATGCTTCATCCTTAGATTTCAACAGGTATACCCATACTTTTCTTGAGTAGTGGTCAATCAAGGAAAGAAAATATTTTCTTCCCCCAATTGTGTCTACTTGTGCAGGCCCCTAGAGATCTGAATGAACATACTCTAGAGGTCTGTTTACACTATAGATAGACTTGCCAAAATTGTGCCTAGTTTTCTTACCATATATGCAGTTTTCACAAAATTCCTGGTCACAAGGATACTTGTCAATTAAACCATGTTTCAACAAGTTCAACAAGCCAGTGTTGCCAATATGGCCAAGTCTTTCATGCCAAAGTCTAGTATAATATGCATCACCATATTTAACCACATCAGTAGAGACATTTAATTCAAGAGAAGCAATCACATAATAAAGTCCTCCCTTATTAATGCTTCTAATAAGAATTGTATTGTTTCTAATCACATCTCTTATTCCATGATGAGTATTAATTTGGCAATTTAAATCATCAAGCATAGATTCAGACAAAAGATTCTTTTTTCAAGTTTGGAACCCACCTAACCTTTTGAATTACCCTTATTTTCCCATCATGCATTCTCAAAGGAACAGACCCAATACCTTTAATAGATAAGGTAATATGATCACCTAGCATAACATCACCCCCATCACACCTAGACAGAGAGTTAAAGAAACCCTTATGGGGTGTAGCATGCATGGTACATCTAGAGTCAAGAATCCAATCATTGTAGGCAGAATGATTTGCAACTACAAGCAATTCATGAGAATATTTAGGGCAAGACTCACACACAACAGAGAATCTAGAGTTTTCTTTTTCTATGTTTTTCTCACATCTAATTCTCTGGTGGCAGTCTTTAGAGAAATGGCCTTCTTTTTCACAGTAATAGCACTTAGTTTTAGCTTTCTCAGAAGTTTTTCCTTTTTTTTCATTTTTATCTTTACCAGAATTCTTTTGATTTTTCTTCCATTTCCCTTAGCCATCAGCACCTCTAACTTAGAGTCATTCTTAGTGTCATTCTTAGTCTTATTTATATACTTAAACACCTTAAGGACTTCATCCTTTTGAATTATAGACACAGTTATTTTAGTCATGGTCAAATCATCACGACCATACTGTATAACATCTTTCATAGTGTCAAACTGAGAGGGAAGAGAATTTAACAGCAAGACAGCTTGGTGGGTTTCTGTAATTTCATCATCACACCTTTTTCAAATCTTGGGTCATTCTCACGAAGTTTACAAAATTCTCATTCACAGTCAAAGAAGCATCCATCTTAAAAGTGAATAAATTGCACAACAGTGAAATACGACTAGGCAGAGATTTAGCAAGGAATATGATGTCCAAATCCTCCCAGAGGGCCTTAGGTTGAGTAATACTCACCACCTGACGAGCTATGTCGTTAGTAAGTCGGATCATAATCTCATAATGGGCCATATCTTGCATATCTTTCAGATCTGCATTTGATATCCCAATTGGCCATTCTTCAAAGATAGCTTTGTAGCATTTTTCCTTAATCAAGATAGCCTTAATTTTGACTTTCCACATTGCAAAATCACTATCCCTATCGTAGGGTTTCAGCCTTATACTTTCTGCCATCACAGTCAAGTTTACACAAGTCAGTAAATGACACAAGACAAAGTATAAGCCAATAACAGAATCTCAAGCATACAACACACACGAAAGCACCACAGAACAAACAAGATTTCTCTTGCTCGATCAACACACGAGAAACAAGAGCAAACCCCAAAAATTTCAAGTTTCAGTCAAGATCCGCAACACACTCAAAGAACCTCAAATTGACATGCAGACAAACAATGGAAGATAGTAAAGATCAGAGAAGGTTGTGATACCACTTTGATATTGAGATTCGCTCGAATATGTCAACAATAACAAGATTCTAACTAGGTTTCGCAAAGATCAAAAAATGCAAACTAAAGGAAAGCGAGAAATAACACCAAATTTGTTGACGCAGTTCGGATAAACCTACTCTGCGGAGCCTCAGGAGGGGATACTCACCCCAAATGCACTATCGGTGATAAAACAAGAAGTGTTGGTTACAAGAGAGCAAAGAGCAAACCAAACAAGGGAAAGGAAGAGAACTCAGGAAACAAGAAGAGAAAACAGAAGACAAGGGAAAGGGATTTGGCCCCCTCTCAAGGCAGGTGAAGCTTGTAGACAACGACTTTGAGAATGGTCACCAAGGCAGCCACCATGAAACGCCGACGACAAGACCACCGGAGATGCTTCACGATCTTTGATGCACTCCTACCCACCATGACTGCAACAGAGGAAGGGGAAGCTATGAGCATTCACTCAGAAGGCCCTATAACAAGATCGCGTGCCAAAGCAATCGCCAACGTGACACAATCATTGATTGTGCGCGTCGTCGCTAGCCAAGGGACGCAAGAGACCGCATTCTCCCTCAAGCGCCTCCAGCCAAGTCCAGAGAACGCGTTCTCTGTCCAGATCCTCCCAACCATCATTGACTGCGATCTTTGAATTGTTTTGTTATTTATTGAACATTGTTATCCTATCGCGCCACAGACATTGATCCGCGTCAGCGTCGCCATGATACCACTCCAGTGCCTTTCGACGTCAACGACCACCTTATCCATCAAAGCGCGCGTACACCGCGTTATGGCTCTGATGGCTATGGCTCGACGACGCTGACTATCCATGATGACTTCAATGAGTTCGACGATGAGGAGATGGAGGACGCGGGCTTAATCAATCCAGGCTCCTTCCATCCTCCCCTTGGTGATCCAATTGAACTTCAAGATAGGCCCGCGGATTGGATTCTGCCACCACTCCAGCCAGTAGGACCATCGCATCGCGTTCCAGGCGACAATAGGTGTGACAATCGTGGCCAACACCACGAGGACATGGCGCATGACTTTCGTCGCCAACACAATGTCCCTGTCCCCCGACGATGACAATGACGTGATGTGTACAACGCGCCACCTGGGGACTTCGTCGCTGAAGATGTCAGGTTGTCCGAGCTCGCCGTCTCAATCATCGCGCTCAAGAAGCTGTACATTGCGCTTATGCGCCACAGCCTGCTCAACACACACCAAGGCTTAGCCGCCACGAGGTAAAAGTTAAAATTGAGCATTTCTTTGGCGAATATGATCTGGCTGTGTTTCTTGAGTGGGTGCAGGCTATAGAGTATACTTTGCGATATTGCCGCGTCCCCACAGAAGAGCATGTTGATGCGGTAACACTACACTTTAGAGGCGCTACACGCGTTTGGTACCACAGGTTCGTGGACGACCGCGTTCGTCGACACCTTGCTCCCATCATGGAGTGGCACCAACTTGTCTATGTCATGACACAGAAGTACGTGCCCGCGGACTATAGAAACCATATGCGAATGGAGATCGCAATGGCGTGACAAGGTTCCAAAATGCCCCTGGAGTTCTTCTCTCAGTTGGAAGACATGTACTATAAGGCCAGCATCAGTGTCGCCTCGTCCACACTACGGACAAAGTTTCTGAGTGGCTTGAATGTGTCAATCCATGACCAACTCGAGATTTTGCCAATCAAGGATATCAATACCTTGACTCACACTGCGATGCAAATCCACAACCAACAATCGTGTCGCCGGTAACCCTCTTGGCAAATGATGTGTCCTTGCCTCCTGTGACAAGCCGAATTGTCAAAGGTGACAACTTTGGATCTAGTCTTGGTTGAGAAGTCATGTCTGAACGTCACGGTGGTGAAGATGATGATGAACGCGTTGAAGAACGTGATGATGGTCACGGTGGTGATGCGGTGGTGAATGCGATGGAAGCGATTTGATGGAAGAATGATAACGGTGGCGGAAGCGATTTGGTGAAGGATATAAGGCTTGAAAGGACAAGCCTTTGGGTGTCGTAGTGTCGACTGCGGATGAAGGAGATACGAAGATAGACTTTGCTTGAGAAGATCAAGCGATTGCCATAGTGTCGGCGGCGGAGGGAATGGGGATGAGAGGGATATGGGTGACGTCCGATCAAGGGAAGGAGGAATTAACACTCGACTTAAAACCTTGAACTTTAACTTGAACGTGAGAAATAACATTAACAAAGTTGGGTATAAATAGGGGAGGTGAGACGTCGGATGGGCCGAGTCGAACCTCGTGGGCTAGCCCATGCAAGCATGCAAAAGGCACAAACACTAAAAGATATAACGACTGAAAAGAAACTATCTAAAATGCTATAAAAGGAAACTATGTAAAGTTATCAAAGGAAATTATCTAAACATGCTGGAAATACCAAATATAGATAATATCTTAAAAAGAACACATGACACTTCTAGCGCGGTGAAGGCTTTGAAGAGATCATCGCGAGAGACGACGAAGTGTCAAAGTCTTCAGAAGAACGCGCTATTTTACTTCCGATGGTGGCGAGGAAGACGAGTCTTGGATTGTTGTCTGGGCTTCCTTGGCTGGCGACGGCGCATCCGATAAGTGACGCGACGGCGGCGGCGATGGCCTTAGACCTAGACCTTGGGCCTAGATCTTGTCACTGGGCTCTCTGAGCGTAGTCTCATGGCTTCTTCCTCGTCTTGGGCCTTCATGGGAGGCAGGGTCACATCACCTTCCCCCACTTGGCTGTGAAGTGTCCCCGCTTCACCATCATCAAACTCTGGCTCAACATATGGAGTCAAGTCTGCCACATTGAAGGACGCATGGACTCCAAAATCCGGTGGGAGCTCGAGTTGATATGCATTGTCCCCTATGGCCTTGATCACGCGGAAGGGGCCATCTCCACGTGGTGCCAACTTGTGCTTACGCCGCGAGGGGAACCTCTTGTTGGGTTTATGGAGTCTGACGAGTAAAGGTTTGCACGGCAAGCAGAGAAGGCAACTGAGGGCTGTCGCCGGGTCACGGTGAAGTGGACGCCCCGCGTCAGACGCCGATTCTCCTGAGAGGATTAACTGAGAGTTACCGCCGGGTCGCGATAGGATTGGCGCCCCACGGTGGAAGCCCCGCGGTGGCGGTCACCGCCCCACGGTGGGCGCTGGGCCAGTTATCATGTGTTGTGTTTTAAGGCCTATTAGGTTTAATCCGTGGCTTATTATTTAAAACCTAGTTGCTCAATTGTAATCTTCATCACATTCAAAAGAGAGAAAAGTATCCTGGCTTGGTAGTGCCCCCAGACGTAGTCAATTCTTGACGAACTGGGTTAACAATTATTGTGTTCTTTTGTCTGTTTTCTTGTCGTTACTACGTTCGAATCCTAACAATTGGTATCAGAGCTAGTTCAGGAGGTGACGATGGGCAGCGGAAAATCACCGATGGAGAAGTTCGATGGAACGGACTTCGGATTCTGGAAGATGCAGATCGAGGATTACCTGTATGGTAAAGATTTGTATTTACCGCTGGGTGAGAAGCCGGAAGACATGAAGGAAGACGAGTGGAAGTTGTTGGACAGGAAAGCGATGAGCGTGGTCCGCCTATCGCTGTCCAGGAATGTGGCACATCACACGGTCAAGGCAGAGACGACGAAGGGGATGCTGGAAATTCTTTTCGCGATGTATGAGAAACCTTCTGCGGTGAACAAGGTTCACCTGATGCGGCGGTTGTTCAATCTGCGGATGACGGAGAGTACATCGGTCACCAACCACTTGAACGAGTTCAACATGACGATCACCCAACTGAGTTCAGTTGAGATTGATTTCGACGATAAGGTACAAGCCCTAATCTTGTTGTCTTCTTTACCAGAGAGTTGGAGCGGGACAGTTACTGTTGTTAGTGCTTCGGCGGGGAAGGCAAAGATCAAGTTTGATGAAGTGAGGGATCTGATTATCAGCGAAGAATTCGCAGGAAGGCGTCAGGTTCTACTTCTAGATCAGCCTTGAATACGGATAGCAGGGAGAGGTCAGACTCTAGGAAGTCGAATCGTGGCAGATCAAAGTCTAAAGGGAAGGATAAGCCCAAGGACAAGAGCAAGATCAAGTGTTGGAATTGTGATGAAAACGGTCATTACAAGAGTGAATGTAAAGCGCCGTTGAAGAACAAGTCAGCAAATTCAGCCAGTGAAGATATTGCTGACGCGTTGACTCTGAGCGATTCAATGACAGGAACCACTGCAGATGCATCCATTCTGAGCGCGAGCAGTCCATTGGAGTCTTGGGTGTTAGACTCTGGAGCCTCGTTTCATTCTTGCAGCAGTGCTGATATATTGGATCGCTACACCTCTAGAGATTTTGGAAAGGTCTATCTTGCTGATTATGAGGCCTTGAAAATCGTAGGGAAGGGTGATGTCAGGATCAAGGCGCCGAACGGATCTGTGCTGCAGTTGCATGGAGTGAGGCACATTCCTGGCTTGAAGAGAAACCTGTTTTCTATTGGCCAGTTGGATGACGAGGGTTATGAAGTAACCTTCGGCTGTAACAGTTGGAAGATAACCAAGGGAGCTATGGTGGTAGCTCGTGGAAAGAAGGAGGGAACGCTGTACATGACGAGCAACGTCCGTGATAGCATTGATGTTGCAGGAGTGAACTATGATGCAGATTTGTGGCACTGTCGTCTGGGCCACATGAGTCAGAAAGGGATGCAGGTGCTATGTTCTAAGGGTTTGCTGCCAGGTCTTAAGTCCGTTGAGATCGGGTTGTGTGAAGACTGTGTGCTCGGGAAGCAGAAAAGGGTGAGCTTTGCGAGGGGAGGCAGAACCCCGAAGAAGCAGAAGTTGGAGTTGATCCACATCGACTTGTGGGGACCAGCACCTGTGACAACTCTGGGTGGAGCGTCATACTACATGACCTTCATTGACGATGCCACAAGAAAGGTATGGGTCTATTTTCTGAAGCAAAAATCTGATGCATTCGATTCTTTCAGAAAGTGGAAGGCTCTAGTAGAGACTGAGACGGGTCTTAAGGTGAAGTGCTTGAGATCTGACAATGGTGGGGAGTATGAGCTTCGTGAGTTCAAGGAGTTTTGTGCGAAGAATGGGATTCGCGTGGAGAAAACCTTGAAAGGAACCCCTCAGGAGAACGGCGTCATTGAACGTATGAACAGGACCCTGAATGAGCGTGCTAGGAGCATGAGGCTGAAGTGTGGGCTTCCAAAGATGTTCTGGGCGGATGCAGTCAATACTGCTGCATTCTTGATCAACCGAGGGCCATCAACTCCCTTGGAGAATGGGATACCAGAGGAAGCCTGGAGTGGCAAAGAGGTATTTTTGTCTTTCCTTCGGATATTTGGGTGTGTTTCATATGTTCATATTGCTCTTGTTGAAAGAAGCAAGCTGGATGCAAAGTCTGTCAAGTGCACGTTCATCGGATATGGTGGTGATGATTTCGGATACCGGTTCTGGGATGAGCAGAGCAGGAAGGTTATTCGTAGTCGAGACGTCGTGTTCAATGAGCAGCTGATGTACAAGGATAGTCTGGGCGCATCAGAAATAGCTAATTCTGAACCTGAGATTGTGGAGTTAGATATCTCAAACTCGGGTAGGAGCAAGTCGGTCCGTGTTGACCAGGAGGCCGTGACTGAGGAGGAGCTGAGTACCCCAGTGATTCCGCTACGAAGGTCCACCAGAGAGCGTGGATCGCCTGATAGGTATTCGCCTTCAAACTACTATTTGTTGCTGACAGATGGTGGTGAGCCAGAGTGTTATGCGGAGGCATCTCGTGGAGAAGATGTGAGCAAGTGGAAGCTTGCAATGGATGATGAGATGGATTCGTTGATGACCAACGAAACCTGGGAGCTAGTTGAGCTTCCGGCAAGCAAGAAGGCATTGCATAACAAGTGGGTCTATAGGATCAAGGAGGAGGCGAATGGAAGCAAGCGTTACAAGGCAAGGCTGGTTGTGAAGGGATTTCAGCAGAAATACGGTATTGACTACACTGACGTTTTTTACTCCTGTTGTGAAACTAACTACTATACGTCTAGTGTTGAGTATGGTGGCTGCAGAGAACCTAGAGTTGCAGCAGATGGATGTAAAAACGGCCTTCCTTCATGGAGATTTAGATGAAGATATCTACATGAAGCAACCTGAGGGCTATGTGTCAAAGGGGAACGCTGAGCTTGTGTGCAAGCTGAACAAGAGCTTGTATGGTCTGAAACAAGCACCGAGGCAGTGGTATAAGAAGTTTGATGGATTCATGCACGAGATTGAGTTCATGAGGAGTGAAGCTGACCATTGTTGCTACTTCAAGAAGTTTGACAAAGGCTATATCATATTATTGTTGTATGTGGATGATATGCTGATAGCAGGCTCAAGTGCTCGATAAGTGAGCAAGTTGAAGGAGCAGTTGTCTGAGCGGTTTGCCATGAAGGACCTTGGAGAGGCTAAGCAGATTTTGGGCATGCGGATTGATCGAGACAGGAAGGCTGGGAAGTTGCATTTATCGCAGACCGAGTATATCAAAAAGGTATTGAAGAGATTCAGTATGCAGGATGCAAAGGCAGCCAAAGTCCCTTTGGGTAGCCATTTCAAGGTATCTAATAGGGACTCACCTAAGATCGAAGAAGAGCGTGCGCAGATGCAAAGGACTCCTTATGCTTCAGTGATTGGCAGTTTGATGTATGCAATGGTGTGTACAAGGCCGGACATCGCACATGTAGTGAGAGTGGTTAGTCGCTTCATGGGGAACCCAGGGAAGGAGCATTGGGAAGCTGTGAAATGGATCTTGAGATACTTGAGAGGTACCGAAGAGCAAGCCTTGTGCTTTGAAGGCAAGAAAGTCGTGTTGGCAGGGTATGTGGATGCAGACTTGGCATCAAGTGACCTTGATAGGAGAAGGAGTACAACCGGGTATGTCTTTACATTGGGTGGTACTGCGGTCTCTTGGGCTTCTAAGCTACAGAAGGTTGTAGCCTTGTCTACTGCAGAAGCCGAGTATGTTGCAGTGACTGAGGCAAGCAAGTAGATGGTATGGTTGCAGAATTTCTTGCGTGAATTGGGGAAAGAGCAGGGGGACAGCGTTCTGTACAGTGATAGTCAGAGTGCCATCCACTTGGCGAAGAACCCAGCGTTTCACTCGAGGACTAAGCACATAGAGTTGAAGTATCACTACATACGGCATCTCTTGGAAAGAAAGGTCTTGCAGTTGATGAAGATTCGTGGAACTGAGAATCCTGCAGACATGCTAACTAAGGTTGTGACCTTAGAGAAGTTGAAGCTTTGTATGGCTTCAACTGGCCTTGGTAACTGAGTTGAAGGCCTGGCACTACTACCAGCTATGGGTTGAAGAGGAGAAAGATTATGATTGGAGTCAGTCTTCAGGTGGGAGATTGTTGGGTTTATGGAGCCTGACGAGTAAAGGTTTGCACGGCAAGCAGAGAAGGCAATTGAGGGCTGTCGACGGGTCGCGGTGAAGTGGACGCCCCGCGTCAGACGCCGATTCTCCTGAGAGGATTAACTGAGAGTTACCGCCGGGTCGCGGTAGGATTGGCACCCCGCGGTGGAAGCCCCGCGGTGGGAGTCACCGCCCCGCGGTGGGGGCTGCTGCCCCGCGGTGGGCATTGGGCCAGTTATCACGTGTTGTGTTTTAAGGCCCATTAGGTTTAATCCGTGGCTTATTATTTAAAACCTAGTTGCTCAATTGTAATCTTCATCACATTCAAAAGAGAGAAAAGTATCCTGGCTTGGTAGTGCCCCCAGACGTAGTCAATTCTTGACGAACTGGGTTAACAATTCTTGTGTTCTTTTGTCTGTTTTCTTGTCGTTACTACGTTCGAATCCTAACACCTCTCTTTTCGCAAGTGCACCTAGACGAGATCCCCAGGTGCAAAAACGACGCGGCGTCTTCCATTGTTCTTCTGTGAAGCATATTGCGCGGCCCTCCTCTCTAGCTGCTCCTTGGTTTGTCGATGAAGCTCTTGGACCTGCTCAGCGCGATTGGCGGCGGAGACATGCACTGGGTCTCGGAGAGGACGCGGCGACAAATCCAGTGGTGTCAAGGGGTTCATTCCATACACTACTTCTAACGGTGTCAACTTGGTCGCCGTGTGCCTGCATCTATTGTAACAAAACTCGACAAGTGATAGTAAGTCCTCCCAACGCTTAGGGTTGGCTTTAAGCATCGTGCGAAGGAGGGCTCCTAGAGTTCTATTCGTGACCTCCGTTTGGCCATTGGTTTGGGGGTGGTAGCTAGTGGAAAATAGGAGTTTGGTGCCTAGCTTATCCCAAAGAGTTCTCCAAAAATGACCAACAAACTTAGAATCCCTATCACTCACTACGGTACGCGGGACTCCATGAAGACGCACCACATGCTCAAAGAATAGATCAACAATCTCACTAGCACTATGGGTGGTCTTAAAAGCCTCGGTGACACTTCGAACGTCCCAACTACTAGCCTCGGGTGACTCTTCGAATGTGACACCGACTAGTCTTAGTGACACTTTGAATGTCCCACCGACTAGCCTTGGTGACACTCTGAACCCTCAATGACATTTGGAACGTGCCACCGACTAGTCTCGATGACACTTGAAATGTGTCACCGACTACTCTCGATGACACTTTGAAAGTACCACCAAGTACTAGTCTTGATGACACTTTGAAAGTGCACTATCTAGTTGTGATGACACTTTAAAAGTACCAGCAATTACTAGTCTTGATGACACTTTGAAAGTGCAATAAGTAGTTGTGATGACAGTTTGTGACATCAATTAGTTGCGATAATAGTTTGTGTTATCAACTAGTTGCGATGACGATTTGTGTTATCAACTAGTTGCTATATAATTCCAGTTGTGATGAAAGTTTGTGTTTGTGATGACAAAAATTGTCATCGTCCGACGTCATCAAAAACAGTTATTGTCCGGAAAAAAATCTACCGGTCAACGCAGTCTATAAATAGACACAATTGACCAAAATCTATTGTTGACCGATCAATGGTCAAAGGTAGTTGGTTGACATAATAATGACATATCATAGCATGAGTCATGGATTTAGAAAAAGTATTTTTGGGTATTTGTCTTATTTCATCCTAAGGAGGGTCACTTACCCAATTCATACTAAATCAAATGATGTACACAGGACCGCTTCTCCTTCTTCTTCAACTTGATTTCATTCAGGTTAAAGTGCAACACACCAGTCATCGGCCCGAATGACCTCGGTGACGGCAGTACCGGACGACAAGGGCATGACCGACAACTGGAAAATCCAACGGTGGCAGCCACGACGCAAAGTGTAGCGGGACGGTGCTGGCTGTTCTTCTCTTCTAATTTTTACCACAAAAACGAGCAGGACAACAACTTTGAGCAGCTTAGCGACGGGTCGAACGTCAGCGGTTGTACTCGGTGTTGGCATGGATTGGCTCCTGGATTCGAGGAGAGTCCAACTAGATGGCTTGTGGGCGCGGTGCGTCCTTATCTTGCGGGAAATCGGCCTCGAATTGGCGTGGTTCTCGGGTATTATGCGAACAAAATGGGCGAGTTCGGAGGTGATTCGATGTCGTTCAGAGATGGTTCGAGATGATTCAAGAACCGATTTCAACTAAGAAAGATGATGGCGTGGTCGATCTTTGAATAAAAGGAGTGTAAGTGGGAGGAAGAAGGTCAAACAGAAAGCTCGATTAATCATGGCTTTTAATGAAGTTTTCAGATTTTTGGATGATTTATTCGCTCGAATGACGCACATGGCACACTGTCATATTAAATTTATTCGACACCGTGCCAAACATGCACAATTGAAAGACGATCATGACCGCAAGACACAGTTGAGATGAGAATAAAGCGAGCATCAATAGAGCTAGGTTTTTAATTAATTACCCCACTTCATATTCTCGGCCACCTTCAAGAAGGCAGGCCTAGAGGAGATATCCTCCCACCAAGCCCTAACACGGGGCCTCACGTTGAACAGCTTAGCGTGCTCCGTCCTCGATATAAAGAATGTGTATGGAAGGTGGTGGAGATCGGCCAGCGAGAAAAAGTCCCCCGCTAGGTACTTGGTGGTGCTAAGCCTGCTCTCGTAAACGTCGAGCACGCACGAGAGTCGGGCGACGTTGCTGTCGACCACTGATTGGTCGGTGGACCCACCTCGCATGGGACTCACAAATGTCTGGTAGAAAATCGGTTGAATCGCCGGGTTGTAATGCTGGGATTCCACCTCTAGCCATTGTTTCACCAAGGCCGCCTCTTGGAGGTTTCCATGTCTTAGGAGGTCACTCCCTTGCTCCTTGTACTTCTCACACACGTACGATGTGATTGCCCTTGACTCTGTATGAACAACGTACATGCCTTAATTAATTAATTAACATTAATGGATAATATATTACTACATTAAACCAGTAGTCAAGATCTTTTGCGTTCACAAACAATTAATATATATATCGATATAGCCACCGTGAAGCCACGACTTTGATTTTCATTTTGTCAAAATTATTTTACCTTTGACCAACAATATATTGACTTAGTACTTTTTTTTTTTTTTTTAATCGCCTAGTTTACATTTAAATTGGGTACTGTTGGCATTCGAAGTGATAGATCACTTCTAACATAAATGAATAAAACGTTTAAGAGAGTCTATTGTCAAATCACTGGACCAACTGAACGTTGGTTATTGACTTAGTACTTAGTAGGGTGTATATATTCGTATAACACATTTGTTTTATTGAAAAAAATCTTAGAGAAAATCACAAGAATATAGCTTTTTACTATTTTATTTTTTTCAAAATACATAAAGTATACTTACCTACTCTTTTTAGATAAATTTTACTTCTTCTATTTTACATATAAAATCTCAACTTCTCCATTCTAATTTATACATTTTAGAATTCAAAACAAAGAAGAATTTCCGAAAAAAATAACTTTGTTTGAATTACAATTTCTATGTTCAACAAACGAAGACTTATATATGACGTCATACCAAACAGTGTGAAACCGTCATCTTCAAGCACCGGAACCTGCCCAAATGGCTGTCATACCAGTAGCGGCAATCAATGAACACGCACTACTCATCAGTCGCACGTACAATTATATTATATATTATATAAATTCTTAATTTATGAACTAACTAGAAAGAGGAAGATTAAAAATAACATACATTCTTAGAGAGGAAAGGGGTTTGCTTGTGTTCGCCGGCGAAGAGTTTGACGGGGACGATCTCATACTCAACTAACTTCTCCGCCAAACAAATCATAACTCTGGCTGTGCATGTTGATTTTGGCAATCCGTACACCTTCAACTCCATTTCTTAATCTCCCTTAATTTCCTCTACCCTTTACCCACAAATTAAGTATTGGGTTGTGATTTCAGGGGAGATATTGGTTTGGTTGAAGCAAGATTTAGTCGGCTAGCTTCTTATATATATAGCCAACCTAAAGGAATTAGGTATACCTAAAGATTTATTTATTCCTCATATCAACAGCCAAAGCATACCTACCGTATTTTTTCCTTTTTTTTTACCTAAAATCTTCATAAGTCACATCTAGATTGAGGATCCTGTACAACAGACCCTTATTGTACAACGTGCGAATCGATCTCGGCCGTCGATTTTTTTTTTGGGGTCAACAATTTTTATTTTTTTTGTTTTCGTCCCCTGATCATTCTGTAATAACTTATATAGAAGGTTCACAAATAAGCTCTTAACGTTCATTTATTTATGCACTGAAGTTCACAAATAAGCTTTAAATGTGCAAAGACATGTGTTTGAACATGAACATATTATATATGAACCTTACGGAATAGAATAATGAACATTTAGTACTTATATGTGAACATAAATAATTGTCTATTCCAAAACGATCAGAGACGAAAAATAATAAAAAAATTTATTAACGTCCCCTGATCATTCTGGAATAACCTATATAAAAGGTTCACAAATAAGCTTTTAACGTTCATTTATTTGTGCACTGAAGTTCACAAATAAGCTCTAAATGCACAAAGACATGTGTTTGAACATGAACATGTTATATGTGAACTTTATCGCATGTAAAAATGAACATGTAGTACTTACATGTGAATGTCAATAAATTGTCTATTCCAGAACGATCAGAGATAGAAAAAAAAATATTGACCGAAAAAAAAAAAGTTCGCCGTATTTACGGTTATGCCACTGTATCACTATTCACTGTTTTTCACTTCTTTTAATCTCAGCCCTCCATCTCCTTGATCCAATGACCCATAATATTTCTCATGTTGTACAATAAGGACCAAATATATGTGAAACTCCCTCGTCACATCTATGCTTAAAACTAGAAATGCCGAAAAAGAACTTAGGCCTTGTTTGACACATTATTAATAAAGACTTTTAAGCAAAAACTACTTTTTCTACTACTTTCACATTTTCCCAAAGCACCAAAATTTCAAATTTCAAAAACCACTTCGTTAAAAAAAGTACATTTTAACCAAAAAAGAACTTAAGCGGCCGTATTGGCTTAAATAACTTTGTGTTTAATCTTCTTCTTTTTTTCCTTTTTTAGATTATTAAGTTTTGTCTTTTATAAGTACACCGTGGTTCAGTGATAGTTATCAGTTTGCCATTATGATTTGGGATTCGGGATCAAGTACGAAGTCCCCTTCCGGTACGAACTACGAACGGATCCAAGTCGCTTATCATCTGCGCGTCTCTTCTACCTCCAGCATGTTGGTTTATTATACTTTTTTCCATAAAAACAGATAAAAATACAATAGCTTAGTTGGTAGTGGAGTGGGGGGAGGGATCATGAGGTCTTGGGTTTCTCCCCAACAAAACTCTTTTGTTATTTTTTTTTTTCATTTTTTTTTTACTTTTTTCTTGATTTCCTGAAACACAAATATTTTTTAAAATTGTTTTAAATTAAATCTGGAAGATAGGAGACGTTGTCATATATGAACATTAAATGACAATATATGAACATCAACGCACAATGATCCGCTCTACTTTGTAGTGCGTAACTAGGAGTTGTTACTGGACATTAAGTACCAATTTGTATGGGTTTAGAAGATATTTGAGGAGAATGGAGTTGTGGAGAAGAAGTAGTAATATGGTGGATTTTAATGCATATTGTGAAGACATTGAAGATAAGGCGAAGCCACCACAAGAGAAGACCGCAAGCGAGAAGCTGAAGATCGTTGTAGGAGCAAAATCGCGGGCGCAGATGGATGGCCGCGGTAGCGGATCTACAACAGAGGAAAGGATTCGACAAAAGCACGAACCGCGAGCGCGGAAGGAATGCCGCGGGCGCGAAATTACGACAGAAGCAGCGAGAGCATCAGAGACCAATCCGCGGGCGCGGAAATTATTCCGCGGTCGTGGTCATTGTTCACACGCGACACCGAGACTTTGTTTCGTCCGAGTTTTGTTTTACTTTATTTCTTTTATCTTTATTTTCTTTTATTTCGTTTATTCCCTTTTAGGAAGATTATATTTCCTATCTTTTGGAAATTAGGTTTTGCTAGGTTATTTTACCATTCATTAGATAGCAGCCTTTTCATAATTCATTTATCACTTTATCGTTCAGTTTTTCCCTTAGAGTTTTTATGCTTTGAAGACTATGAAGAACTAAACAACTTTTGCTTAGTCCGACGATTGAAGTCTTCGTTTTGTATTTGGTTGTGAGATTATAACTCTATTTCCTTCCCTTTTATTATATTGATTCTCTTTGTGCTTCATCCCATTGATTCTTGTTGATTTGACTAGCCTGATCATCTAGTTGATATTAGTGATTGTCTATTGCTAGGGTTTGGATATTTCTGGTTGAAATCCCTTATCTTGTGTAGCAACCACAATTTACAAGAACTGGTTGTGAATGTTTATTGTGAAGAGAATTGATTATATGTCGAGTACTGACTAGTTGTTAAGTATTGCATGTATCCTGGTTAATTCCTATGTTTACTGATGCCGTTAGATTGAATCTTGATGGTTTCATGATTGTTTAATGGTAAGTATTTTCAGGGCTGGTTGACCTGTCTATATATATAAGATCGGAACATGAATATTCATTGATAGGAATTGGAGATAATCTAGGATCAACCAATCAAACTGAAGTGTGGATATTTGTCTGGCTAAGTTACTTCTCAACCATTGATTACGACTTTTGCTTTGATTTACTTTGTTACTTGATACAAACCAAAATTCTCCCTTTTGTTACTATTGGCATACAACCTTTGCACTTAGGAAGATTGCTTACCTCCCTGTGGGATCGATCCTTATTTACCCTACTACATTAGTTAGGTTTTTGAGGTTTTCTTTGATAGGAGTCTACGACAAACCCCTCATCACACAACATATAAACCTCTAGTTTATGAACCTCATAGAATTAATATATGAACATATGAATGTTACATATGAACTTTGACGTTATTAGATATGAACATTGACACACTACGACCAACTAAGAAGAATTTGAAACATACGAACATGTGCATTTACATATGAGCCTCAAAGATCAAGTACAAAGAATTTCAAACATAAACATGTGCATGTTACACATGAACTTTACAATACTAATATATGAACATGTAATCGTTACATATGAACTTCAAAGACCAAATAAAAATAAATACACGTAAATGATGATGGGTTAATAACTATACATTATGCTTAGGGTTTAGGGGTTTAATGTCTTGGGTTTATGGATTTAGGGTTTAAGGGTTTTGGATTTCGGGGTTTAGGGGTTTACAGTTTAGGGATTTAGGGTTTAACACAAAATAAGTCCATATTTGATATACTTAATGAATCTCTAGTATAAAGTGTGTTTGTACATCTCTAGTTCACTTTAATTTGTAAACTTTTAGTACAAACTTTATGAACATTTAATTTTAATATATGAACCTTATAGTACAAATAGCTGAACGTCTAGTGTTTATATGTTAACGTAAAGATAACAATTTAGAATGACCAGGGACAAAAAACATTTAAAAAAAAATTGTAGACAAACAAAAAGTTCACAATATTTAACAAAATATCACCGTGTCATTTTTAATCTCACTTGTTCATTCCCCTTAATTCAAAGGCTCACAATACTTCTTACTTCTTACTTTAAAAAACAAATGTATAGGAAGCCCCCTCTATAATTTGGTTATGTGACGTAATTTTCCTGGTTGTTCATCTCTGTTGTCTCTCCACGTGCGGCGTTGTGCAAGGGTGAAGCTAGGTAGGGTCCAATGGGGGAATTTAAAAACAATAATTATTATTTTTTAAAAAAAATTATATATCAATAAAAAAAAATCATTGTTTTATAAATAATAATTTTTTTAATTAGGGATTTGTTATACATAATCCAAAAATAATATGAAAGCACAACTTCATCCAAATGTGTACACATGTCTTCAATAAAAAATGGGTATTATCTCCTCTATTTATATATATCCTTATTTGTATTATGGGTTTGGAAATTTTGAAATCAATATTTTATACAAATTTGTTGAAATTACGTAGAACAAGTAATAAATAATTATGGAAATTGTTTAAATTGTGTATTTTTTTATCAACTTTGAGAAAAATTTAATTTGGGCTTCAAATATAGGATTTACTATTTGAAATTGTGGTTGCTTTTATAAGTTAGAAGGTAAAGTTAGTCTAAATAACAACGTTTTAGCCACAACCTAAAATATCCCATCTATAAGAAAAACTAGTCTTTATATGCCCGTGTTATGCACGGTACATTTTTTATTTTATTTTATCTAAATTAAAAAATGCCTTATTTTATGTTAACGTTTTTTTCATTTATTATTCAAGTCTTCTTATTGAAATTGGTAATCCAAATTTACATATATATACCTAGTTCTTAAATTTCCCTAATACTACACTACAAGAAAAAAGACTTTGGGCGACAAAATTTCTATTTTAGGGAGACAATTTTTTTGTCGTCGCCCAAGCAGAGTTTTTGGCAACAAACCAAATATTCATCGCCTAAAATTTCATATTGGCGACAAAATGCTTGGTTCGTCGTCCAAAATAGACAATGGGCGACAAATATATATTTTTGACGCCTAAAGTTTTTATGTGCGACCAAATACTGATTTTGTCGCCCCTATTTTTAATATATTAATTTTTATTTATATTTCCGGTGACAAAGTTATGTTTCGTCGCCCAAGCTAACCACATATAAATAATATTCTTAATATTTTTGCAACAAACATTTCCTTTTGTCGCACTATGTACATTTTGGACGACAAATATTGTTTTCATCGCCCATAGTTAACATTATTTATATATTTAAATAACTTTGTTAAGCTTTGGTGACAAGTTACGTAGGGGAGCAAAATTTTTTGTGGGAAATAGAAAAAAGGTTTAATATTTGACTGGAAAAAAATCAAATTTGTCTCAAACCCTTCGATTTCTTTTTCCCTTCTCTGTGCTCCTGATTGATTGCCGTGGATGCTGAGCTCTCGCTTTCTCTCTCCCTTCTTCTCTATCCTTCCGATCGCCATGGCTGATTTGCTCAAACCCTCAATCAATCGTTTACTTCCTTTTCTTCATAAGTTTGCTTCCTAATTTTTCCAGTGTCCCCTCTTTTCTCTCGGTTTTCCGTCCGCTAAAAGAGAGGTTGTTTTGGAATCTTTGTATGTTCTAGTTGATTGGTTCTCGGTCCCCTCAAACTCACTCAGATCTCTTCTTCTCTGTCTCTACTTTTGTTCAAATTGAAAATTTTGATTAGGGTTTTAGGTAGGTTTGGTACTCAATCTCTGTTGTGGTTGATTCATATTCACTTTGCCCAGTGTGTATTTTTTCTGAGTTATTCTATCCTACTCATCAATTTTTCATGTTGATAGTATTGTGTTGCTTATAATTATAGAAGTATATCATTAGGTATTGTAGCAACAATGCTAATTGGTATACACAAGCTTAATTACTTCTTACATCGGGGCATTGTTTAATATGATTTTTTGGCACTTCCTGGCAGTTTATAGGCATCATTGATGCTAATAGGCGATGACTATTTTCTTGGTGGCTGTTGTTGGTTATATAATTAATATTTGTTTAATTGAGAATTCAATTAGGTATTTAGGTCATCAGATATTAAACTTTGGTAGATATGTCAGTTATGGCTGCAGTTGTGATGAAAAACTCCGATTTCCAGTTGTGGTATCTGATGCAATTGTCCACTGATGGAATAGATAACATGTATCTCTCCTCGTATTATTTTCATGTTCCTTGTTTTAATTCACTAAAGCAACTCAGACCATTTGTGTTAATGGCCTGCCAATCTGCCATACTTTCACTAGCTTGTTCTATGTCCAACCAATAAGACACGTATTTACTTTATCATAGTTCCCTAACAGTAGTGCTCTTTGTGGATAGATCTGCACACTCTTTTGAAGTTAAGAGGAGGAGTATTGAAGCTCTTGCTGCTTTTAAAGAAGTTGCCTTGCAGTATAACAATTCATTTCTAAAGAATGTCCAAAGTACTAATTGCCTAAAAAAACCACTAGCCCAAACTTTTTTTCTTTTTTTTTTCATACAAAATTTCCAATATCTATTTGTTTCTTTTCATGAGCTATCAGTAGCGCTCTTTGTTTCTTTTCATATAGCTGATCAAGTAACTTGATTCAGCTCCTAGTCCTTGGTATATTAGATGATTCTTTTGTATTTATCGGATTAATTTGTAATTAGTTTGTTTTCATACAAAATTTGTTTCTATTTATGTGGTATTTATTTCTTTTCCAGTATCATATGATAAACTAGGGTAGTTGGTTGAGATGTTACTGCTGTCATAAGTCCCCCCATTGTAATTGCTATATGTAACTAAATTCTCCCTCTCTAGCTGTTTAATGACTTAATGCCATTGCTGACACCACTTGGTGTGGTTTTCCTTTGTTGTATTACTTGTCCTTGTCTAATATCTACTTCACTATTATCAGTTAGCTACATCCAGACGAAAATGATGAAACATGGACCTCCATGGCTGGCAAGTTCTTGAAATCATCAATCTTGGGCAATGTTAGGGTTATAAGATTCAAGATTTGGGATATGAGCTGAGGTTTAGGGTAGACCAGTTATCTTAGGTTCTAGATTAACTGAATTCAATTGCTCCTGATATACAGTAGATCAATTATCTTTAGGTTCATCTTTTTAGCAGGGAGGCATTAGAAGTTGAACACATCTCATTCCCACCTTCCTAATTATCATGTGAACCATTGAGCTTATTGAGGTGTTTTGCTCTCATGTTGCTGTGCCTAATCGAAATTTTTGTTATGCATTCAACATATAACACAAACATGTGGAAACATCTACCAAACTTTGCATACCAATTTCAGGTTGATGTGAATATATGATATACTATTTGCAGTTGTACCTTTTGCATTTCGCTCTTTTATTGCAAGTCTGTAGCTCATTGACTGGTAGTTTATATTCACTTTTCAACTCTGTAGCTCTATTTGCATTATGTTTGTGCTTGATGAAAGTAAAAATGTTTCAATATTGGACTTATGACAACAGTAACAGCTCCCGCAAATGTGATCAACTGTCTATAATAGCATGTCAACCTTCTAAACATCTGAGTGCTTGTGTTCTCTTTACTCAATTTGTTGTATATTTCTCTTTGTCTCGTCTAATCTCTCGATTTGCCATATGCTTAATCAGTGTGTTATGTTTGTTTGTTTCTTGTCTTTTCTGCTCAATCAATGCTCAATCGGTGCTCAATCAGTGCGTTCTCAACCAATCTCCTATCTGCTCAATCGGTGCCTTCTTAGTCCTCAATCAACCCGTGCATTGTGATTGTTTGCTGCCTATTGCTCGGTTCTCGTCTTTGTCTCTAGTTCCCATCTTCTTGTCTTCGTTATCCCTCAAGGTACATTCAAGTTGCTAGTGTGGTGTTCTTGTCTTTGTCTGCTAGTTTGCTTCTTTTCAATATCTATTTGCATAATGCTTTCACTTGGAGTTATTTATTAGTTAGTGTTAGAACTTGACTATTGGAATCATTTATTATCCATAGAGTTTGCATAGTACTAAAGGAGAATAAACATATTATATTGAACATACCATATATAGATGAAACATCGATCAATAAGTAGCTGTAGTTGCTTAAGCTACATAATTAATAGAAAAGGAATTCTCAAAGGGGATATTGTTCGGTGTATTAAGATGGCATACTAAATTTAACTTTGGTACATTTTTATATATTTGTTGTTTCGATAAGTGATCTTGATACTTGGTTTAGATTGCATTTTTTATTTATGTTGCTTTTATCTATCATAGCTATTTAGTATATAATGATACCTATTTAGGCCAATTCTTTGAACTTGTTTTGTTTAGACGTGAAACATGGTAATGGATTTCTAATAACTACTATTACTACTACTACTACTACTATTATTAATTTATAACAATCATTCTAATGATACTCGGATCTTTTAGAATTGAATCATGGTTATGGATCGAACGTGGATGATCAATAGGTCGACATTTGATAGGAGACAACCAAAGTATATAGAAGGAGTTGAGGTATTTCTAGAATTTGCATTTAATGGTAAAAATGGGAGAGATGTGATGAGGTACTCTTTTAATAACTACGTGTTGTCTCTTTTTAAAAATCGAGATACGATGTGGCAGCACTTGATGTAATATGGAATTAAGAATGATTACAATCCTGGGAACATCATGGAAAAGATCCTACGCAATGTAGAGATAATGATGACGTAACTGGTGAAGGGGAAACTAGTGAAGGGGATTCGTATGCTTCTGATGATGATATGCTTAGAGATGACATGAGACCTTTAGTACATGAGGCAAATAACATAAGGTTTTCAACCGGCATAGGCAGTAATAGTGTTGAATTCAGTGAAGGATCAGATGAGTTGCCTGAAAATTTTGAAAGATTAATGAAGAGTGCTAAGGAAGATTTGTACCCTGGATGTAAGACTTTCTCAAAGCTAGAGTTTATGATTACTTTACTCCATATCAAGGTCATCCATAAATGGAGTGATAAATTCTTTTCTATGTTGCTTAATGCATTAAATAGGGCCTTTGGTTTTGATGAAACTTTCCCTAAGAACTCCTATTAGGCAAAGAAGTATACCAAGGATTCATGTCTTAATTATGTTAAGATTGATGCATGTGTGAATCATTGCATTTTATTCTGAAAAGAATATGCAAATTGCAATGAATGTCCAAAATGTGGGAGCTCTAGATGGAAGGATGCTGGTTATGCACAAGTTGATAGCGATAGTGAGCAAGATGAAAGGTCTCAAACAACAAAGAAAATTCCTCAATTAGTTTTACGTCATTTTCCGCTAAAACCCAGGCTACAAAGAATTTATATGTCGTCGAACTTGGCAAGAGATATGCATTGGTACAAAGTCAGCCGCCTCGATGATGGTATATTAAGGCATCCAGCTGATTCAAAGGCATGGAAACATATTGATGAACGTTTCCCTAGCTTTGCTGCTTATCCACGAAATGACAGGTTGGCACTATCAAGTGATGGTTTTTATCCCGGAGCTCAAATGAGTAGTACGTATAACATATGACCTGTGTTTTTGGTTCCTTACAACTTGCCTCCATGGATGTGTATGAAAAGTGAGAATATGATATTATCTTTGTTGATTCCTGGTCCTAAGTCTCCGGGCAAAGACATAGATGTATTTCTCCAACCATTGATCGATGAGCTAAAGGATTTGTGGGAAATTGGTGTGAAGACATATGATGCGTATAGTAAAAAGACATTTAACTTGCATGCAATGTTGATATGGACAATCAACGACTTTCCAGCTTATGCTAATCTATCTGGTTGGAGTACTAAAGGTGCTTATGCTTTTCCTGATTATCAAGAAGATACAACATCTGAATGGCTAGAGAAGGGTCACAAGTATTGTTACATGGGCAGTCGTACATTCCTATCATTAGATCACAAATGGAGGAAAGATGAAAATCAATTTGGCAGTGTAGAGATGAAACCACCTCCTAGTCTTCTGAAAGGTCGTGACATTCTAGAAACTCTAGGCGAATTTCATAGCAATGTTTCATTTGGGAAAAAGGATGGGAAGCGGAAAAGAGGGGATATGTACTTGGTACAACAATGGAAAAAGGTCAGTGTATTTTTTTAGCTACCATATTGGAAGGATTTGTTGATTCGACACAACTTGGATGTGATGCATATTGAGAAAAACATATGTGACAACATCTTGGGAACTATTCTTGATCTTCGTGGAAAAAATAAGGATTCATTGAAAGCTCGACTTGATCTTGAAAACATGAAAATGCATGATAAGTTACAAGTTAAGAGGGTGGGTGATAAATATCAAGTTCCAAAGGCCCCTTTCAATTTAACATTAGGAGAAAGGAGGCAAATAACCAAATTGCTTTCAATGCTAAAACTTCCATATGGATATTCATCTAATATTGCATGATGTGTGTCCGTGGAGGATGGTAAGGTGTCAGGGATGAAAAGTCATGATTGTCATGTATTCATGCAAGATTTGCTTGTGCCGACATTTCGTGGTGTCTTGAGTGATAGTGTTTTGGAGCCATTAGCAGAGATCAACTTATACTTTAAGCAACTATGCTCAAAAACCTTGATAATTGATCTGCTAGAACAAATGGAAACGAATATAATCATCACTCTTTGCAAGTTGGAAAGAATATTTGTTCCTGCCTTTTTTGATGTAATGGTCCACCTGGCTATTCACTTAGCTACTGAAGCTAAGCTTACTGGACTTGTGCATTATCGATGGATGTACCGCTTTGAGAGGTATTATTTATGTATACCACTACTTACTTGTAGTGAATATTCAAAATCAATACACACATGACATGTAATCATGTATTTTCAATGTGCCAGGAAAATGCACACATTGAAAACAGAAAGGATGATGATTTAGATATCGATGATGATGATGATGATGATGATTATTATTCCATCTCTTGGGGTTGAAGAAGCCTAGTTCGATTTTCAGATACAAGTATCGGTTATGGTTAATTTGGGGTTTTGGTTGCTTGATATGGTTGTTGATGAAAGCGCGCAGTAGCTGATGTGCATCATTGCTGATGTGCATCATTGACAAAATCATGTAGTTGCTTCAAAGTTGCAGATTTGAAGGATGTCATTTTGGATGCTAATGATATCACTAACTTAAAGGATCAGTATATCACTAATACAAAAAAGGGCTTCCCCTACGGACACAATTACCATGGTTCCGTGTTTTTTCGTAGTAATTTTGTTGTCATGGTTTAATTACTACGGTTGTATGAATAACCGTGGTTTTTATGCACCCTTTTTACTATGGTTCTCACATATCCGTAGTAAATAAACTGCTAAAATTACCACGGTTTCGTATTTTTTCGTAGTAATTTTGATGTCATGGTTAAATTACTACGGTTGTATGAACAACCGTAGTTTTTATGCACCTTTTTTACTACGGTTGTCACATAACCGTAGTAAATAAACTGCTAAAATTACCACGGTTCCGTATATTTTCGTAGTAATTTTGATATCATGATTAAATTACTACGGTTGTATGAACAACCGTGGTTTTTATGCACCTTTTTTACTACGGTTCTCACATAACCGTAGTAAATAAACTGCTAAAATTATCACGGTTCCGTGTTTTTTCGTAGTAATTTTGATGTCATGGTTAAATTACTACGGTTGTATGAATAACCGTGGTTTTTATGCACCTTTTTTACTACGGTTCTCATATAACCGTAGTAAATAAACTGCTAAAATTACCACGGTTCAGTGTTTTTTCGTAGTAATTTTGATGTCATGGTTAAATTACTACGGTTGTATGAATAATCGTGGTTTTTATGCACATTTTTTACTACGATTCTCACATAACCGTAGTGAATAAACTGCTAAAAATATCACGATTGCGTGTTTTTTCGTAGTAATTTTGTTGTCATGGTTAAATTACTACGGTTGTATGAACAACCATGGTTGTTATGCACATTTTTTACTACAGTTCTCACATAACAATAGTAAATAAAATGCTAAAATCACCACGGCTCCGTGCTTTTTTGTAGTAATTTTGTTGTCATGGTTAAATAACTACGGTTGTATGAACAGTCATGCTTGTTATGCACCTTTTTTACTACAATTCTCACATAACAATAGTAAATAAAATGCTAAAATTACCACATTTTCGTGTTTTTTTTTAGTAATTTTGATGTCATAATTAAATTACTATGATTCTTTGAAAACCGTGATTTTTATGATTTTTTTACTACGGTCGTGGGAGAACCCTAAAATCTAAAACCTCTTAATCCTTATCATTCAGGATTCATCCCGCCGTCGGTCTCCTCTGTTCTCCACTCCTTCGGATCTGTGGTTTCTCCGCCCCTTGCCCCCTTCCCCACGGCCGCCGGCGCAGCTTCATTTATCCGCCCCTTGTCCCCGTTTGTCTCCTATATGCTGTACTTCTTTGAGTTCTTCCCGGTAGCAAGGTATCCTTCTACTTCCTCTTTTCTCTGCTGAATCATTTCTATTCTTCTGTTGCTTTTTATTTCAAGTTCAGATTTGGGATTGTCTTCAATTTGATTTGGAGTTTTTGATTGATTTAACCATGCCGGACCACGGTTTTCTGGTATAACCGGGGTCCCGTGTTTTTATTTTCCAAAAAATCGAAAATACACGCGGCTCGCTGCCTCTCCATCCTCCATCTTCTTCATTATCGATTGCAATATTGCCGCTACACTCTCCTGGAACCAACCTAGCATCCGCGCCTCCCCTTCTTTGCCGCTTGCTCCCGCCGGTCCAATCGCCGGTGAGTCCTCCCCCCCTCTCTCTTGTACAGTCTTTTCCTGATATGTTCTTCTTCTCTTCCAATTAATCCAATCTATCGCCTCCTCTATTACTCACTACTCGGTTTTGTTTGTAAGAGTCGCATAAGACTAGGTTTCTTCAATTTCTTTGTTCTATAGTTCGCAAATTCGAATGTGTATCTGTTCGTTTGCCGAATTATTTCTTGTAGTTCCTTAATTTTGTGAAACCCTAGACCTTGAAAGAGTACCTCGAATTACTTGGTGTGATTTGTTTCGCCCTCACTTACAAATACGTGGCCAACTCAGACGATTACGCACCCCAAAATTCCAAGTCCAAGGAAAAGCGTCGAAACCCTGCCTGGTAAGGATATATGCTTAATTGCCCTAATCCTATCCTCTATGTTTCTCATTGCTTTTGTTTTGTTTCTTAATGCAATCCAACTACAATGTATATTACATCATTGTTGTTATAAATACGAACAGTACTCGATCGATCTCCATCTTGGCCAGTAATTGTTTCACAACCTAGGTATCTTTGAGAGCAAGTTGATATTATAAAATTTCAAGTTATAGCTATTATGGTTGTCAATAGGATATATATATAACCATGAAATTTGTGGTGATTAATAGAAGGAATACGCGACTTCATCAAATCTTAGACCACTATAGTACATATTTTAAATGACTGATCCAAATTGGTGATGTTTATTATAATCAAATTTAATTATACTAGTTGTTTGAGTAATCAGGATAACTAATTAAGTTAGCTAGCCAATCCATCAGCTCCCCAGCTTAGTTTTATTAATTACATCAGTAATTAGTTTTAAAATAATCTCAACTTTAAAAGCTCCCTGGCTCTTTGGAGATCTCACTACTGTTACTTTCTTGGTGTAGGATCAAGTTCCTCCTTTCCCATCAGAGGTTGATGTATTGATCATCGAAGCGGAGCTTGGAGGGAAAATTGGTGACATCTTTGAACAATTTGATTATGAGCCCATAGTTGCTGCCAGTCTTGGTGATTATTACTGTGCTTTTGTTGTTTCTACATCTTTATAAGTTTTAAGATAAAATTATTTTAAACTTATTATGCAGGTCAGGTTCATCGGGCAAAATTAAAGGGACATGATGTAGTTGTTAAAGTTCAGAGGCCTACACTCAAGGCTCTATTCGATATAGATTTGAAAAATCTAATGGTTGGTGCTATTATTGCGTAGTTGTTCTGTCACTAATGATTGCAGCTGATTAGCCACTGACCTTGTGATATATGGAATTGATTTGTTGAAAACCTATAGTAATTATAACTACTTATGGGAATTCTCTATATCTCAATCCCTTTATTGGTGCATCTGTTTACTTATGTGAGTAATTGTGCATATCTTATATGGAATGAAATCTAGTAGAGTTGTGATTTAAATCTGAACCTCAACTGAGAAAATACATCTGAACCTCTCTGCTCATCTCTCTTACAAATTGTAATCGCTTTCAGTATATTTTTTCCATTTGTTAGATATGGCATTCTGGTATGAAGTCTTGTATTTCATCCACTGTAGGTGATAGCTGGATACCTTCAAAAAATTGACCCAAAATCTGATGGTGCTCAGAGGGATTGGATTGCTATCTATGATGATGGGTAGTAATATGGCATAATGATATATGCAACATCTATTTTGATGTCATTGTGGCTTGAACTTTAAGCAAGCTTCTTATGGAATGTATATATAGGATGATATCTTTAATGGCATTTTGTTGAAACAAGTACCTTATTAATATATTTTGAAGTTTATATATATGTTATATTATATGTGTAGGTGTAGTATAAAAAAATGAAATACCACTCTTTTTGAGCAAATTATTCAAAAACATTGTGTAGCACAAGGATATGGGTGACAAAACATAGATTTCGTAGAACAATGTCGTGGGCGACAAAATTCAGATTTTGTAGCACAATGTCGTGGGCGACAAAATTCAGATTTCGTAGTACAAGGTCGTGGGCGACAAAATACAGATTTCGTAGCACAAGGTCGTGGGCGACAAATACAGATTTCATAGCACAAGGTCTTGGGCGACAAAATTCAGATTTCGTAGCACAAGGTCTTGGGCGACAAAATTCAGATTTCGTAGCACAAGGTCTTGGGCGACAAAATATTGGTTTTGTCACAAAAAGATATTTTGGCGACAAACACTTTTTTCGTCGCCCAAAACAAAGGGCGACTCGCCTACAACGATGCCTCTGCGACTTAAAAATGTTAGCCACCCTAAAATTTGGGCGATGAAATTGTGGGTTTGTGCGACGATTTTTTTTGTCGCCCAAAGCCTTTTTTCTTGTAGTGATATAGGAAAAAGTTCCTTTCTTTATTATACCAACCAATAAATTAATATATGTTTTTTTTATAAAAATTAGCATTTTAGTTTTATCAATAAAAATTAAGAGTAAGTTTGTTTATTGGACAAACACATCAACAATATGCACTTTTTATTATTATAGAAAGTGAATCACTAACCATTTCTCACCTAAAGCATGTATTTGATAGTTGCTATAAATATATGAGGATGCAAACTAATGTCTTGTGAAATTACATATATCGATCCAAATATCATTTTGCTTATTTGGAAATCCAATTATTTTATTGAAGAAATAAAAAATTACAACATGAGAAGTGAGCTAAACAACATTAAATGACAGAATTAAAGCCCCACTAAAATATGACTTTTCTAATGTGATCACCCATAAAAAAATTGCACAAAAGCAACTATAAAAAGGCATTGTTATCATAAGACCATCAATTTCTAATTACACAAAATATGGCTCACAAATCAAAGAGTATTGATTAACATGCAATATATTTTTCAATTTTAAATTTAAGATAAGGGAGAAAAAGAGTATCCTAAAATATATGCGCAAAACTATTAAATGATTAGACTATTTTAAGGACTTCTAGTTTGATCTATATCAAAAATATAGACATGATCGCTGGATCATTAACAGAAAAAAATTACAAAATATGAAGACACAAAATAAAAATGTAAACTTATCAAATATCAATAGAGGTAACTATAATGTGAATTGCAGTTGCAACTGCCTAAATTCCATTTTACCTCTAACGTAGTCATGATTGAACAATTCGATGTCATGATTGAACAATTCGATGTCATCACTCGATCAAAGTACTAATAACATATCCCATCATGCAGACCATTATAAACCAAACTTTAGTATCAAAATCTACGTTACACATTTGGCTTAATCTCTTTTTATATATACTAAATTTGTAAACTATAATTTGAAGAAAAATCAAAATGCAACAATAACAAATAATGAAATGAATTCACAAAAAATGGGTAAGAGGAAATAAAGACTTCATTAGATTAGTTTATTTTGAGTCTCTATAAGCTAATGAAGATCCTATATACATAATGATATAATAAGGTTATTATTACATTAAGAGTTACACTTTAACATGACATATAGGAATTACGTTTAGGATAGAGACTTGACTAGATTAGTACATTTTGAGTCTCTATAAGCTAAAGAGTAACTACTAATTAACCTTGTGAAATATTCTTTTCTGATTGAGTCATATTTAATTATATAATACATAATAAATTAATTATATGTATAAAATATACATAATCTTACTTTTCCTGCAAATCTCTTAGCCCATCTTTAAATGTACAACAACCTACTTTGTTCTTGAACAACAAATAAACTAAACAAACATATTTATGATTAGAATTACTAAACACCCGAAATAAAATTGCCAAAAGCCTCATAGCCAACTTTGATACGAAGGTGTAGAAGCCGAAAATTGACTCTCTTGTTTCTTATTCTAAGTCGACCTTCATATCTAACAAACTCTTACCCCAATTGTAGTTGTGCACCTTCCTTTGAAATACTTCGATTCACTTTTAGATTCTTTTGAAAGTTTGAACACTGAATCATCCGAGATCGTTTTTTATCTATACGGTTCAAATTATGGATGTTTAGACTTCCATTACCTACATATAGTAGTTAGATATAATATATATAGTTTGAAAGTCACAACAATTTTATGCTTCAAAATTTCATGTTTAAGTCAAAAAGTATTTAAAATAAAGGTTTGATATAATTTAATTGAGTGCACTACTCAGTTTTTAAATCAGTCTTTGATACTCCTATCCAGGGAAACACCTATACCTAGCGAAAGAACAACACATAAATAGAAAACATTTATACAAAACTGGATAGGGTTCTCATTCATCACTAGATCCTTCAATGGTATCCTGATATTTGTACTAAGCATTTTGCTTTTTCCAGCTCAGACCATTGTCCCATCTCCATCGAGCTAGATTCAGCTGTACCCTTCAAAAATCAGCCGTTTAAATTTGAAAAAAATTGGATGACTAGAAAGGATTTTAGAAACGTGGTAAAACAAGCGTAGAGAACTAACTACCATGGATCTGGATTGTATAATCTGGTATCCAAAACAAAATTACTCAAAAAACATGCTATGATCTGGATTAAAAGTACCTTTGGAAATGTCTTCACACAATTACAAACTATAGAAAAACAACTTTCTGAAATCCAAACTGAGATCTGTAATCACCCTACAAATGACCTCATTAAAAAACAAACAAGAATCATAGAAAAAAAGGAAAAAATCTGTGTTTCCAGAAAATTTACTGGAACCAAAGAGCTAAGGTAAAACACATCAAATATAATGACACGAATGCTATTTTCAAAAAATAGCAAGCGGAAAAAGAAACAGAAAAATTATAAAAGAAATCAAAACACAAGAAGGAACAACATCACTGGTGAAGAAAACATCAGAAATGAAATCAGAAATGATTTCATTAAATGATTCAAAAGTGAGAATATGAACCATAGACTATTCCAGGAAAACCTCGAATTAATAAGAAATGTATCCAACGAAGAAATTAAAAAGGCGGTCTTTAACATTGGCTCAGATAAATCACCTGGGCCGGATGGCATGACAACATAATTTTACCAAAAATATTGGGACATCGTAGGTCCTTTTGTTACCCAAGCAGTTAAAAGCTTTTTTCTTTCTGGGAAACTGCTTAAATAAATAAATTACACATTCATATCCTTAATCCCAAAATGTGATAATCCGAATTCTACTAATCACTATAGACCCATAAGTCTGTGCTCTACTATTTATAAGATTATCTCGAAGATTATAACAACTAGACTCAAGGGAACCATGGAAAAATTGATACACCCCCTTCAGGGTTCCTTTGTTGCTAACAGAGCCATTCAAGATAATATCTTAATTGCCCATGAAATCTTTCAATCTTTTAAATCGAAAAAAGGAACTGAAGGCTTTATTGCCCTAAAACTAGACATGGAAAAAGCTTATGATAGAATCGAATGAGATTTTATTATTAAAATAGTGGAAAAGTATGGATTCCATGAAAAATTTATCAACTGGATAACAGAATGCATTACAACGGTATCATTCTCGGTACTTATTAACAATGGACCCACATAAATATTTAAACCTTCAAGAGGACTTCGACAGGGAGACCCCCTTTCGCCCTTCTTGTTTATTTTAGGATATGAAATCTTTGCTAGAAAACTCCAAAAAGCATCAGAACGAACTAGAAATCCTCTAGGATTTCAAATCAATCAACAAGGAACACGAATCCCGTTTATGGCTTTTGCGGATGACATTGTGATCTTCTCAAAAGCTAAACAGGAAAATTGCAAAGAAATCAAAGATATTATTGATGACTATTGCAAGATCTCAGGACAAAAAGTAAATTTCCATAAATCGGCCTTTCAAGTTACAAAAAGGGTCACCAACCAAAAGAAATTAGCTTTACAAGGCACTCTCACAATCACAAATATGATATCTTTTGAAAAATACTTGGGCTGCCCTATCATTAATGGTAGAGTTAACTCGAACACCTTTGCTGACCTTTTAGTTAGCACCCAACATCAATTATCTAAATGAAAAGCAAATTCCCTTTCCCAAGCAGGAAGAACAACACTAATAAAAACCAATCTGGCATCAAGACCCAATTATCGCAAAGTTTCATGTTACCTACACACACACAATGAACTTGATAAGTTAAATAGATCATTTTTTTGGAACAAAGACAACTCCTATAAACCTCTTATAGGTTGGGAAAAAATTTGTAAACCAACTCAGAGGTCTTGGCTTGAGAAAAGCTAAAGATATAAACAAAACCCTTCAATTCAAATTACTTTGGAAAATCCTAGCCGAACCAAATAACTTCTGGGTTAAAGTTATTATGGATAAATACTTGAAAATACACCATATATTTCATTACGAGAAAAAAGGAAACTACTACTGGCAATGGTCCAAAATGATTGAACTCATGCCTGAGTTCAAATCTGGACTAATTTGACAAGTTGGTAATGAAAAAACTATCAAATTCTGGACGGATAACTGAGTTTTGAACACCCCCTTATGTGATAACATAAACTCATAATCAATCATGAATAAGGATGCCCTGGTAGCTGATTTTATGTTGCCAAACAAAACCTGAAATAAGGACTTACTAGAATAATGCTTACCAAATGATTTAACCAAAAAATTAACCTCGATCTCAATACCTTTAAATGAGATCCATGATAGAATGTACTGAAAAACTAGCAACAACGGCTGGTTTTCTATAAATTCTGCTATGAAACTAATTAACAAAAACAAGAGTTATACTGCCTATGATTCTTCATGGATTTGGAAAATGGACACGTATTCCAAAGTTAAAAATTTTGTCTGAAAAATAATGAAAAACAGAATCCCAACAAAAGCTAGATTAGTAGAAAAAAGGCATTGCAACCCCCCCGGGTTGTATACGTTGCAATGCTCATTTGGAAGATTTGAACCACATCCTCTTCCAATGTAAGCATACCTTAAAAACAATCGAAAAAATGAATTATGATACCTTTGGCATCATCACATCCCTAAACATAGGAAACAAAAAATATTAATGAAATCATTGAAGAAATTCGACAAAAAACTGAAAAATCACAATTCTTAGAATTAATGGTCTCTTGGTGGGGCATTTGGTTCTATAGAAACCAACAAAGCTTTGATAGAACAAATGATGATGTCGACCCCATAAAGGATGTACCAATTTACATTAAGAAATAAATTGAGAACTGGAATAAAACGAAAAACTGGAACCTTGACTGTTTAACATAAGACAAACAAAAAACTCAAAAAACGAACATTGTTAGACGACCAATAAAGAAATGGAAAAAACCTCCGGATAATATAATTAAAATCAACACAGATGGGTCCACCAAAACCAATGACGAATCTAGTTTTGGCTACATTTTCAGGAACAATACGGGAAAACCAACATTCCTCTATGGGGATAAATATGGTATCTCAACCCCGCTTAAAACAGAAACACTGGCAGTAAGAAATGCCCTGGTAAAGGCTTATAATTTAGGCATTACCAACATTCATCTTGAATGTGACAACCTTACCATCGTGAATGTCCTTAATCAAATATGGCACTGTCCATGGGATATTAAAATGTTAATTTCTGATATCCTGTGTATTTTACAACTGTTTTCTTCAGTGCAGATTTTTCACGTCTTCCGAGAAACAAACGTCGTGGCCGATTTCATCGCAAAGAAGGTACAACAGAGTTCCTTGAAAGACTTTAGAGATAGTCTAGAATTTGTAATTCTCATCCAAAAGAATGCTATAGATTGAGAAATCGACTTTTCTGTGATTTCCAATCTAATTTTTACCTAATCAAAAAAAAAATCAGTCTTTGTTACACAAACTTGATGGAACACGTGATTGATTGCCTGAGTGATTTTATTTATAACTATTTCCCTTACTCTTGGAGTTGTCAACTTATTTACCTAGTCCCAAACTCCCAATCCATCTAGTGGATTTCAGTATATCTATAGAAAACCCACAAAAAACTCTTTTGAAAATCCAATCACCCATGACAATTTACATTAGTTGTTTAATAAGAATTTATCTTCAATAACCAATAAAAATTCCCTTTACTTGATACATGTTAACTTTATTTCTAAAAAAAAGTAGCTAGTTGTTTTTCCTTCTTTTTTAGCTAAACGAAATCAAGACATAAAAGAGAAAAATATGACATGATATTTGAATAAAAATACCTTACCAAATATGGATTTTGGTCTTTTGTATGACTATCATACGCTGCTTGTTGGATGCCAATTGTTAAACATTCAATTAGTGAGAAATTTGGTTTTGATTCCCTTATAGTTGAGTATAGTACCCGTGTCTTGTACGAGATTTGTTTATTTTTTCTTATATTTAAAAAAATAATATATTTAAATTATACATTTAATTGATATAGAATTATGTAGGTAGTGATGGTTATAGAAGTAGATGAATGTTAATATAAAAAAGAACTAATTGAATACAAAATATTAAAGAGATTGACAAAATATTATCGAAAGAGATACTAAACTCTCTATAACTTTATTAATAGTAAAAATTGGCTAAGTAATTTTGAAATGGGGATAGCCACATCCCTAACATCAATACTACTAAAATGATAAAGCATAATCAAAATGTTCATCTTATACATGAAAATGAAACCCTAAATATAAAATCTCGTAAGATGTTCAAAATTGCTAGAAATTATATAAAAAAAACTTCCTTGTATTCTACATTGGTTGTAGTATTAGATCTTTTTTGTTTTTTGTCGTATATCAAAATCTCCAAACCTTTATTGTTAGTAACTCTTGATAATGTAACAAAAAACTGACCATGAGTAAAAATAGGGCGTGAAAGATACAAACTGACATTTGCAATAGAATGGTCCTAGCTCTTGTTTATCGTCATAGCAAAATAGACACTCAAGGGAAATTGTATTCATTGAAACTTGAACGAGTATGAAGTGTCTGATAATGACATGATCATGCGAGGAATCAAAGTTGTATATCCAATATTGTTGCCTGAAATATTCTTCCTTGTTTGACATGACTGCCAAGCTGCGTGGTTATCGGTCTTTTTTCTAATTCTGCTATTGTAATCTTTGTGATTAACTTGTAATCTTTGTGCTTGATTTGTATTTAAATTAGGAAAAAATAAGTGATAGGTTTAGGATAATAATCTTTAATTTATAATTAGATTTATTTGAAAATTGAAAAAGCAAAAAATGACATGTGACGGTTTTAATGATGGAGTGTCATGTGGAGGTTTTAATGAGGGAGTGTCATGTAGAGTAATTAGTTTCTAATTTAGTAGATATATAGTAGATTATAAAATTTTGGATTTATATATAATTAAAAAAAATTAGATTTGTAATCTTTGTGATTAACTTGTAATCTTTGTGTTTGTTTTGTATTTAAATTAGGAAAAAATGAGTGATAGATTTAGGATAATAATCTTTTATTCATAATTAGATTTATTTTAAAAAATTGAAAAAAGCAAAAAATAACATATGACGGTTTTAATGAGAGAGTGTCATGTGACGTAATTAGGTTCTAGTTTAGTAGATATATTGTAGATTAGGAAATTTTAGATTTGTATATAATTAGGAAATTTTGGATTTATAATCTTTGTGATTAACTTGTAATCTTTGTGCTTGATTTGTATTGAAATTAGAAAAAAATGAGTGATAGGTTTAGGATAATAATCTTTGAAGGAGTGTCATGTGATTAACTTGTAATCTTTGTGCTTGATTTGTATTTAAATTTGGAAAAAAATGAGTGATATGTTTAGGATAATAATATTTAATTAATAATTAGATTCATTTTAAAAAATTAAAAAAAACATAAAATGACATGTGACGGTTTTAATGAGGGAGTGCCATGTGTGGTAATTAGGTTCTTGTTTAGTAGATATATAGTAGATTAGACATGGTAGGCTCGGGTCTTGCAACTTTGCAAGTAATATGTAGATCAAACATACAATCTCCTAGTCCGATGAGTTGTTTCCATCTGTTTATGATTAATTTTTATATATTATCTTCTTCTAAAGTTACACTTATAACATATTATATATGTGGTCTAAAGAAATTATCAAAGAGGTTATAAGATTCAGCACAACTTTTACATTTTTTTCTTTTTCGTCGCCGTAGAAAGATTTTTTATGGTATTTTATAGTTTTGTATACAATTATTTTCACAAATCCTATTTATAGTAGACAATTCAGACATTTATGGTGGTAAGTTTATTATGGAATAAATAATTATTACAGTTCTAAGTAAGATAATTATAGTTATGGATATTCTTGATCCAATACGTACGCATAAACATTACTTGCAAAAGTTATAATATACTATATCCATAATAATTGTTTATTCCATAATAAACTTATCATTATAAAATATTCATATTATGGTGCATATCTAGCTAATATGGGAATATTTTGTTTGCTACATTTTTGAAAGGAATAGATGATACAAACTATTCATATTAGGGTGCATATCCGGCTAATATGGGAATTAGGGGTGTTCATCCGGTCCGGACCGGAATTTCCGGTCCGGTCCGGTCCGATGGACCAGATTTTTGGGAATATGTGGACCGAAGACCGGACCGGACCGGATAGGTCCAGTCCGGTCTTAATCCGGTCCGGTCCGGTCTTGGACCGGATTGGACCGGATTTAATTTTAAAAAATAAAAAAAATTAAATTCTTATTTAAAATCTATAAAAAAATATCTAAAAAAATATTTATAAAACATATATACTCCTAACTTATTAAATTTAAAAAAATATCTACAAAAAAATACATATAAATCTCTAAAAAAAATATATAAAACATATAAATTACAAAAAAAATATTTTTTTTTTTAAATTCCGGTCCGGACCGGATTTTTTCCGGGTTTGGACCAGACCGGACGGGAAACCGATTTTGGGGAAATGGTGGACCGGAGACCGGACCAGAATTTTACCGGTCCGGTCATTTCCGGTCTGGTCCGGTCCGAAAATCCGGTCCGGTCCACCCATGAACACCCCTAATGGGAATAGTTTTTATTTTCTTTGATTTTCTAAAAATCAACGAAAAAATAAGAGCTCGACACGTGGCAAATTCAATATCGTGATGCCACATGGTAGCCAAAAAGTTTGGTTCATTTTGGGGGCGCCACGTGGTATAGTAGGTATTCTAATTTAGTAGATATATAGTAGATAGTAGATTCTACTGAAACTAAATCCCAAATATCAAGTATCCAAAACTATCCAAAAAATACGTACCCAATATATATAGGTGATATCAAAGTTGTACGTTATATACTTAGAATGATAGAGCCAACTACTTATTTAACATGTTTAGTTGATGATTCAGAATCAAATTGTGATTTCATTGCTTTAATTTCTTCTTTCACTTTGTTCACTTATTCCACTGATTACTTGATCCTATAATATGAAATTATCAAATTTCGAGTCAAACAATATATTATTATTTATGGCCTATAAGTCTGTTGTAACTCTATGATTCAAGATATATATATATATCCACCAGTTCACCACTTTAATTTATAAAAATAAAATTCAGAGAATGAAAATCTCAAGCTGGATAAGATATATATGCATGTTAACTTACTAATAAATTGCATGTGTATATTGGAATTAAAAGATTTTTGTAATATGGTTGAATGCGTTTTGACAATTATAGATGATTACAGATTTGATTATGTACAAAAATTATAGGACTGAGAATATTACCTAGTAAATTTTTAGAAAGATTTATACTATAAATTAGTATAAAAATAATTTGGGAGCGTGTGCAAATCCTGCTATTATAGATAGTAATTTTATTTTCTTTGATTTTATTAGTTTTTTGACAAAACTCCAGAAAAAATAAGAGCGCGACACGTGTCAAATTAAATACAGTGACGCCAAATTTTGGTTTATTGTGGGGGTGTCACGTGGCGCAGTCAGTATTCTATTTTAGTATATATATAGTAGATTATCTCACTACTTTAATATCATCATGCAATTTATCAATAATGACCACACATCAAAGAATAATTATTATTTTGCATGCAAAAAACCTATTATATTCAATCAATTAATTAATTTAATTGCATTGGCTATATATAATTCATTATGTTTCAGTTACGTAGGGAAAACAATATCTTTAATAATTTTAATTTTGTTATTGAAAGAGTATAAGGTTTTGAAATGTGAAATAAGAATGTTAACTTCTAAATTTAAATGAGTCATCAAACAAAAAAAATGACTAATTTATCTAATATGGCTGTTACGGTCTTTAATATTGGAGAAAATTGATAGCTCCATGACCCCCTCGATGATGGCGAAGGACGAAGATGACGCAATGAAGGTGCGCTCGAGGAGAGCCAGACGAACAAAAACCCAACTGGTTCTACAAGAAATTAGTTCTCAGTTGAACTGCACGGTTTGCTGCAAACCGTGCGGTGTTGCATGCAAACCGTGCACCAGCCAAAACCTTTGCTTCCAGTTGAACTGCACGGTTTGTAACAAACCGTGCGGTTGTGTTACAAACCGTGCGGTATTCCTGACGCGACGCGGATTGTTTTTTCCGAGATCTTTTCTTTTAGGAAATATTATTTTGACGGTATTTAAACTTAGAAAACCCTAGTTTGTAAACTTGATGTTGATTTGAGTAGTAAAGTTGAGTACGCTCCTTCCTTGAATCTCACATCCAAACCCTTTGATCCCCCGGATCAAACTATCCCATAGCTCGTCGCTTCGAGCAATCATTCAATCACCGTCTCTTCGGTATCTCGTGATCATCACTTTGATCCCTTTCGTTCATCACTTTGAACGAGTTTGAAGGCTATCTCTTTAGCCCTAGGAAAGCCATCACTTTGGCTACGGAAGAGGAGAATCGAATTCAAGCTTGAGGAATCAAGATCCTACATTGTAAACGACACTTCAGGGGTTGTTCGCATCAACTGGCATCAGAGCCTATCCAAGCTAAGTTTGTTCTTCTCTCTTATTGTGATTCCTTGCAATTTTCCGCTTGCAAAACCCATAATTTTTTTTCTCACCACCATCATTCGTCGGAACCCTAGCCGTGACCACCACACCACCACCACCGTCCGCCGCCACCACCCCCTTCCGCCACTTCTCTCTCACGGCTACAACCCTAATTTCCTTAGGTTTTGGTTACTTTTCCAACAGCCCTAAACCTTATCCTCTAGCAAATCTTGTTTCCTTAATTGCATATTTGATTTCCTTGTTTTTTGTTGCTTAAGTTTTGCTTCATCTTTGGATTCATTGATCGTTTAGTTGTTAGATTTCAGTCACCAATAGTTGCTTTGTCTCTTCTTTCTTCTCCTACACTTGCTTGTGTGGTTCTTTCTTGCTTGATTCACAATCGAAAAGGCAGAGAACGCACCATACGGTCATACTCCATCTTCACTCCTTTCATGTCTCTACGCAACACTCATTAAAAAGGGCAATTTTTCAACTTTCTTGTGATTAATTCTTAGAAACTTGACTTGATCTACTTGACCTTGGAAATTTTGTGTGTTGTTTGGGACGTGATTTGCTAGTTTTTTCTTTGTTGCCTTCCGTTCAAGCCTCTCCCTCCTCACGAGCAACCAAAATTAGTACGCCCAACGGAAATTTTCTTGGTTCACTTTTGAGACAAGGACTTGGCTTGGACTTGTTCTTTTGCTTGGTGCACCTTACTCCTTGTGTTATATGCTTCGTATAGGTACTATGTAGGTTCCTACGACAAGCTACTCTCCTTCTACGGGCAACCGCAGCCCCGGACAGATGGACTCCGTCTTTGAGTGAATTGTCGCACTTCGTGCACTGAGTGAAGAAAAAGACCGCCAACTCGCCGCGCAGGCTGCCGAGATCGCGCACCTTCATCGGACCATAAGTGACATGAACTCTACGGGCCACCGCAGCCCCCAACACATGGCCTCCGTCTGTGCGCGAATTGACCAACTTCAAGCTTCGCATGACGCTCTTCAAGCTTCGCATGCCGCGCTGGCTACCAAGCTTGCGCAACGTCGTCTGGCCATAAGTGACTTCTGGTTGACCACGACTGACCTAATGTCGAACACCTCCGGCTACGAGTCTTTTGACGAGGACACCTACGAAGCCGGCCCGGTATTTGACACCTACGACGATGAGGAGGAGGAGGAGATGGACGAATACGTATGCATCTCTATGGACGAGCAAGACAACGTGCCTCTTAGCTTGGTTACACGCCGCGTTCTTAACGCCAAAGACGGTACCTTACTTGACCAACGTGACAATTTGTTTCATACTAAGTGTGCGGTCCAGGGTGCTTCTTTGAGTGTGATCATAGATGGTGGGAGTTGTTGCAACATCATCAATGAAAAGGTGATCCAGCACTTCAAGTTTGACACGCCTCCACAACCCGGCATTCATGGCACATGCGAGAACCGACTTCTCTTAGCCCGGTCCCGAGATGTCTCTCCAATAATTCAGGGACGTCTTCCTTGCTTTTTACTTGTTCCTTTCGCGTGTCTCTTAAATGTTAATGCTTTGGTTGATTTACCCCCTATGGTGTCTACTCTTTTGCAGGAACACAACGCAAGCCGACGTACCGTAGAGGTGATGGTCCATTTCAGGTGCTACAAAGCCTTGGTGCCGACGCCTACCGCTTGAATTTACCCGATGACTATGGTGCGCATCCAACTTTCAACGTCGCTGACCTTTCTCCTTATACGCCTCCTGCTTTTGACAACGAGGACGAAGCAGGGACGCTTCGCAACCAAGAAGGGGAGATTGATAGCTCCATGACCCCCTCGATGACGGCGAAGGACGAAGAGGACACAATGAAGGTGCGCTCAAGGAGAGCCAGACGAACAAAGACCCAGCTGGTTCTACAGGAAGTTAGTTCTCAGTTGAACTGCCCGGTTTGCTGCAAACCGTGCGGTGTTGCATGCAAACCGTGCACCAGCCAAAACCTTTGCTTCCAGTTGAACTACACGGTTTGTTACAAACCATGCGGTTGTGTTACAAACCGTGCGGTTGTGTTACAAACCGTGCGGTTGTGTTACAAACCGTGCAGTATTCCTGACGCGATGCGGATTGTTTTTTCCGAGATCTTTTCTTTTAGGAAATATTATTTTGACGGTATTTAAACTTAGAAAACCCTAGTTTGTAAACTTGATGTTGATTTGAGTAGTAAAGTTGAGTACGCTCCTTCCTTGAATCTCACATCCAAACCCTTCGATCCCCCGGATCAAACTATCCCGTAGCTCATCGCTTCGAGCAATCATTGAATCACCGTCTCTTCGGTATCTCGTGATCATCACTTTGATCCCTTTCGTTCATCACTTTGAACGAGTTTGAAGGCTATCTCTTTATCCCTAGGAAAGCCATCACTTTGGCTACGGAAGAGGAGAATCGAATTCAAGCTTGAGGAATCAAGATCCTGCATTGCAAACGACACTTCAGGGGTTGTTCGCATCAAAAATGACAATATAATTCGTAACTAGAGGGTAAATTAAGGTGTCAAGAATAAAAATTAAATATTTTTTGCATATAATATGTAACTCCTACAAATAGTAGTTAATGATCATTATTTGTTGTTAGGTATAAGGGAAAAAATAAGGGGAGGATGTGGCCTTAGGAGAGGAGTGAGGACGCTCCAAGACCGTCGGATTAAGAAAAAGTGCGCACATATCAGTCAAGGAAAAATACGAAAAAATTAGGATACAATTCGGCACGGCCGTTTTTTTTGCGAAAAAAACGCGTCCTGCGTGCACACGCATTTTAGTCTGTATGCACACATATGTTGTTTTGCATGCACACACACATTGTTTTCATGTGCACACACATGTCATTTCTGTATGCACACGTAGGTTATTTTTGTTGGTTTTCATACGTATATACAAATGTTATTTCGTATGCGCTTTGAGTCATTTTCGCATGCACACATATGTTATTTTCATGTGCACACATGCACACCTACGTTGTTTCACATGCACACATAGAACGTAGTGCATTTCGTATGAACAAACATGCAATTTTCACATGCACATAGTAGTATACTTCGCATGCAAACGAGAGTAGACTTTGCATGCATGCACACAACCGTATTTTCATGTGCACACATTTTGTTCATTCCATATGAACGCACGCGTTTTATGCATGCACACAAAAATGAATTTCACGTGCGCACCGTAGTGTATTTGGCATGCACACAACAGTGTATTTGACATGCACACAAATCTGTACTTCGCGTGCACGCGAATCCGTTTTTTCGCGAATAATTCGGCCGTGCCGAATTTTTGCCGAATTTTTAAAAAGCGATCTGGACACTCCGTTTGCTTCCCATCTGACGGCTCTCATGCGTCCTCATTCCTCTCCTCCCTTCCCATCCTCACCGGATCTCAACCCAACTATTTTTTTGCATGAGTGGGATCTACGGTCACTTATGAGATGTTTTAAACGAGTTATTTTTTTCTAATACATCCTATATGTTCTTATTGAAACTATATCTACCATCTAATAACGAATTAAATTTTATTGGATTGGACCTTTTATAAAAAACTGCACAACCAAACTATTAAAACACCGGCTTAAATATGTTGATGACCAAACTATGGAGATATGACATAAATTAGATTTTATCAAATTATTTGTGTAATATATATTCTAGAGGAAAAGAATAACTAAAAAATGTAACCAAGGAGACTCGAACCTATAAACTATGGGTTGTTGAGAAGCAGTAAGAAACTGGCACATAGTAGGTCCCGATATCATCAAAGCAGTACAAAACTTCTTTCAGTCTGGGAAACTACTCAAGCTAATTAACCACACCTTCATTACTCTTATACCAAAAAAAGATAACCCAAATTCCACAATCCATTATCCACCTATCAGCCTATGCAACAAGATATATAAGATAATTTCAAAAATCATTACTGAGAGACTGAAAGGGATTTTACTTAAACTCATACACCCACTTCAAGGGGCATTTGTACAGCACATAAATATTCAAGACTATGTACTAATTGCACATGAAACTTTTCACTCATTCAGAACAAAGAATGGCAAAACTGGATATGGAAAAAGCACATAATTAACAGAGTTGATTGGAACTTTATGATACAAACACTCGAAAAATTTGGCTTCTGCACAAAATTCATAAACTGGATAAAGGAATACACACAAACCATATCATTTTCCGTATTATTAAACAACGGACCAACTGACCAATTCCAACCCAAAAGAGGACTAAGACATGGTGACCCACTATCGCCATTTTTGTTTATCATTGACACAAAGATCCTGGCTAGAAACCTACAAAAAGCAACAACAGATACTAAACACCCAATTGGCATCAAAATAACTAAATGAGGAACCAAAATCCCATTCTTGGTCTATGTAGACGATATCACAATTTTCACAAGAACAAACAATACAGTTTGCTAGAAAATAAGAAAACATCATCGACAATTAATGTGAAGTATCAAGACAACTCGTAAACTACCACAAATCAACCTTCCAATTCACAAAGAAATACACAAATTGCAACCAAACAACAAACCCAACAAATATTCAATGTAACCTCTACTACCGCTCTTGACAAATATGTAGGATATCCAATCATCAATGGATGAGCTAATGAGCAAACGTTCCATCCAATCATACAAAAAAACTACCAAACAGCTAGCAACATGGAAAGCAAACACATTGTCCCAAGAAGGAAGGAGAATACTAATTAAAGCTAACCTATCAGCACATCCATATTATATCATGCAAAATTTTACCCTCCCAACAAGCATAAATAAAAAAACTAGACAAAATTAATAGACAATTCTACTCGAACAAAGACAATAACTATAAACCACTAATAAGTTGGGATGAAATATGCAAACCTACTTCTATGGGGGACTGGGAATCCAGAAAAGTGAAGATATGAATAAAGCTCTACAAATGAAACTACTCTAGAAAACACTAGCAGAACCAAACAAAATTTGGGTCACAATAATAACAGAGAAATACCTCATAGAAACAACCATAAACTAGATCATAATAAACAAAACAAAAATCTTTCATGGCAATGAGCCAATTTAACTAAACTTATACCAACCTGTAAGGAAGGACTATACTAGAAAATAGATCAGGGACAAACAATCAACTTCTGAACTGATAAATGGATTAATTGACATAACTAACTACCCTAGCTATAAGCCCAACCAATATCGAAGAACAAAAAAAAGGTAAAAAAATTCTAAAACAAGATAAATCTTGGAAAACAGAGGAACTACGAAAACACTTCAACATCAATATTGTTGTTGTTATAACAACACAGAAAATCCCAAATAATAATATACAAGATGTATTATATTGGGAAAACATTAAAAATGGATGGTTCTCAGCCGCTAGTGCAATAAAAATGATATACGAGAAGAAAGGACTAAATCAATCAACAAAAGATTGGATATGGAAACTAGATATCTCACCAAAAGTTAAAAAATTTCCTATGGAAAATATAAAAAAATGGCATCCTAGCAAAACAAAACTGTATGAAAGACATATAGCGGTACCACTACAATGTATAACATGTGACAATAATTATGAAGAATTATACCATATGCTCCTAAAATGTATTCTACAAGAATTAAATCCAACCACCGTAACTATAATTAACAACATCAAGGAACAGAATAAAAACCCATGAACAATACTCAATGAGATGAGAGGGAAACTAACAACAGAAGAAATGAATACATTAGCTACTAGCTGGTGGAGTAAATGTTATCAACAAAACACAAAAGTATTCAAAGACCCAGAGAAGGACAATATATCTGATCTCGGTAATTTCATCACAAGGCAGAAACAATAGTGGAATATAGCAAAGAAAGAAAATGACACAACCACGAGTATAAGAAACAAAACCCAAACAAGGAGGAAAAGAAAAAACATCAGATGGACCATACCGGGTGAAAACTACTTCAAACTCAATACTGATGCATCTGAACTCAACTCGGGCAATGCATCACTCGGTTACATCATAAGAAACCATAATGGACAACCAACCACCATAGTCAATGGTGATTTGGGGAATGTCACCAACTTACAGCGGAAGCTCTCACTATGCAACTGATGCATCTAATCTCTACTCGAGCAATGCATCATTTGCCTTATCAATGCCATTAATGGTACTTGGGACTGCCTCTGGGAAATTGAAATCATTATTGCTGATATCCTTCTTGACTTACGACAATGTTCATCATGTCGTATTTCCCATGTTTTTTCGGGAGATTAATACCGTGGCTGACCTCATCGCAAAACTCCATCACAGTATACAATCACTTGATCCTGCAGTCGTTACAAATCTCCATGGTCTCATCCTTCAAGATGCTCTAGGGCGGCCAACCTATCGTTAAAGAGGAACCCTACTAATCTCTTTCCGTATAAAAAAAGGGTTATTGAGATGCACTTTTATCACTAAGCTATATGCATTTACTTGTTTTGTTTTTTGCATTAATAATTATATAGGCATAGTTGTAACATGATTAATGAATGCAATTAATGGGGCAACAACCCAATCTTATATGTATATAAGATATAAAATTAGGGAAAATTGCAAGAAACCACTCGTTCTATGGCTAATTCTGCAAGATACCTCCCCGTTATATGGCTATTTATATTAAACCACCCAAATATCTGTCTCCGTTAACGATGAGCCACCCACGGACAGTTTCCGTCAGTTTCTTCGTTAAAAATGTGTAAAAGACCATTATACCCCGAGTTTTTCTAAAAAAAATCGAGTAATACTATGTTTTTTTTACTCTTTTACCCCTTTAACTGAAGCTACCACCTCCTCACTCGACTGCGTTGAAAGCTCCACCACCTGTGAGCTTGACAAGTCCAAGTATAGCATCGTCGTGATTCCAGATCTAATTTTATTGCCTCATCGACATCATGGTGTTGAAGGCTCCACCACCTGCAAGCTCATCAAGTGAAAAGTTTAGGGCTGTTGCGATTCCAGACCTGATGCCAACGCTTTGTCAACATAATCGTCGATATTGAAGTGTCCACCATGGACAAGCTCGATGAGTCCAAATTTAGGGTCGTCGTGATTCCGGATCTCATGCCAACGCCTTCTTTTGTATTCCAATTAATTGAAAAATAAGAAGAAGAAGAAACAAATCCAACAATTATGACAATGAAGAAGATGACATAGGACATGTAATTAATTCCAAAATCATGGGTAAAATGGACTTTTTACGCAATTTAACGGCTTTTTTCACAAAAATTGTCCGTAGGTGGCTCGTTTTTAATAAAGATCGATATTTGGGTGGTTTAAAATAAATAGCCATATAACGGGTGGTTTCTTATAGAATTGGCCGTATAGCGGGTGGTTTCCTACAATTTTCCCATAAAATTAATATGCCCTTTTTATTTGCATTATCAACTAGTATAGAAACCGTTATTAACCTCGCTTTTTTTACCCCCTTTTTATTAAACCGGGGTAAAACAAATATTCGGTCGATGATTTTTAACAAATACGCAGTCTAATTTTTTTTAATAAAGTTGGACCACGGTTTCTTAAATAATTGAGGTGACACCTACCCTTTTTTATATATCACGGACCGCGTTATATTTAAAACCACAGTCCTGTTTTTTCTCTCTCTTAGAAATCAGAAGAAGGCGGTCTTGTTTATTTATAGGTTTTTCAGAGCACCGCCTTCTTCTTCATCGCTCTTCTGGTTCTTCATGGCCGGCCTCTCGTCTAGGGTTTATGTGATAACCATTCTAGGTAGATTTACCTTTGTTTCTTCCCTCTCTCTCTCTCTCTCTCTCTCTCTCTCTCTCTCTCTCTCTCTCTCTCTCTCTCTCTCTCTCTCTCTCTCTCTCTCTCTCTCTCTCTCTCTCTCTCTGTTTGGCTTTTTGTTGATGGAATGGATAACTTTTGCTCGAAGGAAATTGTTTTCGAGGGATTTTTCATCCTTGCTATGAGAGCAGTATTGGTTGTTGATGCTTTAAAGTTTTGCTCCTTTGCGTTACATTTGGTAATTTCCTATCTCTGTCTAGATCTGCAACTCCAGTTTTGAATTTCTATGGTTTAGTCAGAATTGTCAGAATTTATACGTTTATTTAAGGATATTTACCCTATTTTCAATTTTTGGTAAAATGGGGATGCTAAATGCGTCAACAGGAAGGCCATCAGAGGGTAGAATCGACTATTTCTGAAGAGCCTTGCACAGGCCCTAGAAAACTCCCTTCTGGGAGGGTTTTCAGGCCACCGCCCTCTGGCTCCTCCAATGCCGCCGCCGCTACCATGGCTCATACTCACCGGCACTCGCCTCTCCGGCACTCCGACCAAGTCTCCCGCTCCGACCGAGCCCCGCTCCGATCGATCCCTGCTCCGACCGCGCCTCCCGACGCCCCCGACTGCGCTCTGCTCCGATCGAGCCTCGCCACCACTCCACCTCCCCTCTTTCCGCTGACGCCTACCCGTCCCTTGGTAGTGCTTCCCGGCGCCGCCTCTCCTCCTCTGCCGACGCTACCCCGTCCCATGGAAGAGCCTTGGCCGGTCGTCTTCCTCTCCGCCCTCCATCTCGGCCCATCGCCGCCTCCCCCGTCTTCCTCCCTGTCTTCCTCTTAATCCCCTCCTCCTTCTCCGCCCACCTCCCTCCCCTGTCCCCCGCCGTGAAACGAGTGACCCTCGTCCCTCACCGCCGCCCTCCATCTCTGCCCCGCCGTGCCTCCCCCACCTTCCTCCTTGTCTTCCTCTTATCCCCTCCTCCTTCTCCGCCGTCCTCCTCCCTCCCCTGTCCCCCGTCCTACGAGTGACCCTCGTCCTTGTTTTGATTTGTTGGTTCCTTGTTGCTCTGTGTTACTCTCACGGCTGTTGCAGGTTGCCTTTAGGTTTGATTGGAGATTGTTGTTTCAGTTCGAGATAAGACAGTGATCGTGTGATCCCTGGTGGTTTCTACTGACGATTTGCCACCATATTGTGTCTTTTCTCTTCTTTCCGGCTACTTTAAACGACTTGTTGGAGGTTTCCAACCCCTGTTTGAAGACTTTTTCATTGATTTAGCCTTGTTGGTTTACTTGTTCGGTTGTGTCTGTATTTTGTTCTTTATTGTGTCTGTTGTTTTTTATCTTTGTTTTGTTCTTTGCTGTTGTGTTTGTTGTTGTTCTGTTCTCCGTTTGATCGGCCTCTCAAGTTTCCAGGTTGGTTGTCCTGGATTCTTGAATTCTTACTTTATCAAAAAGAAAAAGAAAAAAAAAGGAAGGCCATCAGAGAAGGACAGAGGCTCCATGCCCACATGATCAAGGCTCGTTATCTTCCTCCCCTCTATCTCAGAACTAGGCTTGTGGTGTTCTACTACAAGTGTACGTGTTTGGCTGATGCAAGACACGTCTTTGATGAAATGCCTGAGAGGAACGTCATTTCCTGGACTGCCATGATGTCCGGGTACTCCCAAAATGGGCCGGCCTTTGAAGTTGTGGATTTGTTTCTACACATGTTAAGATCAGGTATCAATTTTTGTCCCGTACTGTATGTGAATGTTAGCATTGAGGAAGATACTATTGTCATCAATACAAGGTGACTTGGAAGAGAAAATGGTGTGTCCATCGTTTAGCAAGTCGAAAGGATTGGTTGTGCTAAAAAATGGATTTATAGAGTTATGTATGCATGTGTGTTCAGGATTTAGGAAAAAGTCTGGTCCTTCAAAATTGGATCATAGTTATGGAAAACTTATCACTTCATACATTAATGCTTCACATGAGTTCTGTTTGGTAAGTGTTTTTTTGACTATTCTTTCTGGATATAAACTATTTTGTTTCTTTGACATTTTCCATAGGTGTTGTTAGAAGTTGTGAAGCCTTCATTGTGCTATTCTCTAAAATATGTGGCTATATTAAAACTAGAAATCGGAGCCCCGTGCTACGCACGGGGCGTTTGTGTATGTTTGTTAGTGGCTTGTTTGGTTGGTGATTAGATGTATGGTAAGCCAGTGTGGTAGGGACGGCCGATGATGGCCTTAATTGGTGTGTTGAACAGTTCATTTGGAAAATTTGGATGGTTTGGTACATGTGGTTCATTTAATACTTGCACTATTTTTTTACATAATGAATGTCATTTTTTTTTTGCCTGAGAACACAAACATCTATTGTTTTTTTTGAATCTTTTCGTGTGACAAAAGTTCCATTTGATGGACATTGGTGCAAACTATGAAACTGAAATGTAATATCCGAATCCCTTGGAGTAATGCATCCGTTTCAAAGAATCTATTGTTTCCCATGATAGTGCGTGACTGACTGAACTGAGGAATATGTGGAGACCCAAGCCCTGTAAAAGTAGAAGCTGGTTTGGTTAATGCAAGGAAGCGATTATTGTATAGCTACGCAAATTTTTGTCCATGAAATAACCCTTGAAGGGCACGGTTGATTAAAAGCTTTTTTTCCAATACCTGTTCTTTCCCAGAATGTTTGAGTTGCACTCCATGCGTTGAAACGGTGCCAAATGTCCAGTATCATGTGGTGTTAGAGCTGGAACATGAGGAAATACATTTTTGCTAGATTTAGTTGAAGCGTTGCAACATGCCTCTCGCATTGCGCACCAAGAAAGTGTGTGTTGGCGTTAAAATTCGGGATGCGATTAATTTCGTACAGAGGTATAGTTTTTTCGTGGTTTTGTGTTATGTATAAAAGTGGGTTTGAGATTAATTTCACCGGCAACCCTTCCTTTAGTTCCAGCGCGTGTGGTGGGATTCCTGTAGTATAGTTTCCATGTTGTATTTAGTTTTTGGATTGTATAACTTATTAGCCATAGTGTATGGTAATGCAAGCGGAATGTATCGGGGAAATGTTGGCTGTTTAAGAATTCGGGGGGGTATAAATGCTCTTGTTCTGCCACATCGGTAGATGCTTTGCAAATCTCATCTGCGCTTTTGTATGTCTTCGTGTGTCCGTGCAGGCGCTTGAACATGTAGCAGTTAATCTGGTATGCATCCTCGTTTAGGGGGGTCAGGATAGCCCTGTCTTGGAGGTACGACGAGTTGGTTTCGTTTGCCTTGAAGTCTGGAAACACTTTGTCTATTAGCTGCTCAATCGGATTTGCCCCTGGGGCGATTATGAACTCCTGCGGGATCTCAGTCCACGTTTCTTCCTCTTCATTGTCCAGCGCGGCTGCTTCTGCATTTCCATCCCCGATCTTTTGAATCCAATTGTTGAATTGTTGTTTGGTGTTGTCAACCTCGCCATTGGCCCGTTGGTCATTGACCCTCATGTTCTTTGTCAACGTGAGTACTTGACAGTGGGCCCAAATAGGGGAGTTGATGATGCAAGCTTGAACGATGTATTGTCGTTTCCCTTTGCTAATTACTGGAAGTATTTGCCTGAAATTTCCTCTTAGTAGGACCGTTATACCCCCAAACAACATGTTGTTTTTCGCTTGTTTGATGCTCTCGATATCTTGCAAGGTTCTATTCAATGCCTCAAATGAATTTATGTGCGTCATTGGAGCTTCATCCCAAATAATCAGTTTGACTTCATGCATCAGTTGTGCTAATTGAGTGTTTTGTTTAATACCACATGTGCTATTAGCTCGATTGGGATTAGAAACCGGCTGTGGGCTGTCTGGCCGCCTGGTAATAAAAGGGAAGCAATACCTGTGGGGAACAATAGCATTGGAGTGGAGTAGAATTAAGTATGCAGGGTTAGCTCACTCGACATATGAATGCAACATTTAATGACCAGGTGCTTATATACATTGTAATGTTATTTTTACGGGTCTACAGTGGGTGTAATAGACATTTGCATGCTGTGTTTTGTTCATGTATGTTTCGCTGCTAGGAAGTGTAGTATGTATGAAACTATTGTTGAAGTGATTGAACATAGATTTGTACTTACCCGACGATGCTACGGCAAGGACGATGTTCCCTTGTGATCTTATGCGGGCCATTATTGTCTTGTATAGATAAGTTTTCCCTGTTCCCCCAGCACCGTAAATGAAGAAGAATTCTCCGGTTTGCTTATCTACTGCATTCATTACCTTGTTGTAGATTGTTTTTTGTCCGGCGTTCAGTGACTGGTACATGGTTGCATGCAGCTCTTCCATTTTCTGGGCATTGTAGGAGAGTTCCTCTCGTATTAGGCGATTGTCCATTGCGGTGAGCAGTTGCTTGTCTGGCATCGGAATTCCCGGGTAGTCAGTTAATGTGTTCCCGTTCTTTGCAAGGAGCTCTTCAATCGCAAGCAAGCAGTAGTTCTTCAGCTGGTTGTCACTGAGTTCTAAGGCCGGGAAGCGGAATTCCCTTCTCTTCCGGTATAATATGTCTTCTGATAATGCATGCCAATTAGTGTCCCACAACTTTCCTGGGTTGGTCACCTCACAAAAGGCTAGAATCGTGACAAACAAATCCCTCAACTGTGCGCCCGTTGCCCATACTTGTGCTTCTTTGATTGCGTCGGTCCACTCATTGTCTTCTTTGAGCATTCCCCGGGCATAACATGCTTGCCTAAAGGTGTCATATTGTCTCCCGTTCACCGTCCGGATTTCTTCAAAGGTGTGAGGCCCTGTAACCACGTTAAGAAGCATGCGTAGGTAATACCTTTCGCCCGAAGCGGGATGGGTGTATACAATTCGGCCTATCGGTTTTAGATTTTGCCTTAGCGCCCACACCTTCTTTGATGCATCCCATGTGTACTGTTTGGGTATTTCTGCGTACTTGAATTTTCTTGCTGTCTCATCTTTACTGTTTAGGGTAAACCACTCTGTAAACATTGTAGATTATACTCCTTCGCGCCGTTGCGAATCTGACATTGCTACTGTGTTTTGATCTGGGAGATGGAAAGTCAGACGTATAATAGTAGGCCAACTGTAATGGATGTCAAACCCATAAATACGCCAAGCGGCTTCGCATGCAGATAGGTAACGACAATCTAAGTATTGCTTGACCTCATTTATTTCCGGGTTCGTGGCTGCTCCTCCTCTGTGCGGCTGTACATCTTTCTGCAGGAAGACAACAATAGCTTTGTCTGGACCCTTGGTTATGTACTTGAATAGGTACGTGATGGCTCTTGTTCTGTTGCACCACTCAACATTGATGTTCGCACCATATTTCAGCAGTAAGTAACGGTTATATGGTACCACATGGTTGTTGGTAAATGTTGCCTTTCCTTTTTCCACTACAATTCCATTATTCCGGCGCCGGTAAACTGGAAACCCATCCTCGTGAAGAGTTGTTTCTGCATAGTAGGGCTTGGGAAACCTTTTGTTACATTTCCCATTGTGCATGCACGGGGCATTAGGGTTTGTATCCCCGCAAGGGCCATGTAACATATGCTCAGTCACAAGTTTATGCGCGTCCGGGTCTGTTACTTTGCACGGAATTTCAGCTGAAATGAAATCATCTACGTCCTTGCCTGTTTTGGCCTTACAGTCTTCTTTCAACCATAAGAGTATATGTGCATGGGGAAGGCCGCGCTTCTGGAATTCAATCGTGTATATGGCTGCACATGTACAAACATAAGGATGTGAATTCGTGGGGACTTATGGTTTGGAATTGTGATTATGTTTCAACGACAGTGGGTGTAAATGCAGAGCGAGTTTTAAACCATTTCATTTTAGCGGTCACGTACCTGCCTTTGTGGGGCCAAATATCTCGTGTGTTTTAAGATCTTTTAGCAACTGGCACACCTTGCGTCTAAAAAGTCTGCTCATGACGTCGGGCCTGTCATTCGAGCGTTGCACCTCTAATTCTCCCAGCATTTCATCGCACTCGAGCCATTTAGGGTTGGCAGTGAATGTTATGAAAAGAGAAGGATTCCCGAATGCTCTACAGAGCGCCATTGCATATTGGTAATTTTGAATCATATAGCGGGGGATTCCTGTGTAGGTCGCTGGGAGTACTATTCTTTTGCCGACCATTCTTGCGTCTGTATCACCCTTGGTCACAACATCACAAATGTTGTTGTATAGCTCCGCCCGTAGCTGGGTCTGGTTTTCTCTAACCCAACGCAACCTTTCCTCTTCAATAGCGGTGTAGGCATCCACTATGTACTGATGGTATAGGGGGCCTTCGCGTATTAGTGTGGTAGCCTCGTTCATCCTTTGTTGCAACTACTATGTACTGATGGTATAGGGCAGGTAATCGAGACATTTTATTATTGTTGTTTGGTTATTTTTTTAGGTTTATAACATATATAATAATGATTTGCAGTCAACTATACCAAGTTGGCCCATACATTTGGGATCAAGTAATTAGAGACTAAAATAATGTCGAGACATGACTCATGAGTTATACAATTTTTTCTAAATTTACTTATGATTAGTTTCTTGTATATATATATATTTACCAAAAAATTGGTATTTTGTCGAGTGAAAAAAAATTATAGTGTACAATTTTTTTGTCAGAAATTATAACGTCTTGGGTGAGAAGGAGGGCAGGATGCCCAAAATATATTAAGATTAAACTAAGCCTTTACAGGCAGCAACATCAACAACAAGTAAATTGAAAATATATTTTCCAATCTGGTAAATTGAGGATATATTATAATGAAAATTGAGGTTTAAGTTCTTTTCTCCAAATTTGTTTTGCGCGAATATATATTTTCGTAATCTGGTTTGATGCAAATATTAACATGGTTAAAGCAAATTCACCTATATTTAACATTACTTATCTAAGAAAAATAAAATTCATTCTTATTTTACTACTCAAATTAATAAAATTATTTAATACCAAAATGGCAAAGTAATATTTTGAGCCATTGAAAAACTTTTTTCCCTGGCAAAAGAAAATTGATGACTGGAAGTCTGGAACGAAGAGAATCAGGCCCAATATCAGTAGAATTATGGGCTTTTCAGAAGGGCCATTACGTCAAGTTTGGGCCCATAAAGCCCATTGCAATAACATTCACATATTACCGAATTATATGAAGTCTTTCCCTGCCATCGTTACATCGTATACTACCACAACAACATTCTCCCCTTTCTTTCTCCCTTCACCATTGATGGTTGCTGTGGTAGAATTGAATCCCGTCGAAACAGATCTACATCCGTTGCAATTAATCTGAAGATCACCATAGTTTTGCTTCCTTGTCAATGCTATCACTAATTGACGACCCTGGTCTCTCTTGACGATGAGTACCTTCCAAATAGTTTTTTTAGGGTTTCGATGACGTTCTTCTAGCGCCCCAAATCTTCCACCTCCCCTCAAAATTTCCCAGTTCACTATCGTGCCTATTTCAGAGCAACAATAAATCGGATGCCCAAGTCCCGAGTTCCCTGATTTCCCATTTTGATGCCTCATTTTTAATTCCCACAACAACAGCGAAGCCACCTCTCAAAGCCAAAACCCTAACGCATGAGGGATCGGAGGCGGAAGCGTGTGGCGATGACCGGAGTAGCTAGGGCGTACAACAACGCTGCTGGTGGTAGCGGTAGAGGTAGGGCTAGAAAGAAAATTTTTGTTACGGAGGCGGCGGTACCCGAGGTCGAGGCTGTGAGGATTTCAAGTGAGACGTCGACGGAAGAGATTGTGGAAAGTTGGGTGGACGCCTGCGGCAGCAGAGGTGTTGCTGCTGTTGGAAGGAGCGGAGGTGGCAAGAATCGGGCCGATGACGATAGATCCCCTCCTCGCTCTGAGAAGGTTTAATTTCTATATTTACAAAGTCACTGCTCTGCAAATAACACATATTGCTGCATGTAACTAGGTTTTTATTGGAAAAGAATTTTGTGACCTTTTGTGCATTTGCTCATCACCCCCTTTCATCTGCATTGAATTTCTGTTCGTATACTCAACAATGTTGTGTTGCTTTCTATACTTTCCAATGTAATGAAAAGCATGGTTAACTATAAACTCAACTAAATTACTGGTGGTTAAGTGCTATAACTCGGTTTTATTTGCTCAAACAACTTCTTATCCTGGGTGGTCCTGTTTTAAAAACGCTTGTTCTTGATTGTTGTAGTCATCACTTCACATCCTGATTCATACGGAGTGCCTAAATCGGGAATTTGAAGCTTATGTAGTTGTAGTCATGTAATTTGTTTTTATGTGAGTTGGCCCCCTTATTGAGCATTCACGTGTTGGACAGTGCAGTAAGTATTACGTGTGTGCCAATATAAGATGAGTCAAATAATGGCGGAAGTTTCGCGTACCTATGAGGAACTTTGACCCATTGTAGGCGATATCCCATATAGGGACCACTTGAAGGGGGTGTTGCGCAAATCCTTCCGCAGAACAGTCCAAATGCCTGACCACAGTGGTGCCTTCTAAGTGGATAACAAAGCGATCACCGTTGCGGACGCGATACGCCGGCTTCGGCGGAGCAACGGTGAAGCCACTAATGGCGTACACTTCTCCAACAACCAGCTTGTCGGTGAAGCAATGGCTGATGTTCGCCCACCTCCCTGACATAGAAGACGACTAAGGTAATCGCTAAAGCCATGTAACAGGGTGGGGGCGGGGGAAAAAGCAGTCTAGTGATACCTTATGGTCCGCCAATACGTAATCTGTGCTGATATAATGTTTCTGCAGGGTCGTCGCGTCCCACTTACGGACCACCATAGCCTTCACTGTGCAGTCCCTCCCCTCAGCCAGCTCCGAAAAGGGAACATATGAAGCCGCCAAGAAATCATCGATTGCTTTAAGCGGAAGATGCCCGAGGGACTTTTTGGAGGAACCGGCGGTAGAGTTCTAAGAAGATGAAGCCATTTCCACGTATGTGCAGAGGAGTTTACTGTCGCAGGATGGCTCTAATGCAAGGAGGGTGCACATTTTATAGGGAGGTAGAATCGGTTTTGCACAACCCATGTAACCGACAGTTTCATTTCATAGGAACGTTACTACAAACATTAGTGTGCAGGGAGTTTCATTCATGAGGTTGTAAAACAGTTTTGCACAACACTTGTAACCGGTAGGTAGCTTAATTTCATGGTTGTAACAACCAAGTTAAGCTAGTACGTTACAGCACCATCAATATAATTTAAATACCACTTTAATATCCAATTGTAACAGCCAAATTTAAGCATTACTCACTGCAAAGACCTTTCCGAGAGGAAAGATGTGTCATTTAAATACCCCACTAGTATCTAATTGAAGAAACAATTGAATGCGTGTCATTTAAACACCCCACTAATATCTAGAGAAATAGCACCCAATACCCCATTTTCATATAGGCTTTGCAAAACTACCCTACCCCTTTTGGTTTTTGCAAATCTACCCCAAAGACTTTTTTCTCCCTTGTTTTTTGCAATTATACCCCACAAATAAAAAGTTAAATGAAAATCTGACTTTTCCTTTTCTTTTGGAAAAGAAATTCTGACATGGCACTATTTTAATTGGAAAAAAAAATGAAACCCCAAATCATTTTGAATTCCAAAATGAAATGTGAAAAATTTGCTACAGGTAAAAAAACCCCAAATCATTTCCTTTTCTATTTCTCTCCCAGAGGTTTCCTCTTCGCCGACAGAATCTAGATTTAATTTTTTCGGCGAGATTCACCGATTCCGGCGTGAAGCTTTCTCTTCCAGGTTTGTTTGCTTGAAACCCTTCTTCACCGTTCGAGGTAGCTTAAACCCTTCTTCACCGTTCGAGGTAGCTTAATCCCTTCATCGTCGCTTGAGCTCCGAGTAAGGCCCTTGCGATTCCGCTTAAGGCTCTTGCGATTCTGTCGCGATTCCGATTCATCTGCCTCTTCTGTCTATCTCCTTCGAGCCTTGTTGTTCGAGGTAGATATGTCAAGTTTTTCAGAGTTCAAGTCATTTAACGCCATTTTAGGGTTGCTCCGTTGCTGTTCATTTGGTTTTTAGGGTTGATTCACTGTTGTTTGAGCTGAAATAAAGTGAGGAAGTGAGGTTGAATGCAGCGAATTGTATCAACCTGTGAAATCCGTGTTTGTAAAATGAGAATGTCAGATTATGTTTGTTTTTGTCACAATTGCAGGAATTACCATTGTATGAACATTTCTTGTCAGCGTTGATGAAATATTTGTCACATCGTATAGTGTTATTGTTGAAATGATTAATTTGATTGTCATGAATGTCAGATTATGTTGTGTTTTGAAATTCTAATGTTGTTATTTTCCTGACATTATAGCTCTCTTACTCTTGCAACTTCCTTGTCTTCTCGTGTGATCTGTACATCTGGGTATGTTGAGTTGAGTTAGGTGCTTAGAAAAAGCTTAAATGTTGATATTTTTTGTTGTTTGTCTATCTCCCCCAGTGCAGCTGAAGTGGTGTAGTTCTTCATATTGAAACGGAGGAGATTAAAATGGGTAAAAAGGTAAATTTTGATTAGCTCATTGTGTGTAGTTTTCCATAGTTGACATCCTGTCATGTTGTGTTTAAGTATATGTTTGTTTTGTATATATTGACCTTGTATAATTTGTATTTTTTAGGGTCATTTATTGAGATTTGAAGGGAAAAAATTCATCGGCAGAGTCAACCAAAACTGTCGGCGTGAATTGCTGAATCTTATTGAGAAATGCCTCTCCCCTGTGGACTGGCAGAGGATAATAGATGGTCCATTTGTACCTACTGTGAAGATGGTTCGTCGACAAAACTTTTCATGCCAGCTTGTACATTACGTTTTATTCCGTCAAGTAGAAACGAGGAAGTTGTGGGAGACGTGGTATGACCTGCAAGGACAGCTACTGCATTTTTCAATGAAGGAATTTGCACTTGTGACGGGGTTATGCTGTCACAGAATGAAAGATAATGAGCTGAACCCGGATAAAAATGCCGTGAAAGAGTTATTTGATGTACAGAATTTGACGTTGGGTGAGCTCAAGTCTTTATTTATGCGTACACAGCTTGATAGCCCTTTGAAATATAAGATGGCGTTATTGATTATATTAGAGGGCGTCATTCTTGGGGTTGAGAAAAAAGTTCGCATAAGCACATGTCATGTCAAATTATTGGCTGATATTGATCGATTCACGAAATTCCCATGGGGCAGGGTTAGCTACATTGAAACTCACCAAGGATTGAGTTCAACGGTGAAAAATAGATTGGAAACGGTTGAAACAAGCAGAGACTCAAGTGCAAGGTTGGGTTACAAACTCAAGGGGTTGCCAATGGCCTTTCAGGTAACATGACATGATGTAATGTATATTGTTTTGAAGTTGGTATTGTAGTTATAATATATTGATGGTTTGGCTGTTCAGGTTTGGCTGTTTGAAGCTGTTAAACCAATTGCTTCAGTGTTTGCACATTTGGTGGATAAGGAGGCCTACCCACGCAGTCTACGATGGTCATCAGATTCACAACCTGATGCGACGGCTGTGGAGTCTTTCTTAGGGAAGGCCACATCCCGTTTTATTCCAAATGTGGTGTTGATAGAGGAAGAAGCTGAGGTGGAGGTCTTAAAAGAATGCAAATTTTATGGGGAAGTGAAGGACACTTACTTTGACAAGGCAGTTGAGAAATTCGAGCTAAGTAATAAGAGGTCTATCAATGGTAGAAGAAAAGGAAAGAATGATTCGGACTCTGCCCCTGCTACAAAGTCCTCGGGCCTGGATGCAAGACAGGTGATGTGCGCTATGAAAGAGCTTTATGAGCGTATGATTAATTTGGAAAACCAAGTGGACGCAGGGTTTTGTGCTATGAATAAAACCTTGGGCATAATGCAACAGATGATCAAGGAGAGGGTATTCAACAAGTCAGGTTCAACAAATGATGAACAAGAGGAAGGGGAGGTAAGATAACTGTCAACAATCGTTATTAAGTTATGTTTGGGACTTAGATATATATATGTCGTGGAAGCTCAAGCATTTGTACTTGTGTAGAATAGTAATGTCATTTTGAATTGTAATTTAGTTATGCATAAAGCTCTGTTTTTGACAAACATTATAGAATGGTGCACTTACTGATTATTCTTTTGAGTTAAATCTAACTTGTAATTTATTGAAGCAGAATGGTGTACATGGTCGTGATGAGGATGTCAGAATGGATAGAATGGGGGGGTCTGATTCAAATCCCCTACAGGATGACGATGATGAAGGTGCCACTAAAGTCGACAATGGCAATTTAGGAAGCATGGTTGTTTATCGAGAGCAAAAGGATGATGAAGATGGTGCAGTTCAGAGAGATGATGTTGAGGGTGCAGTAGAAGATGAGGGGGAAAATGGAGAAACAATGACAAAAGAAGAAGACGATAAGAAAGAAGGAAAGCAAGTTGCAAGGAAGACTCGTTCAAAAAAGAAGAAGGATGATAAAAATGGTGCAGTTCAGAGAGATGATGTTGAGGGTGCAATACAGGATGAGGGGAAAAGTAATCGCAAGGAAGGAAAAGTAGTGTCAAGGAAGACTCGCTCAGAAAAGAAGATGGGTGATGAAGATGGCGCAGTTCAGAATGAGGCGAAAAATAAAATAGGGAGGACAAGAGGAGTTGAGGTATGCATCAATAAACCATCCTGACAGGATGGTCCCTCAGATCACCAACATGTTATTTATGAAAAAACTTATTTGCAGACGCAAAAACAAGCTGAGGTGGAGGGAGAGTCTACCAAAGAATCAATTGGACTCTCAACAAGAAAAAGCAGCTCAACAAAAACAATTGATACAACTGGTGAACTGAAGGACCATCCTGTCAGGAAGAGAGGACTGTCTAGAGTAGCCGATAATCCCAAATGATACAAGGTTGTAGTGTTGGTTAGACTCGAAGGAAAGGTTAGGAAGTTGTCCCTCCTGTCTTGATTATATGAACTTGTCTTGAAGATATGAATGCGTGTTTGAGGTGTTAATTAAACCATGTTATGATGCAGTGAGGAAATTGTTTCTCCAACTGGAGAATATCTAAAGAGGGAGTTTTTTGAGCCATTGTTGCAACCAAAGGGGTGGCTGAAATCTAATGTAAGCTCCTTTCATTTTTTATATAAATTATCGTGGCATGCAACAAATTTGTGGTATGACATATATTTTTGGTTTATAGCACTTGGACGAATGTATGTATTATCTTGGGTGTCGCGTGCGTGACAAACCAGTGGCAATATTGGACACCTGGTTTCAGCGTAATTTGGACAAGGAAATGAATAGATGGTTATCAGATAAGCAAAGTTATGTTGCTAATGGAGGTAAGATGAGATACCTACGTGGGGAACTACCTGCAATTTATGGGAAGGATGTGGATCGTATATACCTCCCCTTCAATTTCAAGGACAAACATTGGGTAGCTCTGGAGTTACAACTAAGTAAATGGTGTGTCACTGTATACGATCCCGACGTCAATTTGTTCAAATTATCGGAAGTCCATAGGCTCCTTGCAGAGTTGACATATATTCTTCCTGTCATGATAGCACAATATGAGCCTTTGGCAACAATTTATGAACATAGGCGGGGAAATCCCCTAAATGTGACTCGTGTTCCTACATTGGAGAGAAACAAGAGAGGGTAAGTTGTTTACATAAATTGTTCATTTGTTTGTGTGAAATTGGTTATAATATCAGCAAAACAATTACATTTTTTACTTGTGTGCAGGGGCGATTGTGGTGTCTTCACGATCAGGTACATAGAAATGCTAAGTTTCGGACGTCAAAACATCGTGAACGTGGGTGACAAATTTGTGGATGAGTACAGAAAAAGGTTAGCCGATAGTATATTCGATATGAACTGGTTTGACTAGTGGAGGATATGTTATTCAGTTTCATGTAAGCTTCACTGTAGTTGGGATAGTGCTAGTGTTGTATGATTCCTTGTTGGAGGGTTTTCGCTAGAATTGACTTGTATTGTTGACAATAAGTTGTGTTGAGATTGTTTTGGAAATGTAGCAATATTGGTTGTTGCATTTCTTGTTCAAAATTCCTGCCAGTGTTGTTCAAAATTCATGTCAGTGTTGTTTTGGAAATCTAGGGTAATTGCCAGTGTTGCACATATGTTATTTGTCACATTGTATACTCCTATTGTCGGAAATATTCTTTTTTTCTGTTGTTTTAGGGTACAAAATTATTTTGTAATATTATTTGTTCACCGATTTTACCGTTTTAATAATATTTAATTTAGAATAAAAAGCGTAAGACATACACCGATTTACCTTTCTTCGAAGTTCGAATTCTCCCAAAAGCCCCTCCGTGTTTACCTTCCAAAATTCCCTCCACATTTCTTCTTTTTCCTTCCCAAGAAGGCGACTCTGCAAACATCCATCATTGTTATCAGACATTTTCTTCTTCCCCAGAAGGCGACTCTTCAACTCCTCCATCTTTCTCGATTTATGCTTACTTACTCTTGAAGTCCATCTCCACATTTTCTTACTTACTCCCTCCTCCATCTTTCTCCATTAACGCGTTACAAAAGAACCCTAGAAAATGGTAGTGCTTAGAGACCGTAAAGAATCGACCCCAAAGAAGAGTGGAGAGAAAAGGAAGAGAAAAGAAGACGACAGCCAGGTTCGAAAGAAGAAGAAGCAGAGAGGCGTAGTGCAAGCGAAAGGCGGAAAAACTTCTAACAGTTCCATAGGGAAAAAAGCCGCGAAGGGCAGGTCGAGGCCAAAAGCGAATGATGAAGAGGGGAATAAACCCTTAATCTTTAAAGAGGATGTAAGTTGTCTAAATTTTTTTGTTTAGGGCTTAGCGTAATTTTTCAATTGTCCTGTCACCCATCTGAAATGGTTTACTTTGTATCAGGAGTGTTTTTTTAGGGTTTTATGTTTTTTCATCTGTCGTCTGAGGCTTCTGAAATGGTTCGATTGCGTGTGTTTATGGTTATTTTCATTTGGCTTGCAGATTAGGTACAGTTATTTCAGAGGTGCACCTTTCTACGACAGAATTAACATAAACTGTAGGGTGCACTTTGTTCGTGAGATTGAAAACAAGTTGACACATGTGGATTGGCAACGGGTTTTGGATGGCCCGTTTGGAAAAGTTTTGAAAATGTTACAGCAGGTATCATTTTCTTCACAGACAGTGCATGCAGTTCTATTTAAGCAACTTGAAACAAAAAAGAAGTGGGAGTCTTGGTATGAGGTGGCAGGGAAAGAGTTGAGGTTTTCGATTAAGGAGTTCTCTCTCATAACTGGACTGAATTATGGGGAACTTCCATTTGTGGATACTAAAGCAGACGGGCTAGTAATGGAGCATTTTTTTGGTAGTCCTGGTGGTCCTAAGACGACCATACAAGATGTTTACAACAGATTTAAAGAACATCGTGAATTGGACAACTACAAAATGAAATTGGCACTGTTGTTGATAGTTGAGGGTCTGTTGCTGGGAGGGGATAAGAAGAGGCTAGTGAAGCCGCTGCATGTTATGCTGTTGGAGAATATGGATAACTTTTGGGATTATCCATGGGGAAGGGTTGCTTATGAAGATCTTCACAAGTCATTGATCACAGCATTGGCCAAAAGGATGCAAACAGTAGAGAAGGCAAAGCTACTCTCTGACACACCAATAATTCCATATTTCATTCAAGGCATGCCAGTTGTGTTTCAAGTAGTTTTATTTGCAGCATAGTAGTATACTTTATGCTATACTATGACAGGATATTTTAGTACTGGGTGACAGGATCGTGGTGAATATGCATGAAGTTTTTCTTGTTTGATTGACACTACATAGTAGTTTTCCAACATACTATTAATTGCATTCCAGATTGTTTTAGGGTGACCTGATCTAAATTTGTAATGGTTGAAATATTAATTACTGAATGTATTTTATTTGTAGCATAGTAGTATACTTTATGCTATACTATGTCAGGATATTTTAGTACTGGGTGACAGGATCGTGGTGAATATGCCCGAAGTTTTTCTTGTTTGATTGACACTACATAGTAGTTTTCCAACATACTTTTAATTGCATTCCAGATTGGTTTAGGGTGACCTGATCTAAATGTGTAATGGTTGAAATATTAATTACTGAATGTGTTTTATTTGCAGCATAGTAATATACTTTATGCTATACTATGATAGGATATTTGAGTACTGGATGACAGGATCGTGGTGAATATGCCCGAAGTTTTTCTTGTTTGATTGACACTACATAGTAGTTTTCCAACATACTTTTAATTGCATTCCAGATTGTTTTAGGGTGACCTGATCTAAATTATAGGGTGATAGGATAAAATGAAATAATGTATCTTAATTTGCTAATTCTCAAACCGCTTGTTATTGTAGATATGGGTATGGGAAGCTGTGCCAACATTTGGTCTCCAATTTGCATCAAAGTTGAGTGAATCTGCAATGCATCGAGGTCTTCGTTGGTTTTCAGATGATGCCCTTGAACATGGAGTGTTGGAGTTGTCTTTGGCTGATCCTACACATGTGGTTAAGCCCATTCTTATTCCCGATGAGGATGAGCTGTCCGACTGCTACTATGTTGTTGAATTGGATGACCCGCATTTTGACAAAATTGTGAAGGAAGCAATGAAGGGTTTGAAAAAGAAGGGGAAGGGGAAGCAAGGAAAAGATGGAGCGAGCTCGAGTAATGCATCTGTGCAGTCATCAGAGGTGATAAGTCAGATGTTCAGAATGATGAAGATGTTGGAAAAAAGAGTTCTTGACAGGATGAGAATGCTGGAAAAGAGGGTATCAAAGGAGGGGGAGGTGCGTAAGCTCAAGAGTACTGGGAAATCAAAGAATTATTCGGATAAGGATGAATCATATGGTGAGTCTGATGAGGAAGAGGAGGAAGTTTATAAGGATGATGAGGTGGATGATAAGAAAGTTGAAGGTGTTTTATCTGAGAGTGATGAGGTTGAGAGTGATGATGATGATGATGATGATGATGATGATGATGATGATGATGATGATGATGATGATGATGATGATGATGATGATGATGATGATGAATCTGGTGATGGTGATGAGGCTAATGACAATGAAGAACTTCGGCAGGGTGGTGACAAACCTAAGGAGGATGACAAGGTAGATGTTTCTGATGAGGAGGAAGTTTCTGATGAGGATAATGAGACTGATGGTGAGGAAGTTAAGGAGGCTGCGGAGGAGGAAGTTTCTGATGACGATAATGAGACTGATGGTGAGGAAGTTAAGGAGGTTGCGGAGGAGAAGGCTGCGTTGGAGAAGGTAGAGGCTGAGGTTCAGGAGGCTGCGGTGGAGAAGGTACAGGCTGAAAGAAAAGAGGTATGAAAATTATCAATTTCTCATCCCTACTATGACATTATTGTTTGTACGAAGTGACAAGATTTATAGTTTATAGTCTGTGAGTTTTTATGTTTTACAAGAAAAGGCATGGTGACAGGATTTGTACGCATGCATGACATGGTTATTATGATTGCAGGATTTTGATAATTCCATTGAGGCTAACAATGATGTTGAGGGTGCGTATGGTGTTATGTCCCTTGTCAAAGACATAAATGAAAATGCTGGCGTTGGGGAAAAGGACCAGGAGCAGGATTTTACTAACGACATTGAAGGAGCACCGGAGGCTACCCAAGTTGAGGTAGAGGAAAGAGAAGAACCTCTTTCAGTGCTAGCCGCTGTGGTTGCTTCATCCAAGAAGGCAAAACCCAGAAATAAACGAGAGCAGCATCTCCAACCGATGAGGTTTCTTCCTAGTCGTATGGTGAATCCATCCGCCAAAAAAAAAACACCTTACACAGATGAGAAAAAGGGGAAAATTGTGAAGAAGATAACCAAGAATCCACAGGTGAAGGAGATGACTGCTTTGCTGGAATGGATGAATGATGAAAGGTTAGTATCCCACGGATTTAACAATAATGTTCAACTATCTTTCATGGATTGAATTACGCCTTCTTTGTTTTTCAGCTCTAAGCCAATAGTTGGACTGTGTGGTGAAGAGATGGGCAAGAAGTGGATTGGTCTAATACTGGAACCAAAAGCTTGGCTGGAAGATGGTGTAAGCTATTTAAGTATGATGTCAATATAGTTTACTGTTGGGATTTATTGCAATGCCTGACAGGATGAATTATATTTTTTTGAAGCATATCGATGAAGTTTGTGGTTATATCCGTAAGGCGCTTTTGGAGTCCGAAGTTAAAAGCAAGGCCACAATTTTGGACGTTTTCTGGACTGCTGATTATACGGAGGCATTGAAATACTATATGAAAAATGACTGCACTGTTCCACCTGCATCTGAACGTGCACTCGCATACTTTAGGGGAGATCGGCCTAAGACTTATGGGTCCAGTTGGGATGATCTGGACTTCATTTACTTCCCCCTCAACATCGATAACAACCATTGGGTGGCTGTTGAGATCGATTTGCAGCAATGGCATGCAAATGTATATGATTGTAATGTGGCTTTGAACCCTGACTTGGCCATAGAGAACTGCGTGCATGCGATTTGTCGGTTTCTTCCTCACTTCATGACACAGTACCCCCCGCTTGGCAAGAGATTTGAACATCGGGGTACTAAAGAGATTAAATTTGAGAGAATTCAAGGACTGAAGAAGAACAAGCGTGGGTAAGTCGAAATATGAATCCCCTTACGAATTTTATTACATACTTCATCTGAGTAACAAAGTGCATGTTGTGTTCGTAGTCATGACTGTGGGATATACACTCTGAAACACATGGAGTTGCTAAGTGCTGGTTGGAAAAATCTGGACGTTGTGGCAAACAAATTTATTGACGGCTTCAGGAGCGATATGACTCACAACGTGTTTGACGGGGTCTGGAGGTCGAGCCTAACGAAGTGCATCATTTAGATTACATGCAATGTTATTTGGATATTTGGATTGGATATTTGGATTACATACAATGTTATGACAACTTCAACTTGTTTAGATTGCATACCAACTGTTTCTGTATCCTGTCAATCTTGTCAACCGTCATGAAGTTATCATTAACTGCCCACCAACTTCCGTCAATCAGTGACAGGATATTAACCCAATTAATTAAATTAAGCACCCTCATAAATGTAACCCTAACCGCCACCAACCCAAAAACCTCTTTATATACCCCCTCATACGAAACCATATTTCTTCATCCACAATCCGCTCCAAAACTTCTTCCACTTCCTCACCCTAAAAACTCTAATTTCCCTTCTCTTGTTTCGTTTGTTTCCATGGCTTATGAGCCTAACGACTATGAATGGGGCCTTAACGATCACATGGTTTACACAACTGTCCATATCGGTGGGAGACTCATCCCTTCAAGGGGACAAAATGCCAGGATTTCAAGCCATGTCTACCAAGGCGGGAGGACCCAAAACTGGAGGCCCTCGGCTGATATGGTACAGGATATCCATTGGTTGCTCAACCAACTGTTTCGTTTTAACGATTACGAACAGGACGCCGCTTACTTCTTCGAAGTTGTGCCCCCCCATGGCGGGCCTCGTACCTTGAGGGACTTATAGCGCTGCGGAGACGCCGTCGCCCTTGCCGCCCAAGGTAGATCCGTTGCCTTCATAAACATATATGTCATCACTGGAGATGTTGTTGATGAACTTCCACAGTGCGACGGCCCAGAATCATCTGTCTCCTCCGCACATATTTAGTATCTGATGAAGTAATCGAGGTTATGAAGTCTGTTGTTTTATGATAGGTATGTCAAGTAGGAGAAGGATAATGTCATATAGTGACTATATATAGTCAGTAGGTTATGGTATAGTATGTTATGGTATGTTACGGTAATGTCGCATGAATTAATATGTTATGTCAAGTAGGAAGATGATAATGTCATATTATGTAATTCTGTTTTATATAATATAGTATTTTATGGTAATATCTTATTATGTAATTCTATTTTTCCTGTGTATTATTTAGATACCACTCATGTCGGTCTGTTGGTCATTTGAAGTCATGATAAATATGGAAGAATAATAAGTGGGAAGAAGTGTTAGGTACAGAATGGAGTGAAAGTTCTTTCATATAAATATAACCAAAAGTAGTCAATATTGACAATGCCGGGATATATATATAACGATGACAGGATAATATTACATTAACATACAGATGCATATTAACAAAATACATACCATTTATACGAAAAGTGGTAGTTAATCAACCTTGTTAATCCTGTCAATGACCAACAACAATGACCAACTCTTAGGATTTTTTTACCGAGAATTACCTTTTCTAAAATATAAGGGTTTCCAACTATAATAAGCAATGATCGGGCATGAGTCAGGGAAAAATTTAACCTCTTCGGGTTGCTCATATATCCCATGCGAAAAGTCCTATCATATTTATCGTGGTTAGCGGTCGATCTGGCGGTTGACAGGATGATCACTTCCTTTTCTTCACCCAGAAACTGCTCAACCCCGCCAATCTCAATATCCCTCATACGTAGAGACATGAGAGCCTTCCTTATCTTTAGTACTTGTTGTGGGAAAGGGGTAATAATCCCGATGTCTTGCTTAGGCACATTCCTTCTTATCAGCCTCTGTACGAGCTCAACCACCTTGCTAGCTTCAATCCTATTAAACCATGATGGGCTGCCCTTTTCCCTCTCATCAAAGCCTTGGATGCCACAGAACATGAAAGGGAAGTTCCTATTGGGAAGCATATCAGCCCAAGGTAAGAAACATGTCTTACTATCTTCTCGATATGGCCTCAATGCTCCACTATAAAATAGTCTTGAAGGAACATTGACAATAGCAGGATGGCTCCGGTAATTGTTCAACAACATTGTGACATAATTACGATCCCCTGATCTGTAAACTTCAAAGTCCAACAACCTCTCTAGAAAAGATCTTCCCAAACCATAAGCCTCAGCTTGCTTTGAATAAATATCAGGCCCAAGTTGTTTGGGATCACCACAAAGAACAATAACTGTGTTTTCTTCTATGAGGGTTGATATGGGGATCATTGTCTCTGGCTCTGAAACTTGGCTTGCATCATCTAAGATGATGTGGGAGAAGTGGCCACGGTTAACCCTTTCAGCATGATAGAGGTAAGATGCACTCGTGTATGTCGTTATTATTATCTTGTACATGCGGAGTGCATCTCGAGAAGGGCAAGTGAAGAAACCAGCACTGTAGGTGCAGAACCTCAACAATGAAGCGTTTATTTTTTGTAAGGGACGATGTGTGACATTCAACCTATAAATATCTTCCTCCCTAAGTGAAGGACACTCACCAAGGATTTTCTCTAATATGTGATCTGCCACGCAATTTGAATAAGCACATACCAGTATATGAGAATCACGTCTAGTTGTATAGAGTTGTAGGATCACCTCCACCAGTGTTTTTGTCTTTCTTGTTCCCGAGGGTCCATAAATCACATAAGGAGCTCCTCCTCTGCAACCTAAAATTAAGCGAACGAAATTTTTTTGGTCCTCATCAAGATGAAGTGAGATAGGCACAAAATTGTTGGTTGTAATCCTCCGTTTTGACTGATACTCATGGGGAAAGAGGAAGTTTTCATGTAATGCCTCTGCAGATAGAATGGCTTCATGAAGCTTACGGAAATTTGCCCCGTTGAACACAAAACAGATTTCATACGCATTGCTATCTATATGCCTTTGGTAAAATTCATCATTAAATTGCAATAATAATTCATCAGCCTCAACACGGTCGATCAAGCCCTGTTGAAAGAACATTAGCAAGTTCAACATGAGAACATAACATTGACAATGATAATTCGTGCAATTTCATAATTCATACCGACAATAGTATATTACACTTTGACAAAAAACATAAGATACCTAACATTATTAACATACCTGATGGACAGAATATTCTCCATAAACATTCACCACATCTCCACTGACAACTGAGGGCCTTTTTTCACCTACTCCTGGCACTTTAAGTGCTACAAGCCTGGCATTATACCTTTGTCTCAAAGTAACAAACTTCATATTATAAGCTTTGACATACTCCTGTAAACAAATATAAAAAAAAATTCATTCAACAACTTGGTACTATGACAGAACGATGCCATTTAGCTATCCCCTCAGTCCCCCAACCCCCATACATAGAAAACATAACACTTACCATAATCAGAAGTTCCTCCATCCCTAACAACTCATTGAATTACGACACATAATTTTTCTATGTTAAGCCTTGTAAGACCACTTCAGGGATTTCCTCAAACTCTATCGCTTTCCTGATCTGTGTTGGTATGTTATATGGTCTCTGAGGTGCCAAAGCTTTGGATACCTCATCTTCAGCCAAGAGGAAGACAAGTCGTTTAATAATCCCCTGATCAATTTGGATATGCAGTATAGATGTGAAAAGGCCAATCTCCTTGGGCACACAAGACATCCATATAGTCAAGCTACCATATGGGTTCAAATTTCGTTCCTCCATATCAAAACAAGGGACAAAATCTTCCTCGGGTATGTCATCTGGCTGGCCAGATGGAGGTTTCATCAATGACAACACAAATGAATCTTCAGGATTTGAAGCATAAATCTTCACACCCCAAAGTAAAATATATTCATCTGTGGTGTTTTCTATGGTGAATGACGCCATGGCAACCTCGTTCACATGAACCGATTGAGGCTTTCCTCCAGCGAATGGAAACGGCACATACACCATGACATGACCCTCCTCAGTTGGCGATGATGTTGTGACTGAAGGAACATCGATGAAGCCAACCTCTCCCTTGTCTCCAATGGTGGAGTATTCATCGTCCATACCTATTTGCCACTCAATTAAAATCCAACAGAAATTTGTGAGTCCACAGGAAAAGAACACAACCACACGAGCTGCTCTAAGGAGAGGAAAGAGATGAAGAGTAGAAAGAGATGGGTAAGATGAAGTGACACAACGAGAGAGTAGGACTGGAAGTATGTACAGTTAGGATAGTCAAACAACACACACTCCAATGAGATGGGGTAGATGAAGTACCATTACTATCTCCATAAAGTAAGATCTCTGCGAAGTAAATCAGTCTGAATACGGTCACATTTGTCAATCATACATCATTACACTGTGAAAATAGTATAAATAGTATGTCACAATAACAATATAAAATGTCACGCTTTGGAAATCACCAGCACTACAAGTGCCTCCTCTGTACCTAAAAATACTCAAACATGGACATTTTCTAATTAAGATATCTTTAAAGTAGATTGGTGAGATGAAGTGCAATTAATATCTATGTAAAGTAAAATTGTCAAAGAAGCAGAGCATCAGGAACATGAGATCTAATTAAGACATCTTGTATTTAGATGAACTATCCAGCTTCTGAGAACAACTATTCAGCCAGATGTCACACGTCCTACCCAAATTAGGCAATAGACAAGCATGTAATATAGTCTAATGACTAAAAACTTTTAGTTATTAACTATGACATTATTCTGTGATATTTGGTATGACATATATCCAATTTAAACGGTGTAGTTATGACATTTTTATTACTAAGTATGACAATTGTTTTACTAAGTCCGACAAGATCTGTCTATTATAGCAGGAAAAAACCCTTGTCAATATAACTACCAGTTCATCCAGACTAGAATCATTTCTTTACTTCAGAAAATTACCACTTCATCTCTTCACTTGGGTTTTACATTTGCTCCCTTCTGAATATTTGCTTTTACATAATTTAGCCCTACCCCTAACCTGGAAAACTGCTTCTGAAATAATCTGCTGAGTTCAACAATTCTTCGGGTTCATATGCTGAGGTTCAACCCTTCTCTCGCCCATCGCCATTCCTTTTTAACAGTTACACAGTTCACCATGGAGATACATCGTCATTCCTGTTTACATCGCCATGGAGATACATCGCCATTCCTTTTAAACTCTAGCACAGTTCGCCATGGAAAAAAAACTGTGACTATAACTACCTACCAATTCATCGCATCTTGTTTAACAGTTACAAGGACGTGTGCAGAATGGAAGGGAGAGGGAGGGGAGAGAGGATGGGTTTGCATCTTTCACTTTCAACTGTTCATGTATCGGCCGGCGGGATGAATGAAGTCGGGATGGGCGGGAAGTGGGCGGGAGAGATGAAGAAGGGGGCGGGAACTATTTTGGGGTTTTAGAGGGAAATTGCAAAAAATATTATTTTACTATTTTGGGCTTTTTGTTTCCTTTTTCTTTTCGTGCTTTTTCTTGTTTTTACTTAATTTTTGAATTAAAATTTTTTTTTTAATATTTTGCAAAAATACCCCAAATGGTGTATATATGCAAAAAAAAAGTCAAAGTGATATTTGTGCAAATCACTAATGCATTTGGGGTATATATGCAAATCAGTGTAATATCTAATTATAAAAACAATTGAATGTACTAACTATTTTCTCAATCTTTTCCCATAGGGGAACTTTATAGTAGATATTGAATGAATTGATTGATGATTGATGATGATGATTGATGAGATTGATTGATGATTGATGATAGGCTATAGAGGGATTCAGTTCCAGTAGAGTTATTATTAACACTAATGTGGATTTGCTAGAATCTAATAATTTAATGGTTGTATTATCATCACCCTCTTTCCATATCAAACATAGTCTTATTATGTATAATTAAGTATTAGAGCATCTTTAACAGGAGACTTATTGAGGGGTTTATTGAATTTTTTGGATTAAAAAATTCAAAGCCCTCAATAAGCCTCTCCTTGGGGCTTAAAAAATGGGCAAAATTTAAGCCCCTCAAGCCGGGCTTATTGGGGGGATTATTCTTTGCAGCGCCATGTGGCGCCTTTTTACTGGGCCGCGTTCGCGCGTCCAGATGGTGCCATGTGGCGCGTGATCGGACGGTCATGAATTTTTTCTGACCGTCCGTTTTTAAAATTTTAAAAATACAATATTTTTATTTTCTTACATTAAAAAAAATAAAAAATTTACTATAATTCTAAATGTATTTTTCTTTATCCATAGACACCCATAATGGTTATGTTTCTTATATTTTTGAATTTTTTTTATTGTATTTTGTATATTATTAATTGAAAACAAATAATTTTAATATTATTTATGGTGGTTTAAAATATAAATATACACTAAATTAATTTCTGTATATTAAAATGACATTGTGGATAGTTAAAACTATAAAAATGTACTAATTAAGATTATTTAGACAAGTTTTAATATGCACTAATTTAATTTCTGTACATTAAAATGACATTGTGAATAGTGTAAACTATAAAAATGTAATAACTAAAATATAAATATACACTAATTTAATTCATGTATGAATTAATTAAAATTAAAATAAAGTATATTTAATAAATTTATATTCTTTATCATTTAATATAAAGAGTATATTAAATATTTAATATAAAAAATATATTGGTAATTTGATATAAATGAAAGGGTATAATTGTAATTTAATATACTCCAATAAGCCTCTCTCCCACGAAAGTTAAAGAATTGAGTGAGGCTTATTGGGGAGGCTTATTGGCAAAAAGCCTCCAATAAGCCCTTCCAATAAGCCCCCATTAATGATGCTCTTATAGAGTATATGTGAGTTTGCTAACTGTATCATATCATGTTTTTTTAGATTTAATTTTAGAGTATAGTATAGTCTATGAGTTTGCTAATTGATTGAAGAACAATGATTTTTTTTTTAAGACTACAGCCTTAAATGACAATTATGTGAACATGTTTGTTAAATGTGTACGGAAATTAAGTGATGAAAGTACTAGGGAAGTAAGCTATTAAGATTGACTAAATGAAGGATTGTACTAGCTAGATTGTTTTTTTATGGCATCCTATTCTGAAATGGAATGCTCTAAATCATCTTGGCCCAACTATAGTTTTTGTGAATAATGATCAGTAGAATGAGTCTCCTACATCTTTTTCTTCTAATGTTTTCTTATATGTCCTAGCAAAATTGTCATGCAAAAGAAGATATCTTGTTAAGTGATCTTTTCCGGTAATTAGGTTTCTTAAAATCCTTATATTACCACTTTATTTTTTTTGTGGGGGGGGGGGGGGAGGTGTAATTTATATATTGCCACATTGTTTCTTCTTAGAGCTAATTTAATGAAATAACACATTTTATTAAGGGTGAGTAACCAATAATACAAACTACAAGATTCCACCATGGGCGCTTTAGGTAGCCATAGCTTCAAGAGGAGCAAGATCAGTGGGTTTTTCACTCGCAGGATCATCACTAGATTGGAGACAATTGTTGCAGTTGGGCTGATTGTTTTGATGTTCATTGGTTTCTTGGTTTGTACCATGTTCTTCTCTTATAAGATTGGTGTTGAAGGTAAAGATGCAGTGTAAGCATTGAAGGCCCGAGTCGAAGAGAGCAACTATGCAGGTTTTAAGGATTGGATGGATGAAAATGATGTGCCTAGGATGGTGGATATGTATACTACTAAGCTGTATACAACGGTTTTGGATCAGATTGATGGGCTTGCAATGCAGTATAACTTGACTGAATCTGTGGTTGCAGTTAAACATTTCGTGATAAAGCAGGCTAATTCTTCAGGGCATTCGACATCTTTGATGATGCCTTCACCTTATACTCAGAAGCTTCTTAGTTTGAAGGTGAAGTTTAAGGATATGGAATGGGGGAGTATCTATGTAGAGGTTGATGGTATCTTTAAGGAATTGGTGTCAACAAGACTTGATTGGGTTGATAAGGCGAAAGCTATTGCTGTCCAAGGGCTTGATCTGTCACAACAGATTTTTGCTAGTAGCAAATCTGTTGTTGATGGCGGCGCAAAGTTCATGTTCAATATAGTACAATCTATCCTCCATGGTGCAGCTGGATTCCTCAATTTCTGATCTAAATCCATGGTGTTTCTATGGGTTTTGTATTATCTTATAACATTAGATTCTGGAGGTGTGACTAAGCAAGTAGTGTTTATGCTTCCTCTGGCTAACGTAACAAGGCACTGACATTTGCATCTTTGTAACTTTTTTTTATCATTATGCACTGAAATTTGCATCTTTATAATTTTTTTTAAAAAAATTGAAAATTGGGACCCCGGTTTAATATAAAAGTTGGGGTCCCGATTTAATATATTTTTTAAACAAAAAGTTTACCCCGGTTATTCATAAAAACCAGGGTCACGATTTTTTATTTTTTATTTTTAAAAAAATATATTTTTACCCCGGATTTTACGGAAAACCGGGGTCCGACATCCGGACCTCGCCGAGAACAACCACGGTTTTTGAACTGCGGTCCGGAGAGAAAAAAAAACGGGGTCCGAGTCCTAGCTTTGTACTAGTGATCTAAATCCAACGTGATACAAATTTTTCTCGTTCGAGTTAGGCAGGTGATGAAGCGTTTGTCGTAGACACCTATCAAATAAACCTCAAAAACCTAACTAATGTAGTCTGGTAAGTAAGGGTCGAATCCCACAGAGAATCAAGCTATACATCCTGTTTGCCAAAACGTTCATCAATTGATAACAAAGACAAAGGGGAGAGTTTATATGAATCTTACTAAGAAAATGATAAATAAAACATAAATAGCTTGGCTAGACAAATATCCACCTTCAGTTTGGTTGATGGATCATTGATTATCCCTAGTTCTCAATTCTCATGAATGTCCTAATCCCTATTCTAAATTAATTAGCAGTCCAACTAGTCCTGATAATCCTAACTATTAAACAATCAAGAAACTATCAAGATTCAATTTAACAGCAGCAGTAAGCTCAGGAATAGATAGGCTCATGCAATACTTAACAACTAGTCAGTACTCGACATGTAATCAATTCTCTCTACAATAAACTATTCCAACCAGTTCTAGAATATCGTAGTTGCTACTCTGAATTAGGGATGAACAATATTAATCTCAATAAGTTGACCAGATTAGGGGAACCAACACTATAAATAATACCAATCTCAACTAGTTTGTCAGGCTAGGGAAACCAATACTAATAATACTAATCACAACGAAACAGTGAACTAGATAAACTAATAGAATTCAAAACCCTAATCCTACAGTATGAATAATACCAATAACTACTAGTTGACCAGGCTAGAGAAATCAATAAAACTTAATGGGATGAAGAGCATGAGAATCAATAACATTCAAGGATAAAGTAAAAGAATAATCTCACAATCAAATTCAAACCAAGGCTTCAATTGTCTAGCCAAAACAAAACAAAGATAAAAACAAAGAAAAGGGAAAAGAAAAAGAAGGAGAAAAAAATGAACTCCCCATCTAATGTTCTAAAGAATGAATATATAGACTTAGCAAAACCTATGATGCGTTCCTGCTTGTGATACCGGATCTCTGATCTTGGTGGGAAGTCGCACGCGTCGTGGTTGAGGGTGATAAGGTGGAACACGATGTTTAGAAGACGACAACGGAGGAGATCGACTCGAAAGAGATCGAGTACTTGGCCGTAGCATCGGCAGCGGGTTGGATAATCTCGATGAAGATCGAGTGGAGGCCGTAGCGTCGGCAGCGGGGTTGGATAATCTCGATGAAGATCGAGTGGAGGCCGTAGCATTGGCAGCGGAGGAATAGAGATGAGAAGGAAGATTTAGGGTTTGACGCTCGATCAAAGGGGAGGAGGCAATTAGCTCTCAACACTCAGGCTTTGATTAAAAAATGAACGTAACCTAAAACAGAAGGCTGAGATGGCCTTTTCTAGCAAGACTCGGATGGGCCGAGTCTTGCTTAATGGGCTGGCCCATGCGACACGCGTGGAACACACACCCCAAAAGAAAACACTAGAAATAAATAATGTCCAGACATTTACAAAGATATTCAAAGAATGCGTTCAACATTGAATGCGAGAATCTTCAGATAGAACGCGATCAGCATTGAAGGAGATTGAGTCGCTTGAAGGAGATCGCGTTCAACGTTGAGTCGCTGGAAGGAATACGCGTTCAGGCACGCGATCTGCGAACTTGGATGGAGACGCTTGAAGGGGATCGCGGTCTCTGTTCTAGACGCGAGAATTATGACGAAGAGCGCGATCTCTGTACTCGATGCGAGTAGCGTGTGGAAGATCGCGGTCTTCGTATTTGGCCCTTCTGAGCTCACGGTCATGGCTTCTTCTTCTATGGCTTTCATGGATGGCAGGGTCGCATCACCCTCCCCCACTTGGCTGTGAAGCGTCCCCGCTTCACCATCATCGAACTTGAGCTCCCTATACTCGTGCAAATTCGCGACGTCGGAGGTCGCATGCACGCCATGTCCTCTGGGCACCTCAATCTGGTAAGCTTTATCTCCAATGCCATTGACGACGCGGCATGGCTCCTTTCCGCGTGGAGCCAACTGGTGCTTGTGCCGCGATTTGAATTGGTCAGTTTGCAAGTGTACCCAATGGAAGTCTCCGGTGTCGAACACTAATCGACGGCGGCCGCGATGTGGCAGATAGGCATCAGTCACCCAGTGGATTGTCTGTGGAAGGCTACACAAGGGTTGTAGTATGTTTGGAGGCGCCTCTGTTAAATCCGCGGTGAACTCTGCTTGTAACGCGGTGAAAGCTTGTGGCAAAGGCTCGTCGATGTGTGCGCAGTGCATGCTTTGAGTTGGCACGAACATGCAAGAAGGCACCTTGCTGTTCAAACGGGATGTGAAGTCCCTTGGTCGGGCGAGAAGCACATGGTGGTCACAACTGCCTTGCAACGCAGTGCTCGGTGGCGCGGTACTCCCATTGTCTCTACAGCGCGTGTCATCCTTAGGCGCGTTGTTTTTGGAAATGACGTCGTGCCTTGTGGAAGAACGCATTGTCGTGCTAATTGGGTCTGGGGTGTTGGAGGCAACTCCATGATCTGAGTGGGGCCGCGTTGATGTTGACGCGGGCTTTGCTGCTGCCATAGTCTTTTCTCGATCACGCTCGACCTGATCCTGGGAAATCTCATGGAGAGACAGATGTAAGAAAGTCACGTGCCTCCCGTGGTAGGTAAACATATAGGTGTTTACATACGCATCGTGAAGTATGCGATGATCAGACTGCCATGGATGCCCAAGCAAGCGATGGATGGCGTCCATTGCAATCACATCACATAAAATGGGGTCATGATAGCGACCAATAGAAAATGGTATAAGACACTTCCGTCAGACAGTGTTACCTGATCTGGAAGATATCCCTCGTTCGTCATGTGGCGGTGGATGAAGTGTGGTCGGCAAACTGAGAGGGTTGACCACGTTCTCTTTGTTGATGTTTAAGCTGTTGCTACCATCGATGATGACTCTAAACGACGGGGTAGTAACCAAGCAACGCGTTTGGGAGAGATTCTGGCGCTGGTCGACAAGGTTGCCTTTCTCGGTGTCATCGTTGAGTCCTTCAATTGTTTCAAGCTGTGTCTTCTCCTCGTAAGACTCAACTTCCTTGGCAACAGTGGAGAAGAGGACCTGCTTCTTTTTTAGACAATCCCATTGGGAGTGATCGCGTCCTCCACACGTGATGCATTCACTGTCATGTGCAGGGTCATTGCCCTGGCCTTGGGCCTTGGACGCAGTTGTGTGAGACGCCGTGGAAGTGGGCGTCGCGATTGTGGCATCACGGCCTTGGTTGTACGCGGTGAATCCTGAGACTGGAACACGCACATCAAGAGTAAGGGAGGGACAAGTGTGATGATCATACCAGCTTTGGCCTTGATGTTGCCAAGATGAGTGCGTGCTGCGGTTGTGCTGTGGTGGAACTCTACTTCTTGGCGTTGGTATCGAGGCTGAGCAGGTGCTAGATTGGTTGCGTAGTGTGGCGCGGCGTCGTAGAGAGGGTTCTCGTTGGCGCGTACACCATGGGTTCTGTCGCGTCTAAGCTGGCGACTGGCGCAGGCTGGTTGATCTTCGCCGCGAGCAAACCCGTCCCTGGGCGCGTAGGCTTCGTCGCGTCGGCGTCTTCATGGCTGGGCTTCACAGTCGGCTCGGCAAACATATCTATGCATCACATCGCGGCGCTCACCACCAATGTCACGAGCACGATCTCCTTGGGGCTGGAGACGCGGTGGAGGGATCCAATCCGAGGGATGGTCCTGCAATGCAATTGGATCTCCAAGATAGGGGTGAGAAGAGCCAGAAGGTATCATACCTGAGTCTTTGACTTCCTCATCATCGAACTCCTCAAGGACATCATGGATCGTCGGCGTCGTGTAGGCATAGCCATAGGAGCCATAGCGCGGTGTGCACGTACTCCGTTGGACCAGGTTGTCACGAACGGCGAACGGGATGGGTGTTGTGGAAGGTGATCTCACGCGATGTTCGTCGCGCTGTGGGAGTCGAAGTGATCGTCACGGTGTAGTAGCTTCTCGCGCGTTGTGGCGCGATCTGTTGTCTCGCGGCACGAAGGGTGGTTCATCGCGTTGAACAATTTGGAGTTGAGCAGCTTGGCGCCGTAACTCCTGTATGGTTTGGAGTTGAGCCAGTTGGTGCCGTAACTCCTGTATCTTGCGTTGTGGCACGGAGAGCTCCAGACTAGGGGCTTCATTTTGTTGATTTTGTTGTGGTACCAAGGGTGGGTTTGTCGCGTTCTCAGTTCCTAAGACAATGTAACCAGACATCGCGAGTATAAACGAACAAAGACACCAAAAACCAAAGAACAAGCAATCACTTAACAAGAAAGCAAAGTTCACGTAGGTAGGCTAAGGCTTATGGGCGTGTGGGCAGCTAAGGCATGCACAAAATTAGTGTGATATGCAAGCACGAAACCAAGCGAAATCAATTGATTAATTGTGAACCAACTATGCAACCACACAAGCACACAAACCAAAACTTTAAGCGTGAACCTAGACGGTGGAGGGGTGAAGAAGATGAGCCTAGCCGAGAGGGAAGAAGGTTGCCTTATTTTGGCTTTACTTTTTTTTTTTGAATTATCACGTTTTTTTTTAAATGCGACATCGACTTTTTTTTTTTTTTTGAAATTCAAATTCAAATCCGAGATCCTTTTGACTTTAGATGGATCGGATAAGATATAACAAATAAAATAAAATCGGCTAAGTAACTAAGAGAAAGAAAATCACGAGATTTGCGTGATTGGAGAGAGAAAAGATATGCAGATTTAATATGGTCAACAACTTCCAGATTTGTAAAGATATGCTAGCACCAATCACGCAATTAATTACACCAATTAAGCATGCAATTTTGGAAATTAAATGCTAAAAAATACCTGCTTTGGCCTTGATGTTGCCAAGATGAGTGCGTGCTGCGGTTGTGCTGGTGGTGGAACTCTACTTCTTGGCGTTGGTATCGAGGCTGGGCAGGTGCTAGATTGGTCGCATAGTGTGGCGCAGCATCGTAGAGAGGGTTCTCGTTGGCGCGTACACCATGGGTTCTGTCGTGTCTAAGCTGGCGACTGGCGCAGGCTGGTTGATCTTCGCCGCGAGCAAACCCGTCCCTGGGCGCGTAGGCTTCGTCGCGTCGGCGTCTTCACGACTGTGCTTCACAGTCGGCTCGGCAAACATATCTGTGCATCACATCGCGACGCTCACCACCAATGTCACGAGCACGATCTCCTTGGGGCTGGAGACGCGGTGGAGGGATCCAATCTGAGGGATGGTCCTGCAATGCAATTGGATCTCCAAGATAGGGGTGAGAAGAGCCGGAATGTATCATACCTGAGTCTTTGACTTCCTCGTCGTCGAACTCCTCAAGGATATCATGGATCGTCGGCGTCGTGTAGGCATAGCCATAGGAGCCATAGTGCGGTGTGCGCGTACTCCGTTGGACCAGGTTGTCACAAACGGCGAACGGGATGGGTGTTGTGGAAGGTGATCTCACGTGATGTTCGTCGCGCTGTGGGAGTCGAAGTGATCGTCGCGGTGTAGTAGCTTCTCGCGCGTTGTGGCGCGATCTGTTGTCTCGCGGCACCAAGGGTGGTTCATCGCGTTGAACAATTTGGAGTTGAGCAGCTTGGCGCCGTAACTCCTGTATGGTTTGGAGTTGAGCCAGTTGGCGCCGTAACTCCTGTATCTTGCGTTGTGGCGCAGAGAGCTCCAGACTAGGGGCTTCATTTTGTTGATTTTGTTGTGGCACCAAGGGTGGGTTTGTCGCGTTCTCAGTTCCTAAGATAATGTAACCAGACATCGCGAGTATAAACGAACAAAGACACCAAAAACCAAAGAACAAGCAAGCACTTAACAAGAAAGCAAAGTTCACGTAGGTAGGCTAAGGCTTATGGGCGTGAGGGCGGCTAAGGCATGCACAAAATTAGTGTGATATGCAAGAACGAAACCAAGCGAAATCAATTGATTAATTGTGAACCAACTATGCAACCACACAAGCACACAAACCAAAACTTTAAGCGTGAACCTAGACGGTGGAGGGGTGAAGAAGATGAGCCTAGCCGAGAGGGAAGAAGGTTGCCTTATTTTGGCTTTACTTTTTTTTTTTGAATTATCGCGTTTTTTTTTAAATGCGACTTCGACTTTTTTTTTTTTTTTGAAATTCAAATTCAAATCCGAGATCCTTTTGACTTTAGATGGATCAGATAAGATATAACAAATAAAATAAAATCGGCTAAGTAACTAAGAGAAAGAAAATCACGAGATTTGCGTGATTGGAGGGAGAAAAGATATGCAGATTTAATATGGTCAACAACTTCCAGATTTGTAAAGATATGCTAGCACCAATCACGCAATTAATTACACCAATTAAGCATGCAATTTCGGAAATTAAATGCTAAAAAATCACACTAATCTCGGATAGGAGCAAGCAATTAATTCGGCAAGAGATTCTCTTGGAACACCGAATGGACAAGGAAGTTGTGAAGAAGAAAGTTTCGAGTAACAATGGCGGAAGCAAGGATGATGTAAACAAAAAAAATTCGTCAACAAATGACAATCTTGACAAGCGACTTACAAGATCAAACGCTCTGATGCCAGTTGATGCGTTCCTGCTTGTGATGCCAGATCTCTGATCTTGGTGGGAAGTCGCACACGTCGTGGTTGAGGGTGATAAGGTGGAATGCAATGTTTAGAAGACGGCAGCGGAGGAGATCGACTCAAAAGAGATCGAGTACTTGGCCGTAGCGTCGGCAGCGGGTTGGATAATCTCGATGAAGATCGAGTGGAGTCCGTAGCGTCGGCAGCATGGTTGGATAATCTCGATGAAGATCGAGTGGAGGCCGTAGCATCGGCAGCGGAGGAATGGAGATGAGAAGAAAGATTTAGGGTTTGACGCTCGATCAAAGGGGAGGAGGCAATTAGCTCTCAATACTCAGGCTTTGATTAAAAAATGAACGTAACCTAAAACAGAAGGCTGAGATGGCCTTTTATAGCGAGACTCGGATGGGCCGAGTCCTGCTTAATGGGCTGGCCCACACGACACGCGTGGAACACACATCCCAAAAGAAAACACTGGAAATAAATAATGTCCAGACATTTACAAAGATATTCAAAGAACGCGTTCAACATTGAACGCGTTCAACATTGAATGCGAGAATTTTCAGATAGAACGCGATCAACATTGAAGGAGATTGAGTCGCTTGAAGGAGATCGCGTTCAACGTTGAGTCGCTGGAAGGAATACGCGTTCAAGCACGCGATCTGCGAACTTGCATGGAGACGCTTGAAGGGGATCGCGGTCTCTGTTCCAGACACGAGAATTACACTAGTGGAAAAAACACTTTTTGAGGCTCCCTTTTAGAGGCGTACATAGTTCAAAACGCCTCAACAACGACTTAGGCAATCACTTTTTTTGGTTTTTGAGGCGGATAATTAATTTATACGCCTCAGAAACATCTTTTGAGGCGGGCAAATTAATATACGCCTCAACAAGTATCCGAAAAAACATTTCCCGCTAAAGTATTAGAGGCGGGCCAGGGTAAGGCCCGCCTCTAATGCTAACTAATTGAGGCGGGCCAAGTAGCCCGCCTCAATTAAAGCTTGTTGAGGCGGGCCTCTTAAAGCCCGCCTCAACAAGTATGTCCAATAGAGGCGGGCATGTAAGGCCCGCCTCTATTAGACCATTACTCGGCCGAGTCGTAATACTTATAGAGGCGGGCGTGTTAGGCCCACCTCTATAAGCTCAACCCTAATTAAAAATAAAACAATTACGCGCGCCTTCATTTTCCTCCGTCTTCCCGACTTCATCGATCTCCTCCGTCTTCGCCGAGCTCCGTCTTCCCGAGCTCCGACTTCATCTCCCTTCGCCGAGCTCCCTCTAATACTCCCTTCAACAAGTATCAACAACGCACTCGAGGTTTCACCAAAACGAGCTCCCTTCAACTGCGGGTAATCACAGTTTTAATTTGTTTCTGTGCACCTGTTTTGGATATGAGAGTTGGTGGTTTCTTGTACTGTAATGAATTTTTTTGTTACTTTGAGATTTGAAGTGTAAGTTTGTATGATTCGTGTTGTTTGCCATTGCTTTCTACCAACCTTATGTTTCTATAATGATGCTTTCTGCAAGTCTAGTCAATGTGTAAGTGAGCAATTTATCCAATCATTTTTGGCTTGTGTGTTATTTAGTCTGAGTTGGTGGTATCTATCTGGCAAAACTAAGCTGGGAGATAAGATCTAATTGCATCTCTCACAATATACTATGTGATTTGAACAGTAGCAGGAGGACTAGGTATTTCATTATCATTAAGGTTATAAGGCTCTGAATTACATATTCAAGATAGCTCTGGAATTGAAGTGAAATTTGGTGGTAGTTGAACTATATGCTAAATGACATTGAGCTTTTGCTTCATGCTAGGTCTGCTTATGAGCAGCAAGCATTCTGTGATGCATTCCATGGGGATGAAACTGGTTGGCATCATTGTGCTGTCTGTGGCAAGGTAGAAATTGTCATTATATACATAAATTCTTTTGACATTCTCCTCCGTCTTCGCCGAGCTCCGTCTTCCCGAGCTCCGACTTCATCTCCCTTCGTCGAGCTCCCTCTAATACTCCCTTCAACAAGTATCAACAACGCACTCGAGGTTTCACCAAAACGAGCTCCCTTCAACGCACTCGAAGCCAAGTCAGGTATTAATATTTCAGATTTCTACCCTAATTCCTTAGGCCCTTGGCGGGATAGAATTCATAATTTAGGCCCTTGGCGGGATAGTTGAGTTTGTATTTTTTCTTGCTTGGTTGCGTATTATTATCTATTTAGGCCCTTGGCGGGATAGTTACTAGAAATGAGTATTTAATCTTCCTTGCATGTTATTTTGCATGTATTACTAGAAATGAGTCATCCTTGGATGTACGGTGACCATACTACGACACAATACTTGAGTGGGGTTGAGGAGTTCATTAGATGTGCTTTAGCACACCAACGGAGTACGAAAGCCGAAAAAATCTATTGTCCATGCCGTGATTGTAAGAATATAAGGCGGTTAGATGATATTGATGAGATTGAGGATCATTTATTTCGTCGTGGTTTCAAACAAGATTACCATGTTTGGTTTTGGCATGGTGAGAAAATACCTGATCGTCCAAGTTCTAGTGTCAATGAGTTTGATGTTCGGGTAGACACTGATGATAGTGATGATGATATTGTTGAGAATAATGAGATGGATGATGATGATGACCAAGAAGATGATGAAATAAATGGGATGATGGATAGGGTGAGTGATCACTTGAACGAATGACCTCAGATGTTCGAACAGATATCAAAGGCTGTAGAGAATCCCTTGTATCCTGGGTTTACAAAATTTAGCAAGTTAGAGGGTGTGTCAATACTTTACAACTTGAAATGTGCTTCTGGTTGGACTGATGGAAGTTTCAACACCTTATTGGAATGGTTAGATGAATTTTTACCAGAAGGCAATGAGATGCCTATCTCTACTTATTATGCCAGGAAATTAATGTGTCCCTTAGGCTTAGAGGCCGTCAAGATAGATGCTTGCCCAAATGATTGTATGCTTTACAAAAATGAACATGAAAATTTGGATGAGTGTCCAAAGTGCGGTGCATCTCGTTACAAGCGTAAAGGGGTAAATTCGGCTAAGAGGGGCCCATCAGCTAAGGTTATGTGGTATCTTCCGATAATACCTAGGTTTCAGTGTTTGTTTTCGATAAAGAAGGAAGCAAAAAGTCTGAGGTGGCATGCAGAAGGGAGGAAGAAAGATGGACTCCTTAGACATCCTGCTGATTCTCCTCAATGGAGAAATATTAATAAGAAATCTCGTCATGTAGGGAGGCTTGAAGGAGAGGGAGTAATTGGTAAAAATGTGATATCTCTTCCATCTAAAAGGAAGATTAAGGCACATCTTTGTGTGTTGCAGCATCTTACAGAGGTCAATCCTTACATAGAATAGCATTGCCTTGAATTGCAACACAATAATGCTAAATTGAATGAAAGAGCTTTGATGCGGGAACATAATCGCACATTTGTTGATTGGTTTAAGAAGGAAGTAGCTGAGGAACTAAGGAAACAACATGACGTTTCTGATACGGTCAAGTGGTTATCTCGAGGTCCTCGACTATGTGTTCGGTCTTATGAAGGGTATGATATCAATGGGTTCACATTCTACACTAGAAGACAAGATGAAAAGAGTGTGGTGCAGAATAGTGGAGTGAAGGTAGTTGCATCATCTAGGGTCTATGCGAGCGCTAAGGACAAAATACCGGTTGATGCGACACAATCGTATTATGGTGTTATCGAAGAAATATGGGAGCTTGATTATAACAATTTTACAATCCCTGTTTTCCGGTGCAAGTGGGTCAACAACCCTAACGGGGTGAATCAAGATGAAATTTATCCGGGTTTGACATTGGTAAACTTTGACCAATTAAGTGATAGTGACGAGCCATTCATCCTAGCATCACAAGCTAAGCAGATTTTTTATGTGGTAGACAATGTTGATCCTAGATGGCATGCAGTTGCCCAAGGCAAAAGACATATTCTGGGTATTGATGATGTTGTGGATGAAGATGAGTATGACGAGTATGATGACACACCCTTGTTATCAACTGTTGTTCAACCATTATCGGAGGAGGAAGATACAAATAATACTAATCATATCCGTACAGATCATAGGGAAGGAATATGGGTTGCAAATCATAAATGAATAAGATGAGGTAATTTATTGACAAGTAGATTTAATTGCATTATAAATTGTCTTCCTTGGATTTTTTTGTGTGATATGTACTCATATGCTTTTTTGTGTGTGCTTGTTGCAGGAATTCTAGCCACTACGTCTAACGAAAGTGGAAATGCTATTCTCCCTACCCAAGGTGATCATGAATCACAAGGTGTTAGCGCGATTACACAGATCGCTAAAGGGCGTGGTCCGTCAAAAGGAGTTCAAGTAAAAAAGCCTATGCACCTTGAGTTTAATGTCCCTGATGGTGAGTGGTCGAAAGAATACGGAAAGCAAGTTGGGAGTTGTGCTCAAAGAATTAATATTAACGAGAAAGAATACCGAAAGATAGATGAGCAGACAAGGCAAGGGTTTTGGGAGGAGACCAAGGTATAATGACATTTTAAATTGTTTTAAATATATACTATATTAACAATTAATCTAACTTATTGTAAAAATCCAAAACTTATGTTCCACATCATTGAGGATGTAGATAAATCAAGGGGAAAATACTTTCATTCTTGTGTGGCAAAACGATTTAAAGATTTCAAGAGCAAGTTGGTGTGTCGATGGATAACTAAGAAGCAAAAGCCGTCGAAATATCCTACAAACAAGATGCCTTGGGAAATCTACCACCACATTATAGAGGCTGATTGGTCAGTTTATCTTAAAGAATATTACAAGTCGGAGTCATTGGTAATAATGCTATTTCATTTTACTATTAAAGAGTTCTAGTCAGCGGAAATCGTTGGTTATAAATCTATGTGCCTTTTGACAGGCTCGTAGTGAGAAAGCAAGGGCAAGTGCACTATTAAACAAGAATCCTCATCTCACCGGCCAGGCGGGTTATATTAGAAAATGACCCGAGTGGATAAAAGAAGGACGACTCCCATCGGAAGCAGCTTTATCTCTGTCAAGTAGCTCCTCAGTGAACTCATCAGTTCCTAGAGCTAGAAAATATAGATCAAAGGAGTGGGTTTTGGCTCATCAAGTTTGAAGTAAGGATGGAAAGTGGGAAGTTAACCCGAACGATAAGGAAGCCGTAGAAATTGCAAGAAAAGTTGTAAGTAGTGCTTTTTTAATGAATATTTACTTAAATTGACTTGAAAATATGAACTAATTTATACTTTCCTAATTGGAATTATAGGAGGAGTATATCGAAGAAGAAGAAAAAGGAAACCTTACTTTCGAGGATGATGAGGATGCCCTCACCAAAGCTATTGGGAAAAAAGATCATCGTGGCCGTGTCAAGGCAATAGGTGGAAATGTTAGTTATAGAGTTGCTTTCGGTCCAAGAGAACGACGGAGAAGATGTTCTAGTGAAGCTTTATCAGATCTGATCGAATCGATCAGAGCTGAAATTAGAAAGGAGTTTGAAGGTGAATTAGATAAAAGGGTGGCTGAGGCCCTCCAAAAGCAACTACGCTCCATGTTACATATAAATCAACCAAACTCCACTTCTACTCCCGTTCTTGAACTTAATGTTAACGCTTCCTATACCACTCGTCCTAATTCCACACCGCAACCACGTGAGCTAAAGGTATGATTGAGTTTGAGTATTGTCATGAACTCTTCATGCTAAGACCTCTTATAACATGAATTAGAATTCCATGCCGCAACCTTAGTCTTGCATTTTTCATTTTACTTTATATGCAGGAAAGGACTCCATGCCATCTTGCCCTTGAGGATAAAGATTCTGGTAACAAAGTGCTCGTAGCGGATGGTATGGTACAACCCTCAAACGGTGCATCGTCCCAACACTTTACACCGATGAAGCCTGATCACTACAAAGTCCAAGTTGATTTTGTTTATGATGGACATAATGATGATATTCTTCCGGTACCTACGGGTGATGGTTTCACTAACTTAGGCGGTGCTCAGGGTAGTTTCGTGCAATGGCCGATCCGCTTAGTGATTTTCGAAGACGACGAGGTAAGACCTTTGTGCTCAATAATAATGTACACCACATTACTCACTCTTGCTCATCTATAATTCTATATATAGGACTATACTCCACGCCCAACAAAGAAGTCCAAGTCATTTCTCTCTAAAAAGGTGGATGACAGCGCCAAAAATACAAAGGTAAGACCTTTGTGCTCAATAATACAAATGTTACTTCATTATTATTTTTTGGAAATTTCATGTCCAAATAACTCTTAAGTCTCAGTCCAACAAAGAGGCGGTTGGTAGTTGTGATCGTAAAACGGAAGAATCAGCCGCCAAAAGGAAGAAAGCAGAAAACGAAGAAATTCAAGGTCATGGCCAGTCATGCAAATACTTGCATTTTATTATGTCTTCGGCGTCGGGTGGTATATATGATAGTACTCCCATCCTTATGGATGCCTCGGTTTGGAATTATGTGAGAGATCAAGAAACATACGTCACTGCATCCGATGTAGAAGAGTTCCTTAAGGGGGCGTGCTTAAACATTTCTGTGATTCAAGTCTACATGATATAAATGTTTTGATCAGTCTTTATCTTTTAATTGTCAACTATCATTCTTAATCGTTTTTTCTTTAATCATTTTTACATTACCATTCATAATCGTTTAATCAAATACCTTTAAATGTGCAGGTATTTATTGGACAATCACACATATGCATTTGAAAATTCTCGAATTGGGTTCATTTGTCCTGAGATGGTGTCAAGCACTAGAATCAGGGCCGATCCAACTGTTCCAGCAGATTACTTGCAACGTGTGTTCAATGCTGAAACTGCTAAGAATATGATTAAAGATTCTAACAGTGCCAAATTGTTTTTGCTCCCATATAATCAAGAGTAAGTGTTTTCAATAAGTTTCATATATAATTAGTATTTTAAGCAATCATTAATATTTATCAATTTACTTTTAAATGATACAGCAATCATTGGATTCTGTACGTGATAGACCTATTTAGAGCACAAGTCTATCTTTTCGATTCTCTAAAAGGTCAAGGCAACAGAACGACTTATGCATCTGGAATCATGAATTTGTAAGTTATTTTGCTTACGAATTAGTTTTTTTTGGAATATTAACAATATCAGTTTCATGAGTGTATTATGTTGATTTTCTAGGGCATTTCAAGTGTATAAGTATCAAGGTGGGAAGTGCGAGAAATTAATAGGAAAACGTAAGACGTTGAGAGTCTGCAATATAGAGGTACATATAGCATTTTATACGCTTTAGGTTTGTTTATTTATAATCAAAGGCCTTGTATCTAAGACAGCCCCCTTATGTTGTGTAATTAGTGCGCTCAACAAAGCGGCGGAACCGAGTGTGGCTATTATGTCATGAAGTTCATGTTAGATATAGTCACGGGACTCTATGACGCTAATGACCGACTAGATAAAGTATGTAACTTAACTAACTATATATTGATAGTATTTGTGTTTTTTGTCAATAATTTCTGTGTTTTTTATGAAGCTATATCCTAAGAGGAAGACATCGTATACTTATGAAAAAATGGATGTTGTTCGTGAGCAATGGGCACAGTATTTTACATCGAAGTATTTATTATCGGATTGAACTTGTTTTTACTTGTCATGTAAACTGTGGTTGAGAACCTGACTGTACTCTGATGAAATCTGTTGTTGGTTGTATATTATTCAGTGAATAAAATCGGGAACCTATTCTGCAATGTGTGTATGGTGCATCATAAATCCAAAAAACATCCAAAAGAAAAGAAGGGACTTATAGAGGCGGACTTGTATGTCCGCCTCTATAAGTACATAGACGCTGACTCGGCCGAGTTCTGGGCCGAGTCAGCGTCTACTTGTTGAGGCGGGCCTCCGAAGCCCGCCTCAACAAGTCCCTCATTTTGGCGCCAAAGTGAGGGACTTGTTGAGGCGGGCTTCGGAGGCCCGCCTCAATAAGGTCCTTTTAGAGGCGTAAAATGCCCGCCTCAAAAAGTGTCCCTACTTGTTACAACCCCCTTAGTTGAAGCGAATGGTGTTCGCCTCAATAAGTGTCCAAAGGCCCGCCTCTATAAGGATTTTTTCCACTAGTGTTATGACGCAGAGTGCGGTCTCTATACTCGATGCGAGTAGCGTGTGGAAGATCGCGGTCTTCGTATTTGGCCCTTCTGAGCTCACGGTCATGGCTTCTTCTTCTATGGCTTTCATGGATGGCAGAGTCGCATCACCCTCCCCCACTTGGCTGTGAAGCATCTCCGCTTCACCATCATCGAACTTGAGCTCCCCATACTCGTGCAAATTCGTGACGTCGGAGGTCGCATGCACGCCATGTCCTCTGGGCACCTCAATCTGGTAAGCTTTATCTCCAATGCCATTGATGACGCGGCATGGCTCCTTTCCGCATGGAACCAACTGGTGCTTGTGCCACGATTTGAATTGGTTAGTTTGCAAGTGTACCCAATGGAAGTCTCCGGTGTCGAACACTAATCGACGGCGGCCGCGATGTGGCAGATAGGCATCAGTCACCCAGTGGATTGTCTGTGGAAGGCTACACAAGGGTTGTAGTATGTTTGGAGGCGCCTCTGTTAAATCCGCGGTGAACTCTGCTTGCAACGCGGTGAAAGCTTGTGGCAAAGGCTCGTCGATGTGTGCGCAGTGCATGCTTTGAGTTGGCACGAACAGGCAAGAAGACACCTTGTTCTTCAAACGGGCTGTGAAGTCCCTTGGTCGGGCGAAAAGCACATGGTGGTCACAACTGCCTTGCAACGCAGTGCTCGGTGGCGCGATACTCCCATTGTCTCTGCAGCGCGTGTCATCCTTGGGCGCGTTGTTTTTGGAAATGACGTCGTGCCTTGTGGAAGAACGCATTGTCGTGCTAATTGAGTCTGGGGTGTTGGAGGCAACTCCATGATCTGAGTGGGGCCGCGTTGATGTTGACGCGGGCTTTGCTGCTGCTACAGTCTTTTCTCGATCACGCTCGACCTGATCCTGGGAAATCTCATAGAGAGACAGATGTAAGAAAGTCACGTGCCTCCCGTGGTAGGTAAACACATAGGTGTTTAGATACGCATCGTGAAGTACACGACGATCAGACTGCCATGGATGCCCAAGCATGCGATGGGTGGCGTCCATTGCAATCACATCACATAAAATGGGGTCATGATAGCGACCAATGGAAAAGGGTATAAGACACTGCCGTCAGACAGTGTTACCTGATCTGGAAGATATCCCTCGTTGGTCATGTGGCGGTGGATGAAGTGTGGTCGGCAGACTGAGAGGGTTGACCACGTTCTCTTTGTTGATGTTTAAGCTGCTGCTACCATCGATGATGACACTAAACGACGGGGTAGTAACCAAGCAACGCGTTTGGGAGAGATTCTGGCGCTGGTCGACAAGGTTGCCTTTCTCGGTGTCATCGTTGAGTCCTTCAATTGTTTCAAGCTGTGTCTTCTCCTCGTAAGACTCAACTTCCTTGGCAACAGTGGAGAAGAGGACCTGCTTCTTTTTTGGACAATCCCATTGGGAGTGATCGCGTCCTCCACACGTGATGCATTCACTGTCATGTGCGGGGTCATTGCCCTGGCCTTGGGCCTTGGACGCAGTTGTGCGAGACGCCGTGGAAGTGGGCATCGCGATTGTGGCGTCACGGCCTTGGTTGTATGCGGTGAATCCTGAGACTGGAACACGCACATCAGGAGTAAGGGAGGGACTAATGTGATGATCATACCAGCTTTGGCCTTGATGTTTCCAAGATGAGTGCGTGTTGCGGTTGTGCTGGTGGTGGAACTCTACTTCTTGGCGTTGGTATCGAGGCTGGGCAGGTGTTAGATTGGTCGCATAGTGTGGCGCAGCGTCATAGAGAGGGTTCTCGTTGGTGCGTACACCATGGGTTCTGTCGCGTCTAAGCTGGCGACTGGCGCAGGCTGGTTGATCTTCACCGCGAGCAAACTCGTCCCTGGGCGCGTAGGCTTCGTCGCGTCGGCGTCTTCAAGGCTGGGCTTCACAGTCGGCTCGGCAAACATATCTGTGCATCACATCGCGGCGCTCACCACCAATGTCACGAGCACGATCTCCTTGGGGCTGGAGACGCGGTGGAGGGATCCAATCCGAGGGATGGTCCTGCAATACAATTGGATCTCCAAGATAGGGGTGAGAAGAGCCGGAATGTATCATACCTGAGTCTTTGACTTCCTCGTCATCGAACTCCTCAAGGACATCATGGATCGTCGGCGTCATGTAGGCATAGCCATAGCGCGGTGTGCGCGTACTCTGTTGGACCAGGTTGTCACGAATGGCGAACGTGATGGGTGTTGTGGAAGGTGATCTCACGCGATGTTCGTCGCGCTGTGGGAGTCGAAGTGATCGTCGCGGTGTAGTAGCTTCTCGCGCGTTGTGGCGCGATTTGTTGTCTCACGGCACGAAGGGTGGTTCATCGCGTTGAACAATTTGGAGTTGAGCAGCTTAGCGCCGTAACTCCTGTATGGTTTGGAGTTGAGCCAGTTGGAGCCGTAACTCCTGTATCTTGCGTTGTGGCGCGGAGAGCTCTAGACTAGGGGCTTCATTTTGTTGATTTTGTTGTGGCACCAAGGGTGGGTTTGTCGCGTTCTCAGTTCCTAAGACAATGTAACCAGACATCGCGAGTATAAACGAACAAAGACACCAAAAACCAAAGAACAAGCAAGCACTTAACAAGAAAGCAAATTTCACGTAGGTAGGCTAAGGCTTATGGCCGTGAGGGCGGCTAAGGCATGCACAAAATTAGTGTGATATGCAAGCACGAAACCAAGCGAAATCAATTGATTAATTGTGAACCAACTATGCAACCACACAAGCACACAAACCAAAACTTTAAGCATGAACCTAGACGGTGGAGGGGTGAAGAAGATGAGCCTAGCCGAGAGGGAAGAAGGTTGCCTTATCTTGGAACTTGAACTTGTGCACTCTTTATGAAATACTCCTCTTTACAAATTTATTCACTTTAAATGAATAATTTATAAGACTCACAATTGAGTCTTTTGAGCTTTATACTATCTCACTACACAATTTTACCACATTTAAAGCTCGGAGTATACACATGAGGAATAACCTCCAACTCCATAGAGCATAACTATATACGCTGAAGTCCTTATAGCGAGGAGTCCTTACAAGATTAAACTCTCGAGACAATGCTCATGAATTCGAGCAATATGGTAGGGAACAATTACGCATGTCCTAACCCAACACAATCCTTTATGAGTCCAGACAGTCTTTATCAACATATGACATGTAATGTTTTTGGCACTCAAGGATTCTCGTATAAACGAACAACTTGCAATAGTAACGAACCTAATAATTTCCGAAACAAGGAAACACTTCTTTATTATTCGAAACATTACATTAAAACAATTGACAAAATGTCGAACAGACAAATTACTAAACTATGGAGACTATCGACACAAGTCATCGCTCCTTAATCTTAAAAATCCTTACAAAATACCACTACTCGTTCAGGGTTTCCTTCTCGTCGGGGTGACGTATCACAAAGAGTCGTTGCCCCTGACCCGAAGATTCGATAGGCGCCTTGCCTCTATTACGAGCAACAGATTGCTCAGGAGCGGACACTTCCGGCTTTGGATTCTGCCTACTGCCAACATTTGAGGCCTGATATGATTGTGTTGGCCCTTGACCCTTCTGCCTACAGTATGTTTGCATGTGGCCTTCCTTCCCACAATTATAACATATCCGCTTCTCCTTTTGGCAATTAAAACTTTTATGCCCAGCTTCACCACAGTTGTGGCATTGAATCACCCCGTTACTCCAACCTGAGCCTTTGGCGGAGTCAGACTGAGTCGTCTCGGTCTTAGCACGACCAAACTTCTCAAACTTGGTGGGCGATGCCGGCCGCTTGAAGGTATTAGCCTTCCGGTTTTGTTGCCTACCCTTCGCCTTATTATGTTCCTCCCGCTTTCGGGCGGATTCCTCCAGCGTGACCTCTATTCTGTAGGCCACATCAACATATTGCTCCAAAGTAGAGCAACCGTGACACACCATCAGAGGTTTGATTTCTGGATTCATCCATCCATGGAAGTACCAGATCTTTTGTTCTTCAGTATGCACTTCAGAACTAGCGTAATGCAGCAAGTTATTAAACTTTGCCGCCAGCTCAGACACTTTCAGTCCTTTAGTCTCTGGGTAGAGGAACTCCTTCAGCTTCTCTTCCCTCATAGCATGAGAGAAGAACCGATCAATGAGCTTGGCCTTGAACATTGCCCAGCTCAGATTTGGGTGGTCGTCCAAACCAGTTCCTTCCCACCACTCACTTGCTCCGTCTTTCAGATGTAACGAAGCAATATGCACCTGTTCAGCCTCGGTGCAGACCACATTTCGGAACAGTCGTTCCATATGGGAAAACCAATAGGCAACCTTGGCTGGTTCCCCGGTCTCATCGTAGCTATCCGGGCGCATCGAATTGATCGTCTTCAATGCTCGGTTGTAATTCCTGCCGTTTTCCTCGGGAACCACCGGATGTGCAAGACCTACACGTTCCTCCACATTAGTTGCAACTTGAGGATTAGGAGCCGCTTGAACTTGCGGTATCCCTTGGGTCGTCAGTACCTTGACCACCTGCCTCACTATTTTCCCAATGACCGTCGCATCCAACACGATCGGGGCAGGAGGTGGAACTTCCCTCGCAGCTTGGGGGTCCACTTGTCCCTGATGAACATCTTGCCACAGGCTCGGGTCATTATTACGTGAGCCAGATCCCGGATCTTCCCCTTGTTGAGTAGCACTCCTCACCTGAATTTGGAAACCGTCGCTAGGACCTTCATTAGCTGCTTGGTTGGTGGATCGGGTGTTTACCATCTGTTGATGAACCATAACGTCAGTTTAGAACTTTTCCAACTTGTACATGATACTTAATCAATTACGTTATGATACGAATTATAAGGGTCCAAACCAATAACTTATATTAGTTTGACTGACCCTCCACCATTAACCTTGAAACGATCTTCTTCCCTCACTTGAGAATGGATCAATTAGGAGAAATGTCAACCTTTAAATGAAATTAAACCTAAGAAAAGACGATATCCTTAAGAATGGATCTAAGGAATAAGTAACAAAACCGAAGCTTGCAGAAGTTTGAAAATCAGTAATCATCAAACCTTGTACTTTATACATATAAATCTTATATACTTAACTTGGTAAAATCATTATTTATATAATTATTTCCTTGAAATAAAGACATTAATATTTCTTTGTAACTCTTACCAAAATCCAAACCACACTTTTAAAGTTATAACACAAACTTAATTTTAAACATTTATAACATTATTTTATAACAGTACTATGAAAATTAATGCTTAACACAAGAGAGTTTAACATTACTTTTAACACCATTTCGAACACCATTTTATTCATTTAATATTAGGACACCATTACTTTTAAATTTCATAAACCTTAAATTTAATACTAACAATTTAGATTTACGAAATTCCTTTATAAATTAAAATAGATTGAAAATATCTTCGAAAATAACTTTGAAAATTCTCAAACCCAACAATTGGCCAAGAATTTTAAAACCATTGCTCTGATATCATAATTGTAACACCCCTGACTTATGTCGGTAGTGCCACACGCCAGTGACCTCAGACGTTAATGTCCAAAGTCACCCTAGGCTTTAATCGGAACAATTAAGCTTAAATAAATATATATATTAAATAACAAAAAAATAATCAGCGGAAGACATTTTAAATGAATAAAACTCAACCTTTTATAAAGATTCCTCTCATAAAATGAGAAGGACGGTTTTACAACAAAGTATAGTGACAGCGGAAGACTTAATAAAAGACTATGCAAACTTCAACTACAAGCCTTCTCTTCGATTAGTTACTTCGATCGTCGGGGACCAACCTCTGATGTGCCGTATAGGACGGATGACACCCGCCAACCATGCAAGGAATAAAATCCAGTTGGTTAGTCTAATGAAAGACTATGCAAGGGTACAAGCAGAATGGTTCTAGTGATCGTAACTGTTTACTATCACTGTCCCTCGAATAACAACCGAAGGAACGATACATAACCCGAAACTTTCACGGAATGATAGAAGAAGATATGCATCAAAAAGAAGACTCCAATGTAATTGAGTCTTATAGGAAACGTATGTAATTGTTTGGGAACGTTAAGTTTTCACACAAGTTTATAAAAACGACCTTGATTATTTGGGTCCACGACCAACCTCACCGCGTACTGCGAATCCGGATTGGAAAGAGGACCTACTCTAACAAGAGTCCGGACGGGTTCCACGTTGTACTTCTCGTCCGAGGATATATTAATTATGTGCGTAAAAGCACTTATCTTATTTACTTTCAAAAACGTACATTCACGTTAAGGCTTTTAATTCACATCATGTCGATACGAGAGATATTATTTGGATGAATCCCGAATATTGGCACTAGCTAAGTGCACCTACCACTTATATCCGACTAAGTGGGAAATCATGACCAGGAGTACTAGGGCAAAAACCTCCTAATACTTGTTATAAAGAAACGACTAGACCTCGCAAGGTACATAGCGTTCCTACGAATACTCGTTCTAACTAAGCATGTAAGTTCACATATAAATCTACACCAAAATCCATTTATCACTTTATGGTAATATCATATAGAATAATATATAATAGCGTTGTTTCTAACAATATATACAACCTATTATAAATTCATACTTTTAACACAACATTTTATCGTTTAAGTTCCCAAACACAAATCAACAACTTTATTCCAACTTAATTAAACAATTAAGTAACTGATAGACAAGAAGAATATGGAATAAATCAACCAGAGCAAACCGCCACTTGCCTTAGTCTAATGAACGAAGAGTTGGGTCCGAATCCTGGAACTTGAACTTGCGCACAGCTGCCTACTAAAATCCCCGTTAGAATTTATCATCATTCAGTAGGGTCGGATTCCAATCCGTACGATCAGACATGGAGACGAGCACAATCCAACCACGATGAAACAAAACCCTAATTAATTACGGGTATAAAGGAACGAAAAGACGAAGAAAAGGCATTGCCGCGATCGCGGCTTTGCTGGGCAAAACCGCGCCCACGGTTTCATAACCGCGATCGCGGTTCTATGCCTAGCCGAGATCGCGAGCCTCTGCCCAGCCGCGATCGCGGTATTTATGTCACGGTCGCGGGATCCATCGTCGAACGAAAAACTAAACGAACGCAACAGAGCCATACCGAGGGAAGACGAGGCTCAGATCTTCGATTCTTGGACAAGCGCGCACCACCACCACTCCTGGCTTCGCCTTGATGAAACTCCGACAACGAACGACGATGACACAATTCCGACGACAACACCAAATACCGAGAGGAAGAGATGAAGGTTATGAAGAACCCTCGGATTCGCCCCTATTTCTAGGGTAAGGGTGGAGCTCCTTCACTTAATGAGAGGGTCACCCAACCGCTTCCCCTCCCCACACCGGCCGCTCGGAGAAGAAACGCCGTCACTCAAACCGTCGGTGTCTCAGTAAAGACGAGGAAAAGATGAAGTACTCGTGCCACGATCGCGGCTGCATAGCCACGGTCGCGGGCAGTGCCGCGATCGCGGGCAGTGCCGTGCCCGCGGCTCTCGAGCCTTGATCGCGGGTCTTGCTAAATCTCAATTTTAGCAATCCTCCACTAATTAGAACCCATATTTTTCATTAAATGTGTATCCACACATTCATATGGTTCTTACAGGGTTACAGAACATGCCTAACACGTCTTCCTTACAAAAATGAAAGTTTGAAAATTACACAAATACCCCTACTAAAATTAAGGGTTATTACACGGAGTCCACATCTACATCGGCACTATCTTTGCTCAAGCTGCATCACGTCTTAATCGATGTTATTCTTGCTCAACCAACATCTTCGTCTCCATTGACATGATCATCTTCGTCTCCACAAACTTGATCACTACGATCAGTTTCGTCTCTATTGACGCGATCACCATGATTGTCTTTGTCTCTACTGACGCGTTCACAACGGTCATCTATGTATTCATCGACATGATCATTGCCATTATCTTTGTGAATGCAATCATTGCAGTTGATGTGAAACGCCCCCGCGGAGAGGCGCTCTCGGTGGCTGGCTCGGACCGTGGCTCAAGCAAGGCTTCCTTCTTCTTGACTTGGCTGGAAATAACCTCAAAATGGATTTCTGTGGGGGCGCGCCTCCAGGGGGTTACGACGGCCAAATAACCTCAAAGTGAGGTTACCAGGGTGCGACTACAGTGGAGCGCGGCGGCAACTGTGCTCAGACGCGGGGCGCAACTAAGCTGGGAGCGATGGGGGCATGAGGCCCTTGGAGCGTGAAAGAGAGATTGAGGGAGTGAGAGAGATGGTAGGAAGCAATGGAACCTAAACCCTAGAGCTTGAGGCCTAGGGGTTTATGGGAGGAGGAAAACCTTAACTCTACACAATAAACCTCAACTAAACCTAATATTGCCAAGTAGCCCACAAAGGTGCTTAAATAGTCTTACATGCATAAGGCCATGGGCCTAATAGTTAATGGACTTGGTCCACTACAAGTGGCCAACACTCCCAAAACTTAATATAAGAAAATAACAAGTAAAGGGAAAGGGATAGGCATGTGACACCCGGGGGTGCCACACGGGGGCGCACTGCCAGGGGGGCGTGCCATGGGGCGCACCAGGGGTGCATTACTGGGAAGCGTCAGGGGCGCGCCATGGGGCACGTTGCTTGGCTGCTCCGCGATGGTGACCAAGATCACCAAGGTGGGGGACTCATGGCTTGAGCATATGCTAGTGTGAGTCCGGGTGACAATGGATTGTGTGGCTTGAGCTATAGCACGAGCGCAAACCCGAGTCACGGGTCCGGTCGGCTTGACGCTCATCAAGTCCTCCTCATTCGTCGCCATCATGGTTTGAGGGCCATCATTCTCCCCGTCTTGCTGCGAATCGTCCCCGATTCATCGTCGTCAAGCTTAGGGGGCACATACGTGGTGAGATCCGCCACGTTGAAGGTGGGATGGTGATCAGTGCTACTTTGTAGGGTTTAACTAGGAGTTGTTACTAGTGTTTTGGGTACTATTTGGATGAGTTTAGAGCGTTATTATTGAGTATGGAGTTGAGGAGAAGGAGTATGATTATGGTGGTTTGGAGAAGCTTAAATGAAGATATATTGAAGATGGAGACAAGCCACGAGAGAAGATGAAGTGAAGAAGTGCAACAGTCAAGAATCCGCGGTCGCAGACGCCAGAGCCGCGGTTGCGGAAAAATGCAAGACAACAAGGCTTTATAGTAAGTTTTCCGCGGTCGCGGAAATTCCTCCGCGGTCACGGAAAACACGTTATCAGACGCGCCGAAGACTTCGTCAGAAGAATGCTTTATTTTATTTTATTTTTCTTTTATTTATTTTATTTCCGTTTTATTTCTTTTTGGAAAGATATTATTTCCTATCTTGAGTTTTAGGTTTTGCTAGGGTTATTTAACCTAGTTTCCTAGAAGCCACTTTATCTGATCTGAGATCATCCAGATTACGATTTAGCATTGTTTTTCCCTTTGAGTTTTTGTATTTTCAAGACTATGAAGAACTAAGCAACCTTTGCTTAGTCCGACGATTGAAGCCTTCATTTGATATATGATTGTGAGATTATAATTCTATTCCTATTCCTTTGATTATATCTTTTCTCTTGAGCTTATTCCTATTGATTGTTGCTGATTTGACTGGCCTGATCAACTAGTTGATATTAGTAATTGTCTATTGCTAGGGTTTGGATATTTCGAGTTGAAATCCCTTATCTTGTGTAGCAAACATGATACTCTAGGACTAGTTGGACTAGTTTATTGTGAAGAGAATTGATTATGTGTTAAATGTTGTGAGTTGTGGTGTTGCATGTATCCTGGTTAATTCCTATGCTTCTTGCTGCTATTGTTCTAAATCTTGATAGTTTCTTGTGCGTTCAATAGTTAGGGTTATCAGGACTAGTTGGACTGGTAACTATTTCAGAATAGGGATAAGAATATTCATAGGAAGGAATAGAGATAATCTAGGATCAATCAATCAAATGAATGGTGGATATTTGTCTGGCTAAGTAATTTTTCCCAATTGATTACAACCTTTGCTTTACTTTACTTAGTTTAATTGCAAACAAACCAACAAAACCCCCTTTGTTACTTTGGCATACACTTGTGCACTTAGAAAGATTACTACCTCCCTGTGGGATTCGCCCCTTGCTTGCCTATTCTACTTAGTTAGGTTTTAAGGATTATTTTGTTTAGGTGTCACGACAACCCCTATCAGATGGACACCATAATCATCGAGAAGCTCGACGGGATACACGTTGTCACCAAAGCGCTCTAATATATAGAAGGTCCCATCGCCGCGTTGGTCAAGCTTGGAGTGACGCCGGGTGGGGAAGCACTCACGGTGGAACTGGACCCAAATAAGGTCCCTGGGGGCAAAGATGACGGCGCGGTGGCCTTTGTTGGCTTAGCGCTCATATTGGGCGGCACGTCGCTCAAGTTGAATCTGCATGCGCTCATGAAGCTCTCAGACAATGTCGGCGTGCTTAGCGTCTTGGGGTCTCTCCGTGGTGCCCATGGGGTGTGGCACCAAATCCAACGGGGTGAGCTTGGTGGCCGAATGCATTGACCTCCGAGAAAGGGCGTCGGCTACCACATTCTCATTTTCTTTCTAGTGCTTGACCACATATGGGAATGTCTCCATGAACTCCACCCAACGAGCATGGCACCGGCTGGGGTGAGCTTGGCTTCGAAGGTAGGCGAGGGCCTCGTGGTCCGAGTGGATCACGAACTCCTTTAGCCACAAGTTGTATTGCCAAGTCTTCAATATTCGAATCAAGGCATAGAGTTCCTTGCCGTAGGTGGGGTAGTTGATAGTGGACCTCGAAAGCTAATGTGAACAATGGGGAGCTTGTCTTGAAGGAGGACATCACCGATTCCAATGTTGGACGCGTCACACTCCACCTCGAATGTCTTGGCAAAATCGGGCAATTGGAGGAGTAGGGCGTGGAAAAGGCGATCTGATGCGATCCTACCAAGCCCAAGTGCCGAAGAAGAAGAAGAAGCCTTGCGTGCGCCACAAGAAGGACCAATCACAAGGGCACGCGCAAGAGCCATTGCGAACGCGGTGAACTCTATCATTCAATGCGTTCATGCAAGCCAAGGCAACAGAGAGCCCAACCCAGAGAACGCGTTCTCTCTTCAAAGGCTCCAAGAGAATACAGAGATCGCGTTCAGATGGCGTCTTCTTTCAACAATTGAATGAACGCGATCATTTCAAACCAGATCACGATCTTCAGCATTTAATGCGCCTTAATTGAGAATATTCGGCATTAATGGCCGAATCCATTTTGAATTCAAATTAGATCTGGTGTAATTAATGTAATCTTATCCTTAATCTTTGCATTTACTTCTTAGATTTGGGTCTTGATGACCCCTCTTAGAGTAGTATAAATAGAGGCCTTTGGCCAATGTACAAAGGTTACGTTTTACCTAATTCAGAGCTTGAGTTTTGAGCAATTGTCTCCTCTCCCTTTGAATCCGAAACGTCACAATCTGCTTCTCATCTCCTTCACCGTCTGCTCCTTGTCCTTTCACCGCCGTTGCTCACACGCCGGCACCACTCGATCACATCGGGTCTATCTCTCCACCACCGCTCCACCCTATACACTGCAACACGAACTTCCCCCTCCACTGCTACCAAACACAACTCCCCCCAAACACTTACGCTACAACACTTCACCGTGCCATTTCCCTCTCCCAAACACCGCGTTCCCTCCATCTCCATCAATGCGTTCTTTCCCAGAACGCATCAACTCGGTGCTGCGACTCCCATTGCAAGATCTCGGTCCTCCAAAACCAAGTAGGAACGCATCAACTGGTATCAGAGCCTGATCTTGTAAGTCGCTTTCAAGTTCATTTGTTCACGTAATTTTTTTTCATCGCTCACCATACTTGCTTCCGCCACCCCCATTTTCACAAATTTTTTTCTTTTTTCACCCACCTATCGGTCCTACAAGAGAAATCTTGGCCGAATTTGGATACCTTTGCAAACTAGTGTGTTGTTGCTTGTTTGGAAAGTTTCTTAATTATTTGCGTTTTTTCTTACGTGATTGCAAAAACAACGCGGTGAATACTTGACATATTCAATGCGTTGACCAAAAAAATCTACATCAACTTCTTTTTCCCCCATCACGACATCAAAACGTGATTTCTTTCTCTAGTTACTTAGCCGTTCTTTTTATTTTTGCTTTTAGTCTGATCATCTCGTCAATCAATACGAGCTCTTGGATCTGACATACCAAAAAAAAAAAAAAAAAAAAAAAACAAGAGGTTAAGCCAAAATAAGGCAACCCTATTTCACCACCAACGGCTAGGCTCATTTCTTAATCTCTCTGCCGTCTAGTGTCGCGCGTGGCTTCTGTCTTGTTTTAACGCGTTCTTTACGCAAGATATGAAGACAACATTCATTTGGTTAAGTGGTTTTCACGCATGCATTACACACTTGTTTTGCTAGCCTGTTAGCCGCCCTCACGGCCAAACACTCCCAATTACCCACGTGAACACTTGTTCTTGTCGTACTTGCTTGTCTGTGCTTTGTTGCTTGTTGTGCTTCTCTATTTGCAATGGCAGATCAGGATATTGTAGGTAACGTCGCGTCACAGGCTGGTGCCAATGGGTTAGAGCACAACCCCTTGCCTCAAACACAAGACCTTACCCAACAACAAGCCCTTCCTCAAGATCAAACGCCCCCTCTCTTACAACTGTCTCAGGAGCAACGAGAAATCCAAGAGTTGAGACGCCAACTCGCGGAAGAAAGGAAAGAGAAGGAGGTGTTCCGACGCGCTGCGTTGCAACAAACAGATCAAACCATGCAGATCGCGATGAACCCCATCTTCGTACTCAATCCAACTGAAGCGGGCACAAGCAAGCAACGCGTCGATAAGGGGAAAGGCGTGATGCCCTCAACCTCACATCCTCAACCACGCCTACAAAGGATCCATTCGGTAATTGAGAGCAAACAAGGACATGTTTCTCATCGAGATAGATATGTCCCACAGGCTACACCGGTTCCCGATGAAGAATACCAAGAAGAAGAGGATGATTACCAAGGTGAGTACAATGATGAGTTCGCTTTGGATGACAGGTACCAAGAGGAATATGAATGCGAGGATGCTACAACCTCGCGTATTGGACGACAACAGAAGGACACACGTGATCCCAAGCTGGCACGACAATCAACCCGCAACAAACAGTTGGCGGCGCGCAAGGGTCAACATAACAAAACCCCAGTGTCCTTCAATGTCAACAAGTACTTGGGTCACCAAAGTGCGCGTACTCCGCGTGAGGATTCAGATGGATATTACTCATCCACACCTATACACCAAGAAGACCCTGAGGACTTCGATGATGAGGAGATAGAGGACTCTGGAATGCCACAGAACAACCGCCAAGATTGGTTTCCTCCAGCACAACTCCCCCAAAATCAGGAACTGGAATGACGCGTTCTTTGGCGAACCAACAACCTCTACACAGAGAATCAACGCGCTAACCAAGACGCGCGAAGAAACCACAGAGTGCAACGCCAATTACAACAGGAACCTGGGAGTCAATATGGTGCCGATGACTTCCCACCTGCTCAGTTGCAAAGACCGCATGAAAACAATGCATTGCGTCTCAACCGCCATGACATCAAGGTAAAACTTGAACACTTTTATGGCACATATGACCCTGCTGTGTTTCTTGAATGGTTGCAGGCCACGGAGTATACATTACTCTTCACCCAAATACCACTCCAAGATTTCGTGGCGGCTGCAACAGTCCACTTCAGAGGTGCCGCGCGAGTGTGGTTGCATCGATTCGTGGATGACAGGACGCTGAGAAACAAGGTGCCTCTCACTGAATGGCACCAACTCAAGTATGTGATGACAAAGAAGTACGTTCCCCAGGATTACAAGAACCAAATGCGACTCAACATCGCGATGGCCAAACAGGGGAGCAAGACACCTCTCGAGTTCTTTTCCCAACTCGAAGATATGTACTACAAGGCGGGAATCAGTGTCTCAACATCCACCTTGAGGACCAAATTTTTGAGCGGTCTCAACCTCAACATCAGAGACCAGCTAGAAGTGTTGCCCATCAACAACATCAACGACTTGACGCATGCCGCGATGAAGATCCACAATCAACTCGTTCGCAAGCGCCAAGTACCATACCAACAATATGGGAAACGAAGGTATGATTCTAACTCCAATCAATTGCCTTACACTAATGTTCGCGGTCCTTCTACAGGGAACTATCCAGGTTCTGAGAACAAACCAGGAAAGACCGCGACAACTTCAGGCACCATGGCACGCGTTCCACCAGCAAAAGGCAATCAAGGCACCCAGGCAAGAGCAAGTGACATGGAGTGCTACAAATGTGGAGGCAGAGGGCACATGATGAGGAATTGCCCTAACAACAAGAAAGTCTTGTTCTCCACAGTCTCAAACAGCTACGAGTCCTTCGACGACGACGAAGCCAACGAGACCATACCTGAAGTTGAAGAAGACGACGAGGAGGCTTACACTTGTGAAGCCACCGCACTGCATGAAGGCACCGCGTTGAGTCTCGTCACCAGGAGAGTGCTCACTGTTAAAGAAGCTACCCTTGTCGATCAACGCGAGAATTTGTTTCACACGCGTTGTTTGGTCAAGACGGCAACCTTAAGCGTCATAATCGATGGAGGAAGTTGCTGCAACATCATCAATGAGAAGGTAGTCAAACACTTCAACTTGCCAACTACTCCACATCCACAGCCATATGGACTTCAATGGATCTCGTCGAGTTCAGGTAACACTATAACTCGTCAATGTCTAATTCCATTTTCAATTGGCCAATACACCGATACTGTTCTGTGTGATGTGATCACCATGGACGCGACACACTTGTTGCTGGGGCGTCCATGGCAGTTTGATCGACGCGTTCTTCACGATGGGTATTTAAACACTTATGTGTTTACTTACCACGGGAAGCGCATCACGCTCTTACCTATGTCGCCACATGAGATTTTACAGGACCAGGTAGAGCGCGAGAGACAAAAGGCTATTGAGGCTTCAAAGAGCCAAGGAAGCCAAAGTACGCGTTCTTCTGGGGAAGCCAAGCAAAATAAGGATGTGGCTTCTCTGGAAAGAACGCGATCCAAAGAGCTGCCACCAACACACAAGGCAGACACTCAGCTGCAAGGAGGCTGTGAGCACAGACTTCTCTTGGCACGACCAAGTAATTTGACGCCTACACTCCAAGGAAAGGCGCCTTGTTTCTTGCTAGTGCCAAAACACAATCAACAAGAGACGCCAACACTAGAAGGCGTGCCCAGCGAGATAAGCAGGTTGCTAGAGGAGTTCAAGGATCTCTTCCTGAGGAGCTCCCACAAGGATTGCCACCACTACGAGGCATTGAACACCAAATCGACTTGGTGCCTGGTGCCTCACTGCCCAATCGAGCAGCTTATCGCGATGGCCCATAAGAAACAAAGGAACTTCAAAGACAAGTCCAAGAGCTACTTGATCGCGGCTACGTGAGGGAATCTCTGAGCCCTTGCGCGGTCCCGGTCATTTTGGTTCCTAAGAAAGATGGTTCATGGCGCATGTGTGTCGACTGCCGCGCGATCAATCAGATCACGGTGAAGTACAGACATCCAATTCCTCGCCTGGACGACATGCTGGACGAGCTCCATAGCGCAGCGATCTTCTCCAAAATCGACCTCAAGAGTGGCTATCATCAAATTCTCATGCAAGAGGGAGATGAGTGGAAGACCGCGTTCAAGACGAAGTATGGTCTTTACGAGTGGCTTGTCATGCCATTCGGACTGACCAATGTGCCAAGCACGTTTATGCGGCTGATGAATCACGTGCTAAGGGAATTCTTGGGCAAATTCGTCGTCGTCTACTTCGACGACATTCTGGTATATTCCCTAACTCTTGCTGATCATGTTAACCATTTGAGACTTGTTTTGCAGTGCTTGAAAAAGCAAGAGTTGTATGCCAACTTGGGCAAGTGTCGCTTCGCTTCAGACACAACAAATTTTTTGGGCTATGTGGTCTCTAAGGATGGTTTGCGCGTCGATGAGGAAAAGATCGCGGCAATCAGAGACTGGCCAACTCCGACGACTCCAACCATGGTGCGAAGCTTTCTAGGCTTAGCAGGATTTTATCGGAGATTCGTGAGGAACTTTAGCACCATCGCGGCGCCTTTACATGAGCTGACAAAAAAGGGTGCCGTGGTACTTTGGAAGGAAACCCATGAAAACGCATTCAACGCGTTAAAAAAGGCACTGTGCAACGCGCCACTACTTCAGCTCCCACACTTCAACAAACATTTCGAAGTGGAGTGTGACGCGTCAAACATTGGCATTGGTGGAGTGCTCCACCAAGAGAGAAGGCCCATCGCGTTCTTTAGCGAAAAACTAACAGGGGCCACACTGAACTACCCTACGTACGACAAAGAGTTGTACGCGCTGATTAGGGTTCTGAAGACTTGGCAACATTATCTGTGGCCGCGCGAATTCGTCATCCATTCAGACCACGCGGCCATCACCTACTTGAAGAGCCAAGCACACCTCAGCAGACGCCACGCACGCTGGGTTGAATTCATGGAAACATTTCCATACGTGGTGGTGCACAAGAAGGGTAAAGAGAATGTGGTCGCTGATGCGCTCTCACGAAGGTATGTCCTCATTTCTCAACTTCAATCTAAACTGCTTGGGTTTTCGTTGATTAAAGAGTTGTATGCGTCTGACTCCTTCTTCAAGCCTATTCTAGAACAATGCCTTAGGAACCGCGAGGTAGAAACATTCTTTTTGCAGGATGGGTTCCTATACAAGGCAGGGCGTTTGTGTATTCCAAACTCTCCCATTCGGAAGCTGTTGATACAAGAAGCCCATGAAGGACGCGGTCATTTTGGTGTGACAAAGACGCTTGCGGTTCTTCGCGAGCACTTCTATTGGCCCAAGATGACAGCGCAGGTGACGCGCTTTTGCAAGAGTTGTATCACCTGCCAACGCGCAAAGTCCACTTCCCATCCTTATGGCGTTTACACACCACTGCCCATTCCTCTAGCGCCTTGGGAAGATTTGTCCATGGACTTCATCACTGGCTTACCTGTCTCCAAACGAGGTAAGAACTCTATCTTTGTGGTTGTTGATAGGTTTAGCAAAATGGGACACTTTATCGCGTGCAAGACCACACAAAGCGCGTCCGAGATTGCCGCGTTGTTTTACGACAACGTGGTAAAGCTACACGGAATACCGCGTTCTGTGGTAAGTGACCGCGATACCAAGTTCGTGTCAATTTTCTGGTGAACTCTGTGGGGAAAACTGGGTACAAAATTGTTATACTCGACAAGCTATCACCCACAAACAGATGGTCAAACTGAAGTGACCAACAGGACACTTGGCACATTACTTAGGGCGATGCTGAAGACCAACCCAAAAGGTTGGGAGGACTTACTTTCTACTGTCGAGTTCTCTTATAACAGGTCAAGGCACTCGGCGACAAAGCGCGCGCCCTTTGAAGTTGTTTATGGCAGGAACCCGCTCACTCCCTTGGACCTGCTGCCGCGTCCTCTGAAGGACAACGAACATCCAAGTGCGGCAAATCGGGCGCATTGGATTCAAGAGTTGCATCAAAGAACGCGCGAACAGTTGGAGCAACGCGCTGATGAATACACCAAGCAACACAGAAAAGGATGCAAGCGCGTCATTTTTGCTCCAGGTGACCTGGTCTGGGTGCATCTTCGCAAAGGACGTTTCCCCGCAAAAAGGAAGTCCAAGCTTGCACCACGCGGAGATGGGCCATTTCAAGTGCTTAAGGCAATTGGCGACAACGCCTATGAGATCGATCTACCCCCGGATTATGGCATCCACAACACTTTCAACGTTGCAGACTTGGAGGCATACGTGGAGCCAGAAACCGATGATGGTGAAGCGGGGATGCTTCACAGCCAAGTGGGGGAGGGTGATGCGATCCTACCAAGCCCAAGTGCCGAAGAAGAAGAAGAAGCCTTGCGCGCGCCACAAGAAGGACCAATCACAAGGGCACGCGCAAGAGCCATTGCGAATGCGGTGAACTCTATCATTCAACGCGTTCATGCAAGCCAAGGCAACAGAGAGCCCAACCCAGAGAACGCGTTCTCTCTTCAAAGGCTCCAAGAGAATACAGAGATCGCGTTCAGATGGCGTCTTCTTTCAACAATTGAATGAACGCGATCATTTCAAACCAGATCACGATCTTCAGCATTTAATACGGCGCCTTAATTGAGAATATTCGGCATTAATGGCCGAATCCATTTTGAATTCAAATTAGATCTAGTGTAATTAATGTAATCTTATCCTTAATCTTTGCATTTACTTCTTAGATTTGGGTCTTGATGACCCCTCTTAGAGTAGTATAAATAGAGGCCTTTGGCCAATGTACAAAGGTTACGTTTTACCTAATTCAGAGCTTGAGTTTTGAGCAATTGTCTCCTCTCCCTTTGAATCCGAAACGTCACAATCTGCTTCTCATCTCCTTCACCGTCTGCTCCTTGTCCTTTCACCGCCGTTGCTCACGCGTCGGCACCACTCGATCACATCGGGTCTATCTCTCCACCACCGCTCCACCCTATACACTGCAACACGAACTTCCCCCTCCGCTGCTACCAAACACAACTCCCCCCAAACACTTACGCTACAACACTTCACTGTGCCATTTCCCTCTCCCAAACACCGCGTTCCCTCCATCTCCATCAACGCGTTCTTTCCCAGAACGCATCAACTCGGTGCTGCGACTCCCATTGCAAGATCTCGGTCCTCCAAAACCAAGTAGGAACGCATCACGATCCTTGAGCAAGTTGAATGCCGCCTCATGCTTGTCATTCCACACGACCTCGACGCCCTTCTTGGTCAACTCATGCAAGGGGGTTGCGATGCTATGAAAGTCACGGACAAACTGCCTATGGAACAAAGCAAGGCCAAGGAATGACCTAACCATGGTGGATGTGGTGGGGCAAGGCCTCTCCTTGATGGCACGTACTTTTTTCTCATCAACACACAAGCCATCACGGCCAACAACATAGCCAAGGAAGACGGTGGACGGGGCATAAAAGGTACACTTGGCTAAGTTGGCATATAACTTTTCCTTGCAAAGGTACTCAAACACGGCCCTTAAGTGATCCACATGGTACTTCAAGGACTTGGTATAGATCAAGATGTCATCGAAGTAGACCACAACAAATTTGCCCAAGTAGGCCCATAAAACATGGTTCATAAGGCGCATGAAGGTGCTTGGCGCGTTGGTGAGACCAAATGGCATGACAAACCACTCATAGAGGCCATACTTCGTGTAGAACGCCATCTTCCATTCATCACCCTCTCGCATCCTGATTTGGTGGTAACCACTCTTGAGATCAACTTTGGAGAAGAGAGTGGCACCATAGAGCTCATCGAGCATGTCCTCAATGCGTGAGATGGGGTGGCGATACTTGACGGTGATTTGATTTATGGCACGGAAATCAACACACATGCGCCACGAGGCATCTTTCCTTGGAACAAGGATCACCGGCACAACACAAGGGCTCAAGCTCTCACGGACATAGCCCTTGTCCATGATTCTTGAACTTGGTGTTGAAGCTCCTTGGTCTCCTCGGGGCTAGCGCGGTAGGCCGCTTGGTTGGGAAGTGAGGCATCGGGGACTAGATCATTTTGGTGCTCTATCCCCTACACCGACAGAAGACCCTCAGGTAGCTCCTCCGGGGTCACATCGGAAAACTCATGTAGAAGCGCCGCGGGGTGAGGGAGTGGCGAGGCATTGTTTTGGTACCAATAAGAAGCATGGACGCCGACCTTGGAGTAGCGGGCTGAGGTGCCGTTGGTGCACCAAAATAAGTTGGGTCTCGCAGCACCCTTGAATGGGTACCACCAGACTAAGGTGTGATGCCATGGCTGGCGGCGAGCCCCATGATGCGCCTGCAGGGGCGCTAGGGGAGCGCGCTGTGACATTGCGAGAGCACTAGGGCGCTGCACTGTCAGTGGAGCCACTACAAAGCCGGGTAGCTGGGGTGCAACTGAGGCGCACTGCCACTAGGGAATCATTGGAGCACAATGGGGTCGGGGCGCCACTGGGGTGCGCTTGCACTGGGCGCCACTAGGGCACTATGGCGCTAGGGGTGCACTGGAGCGCGTTGTGGTGCCATGGGAGCGCGTTGTAGTGCCATGGGAGTGCGCATGGGCGCCTTCCCCATTCTTGATCGCCATGGCACCGTTTTGGCTGCGGCGTGCCGGCGGTTGGCTGCCCTCAATGGCCTTTAGGCGGCTCCTTTCCATTTGATCTTCCAAGACTTCTCGTGGCGTCATGGGAAGCAAAGTGATGCTCTTGCCATTGTGGATGAAGACGTAGGTGTTGAGGAACCCATCATGAAGCACCTTGTTGTCAAATTGACATGAGCGATCTAGCAAAAGGTGAGTGGCATCCATACTAATCACATCACAAATGACCGTATCCTTATAATAGCCTATTTGAAATGTGATATGGTATTGCCTTGTTACCACATCACCTTTACTTTCAGAGATCCATTGGAGGCCATACGGTTAAGGATGGGGAGTCGTCGTGATGTTGAGGTGCTTGACCACCTTCTCATTGATGATGTTGCAACAACTTCCTCCATGCACAATGACACTAAGGGAGGCGGTTTGGACCAAGCATCGGGTGTAGAAGAGATTCTCATGTTGGTCCTTCAAGTCTCCCTCAAGCACGGAGAGGATGTGCCTTGTGACCAAACATAGCGGTGTGCCGGTGACGGTGTCATGTGGGGCGCAAGCATAGTAGTCCTCCTCGGGCTCCTCTTCGGCCTCCTGATAGTAGCTCTCTTCTTCGACCTCAGGCTACTTCTAATATTACTCATATCCGGATTGGGTGGTGAATAACACCCTCTTGTTGTTCGGGCAATCACGTTCCACATGGCCGCGGCCTTGGCACTTTAAACACACACGGTGCCGCTCGCGTTCATCAACAAGGGCAGTGCGGTGTGCCGCAAGTGTCGGGGGGCGCTGCCGCTGCGGTTGTAGGCACGCAGGGACACTGCTAGAGTGCTCTGTCGCGAGAGCGGCTGGAGTGGCGCCGGGGTGCGGCTGCGAGGGGAAGCGAGAATTAGAGGAAACTAATGGACTATGATTAGAACCATACCTTGGGGGTTGAGTGCGCGACCACGTGGCTCGCTTCTTGCGTTGGAGTATGTTGTATATCTCTATGGCCGTGTGCGTCAAGGTATTGAGGTTCTTGATGTTGAGGAGGGTCAATGGCTCTCGAATGTCAACTTCATAGCCTCGCAAGAACATAGTCCATATGGCGGTGGGTGAGGCAGTGACGCCGGCCTAGTGAACAAGTTCCTCCAACTCGGCAAAGAACTCCAATGGGGTGTACGAACCTTGTCGCGCAAGGTCAATCTTGAGGCACATTTGCTCCTTGTAGTCTTGGGGCACATAGCGCTTGTGCATCACAAATATGAGTTGGTTCCATGCAACAACCGGTTACAAACGACGACACTCATGGTCCTTCATGAAGTGATGCCACCAAGACTGTGCCCCATCGATGAAGTGATGTGTGGCAATCTCAACCTTCTCCCTCTCATTGTAATGGCAATGGGAGAGGGCATACTCTGTGCTTTGTTGCCACTCAAAAAACTTAGTGGCATCATACTCGCTAGTAAAATGGTCAATCTTCACTTTGATCTCGCGGCATTGGCCATAATTGACCACGGGAGCGGGGTGGTCATGGCGGTGGCCGTGATCACGGGCCTCATAGCCATGGCGGGGAATGGGCATGTCGTCATCGCGACGCTCATAGGCATGGCGGGGAGGTGGCACGTCATTATCGCGGTGATCATGACCATGCCGTGGGCGGCCACGGCCTCGAGCGGGGTCGCGTCGAGGCATACTCTCGGGGAAGTAATCTTCATCATGCTCCTTATCATAAATTTCCCCAATAGGACCTTGGTAAGATTGGTCCTCCTCGTCATCATAGAGTGCATCACCATCCTCTTCAAAATCTTCAAGGTAGTCGCCGCGGGGCGCGCGACTCTCACCACCATCGAAGTCTTGGCGCCTCGCATTGTGGTAGAGCGATGGTTGCCAGTGGTCGCGGCGGCTGGAGCGCGCCCGCGATCTAGAGCGGCGCCCTCCATGGATTGACGCAGCATCGGACTCGTACACATATTGCCGGTGATGCGGCGACGCTCTCGGATTGTAGTGCTCACTTGGATCAACTCGTCCCAGGTGGCTTTCAAATTGGGAAGGGAGCCGATGTGGGGGCGGCATCCGTGAAGTATGGGGGTGAGTGGGGCCCTTGCCCTTGTCGTGGGGCGTGCCTTCACGATGGCGCGTGACATTATGACTTCCCGGGTCCATGTAGACTGTGGGAGTTGGACCCGTGGATTGGGCCGCGGGCTGCAACACGCATGCTTGAAGTGCGGCCAATTGGCGCTTGAGCTTGGCAATCTCGCCATCCTTGTCTTGATCCATCGAGGGCAAAGGTGGTGATGGGTTGTCATGGGTGACGCCTAGTCCTTGTTCCTCCATGGAGCTTATACCTAAGGTGACCATAAACCATGAGAGTCAAAAGGCACAAGGTAAGCAACAACCAAGTAATCACAATTCTTTCCCAAAATAATTTCAATGATACCAATCGTCGGTATTCTAAGCAAGTCGTGGGAATCAAACAAACCAAGGGACTCAAAGCAAGCAAGGACGAACAATGATCAGCTCTACTTTGTAGTGCATATCTAGGAGTTGTTACCGGTGTTTTGGGTACCATTTGGAGATGTTTAGAGCGTTATTGTGGAGATTGGAGTTGAGGAGTAGAAGTACAGATATGGTGGTTTAGAGAAGCTTAAACGAAGACATTTAGAAGAAGAAGAGAAGAAACCACATAGAAGACAAAGGAAGGCTGAAGTTCAGAAGAGAAGAGGAGCAACAGAGTCAAAACCGCGATCGCGGGGCTGAGGCCGCGGTCGCGGACATTTACGAAAGGCGAGAAGAAGAACGCGACAAATCCGCGATCGCGGACGAGCAAGAATTTCGATCGCGGAAAAGTCGAGAGCAAGCCCAGGAAAAGTGAATTTTCCGCGATCGCGGATATTCGTCCGCGGTCGCGGAAATGTGCATCAGCGCGGCGCGCGTTTCGTCAGATCCGAAGTTTGCTTTTTGTTTTATTTCTTTTTACTTTATTTCGTTTATTTTATTTCCTTCTAAGATTAGACTTGTTATCTTTTTACACTAGGTTTTGGGTTAGGTTATTTAACCTAGTTTCCCTATCTTTGAATGTTATTGATTCTCTTATGCTTCATTCCATTGAGTTATACTGATTTCTCTAGATTAGCTACCTAGTTTTATTGATATTATTCATATTGAAGGTTTAGGGTTTTGAATTCTGTTGGTTGATCTAGTTCATCAATTGTTGTGATTAGTATTATTAATATTAGTTTCCCTAGCTTGACAAACTAGTTGAGATTGGTATTATCTATAGTGCTAGTTATGTTAATCTGGTCATCTTATTGAGATTAATATTGTTCATACCTAATTCAGAGTAGCAACCACGATTTACTAGAACGAGTTGTGAATGTTTATTGTGAAGAGAATTGATTGCATGTCGAGTACTGACGAGTTGTTAAGTATTGCATGAGCATATCTATTCTTGTGCCTACTGCTGCTGTTAGATTTATCTTGATAGTTTCTTGATTGTTTAATAGTTAGGGTTATCAGGACTAGTTGGACTGATAACTAATTTAGAACAGGGATTAGGACATTCATGAGGATTGAGGACTAGGAATAATCAATGATCAATCAACCAAACTAAAGGTGGATATTTGTTTGGCTCTGTGTTTTTCCCAATTTGATTACAAATCTTTGCTTTTGTTTCCTTTGTTTACTTGTTTACAAACAACCAACCAAAACCCCCCTTTGTTACTTTTGCATGCAACCTTACATAAAGAAAGACAACTCCTCCATGTGGGATTCGACCATTGCTTGCCTATTCTACTAGTTTAGGTTATTAAGGATTTTACTTTGATAAGGCGATACAAGTTTAGCCTCTACCAAATTGGCGCTGTTGCCGGGGAGGCAAGTTTTGAATTTTTCTTTGTGTGTGTTTGTGTGCAAATTTTTGTGTGGACCTATCTTATGGTCCACACCCGTGCTACTGACTCCCCTCTTCTTGCTTGTGATACAGAAATTGAGAGGACCCTTTCTAGGAACCGCAAGATAAACAGAGTTTTGTGTTTTGACAATCCTTGTTTTGAGATGGTTGACGAACAACAGACGCTGAGGCAGTTGACTGCCCCTAATCTGCAGCAGCAACCACTGGCTGTGCAATTCCCTGAGCTGGCGGATGGCGTCAACTTCGAGCTCAAGTCAGGGTTGATCCACTTACTCCCCCACTTCCATGGGATGAGTGGAGAAGACCCCAATAAGCATCTGTCAGAGTTCTATGCTGTCTGCACCAGCATGAAACCAAGAGGAGTGACTGAGGACCAGATCAAGCTGAGGGCTTTTCCTTTCTCTCTGAAGGATTCAGCCAATGACTGGTTCTACTACTTGACCCTAGGGAGCATTGACATGTGGTCCAAGATGAAGAAGGCCTTCCTGGAGAAGTACTTTCCGGCGACCAAGCTCAACAACCTGAAGAGGAGCATCAGCAACATTGAACAGCAGGCTGCTAAGTCGTTGTACGAGTACTACGAGAGGTTCAAGAGGCTGAATTCTAGCTGCCCCTACCATGGGTATTCAGAGTAAGACCTCGTACTATATTTGTACGGACGACTTCTTGACGAGGAGCGTCGAATGGTGAATGCAGCCTGTGGAGGAAATATTTTGAACAAGACGTCTGTTGCAGCTTTTGAGGTATTCTTTGAGCTATCCGAGGGCTCAAGACAGTTTAGTAAGAGGGCAAGCGCCCAATCAGTCAAGGCTACAGACTCCCAGCAAAATTCCTCACTAGTTGTTGTGATGAAGTTGATGATGAGGAGATACATGATGAAGGGTGGCCAACAGCAAGTCAAATCATGTGGGATATGCTATGAAACGATGCATCCAACCGATGCATGTCCCACGCTGCAGGAGCCTACTGTTGAGGTGAATGCTATTGGAGGATACGGCCCTTCACGGCCCAGATATGACCCGTACTCCAACACATACAATCCAGGGTGGAGAGATCACCCCAATCTGAGATACGGAAATTAGCAGAGTACTCCTCAAGGCCAGGAGAATCAAGAGTATCAACAGAGGCCTCCACAATTTCTACAACGCCCACAACCATATCAACAGCCTAGGGGCCAACAACAACAATATCGAGCTCCGTATGACCAAAGACCCCAAGGCCAAGGTTCAAGTTCATCTATGTCCAGTGAAGACCAGATCAGGGCCTTCACCCAGACCGTATCAACGGTGGTCAAGAACCAGGAGTCACTAGTTCAGACTGTAGCAACGTTGAGCAACACGATGGTCCAATAAAATCAAGAGATGCGGGCGAGTATTCAGAACTTGGAGAAGCAAGTGGGGCAGATCTCCATCGCAGTGAGCAGATTGAAAGCTCGGGAATCGGGGAAACTCCATCTCAAATGGTAGTCAACCCGAGAGAAAATGTTTGTGCTATGACGCTGAGGAGCGGTGTAGAATTGGACATCAGTCGTGGCCAACAGAAAGCTTCCCGCGACCGCGGAGAAGAAGGCCATGACCGCGGAGTTCGCGCTGAAGCAAAGGAGAAAATCGACGCTCTTCCGCGACCGCAGATGGAATTCCGCGATCGCGGAAAACTCTACCCTGAAAGGGAGCTGTTTGAGAATTATCCGCGACCGCGGCCTGGATTCCGCGATCGCGGAAAATGCACTGGAGACGAGGAGTTGTTCGATGATTTTCCGCGACCGCGGATGGAATGCCGTGATCGCGGAAATATCTCTGGCGCCCTAGCTCCCCAAAAAGACACCCATGACGGGTATGTTAGACCCGACTTTCCTCCACTCAGTTCTCTAAAGCCTCCCGCACCCTTTCCCGAGGCTCTAAAAGACACTAGAAGGTCGGCGAATGACAAGGAATTATTTGAGACCTTCAGCAACTGCGAGGTAAACATTCATTTGATAAAACTTGTTCAAAGTATCCCTTGCTATGCCAAATTCTTGAAGGATTTGTGCAAAATAAAGAGAAAGAAGGCGATAAAGGAGAAGAATAAAGTCCAGGTCAGCGAGAATGTATCCGCTATGCTGCAAAAGCGGTTACCTAAGAAGGCGAGTGATCCAGGCATGTTCACCATTCCCTGCAAGATTGGTGGCACCTTGTTCGAGAAAGCTATGTTGGATTTGGGTGCCTCCATTAATGTGCTACATCTCTCGCTGTACGAGTCTCTGGAGGTCGGACCATTAGAGAAGATGGGGATTGTGATCCAGTTGGCGGACAATTCCTATGTATATCCCAAGGGAGTGGTGCAGGATGTGATGGTAGAGGTTGATAAATTGCTCTTCCCTGCGGACTTCTTTGTGATGGATACGGGGCAGGACAAGAATGCAGCCCCCGTGATGCTAGGAAGGCCGTTTATGAACACGGCGGGGACAAAGATTGATGTGAGCAGCGGTTCGCTCACAATGGAATTTGACGGGGTGAGGGTCAGATTCACCGTAGATGATTAAAAGCGACACCCTCCGGATGGAGACCCCGAGTGCTCAATTGATGTGAGCAACCCAAGTTGATCGGGAGAGTACCATGTCGAGCCACGACAATAACTAAAGCAATGTCCGGGAGGCAACCCGAGGTATGTATTTCTTTTCATGTCTTTTCATTCCATGTCTTTAGTTGTTTTTGTTTCATTTTGTTTTTGCTTTTGTTTTTGCATTAGACTAACCTGCAGGTAGGAGACCCAAGCCAAAATCGAAGACGGTGTTCCACACCAGAAACATTTCTGCGGTCACGGAAATACCACTGTAAGTCTCCTTCAAAAAAAAAAAGTTCTACCGGAGGCCAGCCTGTCCGAATTTTACACGAGGGAGGTGCGCATCATGCTACCAAGGAGGAGACATTCGCCCCATATTTTTATTTGGCAACGACGATGGCCCAATATTCGACAACTGGGAGGAAGGAACACCAGGGCCCACACCACGATTACATCTGGGCCCCATTTTTGTGTTCATTGAAGGTCGTGCATCCCCGATTCTTTGATGTACCACTACACCTTACAGTGGATTCATTTTGGTTGCACGGTGGAGTTTGTTTGAAGACCGGCACGACACCAGAGACATGTGCTTTTATTGATATACCGCCATCAACAACTTCCAGTCCAAGCCAACTCGGCGACGGTTGTGAGTACTTCATTGCTTTCCCCGTGCTTCATCTTTTTGTATTTCATTACATTGAGGACAATGCAATATTTAAGCATGGGGGAGTGTTCTATACTTGCTAGTCGTTGAGGAGAAAAGAAAAAAAAAATGAAAAAGAAAAAGCCAAAATTTGAAAAAAGGCAAAAAATCCTGGGATAACTCGAAAACCCGAGAGGGCGGCTTAGGCAATAAGCAGGTGGCTTGGACCAGTATTAGGCTGGGGTAATAATTGGTCAAGAGTGATGTGAGTTTATGTGAGCCCATCTATTGAAAAATGAAATGAGTGGCTTTGTGAAAACCCGAAAGGGCGCCTTGGCAAAATGAGTGAAAAGAAGAAGAGTGGTTTTTAGGAATCATCATTTTACCTAGCGTGGTGACATAAGAAGATGTGATATAAGGAGGATTCGGGTAGGTCACTCTGGGAGGTATAAGAAGATAGATGGAGGCTAGGATTAGATGTTTTTTCACTCTATGGTGTTCGGGATAAGCTTGGGGAAGTACTCTGCTTTCTTTTAAGCTTGTATGTTGTGTGTTGATTGATTGTGTTGGTGCCTTGGAGTTTCATGTTTGGTGCAATTCTTAGTGAAGATGGTTTGTCTGTGCTTCCTGAGACCTTGGGGATTTGATTGGAGGAGTAGGTTCATTTTAGCTTACTCGAGGACGAGCAAGGTTTAAGCATGGGGGAATTTGATCAACGCTACTTTGTAGTGTATATCTAGGAGTTGTTACCGGTGTTTTGGGTACCATTTAGAGATGTTTAGAGCGTTATTGTAGAGATTGGAGTTGAGGAGTAGAAGTGCAGATATGGTGGTTTATAAAAGCTTAAACGAAGACAGTTAGAAGAAGAAGAGAAGAAACCACATAGAAGACGAAGGAAGGCTGAATTTCAGAAGAGAAGAGGAGCAACAGAGCCAAAACCGCGATCGCGGGGCTGAGGCCGCGGTCGCGGACATTTACGAAAGGCGAGAAGAAGAACGCGACAAATCCGCGATCGCGGACGAGCAAGAATTTCGATCGAGGATAAGTCGAGAGCAAGCCCATGAAAAGTGAATTTTCCGCGATCGCGGATATTCATCCGCGGTCGCGGAAATGTGCATCAGCGCGGCGCGGGTTTCGTCCGATCCGAAGTTTGCTTTTTGTTTTATTTCTTTTTACTTTATTTCGTTTATTTTATTTCCTTCTAAGATTAGACTTGTTATCTTTTTACACTAGGTTTTGGGTTAGATTATTTAACCTAGTTTCCCTAGCAGCTTTTCATTATTCAGTTTTTATTCCATTCCGTATTGTTTTCCCTTTGAGTATGAGGAACTAAGCACCCTTTGCTTAGTCCGACAATTGAAGCCTTGGTTTGAATTTGATTGTGAGATTATTCCTTTACTCTATCTTTGAATGTTATTGATTCTCTTATGCTTCATTCCATTGAGTTATATTGATTTCTCTAGATTAGCTACCTAGTTTTATTGATATTATTCATATTGAAGGTTTAGGGTTTTAAATTCTGTTGGTTGATCTAGTTCATCAATTGTTGTGAATAGTATTATTAATATTAGTTTCCCTAGCTTGACAAACTAGTTGAGATTGGTATTATCCATAGTGCTAGTTACCTTAATCTGGTCATCTTGTTGAGATTAATATTGTTCATACCTAATTCAGAGTAGCAACCACGATTTACTGGAACTAGTTGTGAATGTTTATTGTGAAGAGAATTGATTGCATGTCGAGTACTGACGAGTTGTTAAGTATTGCATGAGCCTATCTATTCTTGTGCCTACTGTTGCTGTTAGATTTATCTTGATAGTTTCTTGATTGTTTAATAGTTAGGGTTATCAAGACTAGTTGGACTGGTAACTAATTTAGAACAGGGATTAGGAAATTCATGAGGATTGAGGACTAGGAATAATCAATGATCAATCAACCAAACTAAAGGTGGATATTTGTTTGGCTAAGTTTTTTTCCCAATTTGATTACAAATCTTTGCTTTTGTTTCCTTTATTTACTTGTTTACAAACAACCAACCAAAAACCCCCTTTGTTACTTTTGCATGCAACCTTACATAAAGAAAGACAACTCCTCCATGTGGGATTCGACCCTTGCTTGCCTATTCTACTAGTTTAGGTTATTAAGGATTTTACTTTGATAAGGCGATACGACTTTAGCCTCTACCAAACAACAAGTAACTTCACAACTTAGCCTTGAAATTGAAATCAAGACATAGGAAGCAAAGCATTAATAAACAATGAAGTGGGTCGAGGCTCCTCCTTGGCATGGGGTCGTGACTTTGAGAAAGAAGTATGGAGGGGTGGGCTTAATGAGCCTTGTTGCCGCGGTGAAGGGGCTTTGCCCTATTGCCTATAGCGTGCCTTTTTCCCATCTCTTGCTTCTTCTGTTTTTGTGTACTTGATCTCTTTTTTTTGAATTGAGATGGCATCTTTTTTTTTTGAATGGGCGGCAACAAGGTGACTAGACCAACTTGCTCATTTTGAGTGGAGACAAGTAACTTTTAGCAGAGAAAGTGGAGGAGAGATGGTATTCACAATGGGGCATCACCAACAACCCACTAACAATTGCCATTTAATGCTTCAATCCCCATTTAGATACCAACAAAAAGGACAAGTTGGAGGCTACCCAAAGGGGGACCAACAAGGAAGGTGGATGGGGGGAAAAGTGTTTTGGCATTTTGCTATTTTGGGAGTGGTCCACTTTTGTTGTCTAGGAGCAGGGAAAACCCTACCTAGCTAAGTTGACATGGGGAAAGACAAAGGAAGGTGGCAGTTGGCTATAGAGGTTTGGGGGAGCGGCTGTGTGATGGTCCGGTGGGCGGCAGAGTGGCGGCGCGTGGTGGCGGAGAGGAAAAATCAAGAAAAATGCAAGGGAAGGCAATGGAAGGGGAAAACGAGTGACATCAAGAAATTAAAATGACAAAGAAAGGGACTTAGCTTGGCCGCTAAGCTCTGATACCAGTTGATGCAAAACGCTCCTGCGAGGAGGCGCTCCCGGTGGTTGGCTCGGACCATGGCTCAAGCAAGACTTCCTTCTTATTCTCTTGGCCGAATTCCTTCCTTGGGAGTCCTCTAGACACACAGTTGGAAATAACCTCAATATGGATTTATGCGGGGGCGCGCCTCCAGGGGGCGCGATGGCCAAATAACCTCAAAGTGAGGTTACCGGGGCATGGCTACAGTGGAGCGCGGCGGCGACGGGGCTCAGACACGGGGCGCGACTGGGCTCAGACACGGGGCGCGACTGGGCTCAGACGCGGGGCGCGACTGGGCTCAGACGCGGGGCGCGACTGAGCTGTGAGCGATGGGGGCGTGAGACCCTTGGAGCATCAGAGAGAGATTGAGGGAGTGAGAGAGATGGTTAGAAGCAATGGAACCCAAACCCTAGAGCTTGAGGCCTAGGGGTTTATGGGAGGAGGAAAACCTCAACTCTATACAATAAATGTCAACTAAACATAAAATTGACAAGTAGCACACATAGGTGCTTAAATAGTTTTACAAGCATAAGGCCATGGGCCTAATAGTTAATGGGATTGGTCCACTAGAAGTAGCCAACACTCCCAAAACATAAAACAAGGAAATAACAAGTAAAGGGTAAGGGATAGGCTTGTGACACCCGGGGGTGCCACACGGGGGTGCACTGTCTAGGGGGCGCGCCATGGGGCGCTGCTAGGGGGCGCACTAGAGGTGCATTACTAGGAAGCGTCAGGGGGCGCGCGATGGGGTGCGCCATCGGGTGCGTTGCTTGGCTATTCCGCGATGGTGACCATTATCACCAAGGTGGGGGACTCGTGGCTTGAGCCTATGCTAGCGTGAGTCCGGGTGAAGATAGATTGTGTGGCTTGAGCTATAGCGCGAGCCCGAGTCACGAGTCCAGTCGACTAGATGCTCATCAAGTCCTCCTCATCCGTCGCCATCAAGGTTTGGGGGCCATCAAGTCACCTCTAACACGATCAATCTTATGGTCTCATTCTTTTTCTCCAAACATGTCCTTACACACATAATGCTGATCTCTCTTCCTTGGTGAAATCTGGAAAAGACAAAATGCATACGCATGAAATATACGAATCATAGTTTATGAAAAAGCTATTCAAAATCAGCTTCCACAAGCGGGTCAAACACAAAGTTTAGCACCATAAGGGTGGTCCAATAAGTTCAAGCTACCATACCTGGGGTAGTGACTAAAACTATTGTGTCATAACATTGTTTGAGAAATGTCAATAAATTGCAAGGATCAAGAGAGGTCCTTTATTTTTTCATTGATCATGGGGGAGGACGCCTTATCATCAGCCGCACCAACTCCCTAAATCCTTTTCAGGATCATGCTTGGGAATGTTGGGAGAGAGGAGTAGATGGTGTCAAACTCCGTCGTTCCAACCACGGTATCACACTCAACGTGTTATCCAGTAGTGAATTCCTCCATCACCTCGACGCGAGCTAGCCAAGATGAATATGTCTCCACCTCGTCAAGCTTCGTCACCACCTTATCGCGACCCTTAGCAAGCTTCCTCTTCTCATCCTTCATCATGAACGTCTCCTCTTCAAGCATTTTGATCTTCTCTTGTTTTTCTTTGACACTTTGAGATAGTTCAAAGTTCTTCTTGGAGAGAGAGAGAGTCAATCGTCTGCTTGTCGAGTTTGACCTTGTTCTTCAACCCCTGCATTTGCAAGGAGATATCCCTAACTCGCTCCCATGCATAGCATCGATTGAATCCCCTGAAAGTAAATCTTTCAAAATAAGATGTTCGATGGCAGGTGAGAAATGAAAATAAGTTGAAAACATTTTACCTGCCATTACATTATGGGTTAAACTCTGAACATCTCAAATGTGTTTGCACTTGTGTAATTCTCCTTTACCACTGGAGACTAGAGGGTGCACATAAAATGTATTGCTTGCTCTTCAGGGATGGTAGTGGATGCTAACATTCCAGGCAAGTCAGAAAAAGTAGAAGATAATAACGTTTTAGGCACAATGACTTCTTCGCACTTCTCCAGGGCAGATGTTGTCTTTGGAACCATTGGCAGGTCTTTCAGAATATTGACTAGGGGTTTGCCAGACGAGCCATCACCCAAGGCCTTGCACTTCTTCGTGGAGATCCTATGGGCGTGGATAATGACCTTCAAGATTTTGTCGCTTAAAAGCGCAAATATAGACACGATGAGAAGCAAGAGAAAAATGACGCGATCTAAGAGTTCAAGGTACGAGGACTAGCACATCTTTGGAGAGGATATTGGATAACTTCTTCTAATAGGGGGTCTTCAAAAGGTACCTCGACGAAGCTTCGCTCCTACGCGGGGGTAGTGAGTACTCTCTTTGTAATCTTTGTTGACTTATCTCTAGGGTTGATGACCTCTAGTTCACTATCGACATGGTGAAGTGAGAAACATGTGAAATATGAAAGGAGCAAGAATGAAAATCCAAATTATGCGATACATTTTTTCGGCAAGAATGGCATAACAAATCACATTTGGGTATTAAGGACTACTTTTTCATGTAGAAGAACCAGTCGGACCACTCTATGTCATTCTTGATGGAGTCGATAACTAGGCAAGGCCTCCAGGCTCTGGATTTGCATATGACTCTTCCTTGGCCACAAGTTGAAAATGAGTAGAAGTAGAGGAGATCTTGGCCGGACAAGGTGATGTTGTATGCTTGGGTGGTGCGGTCTAGATTGAGGAATATGCTCCAGGTTTGCGGAAGAATTTGACCAACGACGATTTCCATGGCGTAGAGAAACTGGAGGACTAAATGTGAAAAAGGCAAATGGTGACCAATTCTAGAAGGGTACTCATACAGAGCACTCCACACCTTGCTGTAGTTGAAGGAATTGTGTCCTTTAATCAAATGTGCAATTACCGAACATGGAATAAGACTATTATTGGAGATTTATAATCCGGGTATTTTAGAGATCGTAGTGCTTTGCTAGAAGCCAACTACGATTAATGGACTTAATCGGGTTAGGTCCATGGCTATAATAACCGGGTCCTATGAGGTCACACACATAGAGTTATCGAGCTGGATCAAACTGAACCGAAAGCCCATGTTGGACATGGAATTTTGGCCCAATGGCTTAAGTTGGGAGATTGGCTTTTATTATTAATGGATAAGAGTTACCATTAATAATTACTAGATAAGGATATATATTATTAGAAGATATAGATACAATATAAAGATATTATATCTATTACGAAAGATAAGATATGATCTTATAAGTAATCGTTACCTAAAAGGAAAAGGTAGACTTTCCTCTCCTCCATAATCTGCACGGCCGAACCACCAAAGAGAAGCCAAGCTCGTTCCTTCGTTCGTTCGTTCTAGCAGATGAGACCAAGGCGATCCAGATTCCAGACTCGTGTGGACCAAGTAGAGAAGCCACACTTGGGGCTTTCGATCTCCGCTGAAACTCTGCCGGAGCGTTTCCATTCGCATCAAAAGGTATGTAACTGTAATCCTTATTGATCCATATCAATTCATGCATGAGATCCTTGTTAGATGTAAGAAAATAGTTTTCTGCAATTCCGCTTACACGCATCTAATCCCTACAGTGGTATCATGAGCCTCTTGCATAAATTAATAGGATCAAAATTTTAAAAGAGTTAATTTTGATGCATGTCTTGATTCAAATTAAGTGGTAAATTGATATGTAGGTTAATTTGCATGATTAAAATTGTGATTTTGATTGATTTGATTAGTAAAGTTGAGAACTTCATAAACTAATATGCATGTGAAATTGTTCTACCCATACTTGATTCATATGATTTAATTATGCAAGAGATATGATTTTGGCATGTTTTAAATCATTAGATGAAAATTTTGATTTTCATAAGATGGATCAATCCCCTAAATTTTGTTTTTCCACAATTCTGATTTTTTTTTATGAAATTGTTTCATACATAAAATTCTGAAAAAAGGGGGACCAAACCGGATCGGATCCGGTTCGGCGCGCACCCCGGCTCATTCATGGGGATGGGTCCGGCTGGTGCGGGACCACGACTCGCACGCGTGTCCAGGTGGAGCGGCCAGCAGTGGCTGCGTGGTCTGGCTTAGGCGGGTTCGTGCGGGTTCTGTGCGGGTCCACACCTGGCTCACGTCCGGGTTTGCGCATGGGTGCAGCAAGTCGAAACACGGCTCAGCAAAGGGGCGGCCAATTGCATTGCGTGGCTCGGGTCGGACCGCAGGTCTACGCGGCTCGGTGTGGTCCGGGCTGGGCTCGGGCGCGGCTTGGTCCGGTTGGATAGATTTTGGATTTTAGGATATTTTCCTAAAAGTATAAGATAAGATCTTATTTGCCCAATTGGATAATATTTGATATTATCTACAATAAAATTTCCTAAAAGTTGTTAGGATAGAATCCCACTAGATTAAGATAAGGATATTTCATATTTTATCTTGTATATGCATATCTTATCCAATAATGCATTTTAATGATTAATTATGATTAATTCTATATATTGATTTTATTTGAATTAAGATATTGATATTAAATTATTTATCTCATGAGATGATTTATTTAAATTAATAGTGTTTTATTTAAAATTATTTAAATTGCTTATCGTTATTAATTAGATTAATATTATTGATAATATTTGATATTATTATTGCATGCATGATTTAATATTATGATATTTTTGATTGCATGAGGTGACTAGTATGGCCCATTTTAGGATAGAAAATACGATATGTGTATCGTTATGTTTTCTTGTACACGATCTGCGTATCGTTATGTATTTTGTAATTTAATTTTCAGTAATTAGATTATTCAGAAAATTATGTAATACAAGAAGTGAAGATCCTAAGAAGACCAAGGATGGAGATCCATGAAAGGTACCAAGGATGGAGATCCATGGAGAACAAGACCCATGAAGATTAGATCTTTAATTTCGGTTTTAGGGGCCATACTAGGATCACATTTAATTATTGTATTTTGAATGCTTATTATTGTTAAGCCTTGCATGATTGTTTGTTTATGCTATTTTGTTCACTAGTAAATAAACAACCATTGCATGCTTAAGTCCCTAAAAGAATATTGAGGTATTGCCTTTCCATGTCATAACCCATGAGGCTCTTGGATTTCGTTGGATAGGTTTCACCAAAGCGAGGTGTCCTTCTTTGACCTTGGGATAGTGAGGGTGGATCTATATAAGGAATTCATAAACCTTGATATGGTTATACTCAATAAGAGACCAAAAGGCAAAGTTTTGGATCTTGAGGCATAGAGATGAGTCTAACATGGGATGTAGACCATCAACCAAGAATTATAAGGAGTTATAATTAGTAAATGTTATTTACCTTGATCACATAAGACTTAAGGAAGTGCCAAAGTACGATTGGGTCTTATCTGAGATAGGGTCTTGGAATCATTTTATTCACTAGGGACATACTTAACTTGAATAAAATGTGCATTTGCTTAAATTTTAAAGCATGTTTAATTTTGAGCTTTTGCATGTCAAACATAAACTTATCTGCATGTTACTTCCTTTGTAGATATCATGTCTAGCAACGATAACTTGAAATTCACCCTGCGCTTAATTGTTGAGAAGAACAAACTCAATGGAAGAGCTAACTCGGTGTATGTCACATGTCTTATGCTCGTTGCTATGGAATCTAGCCTTCAAAAGAGGTTTGAACGTCAGGATGCTCATACAATCATTGGCAACCTGAAAGTGTTGTTTCAGGAACAGGCCAGGATTGAGAGATATGAGACAAACAAGGCCATATTAGAGTGCAAACTTGAGAAGGGAAAACCAGTAAGTACACATGTATTTGACATGATTGGTATTTTTGACCAAATGGCAGCACTGGGTTCCCCATACAGCCAAGAGTTGGCTACTGACATCATACTGCACTCCTTGCATGATGGATTCGCCCAATTCAGGATGAACTACCATATGCATGGAATTGGCAAAACTCTGAATGAACTTCATGGCATGCTCAAAACAGTTGAGCAAAAATATCCAAGTTGATAATAAGAAAGAAGTTCTTATGGTCAACAGAGGGAAATGGTTCAAGAAGGGGCCTAATGGGAAGCATAAACAACAAAACCAAGGGAAAGGCAAGAAAGTTGCCAAACCCAATGCAGTTGAGAAGCCAAAGGTGGCTGCTGAGCATGACTGCTTCTACTGCAAGGTCGAGGGACACTGGAAGAGAAACTGCCCCAAGTACCTGGAAGATAAGAAGAATGGAACTGTGAGCTCCACTTCAGGTATTTTTGTTATTTAAGTCTTAACAACCAAAGCTACTACTTGGGTATTAGATACCGGATGTGGTTCTCACATTATTTCGAATGTGCAGGGACTAAGAAGTAGGCGGCAGTTGGAGAAGAGAGAGATAGACTTGCGCGTTGGAAATGGAGCAAGAGTTGTTGCGCTCATCATAGGAGATTATAGTCTATCTTTACCTTCTGGCTTAGTTTTAGAATTGAATAATTGTTATTTTGTTCCTTCAATTACTAAGAACCATGTTTCGATTTCAATTTCGCATCTTGAAGGTTTTGAATTTATCATTAAGAATGGAGGTCTTTCTATTTTTAAGAATGATATTTTCTATGCCAATGCTCCCATGAGTAATGGACTCTTTGTGTTGGACCTCAAGTCAGAATTATATAACATTAATACTAAAAGGCAAAAGTCGAATGATTTGAGTGAAGCCTATCTATGGCACTGTCGCTTGGGTCACATTAGCTTGAACCGCATGAAGAAACTCCACAAAGATGGAATTCTCAAATCCATAGATTGTGAATCTCTTGAGACATGTGAGTCATGCCTAATGGGAAAGATGACAAGGTCACCTTTCACTGGAACAAGTGAAATGGCTACTGAGCTACTAGCCCTAATACATACTGATGTATGTGGTCCAATGAGCACAGAAGCTAGAGGAGGCTATCGATACGTCATCACATTTACTGGCGACATGAGTAGATATGGGTATATCTACTTAATGACGCACAAATCTGAATCCTTTGAAAAGTTCAAAGAGTTTCAAAATGAAGTAGAAACTCAAACTGGCAAGAAGATAAAGGCACTTCGATCATATCGTGGTGGTGAATATCTAAGCCAAGAGTTCGATCATCATCTGCGAAGTTGTGGGATCATAACACAACTGACTCCACCAGGCATGCCACAACTGAATGGTTTGTCTGAAAGGAGGAACATGACCCTGTTGGACATGGTCCGATCAATGATGAGTTTTGCTAACCTTCCAGTATCCTTCTGGGGATATGCCCTCACAACCGTTGCGTTCACACTAAATAGGACTCCGTCTAGGACTGTAGACAAGACACCATATGAGATATGGACTGGAAGAGTTCCAAGTCTGTCTTTCCTGAAAATCTGGGGATGTGAAGCTTATGTAAAGCGTTTACTATCAGATAAGCTTGCACCCAAATCAGATAAATGCTTCTTTATAGGGTATCCTAAGGAAACCAAAGGATATTACTTCTATAATCTCACAGAGCACAAAGTGTTTGTTGCAAGGGATAGTGTCTTTTTAGAAAAAGAATTTGTTTCCAAGAAGCCAAGTGGGAGAAATGTTCATCTTGAAGAAGTTCAAGATAAGCAACAAACCCAACAACAAGGCGACATGGACGATGTCGACGAGGAGATGCCAGTATCTGGAGGCATAGATTCCCAATAGGAAGTCGTCCAGGTACCGAAACCAATACCTCAAGAACCAGTTTCAAATGAGGACCCACAAACAGTTGTGGATAGTGCTCCAGTTGTTGAACCCACACGTAGATCAAATAGGCCAAGGGCGCAGCCAAGACGATATGATGATTTCATCTTGACTGCAAGCCTTGATATTCTCCTTTTAGAAAGCGGAGAGCCTGCCACCTATAAGCAAGCAACGACAGGTCCAGACTCCGAGAAATGGCTTAAGGCCATGAAATCTGAAATGGATTCTATGTATGAGAATCAAGTCTGGGACTTGATAGATTTGCCAGATGGGGAAAAACCCATCAGATGCAAATGGGTTTTCAAACTCAAGACAGACAAAGATGGAAATGTATCTGTTTACAAGGCAAGGTTAGTTGCCAAGGGTAAAATTATATCGAAAATATTGACAACACGACTGAAAAAAACAAAGGAAAAATTAATCCACCCACTCCAGGGAGCCTTTGTTGCAAATTGAGCAATCCAAGATAATATTCTAATTGCTCATGAAATTTTTCACTCCTTTAAATCCAAAAAAAGTAGTCAAGGATTCCTTGCTGTAAAGTTGGATATGGAAAAAGCATATAACCATATTGAATGAAATTTCATCCTTAAAGTTCTTGAAAAATTCGGTTTCAATGACACATTTATTAATTGGATCAAGGAATGCATCACTAGAGTATCTTTCTCAGTACTAGTTAATAATGGACCAATGAAAATTTCAATCCAAGTAGAGGTCTTCGACAAGGTGACCCAATGTCACCTTTCTTATTCATCCTTGGATCTGAAATCCTAGCCAAGAAATTACAAAAAGCTTCTGAACGGGTTCGTAACCCAATTGGTTTTAAAACTGTTAAAAAATGGATCCAGAATCCCTTTTTTGGCATTTGCTAATGACATTATAATCTTCTCAAAAGCAAAACAAGACAGTGGTAAGGAAATCAAAGACACAGTAGATGCCTACTGCAAAATCTCTGGCCAAAAGTTTAACTTTCATAAATCAACTTTTCAAGTCACGAAAAAGGTACCTTATATCAGAAAGTTGAGTATCCAAGGAATTCTTACTATTACAAACATTACGTCTCTTGAAAAATATTTGGAATGCCCAATCATCAATGGTAGAGTCAATATGAACACATTTGCAGATCTTATAGCAAGTTCACAGCAACAATGAACTAAATGGAAAGCAAATTCCTTGTCACAAGCTGGCAGAACAACATTAATAAAAGCATATCTCGCATCCAGACCAAATTTCCTTATGCAAAGTTTTATGCTACCAACACATACACACAATAAAGTTGATAAAATAAACAGACAACTTTTTCCGACAGTACGGATTTCCCACATCTTTCGAGATATTAATGTGGTGGTTGATTTTATAGCTAAATTAGGCCATCGACTTTCTTCGGTAGATATTAGAACCAACATAGAACTCTTAATTCTCATCCACAAGGATGCTATAAGTTGACTTTCATACTATTCTGGAATCAGTCTAATTTTTATCTTATCAAAATATATATAATAAATAAATAAATTTAACAAAAAACCAACATAAAAACATAATATTATTGTCGGGTTCAGGGCGGGGACACCAATCCCCATCCCCATGCGGAGAATCAAATTTTCCATTTCCCATTACGAGAAATCTTCTTCCCATTGCCATTCCTACAAGGGATGAATGTCAGGTTTAGGCCATATAAAAAACCCCAATGTTCTGCCATAATCATCGAACAGACCCCAATATTAACCACAATACATGTAATCCAATTTCCTTGATCATCTCGGATTGTTTCACCCGCAGCAGCTCTACCAAATCTCCTCTCATCGATCCACCGGTGTTGATTTTGACCCAATTCAAGCCGGCTTGTTCCACGCAACCATAATTTCTTCCTGTACTCTATTAGCTGCTGTAAAGGGCTTGCGTCTTGCGATCCCAAGTTTGTAAACTAAAGGTTGCATGCTACGCAATATGGGATGTCTGCGGGCGACAACATTGTAGCGCAGAGGAAATTCAACGAACAAAGTTGGAGCCAACATAAGTATGATTTAATGACCAACTAGTCAAGCACCAACGCACTCTTTGACCGAAAAATAAATAAATAAATATGACCAACACACTTTCAATCACCAAAGCTAACTATGAATCGGGGTTTTCTTTCTTTGCATTGAAATAGGACAATTTCCACATACAGGTTTCAATGCGGGTATTTTTGAAAATGGTAATACAAACATGAATATTACACAAGTTTAAACCAAGGGTGACGTATGGACCCATAAGTACAAATTCGAGGTTATCATCTACAATTTGAAAATGGCAAGTTTACCACACGAGAACTGTAAGATTACGAGGATAGCATATGGAATTTTCTAGTCGAATTTGCACTATCCTTGATGGCAGTAGTAATCCTCGACTTAATTTACGATAGGATTTGTGATCGGGAAAAATAGAAGTTCAATTATCAGGCAAAGTATAAAGCACATTATCACGCAATTTTAAGAAATAAATAAATTAAGTTCTACGAAATGGATTTTATGGACCCCTTCGAATGATTTCTGGGTCCTCCGGTACCACCACAAATCATTCCAAATTATTTCCTTTTCCATGTAATATGATATGATGTCAAAGTAATATACATGTATAACAACTATACAAGCACCCCAGTTAATCATTTAATCACCATTTACAGGTAGCCGGGAGTTTGCATGCTTCAGTTCTATGTTACATTAAACACACCGAAAATGTGACAAGAGGCAGAGCGCAGGGCAAGTAGAAACAGTACGCGTTGGAGAATCTTAAGCATATACCTCTGTTGTTAAGAAAGTTGCTACAAGGGTTCATCTGGCTTCAGGAAGGTGTGGTATTCCATTTGGGTCATCTCTCCTCCCTTTACCGGATCAAATTGGCACTTGTAGAAGCTGCAACACAATGGTTCATAATATTGAGCATTTCAGACAATCTAAACTTGGGAAAGAGAGACAGAAGAATTTGTTGACTGTTTAGAGGGATCTCATACCAACTAAACCAACCATAATTACGTCTTGATATTCAGTTAACAATCACTCATAGAGAATCAACTCACAATAGCAGCTTCTAGCGTAAAGTAGTGTTAAAGGGTAAAGTATATGCCATGTTAAACGTGCTTCCTATTTCTTCCAAAGCAGAAGCCAAAACAAATGAAACAGAACAGACTCTACAAAGATGGCATCTTAGTTAAGGTTTTTCCAGAGGAATTATTGGCAAAATTCAAGCTCCACCATTTATCACTGATATGCAAAACAAGAACCATGAATCTGACCAACTGATCTATGCGGAAACATTAGATGTAACTGTGTGAATCCTATATCATTCTTCCGATTCAGGGATAGACAAATGTTTAAACATAAAAATGGCTGAAAAGATTTTATTGATGGTTCTGAAGCATGCAAGCTGCTTCAGGCACTCACCTTCCATCCATGCCCAGCATCACCATTGTATTTCTCTGATGGCCAAATGCAGCGATGTAAGGACAAGCTTCAATTAGACGAAACTGAGCCACTGACCATTCTGAGCTAAAGTACTTAGGTAGGACACCTACACATCAAAGCAAAATACCCAATCAACCAAGGAAATCACAGGGAGGCTTCAATTATCTCTTCTTGCACCATTAAAAAACATCTTCCAATCTCAAGTGTTAAGCTTGAAATTTTATCAACTTTTGCAAAATACCAATCCTCTTTGTGTAACCATAGCAAAACTATTCCTTGAGGTGATAGCCAGCACTAAAGTTTATCCTTTAACTAGCCAAGGGAGGAAAAAGGTTCTTCTTCAAACAAGAATTCTGGGGAAAGACTATTACATTGACACAGGAAAGATATTCATCACTATTAGGTGTCAACATTATCAAGCTAGGCATCAGTTATTTACAGAAGTAATCTTCTCAACGGACCATTATAAAACCATTCCTTACAAGCAAACACAAAACTTGATAGATAATGGCAGAGAACAATATGACAGGGAAGTAGGAACCGAGAAAGTGGTTCATTTTACAAAAAATAGAGCATCCTGCTGATAAATCAATAATCAATCAGGCAGGTCCTCTTGAAGCTAAAAACTATAAAGAACACAGAACGAAGCACACATAATTACTCAAACCAGGAACAGAGGTATCGCCTGGGCAATCACATTAAGGATTTACCAGCAGATTCAGTCTTGAGTGGGCTAGGGAAAAAGCCACAATACAGAGTAAAAGTATACCGTTCTCTTGAACTATTCTTATTTATAGTCCACCCTTGCTAAGGCCATCCTCACATAGAAATAACAATTTCCCCTCACAAACATTCCCTTCTGACTTTTAACAGAATGTAGCCTACCTCCTGATTTGCTTGCTACCCCAGCCTCGAAACTCTTCCTAAAATACACGACAGGATGCTTTTAATCTTAAACATGTCCATGATCAGAAGATGAACTGTTCCCCTAGCAGTACAGTCAAAAATTCACGGTCTTACAAACATCTTATCTTCACACACACTAACTCACAGTTAACTAGAATAAATACATTTAGCTAACGTCAAAACTAATAAGTGCCTACATAGACCGACCAAACAAAGATCTGAACACAGCAGAGGATCTCCAGAATTGAGATCAAGAAAAATCTAGGGCATAAAGTATATGTTTCAATCACAACATAAAAGATTTGGGTATAAAATAACAACACAAAACCAAATTGACACTTAATTTAAAGGAGAGTACTTAGATTTTTTGTTTGACTCCAACAAGTCTGAAGGGGACACACAAACATTCTACTAAGGTGGAGTGTGATCGGTAGGAATGATATATCCGGTATTGTTCTGACGTTTGAAACCATTCCCTAAACACCTGAGAACCAGTTAGGCCATATCCAAGATTAAGAGTGGGTGTCACTCATTCTTGTGGCTCAACGATATAAAGGAGGCCAGCAAGGAGTGTAGCTGTATGGGTGGTGGACTGGCCGCTGGCAAAGGAGGCAGAGGAAGAGAACGAAGAAGAAGTTGAATGATTGTGCGACAAGCAATGTTCTAAAAGTCGCTAGGCGGTGTGGGGGGGCCTAGGCGGATTAAAAATTGATGCCCGATCCATGTGATTATTTGACTATGTTATCTCAAATCCATTAATGTTTATAGAACTATGTTGAGATGGGGTTTGATATTTTATTATGGGCATTATTACAAAGCCTAACTCAAAACTATGTTCTCTATATCCGTCATCTCCTAAGAAGGCTAAGATGTTGCCGCTTCCACAACATTTGAGGCTTCTTGTAGCCTAGGCGGAGTCTAGGCGGGGAATGACCGCCTAGCGCCCGGGCGGGGCCTAGGCTGCCCTAGGGAAGGATTTCTAGAACACTGGCGACAAGTGACTGGGACTCGCAATGACCGATGAAGGATGGTGTCACAGCTGAACAAGGAAAAGGAGGCAGGATGAAGCAGCTGGGAGCGTGACCATGGTGGCAGTTTTTGTGTGTGGAGTCAGGCTGTGATGGTGGCTTCTCTGTTTGAAGGAGCTCGTTGATGGTGGGAGTTTGCTATGCGAAGAAGCTTGATTGTGATGAGAGCTTTTTCATACGAACATAAAGCCCAACAGTGAGTTACTTGTGAAAGGAAAAGGTGCAGTGGCAGTGATTCTGAGGATAAGCCAAACCCTAGTATAACTCTTCAACATAACCAATAACCTGAACATCTACCATGTGAAGTGCCAAACTCATTTCTGGTTCCAAACCCAAAATGTCACCATATGCCACTTAAAGGAATTCGGCTTTTCCACTTGTAACTACTCCAATAGCAGCTAGGTTTCAACTGTGCTCTCTTATATATACTGTAACAGTAAGTATTTGTCCGAAAATAAAAAGAGAGTATATATGTACAGAGGACATCGGTCATAACTCATAAGTGTCAAAAAATAGCAACACATGTGTTAGATAAACTATTTTATCGTAAAGCTTTATTTTACTTGTAAATTGTGTTAGGCTGTCTCTTAGCATCCCTATCTACATACAATTATTATGATCTAGGTATAAGGTGTAATTATTCCCTTGCTTTCTGGATGTAATTCGAATTCTAAGATACAGAATTACCTTTTCTCTCTCTCAAGTTTACTCACAACAGGAGATACTTTTTTATTATGATAGAGAGAAAAACATTATTGATTGAGAGGAGTATATGGGATGAGGGTGCACCCAAACATAGACAAAGGCTAAGAAATGTCATTAACAAGACCTATTATGTCTACAAGCAGGAGTGTACATGTTTTGGAAATACTTGTGATATGATGTTCGTGTAACACTGTTACATATGCATGAGAAGACAATCAGATATCAAGCTCGCTGTCATTAGGTCAACTGTATTTACGCATGTTCAGAACTATCTTTTGAGATGAATGCAGAAATAGAGAGTAATCCTTTAGTTGAATTACTCGGGGGGAATCATAAAAAGGAAAAACATCTCTTCCTCTCAAGTGGAAGGTAGGGTTGCTCTACTAATGGATGTAAATTTTTCTCATCAACAGGGCCATATTTAGCTATTCTATTTATGATCTTTCAAATTTTATAATTCTGTTTGTGATGCATATAGCTTGAGAACATTTAGAGGTAATTTTGGATTGATTTGGCAACAATAAAGCACCACCTTACAAGTTAGTGATCTTGGATCAAACACTAGAAATCCTTAAATTCTTCATTTAAACCTTCTCACAAGCTATAACCTATAACAGAAGACAGCCAAACCTTAATTATTCCTGATGTTTCCCTAATGCTAAAACGCAATTTTGAATGTACACTTGGTCATATTAAGATGTTTTTTTTCCCCTAGACTTCTCAGCTATGTTTCCGTACTAGCTTTCAATGTTTCAGTTGCAACACACATGCCTTCAAAAGACTTCCTTCTTGGGTTTTTTGGGCAGTAAGTTTGAAATCCAACTGAGTAACTGACCACAAAGAGAGCCAGAATCAGTCACTGTAGAGTAATTTTCTCTCAACTCCACAACAATTTGCTCATGATTCAAGTTGGAAAAAGAAAAGTTGTGGAAACACATTATTGAAGCTCAATGCAAGGAATATTGTCATGATGGGTTATACAGAGGGAAATTTGCAAATTCACAAAGATATATTTTCAGTTTACAGCTGTATTGTGTAAGGAAAAAGCAAAACTGTGCAAACAAAAGTTGTTATATCTACCACAACCCTTAAGGCCTAAAATATCATCACTTAATCAATAAAATAGCATTTAACAATGATTGCACAAACATTGTCAAACGATACCAGAATATCATAAACTGACAGTAGCTAAGAGGCAGACATAGAGCATCATTACCTTTAATAAATGAAAAAGATGAGCCCGATGGTGATGCTAATGTGTTGTCATCTATTGCAGCATGTGGATTGTCACTGGAAGAGGTACCAGAGTTAACATTCAAGTTGAAAAGATGCACAGTTCCCTTATCACTTGAGACAGCCAGCCAATGAGCATCAGGAGAAAAAGCCAAGCTGTATATTTCAGCCCGATCTGCACCTCTCCTTACCTGCAAGAAATGTCCACTAGGCAGTATAATACTTGTAAAACATAACAAAGTATGAGCAAATAGGATGAGGTCTGAGATAAAAAGCACTAGCTGGAAATAGCACAAGAAAATCATAAAAAGGCGTACGCATACAGATAAGAAACATCCCAATAGATATAGACTAAGAAGTCATGAATTTGATATTTTATTCCTCCTTAGTGAGTTGGTAAATGAGGATTATTTCAGTTTCAGACATGACCTTACTCTGGCTTAATGACCCCATCACTAGCCAAGAAAATTTTATTTAATATGTTACAAACAAAATTCCATCATATTGCTGCCGCGTTAATAGCAAAGGCCAGACTCAAGCCTTTTGGATAAACATTATCCTGGGTTGTTAGAACAAGACAATGTTAGTAAGTGTGATTATGCAGGCAACTCAGGTGCAATTGCTGATTTTGCAATACATATTTTCATGGAAAACAAGGAAGCGTCAAAGGGGAAAATAGATGTAGGTGGACAAGGATGATCCTAAGCAAGTTATAGGTATGCTCATGCATTATGGAAGTCAATTGCATCAAATAGAAGGGGCACTTCACATTTGTGTAGCTAAGTAGCTTTGGATACATTTTTTTAATTTTGCATCAGATTAGTTTGTTGACCAGTGTTATCTTTATATCTTCAGATGAGTATGATAGTAAATCAAGGCTTTTCCAGTAAGGTTATGTGCGAATCAAAATCAAATATTATATCCCTGACCTCTTTTTCAGTGTCTAGCTTAACTAGCAGATTTTAAAGCAAACAAACTTTTACATTCCACCACTCCAACCTCAGGCACTTGCTTCTTATTATGGAAGGTCAAAGGTGATATATACCCTGTACTACAAGGCCGAGACAACATTATGATGAGCAGCACACTGCAGGATGCCTAAGAAAAGGTATGTGCATCCCCTGGCAGTCATCACTGAATATCATATTCATGCATATTCTCTTCAAAATACTTATATTCATGTTCAATTTAAAAAAATTACAAAATCCAACAAGAATGCAGAGACCTCATTAAAGTCATACACATGTTAGCAACTAATAGTGTAGAGACAAACCAAGTCAAGATAAACCGATAATGACAGGAATCATCACAATCAGCGGGTGGTGCATCAGCAACCAATTGCAAGGCTCGTCTCATCTTTTACCAAACAACAAATCAAAAGCACGTTCATAACATCACTATTCATTACCTCTTGTAGCATAGTACCATCTCCAGTATTAAACACCCTAATAAGGGTGCCCTTGTTGCTTGCTGTAGCCAGCAGCGCCCCATCCAGAGTCAGTGTTAGCCGTGCAATCCTTGAATCATGGACCATGACAAACCTAGTCCTCTTAGGAGAATAATGCTCAATTCTCACCTGCCCCTTTTGCAGTCCGGGGCACGCCAAAACCATGTTGGCAGTCTGCGAAACCTCGCAGAGTCCCTTAGGGTTTGTGACTGTCTCAGTCTGATGCAAGAGCTTCATATCCACGAAATTATAAACAAGCACCTTTTGCTCCAGCACCACCACGATCCGATCCCGCCTGAGCCGGATTCCACGGACCTCGGATCGGAAGGAGAGCTCTCCGATGCACCTGCCCAGGTGATCGTCCCATATCATCACCTTATTGGCCGGAAACCTCGGCTCGGGGCCACCACCGACCAGGGCGAGGATGTTGCACCTGAAGAGCATCTCGACGTTTCCAATCCCACCGCCACGATCGAAGTCCCGACGGAAGATCTCGCAAAACGGATCGCAGTTGTAGATACGGAATCCGCGGTCGGAGCCGGCGGCGAAACAGCCGAAATCCTGGTTGAATGAGACATGAAGGAGAGCAGGGGGATTGGAATTGGAGCCGCTGGTGAGATTTGAGTTTGGGAAATTCGGTGAGAGAGGGAGCGGAAGCTTCATAGAAGTCCTGATCGGACGAGGGGGAGTAAGGGAAGTAATGGAATTAAGGCTTTGATCAGTACAGGGAGAAAAGTTATGAATTCCAACAGCTCCAGCATCGCCAGTCACGGTGTTACGATTGTCGGAGACTACAGTATCGTCGTCGTCGGAGAAAGAAGTCGAGGAAGAATCGTAGAAGCGTTGTTCTGATTGGGTGGACATGGACGACGATGAACAGTGGAGATCGGGGGAGAGAAAATTGGGATCAGAATTAGGGTTAGAATTGTGCCAAGTTGAAAGAGTCGCCATTGACGGGCAAAGCGAAGCTTTTCCGGTGTAACACGTTTCGAAAGGGATGGAGAAAGGAGGGAAAGGGTAATTTTTTTAGTAGAAAGGAGGGAAAGGGTATGAAGGTGGGTAAATTCATTGAACAAATGTAGGGGCAAATCTGTCATATCGAGGTTCTTGTGTCAACATAAACTAGTGTTAGACCCATACCACGTACGAGTAATTAAACAACAAATATAATATTATAAGGTAAAAAAAAAATTGATACAGTAAGAATTAAACTGAAAACCACAGAAGGCACGGTTTCTCAGTCTATAGCATCCTTGCGGATGAGAACTAAAAGCTCTAAACTTGCTCGAATATCTTCCAGAGACTTCCGCTGACTCAGCTTCGCGATGCAATCGGCCGCAGCGTTTGTTTCTCGGAAGATATGACAGATCTGCAATGAGAAAAACATTTGTAATAAACAAAGGATATCAGAAACTAAAATTTCAATATCTCATGGACAGTGTCAGATCTTATTCAGGACGTTTACTATTGTAAGGTTGTCGCATTCCAGTTGGATATTAGGAATACCCATTTCGATTGCTTTGATTAAAGCATTTTTAACCACTATAGTTTCAGTTTTTAGAGGGGTTGATATGCCATATTTTTCACTAAATATAAGGAGAGGTTCACCTCTACTATCACGAAAAATAAATCCATAACTAGATTTGCCATTCGTCTTCGTGGATCCATCAGTATTAATTTTAATTGTATGTTCTGTTGGTTTTTTCCATTTTTTCAGAAGTCGCCTTTTTTGGGGTGCATTGTATTTTTGGGGAAAGAATCAGCCAAACAGTCTGGATTCCATTTTTTGGTCTTCTTCCAATTGTCAATTTGATTATTTATGTACCGTGGTACATCTTTTATCGGTTCATTATTATTATTTGTTCTGTCGAAGCTTTGTTGGTTTCTATAAAACCAGATGCCCCACCATGATACTGCTAGTTCAGTGAATCGTGATCTGTCCGTTTTATTTCGGACTTCCTCAATAATCTCATCAGTTTTTTTAGTTCCAATGTTTAAAGATCTTATGATGTTATAAGTTTGTTTGTTCATTTTTTCTATAGTTTTCAACGTGTGATTACACTGGAATAAGAGGTGATTAGAATCTTCAGTTAATGAGTTGCATCTAATGTAGCCTTGTGGAATTGCCATGCCTTTTTCAGCTAATCTTGATTTGGTCGGTAGGTCATTTCTTAAAATTTTCCAAAGAAATTTTTTAACTTTTGGATAAGTGTCGAGTTTCCAAATCCATGATAAATCATGTGTTGTATATCTTTTCTTTTTTATAAGCATATCCATAGCTGATTTGGTTGAGAATCAATCATTTTTACTGGCTTCCCAATACATTCTATCATGAATATTGTTTATAGGTATTGATGTAGAGATAATTTGTTTAACTAAATTCTGAGTTAAATATTGTTCAATCATTTCTTTGTTCCGTCTATTATTTGGAAGCATAAAATCTGCAACTAAGGCAGTTTTATTTTAGATATGTTACATGTCAATGATGTCACAAAGGGGGATTGTAGATAGCCATTTATCAGTCCAGAATCTAATGGTCCTACTATTTCTCACTTGCCATATAAGTCTTGTTTTGAAGTCATCAATGATTTTACACATTTTGGACCATTGCCAACAACACTGCTCTTTCTTTTCATACTGTAGAATATTTTCAGTTTTTAAATATTTTTCAGTGATAACTTTGACCCTTAAATTATCCGATTCAACCAAGATTTTCCATAATAATTTAAATTGTAAGGCTTTATTCATATCCTTTGATTTTCTCAATCCTAGTCCGCCTAGTTCGGTCGATTTGCATATTTTATCCCATCCTATCAGGGGTTTGTATGTATAGTCTTTGTTTCAGAAAAAACCTCTATTTAGTTTATCAAGTTCATTATGGGTTTGGGTGGGTAGCATAAAGCTTTGCATCAGATAATTTGGCCGTAATGCAAGATTCGCTTTGATAAGAGTTGTTTTGCTTGCTTGAGACAGGGAATTAGCCTTCCACTTTGTTAATTGTTGTTGAGTGCTAATTAACAGATCAACAAATGTATTAGAGTTGACTCTGCCATTAATAGATATTTGTCTAGGGAAGTCGTATTTGTAATTGTAAGAGTTCCCTGTATCGCTAATTTTTTTGGTGTTTGTTACTTTCTTTGTAACTTGGAAAGCAGATTTATGAAAGTTTACTTTCTGGCCTGAAATTTTGCAATATTCATCCAGAATATTCTTGATATCCTTATAATTTTCTTGCTTTGCTTTGGAGAATATCATAATATCATCCGCAAAAGCCAAGAAAGGGATTCGAGTTCCAATTCTTGATATTTGGAAGCCAATGGGATTTCTTGGTCTATCTGCCTCTTTTTGTAATTTTCTCGCTAAAATTTCAGCTCCTAGAATAAAAAGGAAAGGGGATAGTGGATCTCCCTGGCGGAGGCCTCTAGTTGGTCTAAAAATTTACGTCGGTCCATTATTGACCAGTACCGAGAAGGACACTATCGTGATGCATTCCCTCATCCAGTTTATCAATTTCGAATGGAATCCAAATTTCTCCATGATTTTAAGAATGAAATTCCATTCAATTCTGTCGTATGCTTTTTCCATATCTAATTTGAGTGCTATAAATCCTTCAGCTCTATTTTTCGATTTGAAAGAGTGGAAAATTTCATGAGCAATTAAGATATTATCTTGGATGGCTCTATTGGCTACAAATGCACCTTGGAGAGGGTGAATTAATTTGTCCATAGTGTTTTTCAGTCTACTAGTTAGAATTTTTGAGATTATTTTATAAATTGTAGAGCATAGACTAATCGATCTATAATGGTTTGTTGAATTTGGATTGTCACATTTTGGTATTAGAGATATGAATGTATGATTGATCTGTTTAAGCAATTTTCCTGAAAGAAAAAAGCTTTTTACAGCTTGGATTACAGAAGGTCCCACAATATCCCAGTATTTTTGATAGAATTCAGCTGTCATTTCGTCGGGTCCTGGCGATTTGTCTATGCCAATATCAAACATTGCCTTTTTAATTTCATCATTAGTGATATTTCTAGTTAGTTCTTCGTTATCTTCCATAGATATTTCAGTGTGTATTAATTCTAGATTTTCTTGCAGTAGAGCATCATTCATTTCTTCACTTTTGAATCTTTTGATGAAGTCATTTCTAATTTCATTCCTGATATTCTCTTCACCAATAATGCTCGTTCCTTCTTGGGTTTTTATTTCTTTGATGATTTTTCTATTTCTTCTACCACTTGCGATTTTATGAAAATAGCTCGAGTTAGTGTCAGTTAGTTTAATATGTTTCACTTTTGCTCTTTGGTTCCAGAATATCTCTCTTTCTTGTCAATAAGTCTTTTTTGTTTTTGGATTTTACTAATATTTGCACTAATGCAGATATTAATTTGAATCTCAGATAATTGTTTCTCTATTTCTTTTAGTTGAGTGAAAACATTGCCAAACGTCGTTTTATTCCATAGTTTGACATGCTTCTTTAGTAGTTTTGTCTTTGAAACTAGGTCATACATTCTTGATCCATGGTAAGTTGATCTCCAGGCCTGTTTTACAACATTTCTGAAGTCCTTTCTTGTTATCCAGATTTTTTCGAACTTGAATGGTTGGTTTTTTAAATGAACTAGTTGAGGCTAATTCAATTGAAATAGGGCAATGATATGAGGTCGTAAATGCATACATTTTAGTATAAATATTCGAATACCATTGTAAAATTTGGTGATGAATTAAGACTCTATCCAGTTTTTCATAGATATTATCTATTTCAGTTTTGTTTTTTCTCCAGATAAATGAATTTCCCTCGAAAGGAATGTCTAGTAATTCGCATTCATTTTTGAAGTGTCGTACTCTAGTAAACTTTGATAAAGGTGGTGCAGAGCCTCCCATTTTTTCGGTTGGGTCTTGTATTTCATTCAAATCACCCATAACAATGTATGGATAAACACTGTTATTAATAAAGGTGATTATCGTATCCCATAATTCATTTTTACCTGTTTCATTTGGTGGCGCATAAGTGAGAATTATCATTGTTTTAGTATGTGTACACAAGTTAGAGTACATTATACTAATAAATCTTTTTTTCTATCTTGTCGATTTCAAGTATTTCATTAACAAGCTGATATGTTTTCTACATAACACAGATTCCACCCGCGAAACCCATTGTCGGGACACAATAGAATTGATCAAATCCTGCTTTTTTCCATAGTTTTTCACTAGGTACTTTATTTGTTCTTGTTTCAAATAAAGCTAGTAGTTGGATTCTCTCTATTTTACAGAAGGATTCTATATCCATCCATAAGGTTTTCTTACCAACTCCTCGACAATTCCAGGTAGAAATCTTCATACAAAACCACTTTTTGTGTTGTCCCATATCCATTGACAGTGAGGGGTCTTGCTAGAATATTAAAAGCTTCCATGAATTTCCCATGAGAGTAAGCCTCAGGAAACCCTTGTTCATGAATTTGGTTGCTATCAAAGTTCAAATGAATTTGTAGTTGGTCTTGTATCTTCTGTGATATCTTAGCACTAATAGCACAACAATAGCTCAAAAGAGACAATACCTTTCCATGTGGATGATCTAAATCAGAAGTGTGAACTATTTTATGCGAACTTCTGTTCAAAACTATATATAGTTCTTTTGTAAAATTAGTAATACAACAAAGATAAACAATAACAGTGTTGTATATATGATCACTTCTACACTTTGAGATTTTACAGCTGTCAATTGCAATAATATAGCCAGGTATGCAAAGTTCATGAGTTTTGTTACAAGTTACACAAGAGCTTATAACAAAACTACAAGGTTCATGTATATGGAACTGATAACAGTAAGCGATCTCTGGTAAGAATTTGGTTTGGCTAGGCAGCCTCAAGAACCAACTCCCGGAAGACCTATCCAATTCACGATGTGTACCCTGCTTCTCTGCAAATAGGTATAAGGTAATTATACTTGGTCTTTTAATAATTTATACCAGCAGCAAGCACCTCCAAAGATGATCAATCATTGAAAGGCATCCTGTTGCTATGTATTGTTCCATAAGTTCAGCTTATGCTGATTTATTGGTATAAATACCAACTCTAGATTTCATACTTTGATTGTTCAGTTTTTCCTTCAAAATGTAATTTCTTGTTGTTGTACCAAAAGTTACTTCAGAACTGGAGCATCTGAGAAGAGTTAAGTAGGGATTGAGTTTTACCTTAGGCGTATGAAAGGCCTTTAAGATATTGTTCAGAGAGTAAATTCGGAGCTGTAGAGTCAGCAATGCCCAGCCAATCCAGAATAGTTCCTTGATAGGTGTCATTTCATACACCTTAACTAGCAATTATTAACATTATTTAGAGGAATTTATGACTAAATTTAGGGTTAAGTCTGTAATCCAGAAGATGTAGAGAGAATTGAAGATATCCAGGGATTTACAGCTTATTTGGAGAAAGCTACCAATACTTGGTAGTAATGAAGAGCAGAAGAGAAAGAGAAGGCGGGCAAAAGTCACCGCCCCGCGCTAGAGCCACCGCGACCCGGCGGTGGGTCTCAGAGGGAGCTGGCGCCCCGCGGCCATATGCTGGGCGAAGCAAATAAATTGAAGGACGCCGCACGCTAATGTTGGAATTTGAGGAATTTAGGCCCAAGGGAGGAGAAGCCCACGTGAAGAAAGGCCCATGAAGCCGCATGAATTGCCGAGCGGGAATTGAAGCGGAAAGCTGGAGAATTGAAGAAGCGGGGCATGACGTCATGATAATGTTGGCGTGCTGATTCTTTGCTGGAGGTGGGCCGCGCGAGCTGAGGAAGATGAAGCTGAGCCGAGCGCTGATGCTTGCAAGATGGAATTGGGCCGATGGAGAAGTTGGGCGTCAGCAAGCAGCTGCTTGGAGTGGGCTGCCGAGAAGCTGACCGCGAGGATGTCAAAGCCGAGATTTACGGGATTAATTCCCAATTTCTGATTTCTTATTTTTGGTTATTACTTTATTGTTATTTTCTTTTATTATTTTTATCACTTTTAGAATTAGGTTAAATACTTTAGTTAACCTAGTTGACACAATCTACAATTTAGTTTTACAATTTTGGTTTTCTTTCTGCCTCCAGGGTTTTCAACCCATGGAGAGCTAAACACCTTTGTTCTGCTAGACGTTTGAAGCAATACAGTTGATTCGGTTGTGAGATTTCTATTCCTTGTTCTTATTCTTATGTGTGTTGGTTTGATTCTCTTGGTTATATTGATTATTGATTTATCATTGTTCTTCATAGTCTGGCCAACTAGGTTGAGTAATATTTATCAATTGCTAGGATTGCATATAGGGGTTCCGAGTGCATATCTAGTAGCAAACACAATTGTGCGTATAGGGGTTCCGAGCGTACAATTGTGAGTGATACGAGTATTAATACGTCTTTCTATTATCATGTATCCTATATCCTTGTGTGCATTGCTATTGCTTTGTTAGTGGTAAAGTATATCGACAACTGTGAGAATCGGAGGTACTTTACCATTGGCATAGTGATAAGTCTATCGACAACTGTGAGAATCGATAGTGCTTAAGATCAGGATGGGAACAACCATAAGAATAGTGAAAAGAACTTGGATTGAATAGATTTCAGTGATCAACTTATATCTCTGTATTGTGGATCTCGTTCTAGTGGAACTACTTCCCCATTCATATTCTCAAGTCAACTAAACCTATTTACTTTGCTCTGTTTGATAACCAAAAAAACCCTTGTTACTTTGCATGCTTATAAACACTTAGAAAGATCACTTCCTTCCTGTGGATTCGACCCTTACTTGCCCAGACTACTTGTTTAGGTTTGTTAGGATTATTTTGTTTAGGTGTCACGACAACGCCTCATCAAATTGGCGCCGTTGCCGGGGAGACAAGTTTTGATTTTTCTGTGTGTTTGTTTGTGTGCGTGTTACTTTGGTGTGGACCTATCTTATGGTCCACACCCGTGCTACTGATTTTTGCTTTCCCTTGTTGATTTTTGTTACAGATATGGATTCATGGGGAGAACCGCGATATGACCCATACTCATACTCATACATTCCAGGATGGAAGAATCACCCCAATTCGAGTTATGGGGGCCATCAATACTCTCCATATGGTTATGACCACCAGGAGTTCTACCCAGAGCCACAGTCATTCTATTAGCAGGGTGCTCCGCAACAGTACAATCCTGCCTATGAGCATAGCCCACCAGTATCCAATCCAAATCCCTCAACTGAAGAGATGCTCAGGACCTTGACTCAACACTTTGCCACTAGTGCTCAAACTAGGGAGTCAAGCATGAAGGATTTAGAAAGGCAGATGAGACAGTTGGCGGAGGCGATTACACGGATCGATGCAAGGATGTCGGGGAATCTACCATCTCAAACGGTAGTAAACCCGAGGGAAAACGTTCCTCCTAGTGCTGAAGAGGAGGACAAATATGAGATGGAGAACATCGCCGACCGCCCCGCGTCACTTCTTACCGCGACCCGGCGTGAAGTCCCAGTTATCTCCACCGCGACCTCACCGTCCCGCGGCAATGACCACCGCCCCGCGATGGATGGAGTGCCTCCTAGTGAGATTTCGCCGCGACCCGCGGTGAGTTCAGAGCAACCGGAAGTCCAAAATTCCTATTCTGCTGATGAGGTCTGCGTTGATACTAATGAGGAGTTAGGACTTCCAGATGATATTTTGGATCGCAAGGTGCTGACTGAGGAGGAGTATTTTTTGAGATTTGAGGAGGGGTGGAGCGACGATGAGGAGGAGTGCCGTGACTGCGAAAATACTCCAGAGACAACCATTTCTCTCGAAAATGCTCCGGCAGTCCCCGACCCTCTGGAGGCTGCCTATGATGAGTTTGTGCGTCTCAACTCCTTCCCGCTCGTCGCGCTGCAACCCATCGCACCCTTCCTTGAGGCTTCCCGAGTTACTCAAAGGCTAAAGAACAACGAGAATATCTATGAGGCATTCAGTGACTGCACAAAAACCGTTCCCTTGGTCACACTGGCTGCCAGCACCCCACGCTGCAAGGAAATGTTAAAGGTGCTGGGCATGATCAAGAAGAAACCGAAAGGGAAGCACAAGAAGGAGGACTTGATGCAGGTGGCAATTTCTTACATACTGGATACGGGACAAGATAGGCATGCAGGCCCTGAGATATTGGGTAGGCCATTTCTGAAGATGGCAAGTGCGTTCATGGGTATGCACAACGGTCCACCCACAAAGAAGTGCAGAAGATTGGGGGTCACGCTCAATCAGGAGTATACAAAGAGGCATCCCCCTGATCCAGGCCCCAGGAGTTTAGTTGCTATGAGCAACCCAAGTTGAGGAGTTGGAGTAGTATGTCAAGCCATGACAATAACTAAGGCATTGTCCGGGAGGCAACCCGAGGTATGTTTTACTTTCTTTGTTTTTCTTTCTTTATTTCTTGCATTAGTTTTGCTTGTTTTTGCTTTGTTTTTGTTTTGGTTTTTGTTTCCGACTAACCTGCAGGGAAGAGAGCCATGCCTATTGAAGAAGGTGTTTCCACACCAATGTAAGTCTCTTCTTTCCCTGCACTAAGTCACCCCACGAAAAAACCTTAAACGGGGGGCAAAAAAAAATAAAAAAAAATAAAGGGCCCCGAAAAAACCTTAAACGAGGAGTAAAAATTGAAAAAAAAAATTGAAAAAAAAAGTTCTACCAAGGCCAGCTGTTCGGAATTCCCATGGAGATGGTGTGCATCATGTTGTCAAGGAGGATACACTTACCCCACACATTATTTGACAACGATGATGGCCCTACAATTGACAGCTGAGGAGGAGAAACACTAGAGCCCTCACCATGATTACATCTGGGCTCCACCATGTGTTCCTAGAAGGCCGTGCAATCCTACTATCATTGTTTTACCACTACTCACCAAAGTGGTTCCCTTTTGGTTGCACGGTAGGAGAAGATTATAGAGTTGATGAAGACACCTGCCCAACACCAGAGACCTGAGCTTTATTGAGAAGCCCGCCAGCAACAAAGGAAGTGTCCAAGCAGCTTGGCGACGTTTGTGAGTTATTTTTTGCTTTTCCCTATGCTCTTATTCTTTTGTCTTTCATTACATTGAGGACAATGCAATGTTTAAGCATGGGGGAGAGTTTTATACTTGTTACGTCGTTGAGGAGAAAAATGAATATAAAAAGAGAAAAAGCCAAAAATTTGAAAAAAGGCATACATTAAAAATCCTGGGATAGGTCAAAAACCCGAAAGGGCGGCCTAGGTAATAAGCAGGTGGCTTGGACCAGCATTAGGCTGGGGTAATATGTGGTCAAGAGTGACGTGAGCTTATGTGAGTACATCTATTGTAAAATGAAATGAGTGGCTTGGTGAAAACCCGAAAGGGCGCCTTGGCAAAATGAGCGAAAAGAAGAAGAGTGATTTTAGGATTTCTCATTATTCTTGGCGAGGCGTCATAAGAAGAGGAGTTATAAGGAGGATTCGGGTAGGTCACTCTGGAGAGATAAGAAGATAGATGGGAGATATGATTAGTTTTTTTATTCACTCTATGGTATTTGGGATAAGCTTGGGGGAAGTACTCTGCTTCCCTTTTAGCTTGGTTGTGTGGGGTGTTGAGATTTTTGATTTGATGTTGTAGTTTATTGTGCTAAGCTTATTTGTATTGGCTGCTTGGAGTTTATTGTTGGGTATGATTCTTGGAGGTTGAGTTTTCTATGCTTCCTGAAGCCTTGGGGATTGATTGAAGGAGTAGGTTTACTTTAGCTTACTCGAGGACGAGCAAGGTTTAAGCACGGGGGATTTGATGAGTGCTATTTTGTAGCACATATCTAAGGGTTATTACCAGGTTTGAGGCGTCATTTGGTTGGATTTTATGCACAATTGGAGATTATGGAGTTAGAGCGGAGAAGTGTGGTTTTGGTGGTCTGGAGGAGCTAATTGGAGACATCCAGAGGAAGAGGAGTGACCACATGAGGAGACGAAGAAAAATACATGAAGGAACCACAATAAAGAGAAGAAGAGAAGAAGAAGGCGGGCAAAAATCACCGCCCCGCGCTAGAGCCACCGCGACCCGGCGGTGGGTCTCAGAGAAGGATACCGCCCCGCGGTGGAAATCACCACCCCGCGGTGGGAGCTAGCGCCCCGCGGCCATATGCTGGGTGAAGCAAATAAATTGAAGGACGCCGCACGCTAATGCTGGAATTTGTGGAATTTAGGCCCAAGGGAGGAGAAGCCCACGTGAAGAAAGGCCCATGAAGCTGCGAGAATTGCCGAGCGGGAATTGAAGCGGAAAGCTGGAGAATTGAATAAGCGGGGCGTGACGTCATGATGATGTTGGCGTGCTGATTCTTTGCTGGAGGTGGGCCGCGCGAGCTGAGGAAGATGGAATTGGGCCGATGGAGAAGTTGGGCGTCAGCAAGCAGCTGCTTGGAGTGGGCTGTTGAGAAGCTGACCGCAAGGATGTCAAAGCCGAGATTTACGGGATTAATTCCCAATTTCTGATTTCTTATTTTTGGTTATTACTTTATTGTTATTTTCTTTTATTATTTTTATACACTATTAGAATTAGGTTAAATACCTTGAGTTAACCTAGTTGCCACAATCTACAATTTAGTTTTACAATTTTGGTTTTCTTTCTGCCTCCAGGGTTTTGAGCGAATGGAGAACTAAACACCTTTGTTCTACTAGACGTTTGAAGCAATACAATTGATTCGGTTGTGAGATTTCTATTCCTTGTTCTTATTCTTATGTGTGTTGGTTTGATTCTCTTGGTTATATTGATTATTGATTTATCATTGTTCTTCATAGTCTGGCCAGCTAGGTTGAGTAATATTTATCAATTGCTAGGATTGCATATAGGGGTTCCGAGTGCATATCTAGTAGCAAACACAATTGTGCGTATATGGGTTTCGAGCGTACAATTGTGAGTGAGAGTCAGTTGCATACGAGTATTAATACGTCTTTCTATTTGCATGTATCCTATATCCTTGTGTGTATTGCTATTGCTTTGTTGGTGGTAAAGTATACCGACAACTGTGAGAATCGGTGGTGCTTTATCATTGGCATAGTAATAAGTCTATCGACAACTGTGAGAATCGATAGTGCTTAAGATCAGGATGGGAACAACCATAAGAATAGTGAAAAGAACTTGGATTGAATAGATTTTAGTGATCAACTTATATCTCTGTATTGTGGATCTCGTTCTAGTGGAACTACTTTCCCCATTCATATTCTCAAGTCAACTAAACCTGTTTACTTTGCTCTGTTTGATACTCAAAACCCCCCTTGTTACCTTGCATGCTTATAAACACATAGATTGATTACTTCCTCCCTGTGGGATCGACCCTTGCTTGCCTCTACTACTTGTTTAGGTTTGTTAGGATTATTTTGTTTAGGTGTCACGACAACGCCCTATCATTCCTTTTTACCCTTATCCAAGCTCATATAAGAGTAAACAGGAGGATGAATTAGCATAAGGTAATAGCATAGGTCACAGTAAACATTCAAAATATAATTCAGAATAAAGATAATCCATTTAATGTACATCAAAATTTGAATTAAGTAGTTAAGGTTTTCAGAGATATAATTTATCAAACAATGCTCATAGTGACAGTCATATAAGGGGAGGTTCATAGGAATACTGAGGTGGCAACAATAAAGACACACATAGTACTCAAACATTTTCCCATTAGATAAGAAGTCCCAGAGTACCACAAAAGAGTCATTGGTCACAAGTAACCAGTGACTAGTACAAACAAGGCTAGGAAGGATACAATTGACAGTAATCATGCCAGTTCTGTAACAACAGAAACCAGGTCTCAAAAGGTTGTTCAAGGGGGTTTCCCTTTTATCAAGTTTTTCATCTAAAACAAGGACAGAACCAGAAACATGATAATCGACTTTTAACATAAAAAACTACTTTTTCATCTTTTTGGGGCCCTTTAGCCTCGAGGTGGCGGTGTCTTCCTCTTGGATCAACTCCTTACGCTTAAAAGGCTCAGAGTTGGATGACTTGGTGGTAGCAACCAGAGTTGCATCACCTAGAGGCTTAGAAAGGCCCTTAGTGATGCTACCAATGGCCTCAGGAGTGCAAGAAACTCCATTAGTAGCAACAACAATTATCTCATTCTCAACCTCTTTGTGAGGAATTTCAGGACATTCAAGGAATTCATCCAGCAAATCATCTTGATCCAAGATCTGCGAAAGTTCATCCCCTTTGATCTTGGAAAGCTCCTCCTTGTTCAGCAAAGGAGCAGACCCAATAGGAGCCCCCAGGCTCACCCCGGGAAAATCATCATTAGGGTAGGGCAAAAAGAAAGGGGAAACCAAGCTCTTAGGAAGCTCACTAGTACCACTAGTAACATCCTCATTGCAACCAACAGCTCCAAGAACTGAATCTGGTGCAGAGAGGTTTTTCTTGGCCATAGATGTAGGGTGGGGCACCACCTTCTCAGCCATTGTCTTACTCTCATTAACAAGGGGTTCAGATGCATTACCTGAGGTATTATGCTTACCAATCTGTTCAGCCAGATCTTGATAAATAATGGTAATACCACTATTTCTGTTAGCAGGATTAGGCATAACAACAGAAGGGTTTTTCTTTCTATTAGTGACCTTCCTCCACTTTTTCTTCTCATCCCCAACATCTGAACTGATCTCCTCCGAAGGGGAACTCACATGCAACCTCTGGAAATTCAATTGAAGCGATTGGGGCTTGGCATTTCTAAAAGCACACTTATCAAAAATATGATCAAGTGCCCCACAATTACCACATCCTTTCGGAGATTCCTCGAACCACACATTGTATTGTTTGGCTACTCCCTCTTCATTAGGGATCACTATAGTTTTGGATTTAACAAGATTCACATCCACATTTATGCAAAATCTAGCATAATTCACTCTTTGTTTTTTTTTTTCCAGTGAAAGGGTCTATTTTAATGAGTTTCCCCAATTTGTTCATCTCAATGATAGTACCAATGACTTCAAAACTGATAAATTCCACTGGTAAGTTAGGCATACGAATCCACATATCAACAGTTGATATTGGTTCAGTGAAGGGATCAAAGTTGGAAGACCAAGGTTTAAGAAGCATCAATTTACCAAAAGCATGGTAAGGGCGCCCCATCCCAGGCCTTTTTCTGATCTATAGGAATAGCAAAATGCAATTCAAACCAAAGGTTTGGTTTTTCAATGATCTCAAAAGAACCCTTGATAAAACTCCAATCATTTTTCAATTTGGATCTAAGTTTAGAAAAGTCCACTGGTTCCCCAAGGACGTAACCTAATAAAGAAGTTTCCTTGAGTTTAAGAATGTTCTTCCTGACACCCGATAATTTTGAAAAGTAAAGCTCCATGTCAATTTCAGAGGTATTCAACAAGGGGAGACTGTGAGTCTCAACAATTTTTTCAGTGGCAGTGGTGTTCACTGTAGGAGGGGTAACCTCAGTAGTGTCCACAATGATGGGTTTAGAGTTTGTGCTTTCAATTTCAATAGAAGAGCTGGGATTACCATGCAAGGAACAAAGAGCATCCTTCATTGACTTCTTCCCTTTATCCATTAATGTGGATAGGAGAAGACTCGATTCCGGATGGTAAAGAAAAACCAGTTTAAACTCAAAGTACCAACACAAGAGAGAACAAACAGAGTTCAGGGGGTTCGGGGGATGGAATATCAAATTCAACCATTCACGATAGCAATAAATAGAAGCAAAAGCATGGCATAACCGAAAGACAGGGAGAGGGAGTAGAAAGGAAAGATCACACCTTGAAATTGGGAGAGAGGGAGTGCCAACACCATACGCATGGTATAAAGCACTATTCCTTAGACACCATCCTTCTGCAGAGTTAAGGTCCAATAAGGCACCATACAACCAGATCTCCAGCATCCAGTTGTAGCGCTTCTGCCAACTCCCATCAAGGTCTGCGCCGCAAGCACAATCCTTCATAGAATCCAGTTCACCAACCTAGATCCCAATAGTGAAATTGTTGTTCTGACTGGTACAACACTTCCCATCCAGGAAGAAACTTCTTAAGGCAGAGATCTTGATCTTAAGGAAGATTTGAGAGCTAACAGTGGTTGGGAGTAGGTGAGAAAGGATATCAAGCATCAGAAAGGCAAAAGCTTTAAACACTTCGAACTTCTCCATAAAACTTGCCGTCTTCTCAGGCACGACAGAGCACGCGAGGGGAAAGTTCTGGTGCAGGGAAGGAACACAACACTCATGGTCAGTATGGGTGAGAGATATGCGTTGACAGTTGAGATGGGAGAGATTTTGGTACAACGGCAGAGATTTCAGATCTAGAGTTTCGGTGGTTTGGTTTTGCAGGGTGGTGAGGGTTTCACTATTTGGGAGTGTTTTCTCTCTCTTCATTTTTACTTGTTCAACTACAACTCTGATTATTATAAGGTAAATTTAAATAGGCTATCAAGTTGTGAATCTAAAATATGAACATCATATATTTTGAAGGACCATTTATTTTTGGTCGGTTTGGATGACTTCTTTATACACAACATCAATTTTTTTCTAAAACCAAAGATCATCTATCTTTCCATACCTATAACCCAAAATAAACCAATATAAAAGTGGCCATAGGTAAAATAGAAGTCTAGGAACTACATCATCAAAATTGCTCGAGGCAATTTGGCTTTTGATTTAACAATTCCCGCAAACACTGCTCAACTTTGACCGGCTAGCCATTTCTACAACATGATAGTGGATATCCTGGTGTTCTTTAATGATGACATCACATTCAAATACCTTGATTTTCTTATTCACATCAGCTGAAGCAAAAAACTCACCATCACAGTCAAAACTTACAGAACATACCAAATTGGATGAGCTCAGAAGATCCCCTTGTTTCAAGTATGCCTTAACCCTTATCTTGGTATATGACAAATACTTGCATAGAACTTCCAAGAAAGGACTCCTTCAGAAATGAATGACTCATACTGCGTTAAGCCAAAACAACAAATCCTCTGTTATTGCTACTTATTGCAGGTGTCCAGCCTGTTGGGGATCGATCACTATTCGGTCCTGCTAACAAATCAGCGGAAGCTCAAAAACAATGAACCTGCAGAACCTAGGTCTCTTTCCGGCAACCAAACCAAATTCAACCAGATTGCAGAAACCAAACCACAATCAAGCAACACAATCACAATAGAAATAATGCACAAAATCAACACAAGATTTAAGTGGGAAAAACCCTCCTAAGGAGAGGTAAAAAACCCACTGTCGCCCGCCAGAGCACGAAATCCACTAATCATCAAAACAGAGTACAAGTGTTCATACAATACCAATCTCACACAGGAGATAACAAGATATGGAGAATCAACTCAAGCAAATCTCCAATCTAACAACAAACACTTGTAACTAGGGATTAGATCCAACCAAAGAGGAATACCTACCGACAAACACCCGTTGTCGGCTTCCTGGGACAAGAGACGAACGATCCGAGGTGTAGACAAGGAAAAGCCTTCACTTTCTCCACCAATTTCTCTTCTCTCTTCTCCAATCTCCCTCCTCACTTTTTGTGCTCCTTGAATCTCAAATGGGGGCTCTCACTAGGGCAAACTTGCTCCAAATTTTGCACACCTCACTCGTGCCTCTCTCTCCTCTTCATTAGCTTATATATGCCAAGTAAATAAGAAGAGTGGGCTGGAAACTAATGGGCTTTAGGCCCAACACAGCCAATGGTTTCCTACAAGGCTTGCTCGACTTGCATTTAGTCAAAAGATAGGATGAATCAAGTTTCTTGAAGTTCTGAACCAATCAAGCATGCTTGGAAAAAAGGTTTTCCTGATTCCCCGTTGCATGACTCTCACTAGTATTGGATTCATACTTAAGAATCTCTAGTCCTATTCTCCCTCTTTTCCTTATGCTCAGGCTAGTTGCTTCCTTGAGTTCAACCATCTGAAACAAAGGGAGATAAGAATACGAAAGACAAGCCTCATCCTCCTCTTTTGATGAATAACCTCCCTTTCACCTAAGAGATCTTTGCTCATTCATAACTTCTTCGACATCAGAAGACAAAAGCGAGACATTATCATGCAACTTACTAGCAACTTCTTGCTTACTCTGGCGCATCAAGCCATTCTAGCAATACATCTTGTTCTTCTATTTCTCTCTGAGCTCTATTGCGACTTCACATTCCTTTATATAATCTCTTACCTCAGTAAGGAAATCACTTCGCAGCAAATCAGTATCATATGAGAAGTTGATAATTGAGAATAAATATCATGGATACTCTTGATTCATTGATTTACCCCTTTAATATATTGAAAATGGAAAGATTCTTTAAATACATACAAATGAAGTAGCTTAAGATGCTAGTATCTTTACTAATGTAATTTGCATGCTTGAGGTAAGGCCAATTGAATGACCATGTCCTTGCTGAAGTGATGATATATGCACTACACAGTTGTAAAGAAACAAAAATACGGAAAAGTGATATACAAGGAGGTACAACGATTGTCTGATGCACACAAATTTCTGTATCAACTGAGCTGACAAGAGAGGAGAGTGGAATAAATCCTTAGGAGAGATCCAAGGATGAACTGCGAAGAATATATATGCAGCCATGATGAAGAAGATAAATGTTGGAGAGTGGAATATCGATTTTAATCAATATGGAGAAGTGGGCCAAGTGAGTGTAGAGAAATATGGAACTTATTTTCCTCTTTTTTTTGTAAACAAAAGTAAGTGGACAACATATAGAATCCGTCACGTGGTGCAATTTTTAATAAAGAGATGGCTTCTTTCTTATATTGTATTAGGGTAGATTTATTTTTCAGAATTTTCGCAAGATACCCTTAAATTTAAGTAAAATTCGCAAAATGCCCAAAGGTATGGAAAATTTCGTATGATACCCCTGTATTTTTGCAAATTTCCGTCTCTTAACCATACGTTAGTAGTCCGTTAACTTCTCGTTAAGTATTATCTAAAAGAAGAAAAAAACAAAGTAAAAGTAAGAATACGACAGAGGAGGAACAAGGAGGAGAGCTAGAGAGGCTCGAAGGAGGAGACAGCAGATGGAGGTCTGCTGGTAGACAATGCCGGGATCGACGATCCTACTGGAGGATGACAACGGTTGGGGGTTTGTGGAGGAGAAGTAACGCGACGGTCTGCTGGTGGGCGACGAGGTTCGCGGTCGCGGCTTTCGCTTGGAGGATACGAGGCGGCGGTAAATTGGTGGCGACAAGGTGGCGATTTGGTGGAAGGCGACATTCAGGTATGTATTTAAAATGTGTTTAAGTTGATTTTTGGGGGTTTTAAAATTTAGGGTTTAGTTGATTTTGGGGTTTCACAATTAGGAAATTTCCTCTTTTTCTGGTTGTTTTGAGTTCACATTCCAAACACATTGTGTAACTTGAGTTGGATTCCACAATTACCTTTCATACACATATTTTTTGGACAATTTTGGTGATTTCGATTAGAAGAGGTAAAAAACGAATTTAAAGGAGCATTTTCAAGTTGTTTGTTTATTTGCCAAAAGAGTTTTAATGGTGCAAACGAAATGATTTGCAAATGGGTGTCTTCAAACCAAGGATTTCCCACATTGTGTGATAGTTGACCATTTGTTGGTATTCATATGCACCATGTGATTTAGGCCATTAGTATTATGTCATGGTTGTACACTGTGTGAATTAGAGAAAACTTGAGGTTATCTCGTTAAGTGCTTGGATGGTGAAAAAAAGTATTGCCATATTTGCTAAATGCTTACTGCTTAGTATTAGAGTATTAGACTTCATAATCGAATGCCGGTGAAAGAAAAAAAACCATGCCATGTTGTTTGAGTTTTGGTTGTCTGATGGCAATTTCCTGATTTTTGGGACTTTTCTTGAGTGTTTAGAATAAAGTAGAAGGAAATGTCAAAGCTTAATTACTTAAGTATCATTAGATATAAAAGAAAGCCAAATTTGGAGTTGTTATCATTATTGAATGTAGCCTGTGACTTGCAAAATTGCATTTCCCTGTTCAAGTTCCAAAATTGAAGCAATGGACATCGTATTTGGGTTTTGTAATGAGTTCCAGTTGCCATAGATGTCATAGAATTTGATTCAGTTTGGAAGCAACATTCTTGAATTTGCAGTTGATTTTCATTGATCCAAGTGGTTGTGAATTGTGCATAATTGGACTTTTAGAAAGCAACTAAGCAAGTGTTTTAGGGAACTTGGTAGATGAGCTGCACTGATGCATCTTCTCGTGTGCACTAGATAGGATAAGAGTTTCCAGATGAATTTATTCTTACATATCATGTTTTGCATATTGTATGTACAACATGCTGGTTGTTGCTACTTGTGGGGCTGGCTAATTTTTTGGAGTGGTCAAGCCCTTGATTTTCTTGGTATATGTTGGACTTGTGCTGGTACTATGATGATTGTAGCATCTGTGAACTACCTGATTACTTTTTGGAGTGGACAAGTCCTTGATTTTCTTGGTATGTGTTAGACTTGTGTTGGTACTATGATGGTTATAGCATATGCGAACTACCTAAATCAGGTTCATTACTTGATTTGGTGTGTATGATCAACAATTTCATGCTTGATTTAGATCTCTAGTTCAACATAGTTAGTGGCCTTATAATCTTATCTAGTTATATGCATGTCTCTAAAAGATGGGTAACTTAGAATTGTTTTCACCATGTTTTGATGCCTTCCTTCCAAGTTTGAAATCTAGCCCACTTTCCAATTGTTTCACTTACTTTCATTACATTTTAACATTCGTAGTTTTCTTTGAGAGTTTATATTGTTTGGAGTTTGGACCCGGTTTGATATATTTTCTCTGAATATGAATACAGAGCTTTATAGCCTATTAGCTCAAATGGTAGAGCTATGTGTTCAATACACATACGATGTGGGTTCGAATCCCACATAGGCTACAAGTTTTTCATTATGATCAGTAATATGAAAAGGAAATGCATACAAGTAGCAAAAGAGTAAACAAAAAGTTTCGATATTCTTTTTATGGAAATAAAGTGTTAGTATTTTAGTTTAACACGATCCAATATACTAAATGTTTTTAACCTTAATAAAAGCCTATGTCTGATTCGATCCCACATCATTGTGCGTTAGCACATTGCTATACCATTGGAGATAATAGGCTAACATGTATAATATTTCAAGTTTCAATGTATGGTGGATTGTTCAACCATGGAAGGCACTCAATCTGTATATGGTTTTTAGTGGGCAGCTAGACATGATCATGAATTCACTCATGGCAACATCTCATCAGAATGCATATATAAATGCAATACAATAACACCCATTTTGCAGTAAGCTTTGTGTCATTTGTGACAACCATTTGATTGTGCCATTATGTCATTGTGTACTAGTAGCAGGGAGATTTATTTGAGGTTTTAATGCCATGAAAAAACTCACAAACCAAAATATGAAGACTACATGTGAGTCTTTGTATTAATGTATGAAACTTATTATAGCTCAATTAGGTTATACACCATTATAGAAAACATAATAAAAAAGGATAGTGTTTCATATCAAATACAACACATAACATACTTAACAACAAAGAGCTAGTTAATTACAACTGCCGTTAAAGCAATAACCTACCAAGACACAAAAGGTTAACCGGCTAAATCAATAAAGGATTGCATTTCATATCATTACAAGCATAACAAGCTTAACAACAAAGAACTGGTTACCTTCAAAGCAATGACAATAAAATCAAGGCACGAAAGATTAACCGGCTAAATCAATTCAAGTTCTTAACATGATTTCAATTTCAATCAAAATCCACCAACCTTAAATTTCAATTTCAATTAAAATCCATAAATTAACTCTATTCAATTTCAATAGAATAATATCCCTCAATCAAACTCGAAAACCCTCAAATTCAATTTTGAATCGTAGAATTCAAAACCTAAAATTCAGATTTGAAATTGTACAGATACGTACCTGACTTGGTCATCGGTCGTCGCCTCCACCAGCACCACCCTCTTCGCCACCCGCACTGTCGACGTCGCCAATATGGGCGTGTCTCCTTGGTCGGCTCTCCTCCTCCAACAACCACCACCTTTGTGGGGTCTCCTTATCCAAACAACAGTGGGTCGGGTCTCCTCCTCCAAACGATCTTTCTCGGGTTTAAACTCCAACTGGTCGGGTCTCCTCCTCCATAGGTAAGCTTTTGTTTCTGCCTTCATTTTTTAGTTGAAGTTGACGACTCGTTAACAGAGAGATGGACGACGGGGTATTTCGCGAAATGAGATGAAAATTTGAGGGTACCACAAGAATTTTCCTAGACCTTCAGATATTTCACAAAATTTACTTAAACTAAAGGGTACTATACAAAATTTCCGTTAATTTTTTTATGGTTATGAAAGAAAAAAAGTAAACTTAAATAATTGTAACATTCCTATGATATTTTTGTAAATATATGGTATGTTGAAGTCCAATGCATTTATAAAGATTAAATTGTTGTCCATAATTTCAGAATATATATATATATATATATACCATTCCTTTCTTTTATATTAAATATTTTAATTATACAATTAATGGAAAAATACCTTGGAATTCTAATTGTTAAGGGACAAGTAAAGAAGGAAATATTTGATTACTCCATATTAAGTCTCAATATATAATTGTTTAAATGAAAAGTGAACTCTCTTTCCAGGTTGATCGCACCATTCTCATTCGGTCCAATCTCATTTCCAAAGTCAATTACTTATTGCAAAACTTCCTTTTACCAAAAATAGTGGGCAACGACATTGACAAAATTAACAAAGAATTCTTATAGAACAAAACTTCGCATAACTACCACCCCCTAATCGGTTGGGATTACATTTGCCATCCCAAATCTCAAGATGGACTCAGCCTGCATAAAAAAGAAAAGCATGAACAAATCCTTACAGATGAAATTCTTTAGGAAATTTATAGTCGAACTATATAGCACATGGGTATGAATTATAATAGAAAAGTACTTAGGATCATCTGACATTTTCTCGTATAAAAAGAAAAATAAGTAATATTGGCAATTTGCCAGACTTCTTCATATTGTGATACATTCATAAAGGAAATATTTCGGGAATTTGGAAACGAACAAACTATTAACTTCTAGACGGATCATTGGAATCCAGATTGTGATCTTCTTCAATATTTTGATAGTATAGACATTACTCTAAAAGTTTTGCATTTTATTAGACATGAGCAAAATTGTTATTCATCTTCTACAAAGTCTACTCCCCCTACTATCATGACTAAGATTTTAAATATTTATATCCCTTCCACACATGTAGAAAATCGAATTGTTTGACGGTTGCTATTGACGGGAATTTATGGGTCAAATCCGCTAGAACTCTTACCCAACGGACTACCACAAACACTACATATGGTTCTTCATCTTGGATATAGGAGCTTCAGATTCCGTCAAAATTTAGACTTTTCTCTAGAAAGTGATTACTGATGGCCTACCTATAACGGAACGTCTGAATTGTCATTCTTCCAGAGTACCACCCCAATGTTGTTTATGCAATTTCGCCACTAAGGATCTAGAACATTTTTTCTTCACATGTCCTTTTCACTAAACAAATGATACATACTTTAGAAAACATATCATGAATACGCTTCACTTTCCAACAAACGTTAAGACTTTTGTACATACCTTGATTACTCTAGGACTTCTAACACATCACTGGAACTTATGTACTTCCTCCGGTGGCTAATTTTGAAGCATCATAATTCTATTATTTTTCATAAAAATGATCACCGACAAAATATTATTCCTTCTCACTAGGCCCTTCTCCAGTATCAAGATTGGTTAGCTTCAAATTCAATCAAATCTACTCAAGATAAAAGACATACTAAAAGAGATCGTCCTATCAACAAAATTTAGAAGAAAGCACCTACGAATTGGGTCAAATTAAATTCCGACGGATCGATACGACATAACCTTACTTCTTATACAAGTTTTATTCGTTGAAACCACATTGGGAAAATCTTATATGGAGATAGAAAACAGATATTGGAAATGTATGTTATGCAAATAAAAGTCATTGCCGCTTTAGAGATAATTTAACTATTATTGACTTAATTAAACGTATCTGGAAAAAACCTTGGGAAATTCGAACGATAATATTAGACATCTCATCTCTACTAAACAATTTTGATTTGGTCCTAGTGTTTAATTGCTATAGGGAGGCAAATCAAGCATCTTGTTTCCTTGTATCCCACGACACCAGTCCTACATGAGCCAGGAACATTATCCGAATGATTACAAGCATCAACAGTTCTTGTAATTGTAATTTTTTTATAAAGGCAATGGAAATTATTATATTATTCCAAGTGGGAATAGAGTAATCAAATTTTGACCCTAAGTATGTTATCTCTTTAAGTCATGGTTTATTTGAACATATTTTAAAATTATTTTAAATAAACTTATCAATTTAACATAAATTATTGAAATTGAGATTAACAATATGTTAATATGATTTAAATATTGTTAAACTTAGGCAATGGCTAAATACACGCGAAATAATGTCTATATACACGCTATTATGTGCCCTTAACATAGCAGCACAGTTTTGTGCGCTTATGTTAAGCGCATAGGGGTGTAGTGGGTATTTTAAAAAGACAGCTCAGGGACATACACGCTTAAGTTAAGCACACATGCATACACTTAAGTTCAACCCACATGTGTATTGGGCCGGCCCAATTTATTGGTGGCGCTTAAGTTAAGCGTGTAAATCTAATTGGGCCGGCCCATTAATGGTCGGCGTTGTCTTTCCAACGGCTAACATTCTAACGGATCCGTTTGAATATTACCGTTGGTGCGCTTAAGTTAAGCGTACCAAACGGTAACATTCTAATGGATCTATTTCTTCCTATTAGTACCCGAAGCTCTTGCAAGAAACCGAAATTGTTCTTCTCCCAAATTTAAAGATGTATCACAGTGGTGAGGATAATAGTGACGAGGAAAATGATTGGGTTCAAAGTGAAGAAGAAGAGGAGGAGGATGACAAATGGATGGAGACATGGAGTCGAATTTTTTCGTAGATGTCGAAGATGACGAAGCGATTGGCAATTAGGACCCTAGCGGCGTATTTATGGTTAGTGTTGAAATAGTTTTGCTGTTTCCTTTATCGGTATTTTAATACGTAATTAGTATCGTAAATATCGCACTTATTTAGGTAGCCAATCTTTATCATGAATTTGTAGTTATATAATTGGAAATCATATGTAGTTTAACATAGTGGTGTAGTTATGATGACTTTTAGTTAACATAAATCGCTACATTTATAGGGGAAAGACTATACGGAGCATTTTATTACCGACCTAGTGTGGGATAGTAAGGAAGAATTGTACGAATAGGCGGAAGAAATAGTAAAGGAGCTTGTGATAGCTTTGGTGAAGCGTAACTCATGTCCGTACCAAATTAGTATAGTGTGCGATAGATTTGGGCCTTGGAGATTGGGGAGGCCGAAGGTGAACAAAGAGAATCCAGAGTTGTTGGTTGTTAAAATCCAAAAGTCGGGATCCAAAAAGTGTGGGTGTAAGTTTGAGATAATGGGTGTTCGCATGAGGCATGGACGGTTGGTGAAAAGTGGGTCTTGGGTGTGATTGAAGGTCGGCACAACCATAAGCTATGAACTAGCTTTAAAGTCCATGCATTCATGGTTCGAATGACCGAGGTGGAGCAGCTGTACGCTAGGAGGTAGGGAGACGGTCGCAAGACGTCGAATCAAATTGTTTCAGAATTGAGGCAAAACTTCCCGGGAAATGTGACTTCCTGGAAGCAAGTGGCCAACTTCTTACAGAAGGTATAGTACGAGGATCGGGGAGAGTTAACGGTTACGCAGTGGTCCCTATGGTTTATGGTTGAGCAGAAATACGTAGTTCATCCTTTGAGGGATGCGAATACTGATGAGGTTGCAATCTTATTTTTTGCTAATCCGGAGTCGCTGTGGTTATTGAAGAAGTTCCCGTACATGATAATCATTGACGCGACATACAAGACAAACTAGTAAGTCCTAAATTTTAATAATATGTAGTTTATGACAAAAACTTTTAAGGTATTTCATTTAAAAATGTGTTCGGTATTATAAAATGTTTTCCATAGATATGGAATGCCACTTATAGAGATTGTTGGTTTCAGAAACACTCATAAGACATTCAACATTGCTTATGCATTCACCCGGGCGAAAAGGATTTACCATTACACGTGGATAATGAGAAAAGTCTGGGCATTGTGTTTAGATTTGGGAGTGATGTCGACTGCAATAATGACAGATTGTGAGAAGGCCCTCATAACTGCTATCCACAATGTTTTTGGCACCGAAGTTCAACACCTCTTGTGCTGGGTGCATATAAAGCACAACATCGAGGCACGTGCCTCGTCCATCTTGAAGAAGAAGGAAAGCGTGGATGCCTTTGCAAACCAATTTTGGGCACTTTTTTGCTCAACCAGTGAAGAAAGCTATGAAGAGGGGCTTGTCGTATTACGGACATCATGGAAGAGCGGCCTTGTCGGATACGTGGAGGACACATGGCTTACTCCGCACAAGACGAGCATAGTAAGGGCGTGGGTGGATCATCATCTTCACTTCTTCACGAGGACTTCAAACAGGTATGACGTTCACAATATGTTGTTTTTTTACTCATAGTTGTTAATGTCGTACTAACGTCATGTGATTTGACAGGGTTGAGGGGATGCACAAGGTTTTGAAAGATATTATTAGCTCTAGTAGAGGGGGCTTCAACAGAGTGATCGTGAGGATCCACCATGCGATCATCCTTCAAATAGATCAGATTAGGGGGAGCATGAACCTTTCACTTTCCAAACGATCAATGGATTTCGATGATGTATCGATGCCGCCAGTTATACGAGCTACTTTTTCTACGCTCTTCTACCAAGTGTCGGATAGGTGCTTTGATATGTTGTTGGGCTATTACGATATCTTAAAGAAGGGGGAGTTCTCAAAAGAATGCACCGACCATTGGGTGAGAGATTGCCTTGGGTTGCCTTGCGTGCACACCATTGCAAGAGCCATCGTTTCAAGAACATCTCTCATTCCATTAAACGTTCACGAGTTTTGGGGGGACTTGGAATGGGAAGATACTCCAACAACAACTCCTAGCCCTTCTGTCTACGTTCGAATGGACATTACAGAGATGAGACTTCGTGAAATGTTTGCCAGGTTGGATGTTGGAACATTGAAGAAAGGCACGACATTCCTACTAGGTGAGTTGTACCATGACTTGGAGCATCCGGAAGAGAGTACTTTGTTGGAGCCGACGGGGATCAAGGCAAAAGGAAGACCAAGTGGTGCTAGGATCAAGGAGAAGGTGGATGAGAAGGCGGAGAAGAGGGATAAGTGCTTGTTTGAGCATAGACGGTATAAGCTCCACGAGAATGGGAAGAAGGTGAGGCCGAAGACAAAGGCGAAGGGGAAGGCAAGTACGAGCTCTGGTAGAGGCCCAGGTTGTCCTAAAAAGAAAGCAAGTGCATCTAGTGCAGTGGTGATTGACTAACATGTACTAAGTTCATATTACTTTCTCGTATTGCATATACTAACATGTATTGCATAAGTATACTTCATATTACTTTATTGTAATGTATAAAAAGTTTCCTTACCCTATAGGGTATGGCGCAGTTTAGTTAAGTGTATCCTAACCCTATAGGGTATGGCACACTTAAGTTAAGCGTATGCTAACCCTATAGGGTTTAGCGAAACCCAGAAATAGTGGATATACCCTGGATGCTTAAGTTAAGCGTACAGACATATGCTTAACTTAAGCGTGTATATGTACGCTTAACTTAAGCGTACCAGGATTACACTACATGAAACTACAGTGTTATCCTGCAGTGTAATCCTGGTCAAACAGACAGTTTGGCCAGAAACACTGCAACAAACTATAGTTTTATAGTTGTTCGTACTTCTTCGTTTCGAACGTATTCGTTTTTCGATCAAAGTATACATTAGTGGACTATTAACTTTCCATTTTGTACTTATTTGTTTTTCGATGTTAATCATTTTGTACTTTGTCATTTTTCTTACTTATTCGTCTTTCGATCAAATTATACATCCTTTTATCGCTCGGTAAAGTTTTGTAAGTTATGTTGCTATTTCTTACTTTGAGGTAAAGTATCAAACGACATAATAAAAATGAACAAACATACTAAACCAAAAACACAAAATACATAACATTTACAGAAACACTTAATACAAACGAAGCGTGTCTAATCCAAACATAAAAACTAATGTGGCTGCGAGCCACTCCCTTCACCAGGTTCCGTGACAGAATCATGAAACATCTGGGACTGGAGAGGTGGAGGTGGGGCCATGGGTGGAGGACGCCCAATCAGCATCTCAAGCCATAATCTCGCAAGTCCCTCGAATGTCTGTGTCGAAGCCTCGGGAGTGCGTAAGTAAGTGCGGATATCAGCATCAACCACCTGAATGCGTTGTATACAAAATAAGTAAAATTTGTCAAACTACTGCAATATACAAAATAAGAGAGAAAACGTTCAAACAATTCAACAAAAATAAGCATACCGCGACTGCGTCAACAGCTAGAGAGACATGGATAGGGCCAATCAGACAATCACGTCTGACAGAACCATGATCGACCAATGGACGAGACCACTCGTCATACCAATCTAAATAGTCATCAAACATGTCCCAAAAGTGAGTCGCATCCAGTCCAAGCAGATCAATCAACGGTCTCAGATCTGCATCCCATGCTACTAGAAGCTCTACATCAAATCTGACCTCGTATCCCTTCAGCTCCGTATTTTTGGCGGCCTTGTACGGCTGAATGGGCAAATCTGGGACTGACTGCACTAGCCCAAACTTCATGCGGACTCAGTTCGGGTGGTACGGCTCCTCAACATCTATAATGCGCAGTACACTGCGAAACCTAGAAGGAGCTACCTCAGGAGCCTGGAAGTCCAACCCCACCCAAGGGGTCCAGGTAACCTGTAAAGTCAAACTTCCATATTCAATACGTATTTTTGTAATTAAAGACTAAGATATCAAAATAAACATAAACTTTTCTACCTTTTCATATCTCATGGCGTCCAGTATGCAGTGTATAGCGATCAAATGGCCGGAATCTCTACTGTTAGGCACCAAGAACAATTTCTCCAAAAGCCTGGGGGTTGGTAACATATTTTTCATGAAAATGTGGAAAATATGCCCAAACCCAGCACTGTAAATGAAGAAATAACGCTATTAATGACCGAAGTATTAAAACGTAACTTAATACTTCACTAATCCATCCAATATCTTACCCTAATCATAATCCCACAAGAAGCAATCCTCTGTGCTCCACGCCTAGACGCCTCTCCCAAGTTGCGGTACACATAGGCTAGAATGCCAGCTCCCCATGCAGTGTCTCCAATAGCGTCGTGGTCAAACAAAAGTGCCACCCACTTGTGCTTCACGGTTGTAGTCAACTTGTCCACCAGGATAGTCGAGCCGATAAGCAACAAGAGGTAGTACGTAGCAATAACGCCCTCGTCACGATCGTCACTCTTCATCATCTGTACCAGTCTACTCTCTAAATAGCCAAAAAGAATACCATCACCTTTGTACCACTTCTTCATCTGATCCTAGTCAACTCCCAGATAAGTACAGGTGCGCTGTCTCACTACCGCATCACTAAGGTCTGAACTACAACTCCTCCCATGTATGCGAACCCGCAAAATCTGGAGAATATCGGCAAGGGTGATGGTCATCTCTCCGAAGGGCAAATGAAATGTGTTCGTCTCAGGATGCCATCTCTCCACAAATGCAGAAATCAATGCAGAATCCATGCTGGAGGCAATGCCAAGTGTGCATAGATCTGTAAGACCGCTCCGCTCAGCAAGCCTAAACCACGTATGTGGCTCAGGGCTAATATAATCCTCGTGGGCAGAATAATGGGCAGAGCGGAAATGGATCCTCAGAGTATTACGACTCTGAATGTACAGAATTTAAGATTACTACACATTTTCTAATAAATACTATTTTAAATATTCAACACATAAACAACAAAGTTAAACATACCAAATCCTGTTCCGCCTGACGACGGGCTATCCCGCTAAGAGGTGGTTGTTGTTGGTCAACAATCTCATGAGCAACAGGAGCAACAGGCTTTGGAGGAGCATCCTCAATAGCGCTTTGGAGGAGCATCCTCAATAGCTGCAGCTTCTCCTCTACGTCTCTGTCTCATATACTGTACGGGAGGTGGCATCTGGGCAACAACCTCAGGAGCGGGGTCGGGTACGGGGAGGTCATAAATAGCCCGAGCAATGTGTGTCTCATAGCTAAGGAGAAGAAAAGGACACCTTGGGCCTCCATGCATCCAAGGATGGTAAGTATCTACGGGTCATGCATCCTGATGCGGCTCCATATCATTTGCCTCATCATCCTGATGCTCTAGAGTAGAAGGACAGCCTAGATGTGGAGAAGCAGGACCGACTAAAGGTGTAGAAGAAGGACCAGAAGGAGGTGGAGAGGGGACCTGATACAGCCCAAGCACGGATCCGGACTGGTCCAAGGTAGTTTCGTCATCCAAGCCACCGATGAAGGCTCCTTGTGAAAAGTAAACCAGGAGGTGGCTAGAAAAACCACTTGAACGAGAGATCTAGGGGATGATTTGAGATGGTTTTGGAATGGTGATGAAGATGAGTAGACTACTGAATTCATTGGATAGACTCACCAACAAACTCAATAGATTTCGTGGATAAGATCTAAGATATGCACACCTAGGTCTCAACCACAAAGATTTGGATAAACACACCAAATTTTGGACGTCAAAGCTTGAGAGTTTTTTGAGAGTTTCTTCTCTGGAAAAACTTGATCAAAATGTATGCTAAAACGTGAATGAAAACTAAGGCAAAAATCCTTAAATAGTCTAGGTCAACTACTAAAACTGGCCCGCGGCAAAGACATGGCAAAACGACGCGGATTGAGCTGAATTTTGGATATGTGGGCCTTAACATCATCAGGAATAAGCCTACCACAAATGAGCCCAAACTCAGGAGGAATCTCGGAGATCGCCTGGTGGCAATGTCGACATTGCCGACGCCGACGTTGACGTTGTGGTTGTCAGGATGTAGCTATCGCCGGTCCACCGGGCACTCCGCCACTTTGCTCGGCAAACCTGGGTTCCTTGGCACTCCTTGGATCCATGAAGGCTATAAGAGGAGTTGGAGGCCGGTTGGGGAAGACGGGCTAGGTGAGTGCCGCATCTCTTCTTCTTGTGCCGGCGCCTTCACTTGGCAAAGCAAGGTCATCGAGGCGTCGAGCGTTTGGCCAGGCACTCCTTGCGCTAATATCCCTCTTTGGAGACCGTGGAGCAACCTTCGTGCTCGCATCATCCTCCCCCCCTTGAGGAAGATTCGACCTCGAATCTGCTTGGTCTTCTTCAGAGTCACTGTCCACAACAAAAGGAGACAAGTCAGCCACATTAAACACATCATGGACACCATACTCACCGGGTAGCTCAATTTGGTAGGCATTGTTGTTGATGCGCTTGAGCACTTGGAAGGGTCCATCTCCACGTGACTTGATCTTGGAATCCCGCTGCTTTGGGAACCTCTCCTTCCTAAGGTGGATCCACACTAGGTCACCTAGTTCAAAAATCATCTCTCGCCGGCCCCTATTCGCCTTCTTCATGTATTGCACCGTGCACTCTTCTAGCCTTTGGCGAGTGGGGGCGTGCAGCCTTTTCACAAAGTCAGCATGGTCCTTACCTTTCTTGTCTTCAGTGTCTTTGAGAGTGTAGGGGACCATGTCCAAATGTGTGATAGGATTCTGCCCATAGACCACCTCGAAAGGAGACTTCTTAGTGGCCGAATGGATTGTGCGGTTGTAGGCAAACTCTATAAAGGCTAAGCATTCTTCCCACCTGCGTAGGTTAGTACTCAACAAGACACGCAATAGAGTTCCTAAGGTCCTATTGACAACTTCGGTTTGGCCGTCCGTTTGAGGATGGCTTGAAGTGGAGAAAAGCAATTTGGTACCCAACTTAGACCACAAAGTCTTCCAAAAATAACTAAGGAACTTAGCATCTCGGTCGGAAACTATGGTTTTTGGTACCCCATGAAGCCTAACAATTTCTCCAAAGAACAAATCAGCCACATGTGATGCGTCATCGGTCTTATGACATGCAATGAAACGAGCCATTTTCGAAAACCGGTCAACTACCACAAAAATTGAGTCTCTTCCTCTTTTGGACCTAGGCAATCCCAACACAAAGTCCATAGATATGTCTTCCCAGGGAGCACTAGGGATGGGCTAGAGTGTGTACAATCCATGGGGGTTCAACTTAGATTTGGCTTTGGCACATGTCACACAAGAAGCACAAAGTCTTTCTACATCTTTTACCATGCGTGGCCAATAGAAATGCTCCTTTAAGGTGCCTAAAGTCTTTGCTATACCAAAATGCCCCATTAGAGCCCCTCCATGTACCTCGTGGATGAACAACTTGCGTAGAGACCCACTAGGCATACAAAGTTTGTCACCCCTAAACAAATATCCATCATGCAAATAAAATTGTTCATGGCTTCCCTTTCTCATACATGCATGGAATATCTCAGCAAAATCATCATCACTATCATACAAAGATCTCATGCATGCAAACCCTAGCACTTTGGAATCAAGAGAGGTAAGTAGAGTGTACCTTCTAGACAAAGCATCCGCCACTATGTTTTCCTTCCCTTTCTTATGCTTGATGACATAGGGAAATGCTTCAATGAATTCCACCCACTTGGCATGCCGATGGTTGAGCTTGTGTTGCCCCTTGAGATACCTCAAAGCCTCATGGTCCGAATGTATGACAAACTCCTTGGGCATTAGGTAGTGTTGCCAAGTTGTAAGAACTCTCACCAAGGCAAACAACTCTTTGTCATATGTGGGATAGTTCAACTCAGCCCCACTAAGCTTTTCACTAAAATAGGCAATAGGCTTGCCTCCTTGCATCAACACTCCCCCAAGCCCAATACCCGAGGCGTCACACTCAATCTCAAATGTTTTAGAGAAATCAGGGAGCGTAAGTAGAGGGGCATGGGTGAGTTTGTCCTTTAGGTTTTGAAAGGCCTTTTCTTGTGACTCTCCCCAATGAAATACCAGATTTTTCTTTGTGAGTTCGGTGAGGGGTGTGGCTATGGTGCTAAAGTCTCTCACAAACCTCCTATAAAATCCAGCCATGCCCAAGAAACTCCTCACTTGAGTCATGGTAGAAGGGGTAGGCAATTCTCTAATGGCTTTAACCTTCTCTTCATCAACCTTCAAACCTGTTTTGCTAACAACAAATCCAAGAAAAATGACATGATCCGAGCCAAAATTACACTTCTTGAAATTTGCATATAACTTCTCTTTCCTAAGGACCTCAAGTACTTGTCTAATATGATGAGCATGTTCATGTAGATTTGGACTATAGATTAATATGTCATCAAAATAAACAACCATAAATTTTCCTAAGAATGGCCTAAGAACATGATTCATTAACCTCATAAAAGTACTTGATGCATTAGTTAGGCCAAAGGGCATTACCATCCACTCATAGATTCCATACTTGGTTTTGAATGCAGTTTTCCACTCATCTCCCTCCTTTGATCTGATTTGGTGATAGACACTCTTAAGATCAATTTTGGAGAAGACTTGGGATCCATGCAACTCATCTAGCATGTCGTCTAAGCGTGGAATGGGGTGCATATACTTGATGGTAATGTTGTTGATAGCCCTACAATCAACATACCCCTTGTCTAGCAACTCTTGGACTTATTTTTGCAACTCCTTGGTCTCTTCCGGGTTAGTCCTATAAGATGCACGATTGGGTAAGGTAGCTCCAGGCACAAAATCAATCTGGTGCTCTATTCCTCTAAGTGGTGGAAGACCACTAGGAATGTATTCTTGGAACAAATCTTCAAACTCCTGCAAAATGGGAACAATAGAAGTAGGTAGATCATCCAATTCATTTGAAGAGAACAAATTGGAACAAGGAACCAAAAGGAAACAAACTTGACTCCCCTGAATAGCATGGTGGACCTCCTTAGCCCTAGCTAGAAGCATGTGAGAGCTTGCTCCAGAATTGGTTCCTATGGCAAGCTTCTTGCTAGCATCCTTCCCTTGGCCTCTTTGTTGGAGCCTTTGCTCACTAGCCACATAGTCAGCCATGATTTCATGTGGTGCCATAAGAAGGAGGGTGATCTTCTTTTTGGCCATGTGAAATGAATATTCATTGGTGACTCCTTGATGAATCACCCCTCGGTCATATTGTCACGGCCTCCCAAGCAACAAGTGGCAAGCGGTCATTGGGAGGACATCACACAACACTTCATCTTGGTAAGCCCCAATGGCAAACCGAATGGTGGCTTGCTCTTGCACCTTGAGTGGAGTTGATGAGTTGAGCCAATTAAGGGTGTACGGTTGGTGATGAGGTGTTGTCTTAAGGTTGAAACGCCTCACCACTTCCTTGTCTATGATGTTGCAGCATGAGCCTCCATCTATGATAACACTACATACCTTCCCTTGAATGTGGCACCGGGTGTGGAAGATGGTTTCTCTTTGTGATGGGGGCGGTGGAGCATCATTGGCCACCAAGGTTCTCTTGACCACAAAGCATTCTCCCTCAGCCGTCGTGACTTGAACTTCTTCTTCATCAAACCGAGGTGGCAACACTTCTTCCTCTTCTTGTTCTTCCTCCGAGATGTAGTCACCATGTTCATTGAGGAGGACTTGCTTCCTTGTGGGGCAATCTCTAGCATAGTGGCCACGGCCAAGGCACTTGTAGCACTTCACATCCCTTGTACGAGAGGCATGTTCCTTCTTGGTAGTGGGCTCAGTTTTGGGTGCCTCACGCCTATATGGTGCCTTGGACGGGTCACTCTTCACCTCAGGCCGCTTGGATTGGTAGGAAGCTTGGTGTGATGTTGATGATGAACTCCAATGCCTTGAGCTAGTCACACTCTTCTTCCTTTGTAAGCTTTGGTGCACTTTAGTAGCATAGTGCAACATTTTCTCCATGGGGGCCTCATCGCTAAAATGTAAGTCTACAAGATGGCTCAATTCAGAATTTAAACCACCAATAAACTTAGATACAATATAGATCTCCGAGAGATGCATCTTGGATCAAAAAGCAAGCCTCTTAAGCTCTTTGTAAAACTCTTCCGGGGTACCACTCCCTTGTCTTACTCTCTCAAGTTGGATTTGCACTTTGTTGGTGTAGTCTTGAGGCACAAATCGGTAGTTCATGGCATCTCTAAGCTCCTCCCAAGTGGTGATGGGTGGATAGTTGTGGTAGAGACGCTCCTCTTTTTCTTCTTCCCACCAAGCCAAAGCATAGCTCTTGAAGTGGATTATGGCAAAAGCAATGCGTTGGGCGTCAAACATGGACTCAATGGTGGATAGTCAATCTAGATAGGTGATGTGGCTAAAACCTACCCGCAAGTGTACGAGATCAGTTGTAGTAGTCAAGTGTCGATCCCACAGAGACCAATGTAATATTAATTGAAACGCTACCAGTGAACTAGGCCGAAAATATATGAGATTGGAAAAACTATAACTAAGCTAACAAATAATAACAAATAAAATAGGATAAAATCAATGGGATAAATGTGTCTAAGGTTAAGGATCACCGCAACGATGCAACAATAAAGAGAATCACACTTCACCTGAATCTAGTCCAAATTATTTGAAGGTAAGCTATCTAAGGTAATCTACTAACTCCTTTCAGACGATAGTAAACGTGCCTGGACTAAACTAACAATCGATGTCGCGCAGAGCTAATCTCATCCAAACCCTTTAACGCACTTAGAGTCTAGGAATAAACTGAAATAACATTCGTTGTCGCGCTCCGCTAATCCAACTCAAACCTAGAACATCTATGATAGCCTATTAATCCTCAAGAGTAATTAAGTTGATGTCGCACAAATAACACTCAGGTTCAATTCCTAGTAGTCTAATAAAGTAATCTCCTTTCAGACTCATACCCTATCTGAGTTATCTATTGAGGTTATCTCCTTTCAGACTCAAACCTAATAGAAACTTAATTGACATTCATCAATTGCATTAAGAACTCTAGGATTGAATCAAACAAGGTTTCAGATTTCAATTCAGGCAAAAAAGTAATTCTAATTACATACGCATCGTCGAGATCACCATAACCCTAGAACTAGGAATTTAGCCAAGCACGATCGAAGATAAACAATATATTAAACTAGCCATCAATATGCATGAATTATTCAACAAAAATAAGAGATAAAATAACTTAATCTCAATGTCAAAATAATCCAAACGAAAGCTAGAACAATAATACCAATCTTTAATCCATGCAAAAGGCCAAAATTCCTTCATGAAGTTCCACCCCTCTGTCTGCGGCAGAAGCTAAAACCAAAAACTCCAAAAACAAAAAACCCCCCTTAAACCTAAATTAAAGCTACATTATAAAGTCCAAACTCCTCCCAGCTAATCTCTCTCTCCGAAGTGGCGGGTGAGGCCCAATTGAAATACTTGGCCCGAATAGCAGTACAAGGAAACGTCTCCCAGCTGCACCTGTAGCCGCATGCTTTGCAATGCTGGGCCGTGGCCCACTATTAAATTTTGCTTGTGCATTGGACCAACTTATTTAATCTCGTATCACCCTTAAATTGCACCTAAAATATCTGAAATCACAAAAGTACGAGTGTAGACTCCGAATACAAAATAATGCAAAATTAACAATAAAAGATATAAAATATGCATGCAGATGAACTATTCTAATATGCAACTAGACTCCTAAAATATGTATAAAATAGGTGTCATCAAATTCCCCCAAGCTTAAACCTTGCTTGTCCTCAAGCAAGAACGTAGTTCAAAATTCCACAAGAAATACAAAAGTTGTCTCTACCTAATCAATATCCAAGCAAGTCCATGAAAACTTAAATATTTAACAATGTAATCATCAAAGACATGTAAATAATCATTAAAGAGACTAAGTAGAACATCCACTCTAGACTTCGCTTAGGATAAAAATAAGAATCACTCTCACTCATGTGTTTAGGGTAAGGTGTTTTCGCTCAAATCTCAACTTTGAAAACTCATCTACCATAAGCTTGCATCAGGTCTTAAATCTCCACCACTAAGGACCTTGTACATGACATAAATCAAGAGGACTTTTATTAGGTTGTAATGGGGCCAGGTGGAAAGAAAGGTAGGGATATAATTTGGCCATGTGATGCTAAATCCGGGAAAGAGGAACTACCCAAGACAACACCAAACTTGAGAATTTCTCGTACCATTCTTTTCAACAAAATGCCCTTATTCTTGGCTTCTTTTTTTTTTTTGTAATTTTTTTTTTTTTTTGTATTTTTTTTTTTGTATTTTTTTTTTTTTGTATTTTTTGTTTTCAAAGCCAAAATATTTTCAGCAATACCACACCATACAAATAACTCCCCCAAGCTTGGCTTACAACCATAAAAACAAACGAATAAATCATCCTAATTTCCGGATGGGTAAAAGGCTAATCATTAAGCTCAGGATGTTTTTTGTGGAGCTTCCAAAATAATAGGCTAATTAGGCTCAACGGGCTTCAAGCAAAGGAATAACATATAAGGGTGGTAAAGGGAAATAAAGGCTAATAAAAATAATGCCTCGATCATTTTTATGTCATGCACAAGAGTCATAAACGTGGCCTCAGAATAAGTTCTAAATGCAAGTTCTAGAGATAAAGCAATCAAAGTGAGAGTCACACACATGAAAAGAAATAAGAGGACTCAGTTATGTGCAGTCCTAAGACTCAAAAACTCACGGGTTATTTATCTAGAATTTCAGTCCTAACTAGTCTCAAGCAATGACTAAATATACACTTTAACTTAAACATTAGAAAATATAAAAATTCTCATCAACGTGCTTAAAATTAATTACAATATCAACAACCAAAATATTTCAAGAGGAATTTCTGCAAGACAAACAAAGCAAAGCAAAGCTTGGGAATCATATCAAACACCTAAAATGCAATGCATGATGCATGAAATGTTATGAAAAATGAAAAAAAAATCACTAAATTGCAAACAAAGCCTACACATGGAATTATCCCTCCCCCAAGCTTAAACTCTACATTGTCCCCAATGTAGACATAAAAGAAAGAGGATAAGGAAACTCACCAAAGATTTTCAGGTAATCAGACATCTTCGAACTATGCTTCGGGGTTGTCAAAAATTGGTACAAGTGCAGAAGAATTTTCATCAGCATCCTATCTTCCATCTTACATCTTCCAGTAGCATTGTACACACATCATAGACAAAACAAACCCCACACACAAGACTACACATTCCACTAGTTAGTAGCGATAAGTAAAGATAAAAGGTGCTCAAATAATATTCTCATAAGATCCTGAGCACAATATCATCAAGTGCAATGCTTAACTTAGACTAACTATTAATCAAACGTTTATTCATCACCTGGTAGTGAAACCAGTAAATTGGCACAACCCCAAATCAAGAGGAATTGAAATTTCAGGCATGACAATTCAATCACAACAAAACCCACATATATCTAGCTTAAGCGTAAACCAGTTCAAATGCAGACAACATCAGGTTGGTCAAGAAAGGCGTGAAACCACATATGAAGCACCATTGAACATCCGAACATAACGACGCCTCCACATAAAAAATTTCAACAGTAAGAGCAAATACCAATGTGATGTGCGGTTCAAGGTGGGTGCTGGGCGGCACGGATCTGGCTCGGGGCTCTTTTCAGCAGATGGTGGGAGTGATGGTCGCCGGCGCAGGTGGAGCAGTGAATCGCCGGTGGGAATGGTTGCGGCTCGGCTTGGATCGAGATGGATGCAGAACCGGAGCGGTTCAGCGCCGAGGAGGTTCGGCGGAAGCGAATCTGGATTTGGAGGCAGTGATGGTCGGGACTGGCGATGGCGGAGAGGTGGGTTCGGCGGGGGCAGTGCTGGGCAGCAGCGTATTGGTGGGTGCTGGTGGAGAAGGGGTGAGAGAGGATGTGCAAAGAGAGGTGAGGAGGAATGGAGTTTGGTGGAGTGGGTAAGGAGGGAGAGATCGGTGAGGGGCGGCAGGTGCGGATCGAGTGATTGGAATAGAAGAGAGGTGGAGGGTGGTGTGGTGCGGTTGTTTGGTGGTGGGCCGGAGGTGAGGGAGACCGGTGTGGAGGAGCAGGAGGCCGGAGGTAAGAGATGGTGACGGCGGCAGACAGGGGAAACAAAGGAGAAAGAGAGGAAGGGAAGAGAAAAGAAAACAGGAAGGGAAAGTTTTTTTTTTCTTTTCAGCCAACAGATCGAAACTCGGTTGAGAACTCGGCCGAGTTCTTGACCGAGTTTCTTTCTGTTAGGACAACTCGGTCGAAAACTCGACCGAGTTTCCCGAGTTTGCTGAAGCTCTTTTTTTTTTACCTGAAATAAGAAAAAGAAAAATATCAAAATAAAAATAATGACCTAGACTCACTAATAGAATTAACAATTAATATTAACAAATTGGTCCCCGGCAACGGCGCCAAAAACTTGATGTGGCTAAAACCTACCCGCAAGTGTACGAGATCAGTTGTAGTAGTCAAGTGTCGATCCCACATAGACCAATGTAATATTAATTGAAACGCTACCAGTGAACTAGGCCGAAAATATATGAGATTGGAAAAACTATAACTAAGCTAACAAATAATAACAAATAAAACAGGATAAAATCAATGGGATAAATGTGTCTAAGGTTAAGGATCACCGCAACGATGCAACAATAAAGAGAATCACACTTAACCTGAATCTAGTCCAAATTATTTGAAGGTAAGCTATCTAAGGTAATCTACTAACTCCTTTCAGACGATAGTAAACGTGCCTGGACTAAACTAACAATCGCTGTCGCGCAGAGCTAATCTCATCCAAACCCTTTAACGCACTTAGAGTCTAGGAATAAACTGAAATAACATTCGCTGTCGCGCTCCGCTAATCCAACTCAAACCTAGAACATCTATGATAGCCTATTAATCCTCAAGAGTAATTAAGTTGATGTCGCACAAATAACACTCAGGTTCAATTCCTAGTAGTCTAATAAAGTAATCTCATTTCAGACTCATATCCTATCTGAGTTATCTATTGAGGTTATCTCCTTTCAGACTCAAACCTAATAGAAACCTAATTGACATTCATCAATTGCATTAAGAACTCTAGGATTGAATCAAACAAGGTTTCAGATTTCAATTCAGGCAAAAAAGTAATTCTAATTACATACGCATCGTCGAGATCACCATAACCCTAGAACTAGGAATTTAGCCAAGCACGATCGAAGATAAACAATAGATTAAACTAGCCATCAATATGCATGAATTATTCAACAAAAATAAGAGATAAAATAACTTAATCTCAATGTCAAAATAATCCAAACGAAAGCTAGAACAATAATACCAATCTTTAATCCATGCAAAAGGCCAAAATTCCTTCATGAAGTTCCACCCCTCTGTCTGCGGCAGAAGCTAAAACCAAAAACTCCAAAAACAAAAACCCCCCCTAAACCTAAATTAAAGCTACATTATAAAGTCCAAACTCCTCCCAGCTAATCTCTCTCTCCGAAGTGGCGGGTGAGGCCCAATTGAAATACTTGGCCCGAATAGCAGTACAAGGAAACGTCTCCCAGCTGCACCTGTAGCCGCATGCTTTGCAATGCTGGGCCATGGCCCACTATTAAATTTTGCTTGTGCATTGGACCAACTTATTTAATCTCGTATCACCCTTAAATTGCACCTAAAATATCTGAAATCACAAAAGTACGAGTGTAGACTCCGAATACAAAATAATGCAAAATTAACAATAAAAGATATAAAATATGCATACAGATGAACTATTCTAATATGTAACTAGACTCCTAAAATATGTATAAAATAGGTGTCATCAATAGGCCTCCACGTCCGAAGTGCCTTCAAAAGTGGGAATGGTGAGCTTTACGCCGTAGTTGGGCTAGCGCGCCTCTTGCAATGGTTGGCCATAGCGGTGTGCCCCGGGCTGTGGAGCCCTAGTGTAGGCATTGGGGCCTCTCGGCTTCATTTGCTCCCTGATCGCCGGCTGAGCATAAGGCCCCCGCCTTGGCATCATTGGTGGTGGCCCCATTGGTTGGTAAGTGATAAGCACTACTTTGTAGGGCTTAAGTAAGAGTCATTAGAGGTTTTATTGGTGCCATTCGGATAGATTTAGACACATTCATGTGCATGGCGTATGGGGGCGAAGTTTGGAGATTAACAAGCCACATGAAGCTGGAATTAAAAGGATGATGGGCCGAATTAAATAAAGGCCCAAAAGGAGAGGGCTCGGCCCAGCCCGTGAAGAAGCCCTCGCGTGTTGTAGTTGAAGAAACGGAATTGATGATGTCAGCGGGCATGTGTTTGTTGGAGTGGGCCGAGAAGCAAGCTGGAGAAGGCCCAATTGGAGGCTAGAGCCCAAGTGAAGCCTCCGCGAGAAGAAGCAAGCTGGAAAGCAAATTGGAGACGAATGACATCACCATGACACCGCCGAGCTGCTGGAATTGGAGTTGGGCCGTGATGGGCCGTGGGAGATTGAAGTCGTGATGGGCCATGTCTGCTCGCGAGAATTGGAGGCCGAGAGCAAGTGCTCGCCGAGAATTGCGAGATTACGGGATTAATTTCCCTACTTTAGTTTGTTTAATTATTATTATTATTTTATTATTTCATTTTAGGTTAATTTAGATTTTATTTCCTTTAGTATATTAGGGTAGAGAAAAGGCTTGTTTGCCAATCGTCAACACTCTCTCCAACCCTAATTAGTTTCTACGTATTCGTTATGAAGAACTAAGCCTCCCTGGCTTAGTCAGACGCTGAAGCTTTCGTTTTGATTAAGTTGTGAGATTCTCGTTCTTAATTTATTGCATGGTTTTTATCTTTCTCTTGCTTAAGTTGCTTATGATTGATATTGATAATCTCTATTTGGACGCATCTAGGGTTTGTTGTTATTGATTGATTGCTAGATCTAGATTGTTACTGGTTGAGCATATCTATTTCAGAGTAGCAACTGCATCGTATTAGTATCTAGTTGTGCTAGTCTTATGCAGAAGAGAACTGATTTACATTCTAGGATAAAAGCTGGTTGTTTTATGCTAGAATTGTATCCAACTATATTCCTATCCGTAAGGCTGCTGTTAAACTGAATCTTGATAGTTTCAGGGCTGTTTGATTAGTTAGTGCTAATAGTATCTGGTTGTGCTATTAGTTATATCTAAAAAGGAATTGGAATTTCCATTGCCTGAGATTTTGAATGAGTATCTAGGATCAACTTGTCATACGAATAGTGAATGTTGTTTGACTAAGTGCTTTTCCCATCACTGATTTTACAACTCTTTTGCCTTGTTTACCTTTTGCATGTTTAGATTACTTAAACCCACAAAACCCCTCTTTGGTTACTTTGGATTGACGCATAACTTGCATATTTAGATAGAATTCGCCTCCCTGTGGATTCGAACTTTACTTACCTAGGACTACGGTTTAGAGTTTGTTTGGATATTTTGCATAGCAGTTTTTAGAACGACGAAAACCTGTTATCAAATTGGCGCCGTTGCCGGGGAGGCAATAATCTATTTTGAGTGTGTAAATTGTGTGCCAATCTTGGTGTGAACCTATCTTATGGTTCACACCCGTGTTACTAATAATCTACCTCTAGTTTTTGATCCAGAAATCGAAAGAACTTTTCTTCAGGCTCGTAGGGCTGCGAATTTGCTACTTCAAGAAACTGATACGATGGCTGATCGTGTTACTCTGGAATCTTTGACAGCTCCTAACTTGGAGCAACCAACTCGTGCTGTACAATTCCCTGCACTGGGTGATGGGGTTAAATTTGAGCTCAAGACAGGAGTAGTCCATCTACTCCCGAAATTCAGTGGAACCCCGCTTGAGGACCCTATTCAGCATTTGGATGAGTTCCTTGAGGTCTGCACCAGTATGAGGCCATCTGATATTACTGAAGATCAGATGAGGTTGAGGGTATTTTCCTTTTCTCTGAAGGACTCCGCTAAGGACTGGTATCATTCTCTACCCCCAAGAAGCATCACTACTTGGGTGAATTTGAAGAAGGTGTTTCTTGATAAATAATTTCCGGTAATCAAGTCTAATCAGCTCAAGAAGAAAATCTGCAACATAGAGCAACTTTCTAATGAGTCTCTCTATGATTATTATGAGCGCTTTAAGAAACTGGTGACGAGTTGCCCCTACCATGGCTATGCTAATCATGATCTGATTCTTTATCTGCATGGAGGACTCCGTGAAGATGACCGTCGGATGGTCAATTATGAATGTGGTGGGAATATTCTGAAGAGGACCTATGAAGAGGCTCTAGAGATATTTGCTACATTGGCTGATGACTCTAGGCAATACAGTGGGAGAGGCTCCCAACGCTTGGTTGTTGCGGGTTCTCAAGCAAAAATTGATCAGGCTGATTTTGATGTGCTGAGAGAGGAAGTGAGGCGTTTGAAACTGAAAGGTACGCCTCAACAGACTAAGGCTTGTGAGATCTGTCGTGACGACTTGCATCCTACTGATTCATGTCCTACTCTACAAGAGGAAGTGAATGCAGTGGGAGGATATCAGCAGAGGCCCACGCATGATCCCTACTCCAATACATACAATCCTGGTTGGAGGGATCATCCCAATTTCAGATGGAGAGACCCAGAACCACAGCAACAACAGGGTAATCCTCAACAACCAAGGCAGCCATTTGTGCCACAACCTCAAGGGCAGAGCTTGAATCCTTCGTCGTCTATGGAGGACATGATGAAGATGCTCATTGCGAATGTTAATAAGCTGATTCAGAGCTCAGCGCAATTCCAAGCAAATACTCAAGCTAGCATTCAGAACTTGGAAAGGCAATTTGGCCAGATTTCTCAAGTGGTGAATAAACTGGACGCAAAGGATTCTGGTAAACTTCCATCTCAAACGGAAGTGAACCCGAATATTAGGAACGTCAGTGCTATAACTCTGAGGAGCGGGAAGAGACTCGATGAGGAAGATAAATCTGAGGCCAACGAGGAAGAACATGAGGATTTAGAGCAAAACAGTGACGGCGACCGTCGTGAAAACGGCGACCGCCGCGAAACACACGGCGACCGCCGCGAAAGGGACGCTGCTCTCGACCTGGAGGATAAAAATTACGGCGACCGCCGTGACGGTGAAAATTTTCTCGGAAATCCTGATGACGTTCACGGCGCCCGCCGCACTTCTTACGGCGCCCGCCGCCCCTCTGAAGTCGATGCTGAGGCTGAGAAGGAGTATGTACCCCCAATTTTTCCTGAGTGGAAGCCTGTTGCACCATTTCCGTATGCTTTGAAGCGTACCAAGCCACTTGCGCAGGACAAGGACATGTTTGAGATGTTCAGAAACGTTGAGGTCAACATGCCTCTCCTAAATTTGATCAAGTTTGTCCCTCGTTATGCAAAGTTCTTGAAGCAGATGTGCACCACGAAGAGACACCAGGACAGGAACAGCAAGAAGAAGGTCAAGGTAAGCGAACATGTCTCTGCTATTTTTCAGAAGCGCTTACCCAAGAAATGTGGCGACCCAGGTATGTTCACCATCCCCGTCACCATTGGAGGTACCAAGTTCAATAAAGCTATGTTAGATTTGGGTGCTTCTATAAATGTTTTACCTTCATCTCTTTGTGAATCCTTAGGATTAGGACCCATGCATGCAACCAAAATTTCCATTCAGCTAGCTGATAGATCTAGTGTGCGTCCTATAGGGATAGTGGAGGATGTTTTGGTTAGGGTTGGTGATCTTACTTTTCCTGCTGACTTCTATGTGCTTGATATGGAACATGATATGCATGTAGCCCCTATTCTGTTAGGGAGACCCTTCTTGAAAACTGCCAACACTAAAATCAATGTGAGTACTAGTTCCTTGACTATGGAATTTGATGGCCAAACCATTAATTATAACATCTACGAAGCCATGAAATTCCCCTCTGATGGTCATTCTTTGTGTGCAATTGATGTACTTGAGCTTGTGGTGCAAGATGTTTTTGATGAGGACCACCTATATGACACACCACCTATTGTTGATTCTAGCTTGGATATTGCTATATCTACTGACTTGTAGGAAGGTGTTGATGAGTGGGACGCTTGCTATAAGCTCCCTCCGGAGCTTCCAGGTAAATCACCTTTACTGCTAACCCCGAGCGAGAGGCTCGTTCCATCTTTGGTGCAGGTCCCTGAAGTCAAGGTTAAACACCCCCCTGATCGATCTAAGCATGGGGTAGACGCGACTAAGAAGGTCAAGATGGAGAAGCCGCTGAAGAAGAAGCATGGTCTAAGGTTCAAACCTTTCCATGATTGGTTCAGGAAGGAGATATGGATTAAGAAGGTTCCTAAAGAGCCTGATGATATGGATTGATGTTGTTCGAGTAGTATGTCGAGCCAACGATATTAACCAAGGCGCTGCTCGGGAGGCAACCCGAGATTTGGTAGTTTATTTTCTTTCCCTTAGTCAATTTCTATTGTTTTTCTTTTAGTTTTTGTGTTGAAATTAACCTGCAGGAAGCGCGAAAAAGTGAAGCAGGAGTTCACGGCGCCCGCCGCCAACCTTACGGCGCCCGCCGTAAATGCCTCGCCAAGAAAGTTGGCCACGACCTGAGAACGGCGACCGCCGTTTAATTACGGCGCCTGCCGTAATTACGGCGACCGCCGCACCCCTTACGGCGACCGCCGCACTCCTTACGGCGACCGTCGCACTCCTTACGGCGACCGCCGCAATTTCTCAGGTAAAAAAAAAAAAAAATCCCGAAAAAACCTTAAACGGGGAGGAAATTTTTTTTTTTACCGAGCTATCCCGATTCCCTGCGGAGAGGTGCACATCATGTTGCTAACGGAGGAATACATTCACCCTACATTTATTTGGCAACGATGATGGCCCTACAGTCGACAGCTGGAGAGGAGGTACACCAAGGCCCAACCACGATGACATCTGGGCCCATTTTTGAAGGTCGTGCAGCCCCGCATTGTTTGATTACCACTACTCACCAAGTGGTCACCTTATGGTTGCACGGTAGAAGACGATTATGGAGTAATTAAGACGCACGCTCAACACCTGGATATGCGCTTTTATGAGTACACTGCCAGCGACAAGGAAGTGTCCAAGCCAACTCGGCAACGTTGTGAGTTATTTTTTGCTTTTCCCTGTGCTTTATTCTTTTGTCTTTCATTACATTGAGGACAATGCAATGTTTAAGCATGGGGTGGGGTTTTATACTTGCTACGCTGCTGAGGAGAAAAATAAAAAAATGAAAAGAGCCAAAAATTTGAAAAAATGCTATTATTGAAATCCTGGGATAGGTCGAAAACCCGAAAGGGCGGCCTAGGCAATAAACAGGTGGCTTGGACCAGCATTAGGCTGGGATAATATGAGGTCAAGAATGACGTGAGCTTATGTGAGCACATCTATTGAAAAATGAAATGAGTGGCTTGGTGAAAACCCGAAAGGGCGCCTTGACAAAACGAGTGAAAAAGAAGAAGAGTGATTTTAGGATTTCTCACTATTCTTGGTGAGGCGTCATAAGAAGAGGAGTCAAAGAAGTATTGTCGGGTATGTCACTCTGGGAGACATAAGGAGCAATAGATGGAGGCTAGGATTAGAGGTTACTCACACTTTTGGATGTCCGGGTTAGCTTGGTGGAAGTACTCTGCTTGCCTCTTAAGCTTGTTGAGTTGTGGATGTGTTGTGAATGAGATTGGTGCTAGGAGCTTGGCATGGGTTAGGTGACTCTTAGTTGGTGGATATGCTTCCTGAGACCTTGGATGCTACATTGGAGGAGTAGACTCTTTATTAGTTTACTCGAGGACGAGCAAAGGTCTAAGCATGGGGTGGTTTGATAAGCACTACTTTGTAGGGCTTAAGTAAGAGTCATTAGAGGTTTTATTGGTGCCATTCGGATAGATTTAGACACATTCATATGCATGGCGTGTGGGGGCGAAGTTTCGAGATTAACAGGCCACATGAAGCTGGAATTAAAAGGATGATGGGCCGAATTAAATAAAGGCCCAAAAGGAGAGGGCTCGGCCCAGCCCGTGAAGAAGCCCCCGCGTGTTATAGCTGAAGAAATGGAATTGATGACGTCAGCGGGCATGTGTTTGTTGGAGTGGGCCGAGAAGCAAGCTGGAGAAGGCCCAATTGGAGGTTGGAGCCCAAGTGAAGCCTCCGCGAGAAGAAGCAAGCTGGAAAGCAAATTGGAGACGGATTACATCACCATGACACCGCCGAGCTGCTGGAATTGGAGTTGGGCCGTGATGGGCCGTGGGAGATTGAATTCGTGATGGGCCATGTCTGCTCGCGAGAATTGGAGGCCGAGAGCAAGTGCTCGCCGAGAATTGCGAGATTACGGGATTAATTTCCCTACTTTAGTTTGTTTAATTATTATTATTTTATTATTTCGTTTTAGGTTAATTTAGATTTTATTTCCTTTAGTATATTAGGGTAGAGAAAAGGCTTGTTTGCCAATCGTCAACTCTCTCTCCAACCCTAATTAGTTTCTACGTATTCGTTATGAAGAACTAAGCCTCCCTGGCTTAGTCAGACGCTGAAGCTTTCGTTTTGATTAAGTTGTGAGATTCTCGTTCTTAATCTATTGCATGGTTTTTATCTTTCTCTTGCTTAAGTTGCTTATGATTGATATTGATAATCTCTATTTGGACGCATCTAGGGTTTGTTGTTATTGATTGATTGCTAGATCTAAATTGTTACTGGTTGAGCATATGTATTTCAGAGTAGCAACTACATCGTATTAGTATCTGGTTGTGCTAGTCTTATGCAGAAGAGAACTGATTTACATTCTAGGATAAAAGCTGGTTGTTTTATGCTAGAATTGTATCCAACTATATTCCTATCCGTAAGGCTGCTGTTAAACTGAATCTTGATAGTTTCAGGGTTGTTTGATTAGTTAGTGCTAATAGTATCTGGTTGTGCTATTAGTTATATCTGAAAAGGAATTGGAATTTCCATTGCATGAGATTTTGAATGAGTATCTAGGATCAACTTGTCATACGAATAGTGGATGTTGTTTGACTAAGTGTTTTTCCCATCACTGATTTTACAACTCTTTTGCCTTGTTTACCTTTTGCATGTTTAGATTACTTAAACCCACAAAATCCCCCTTTGGTTACTTTGGATTGACGCATAACTTGCATATTTAGATAGAATTCGCCTCCCTGTGGATTCGACCTTTACTTACCTAGGACTACGGTTTAGGGTTTGTTTGGATATTTTGCATAGCAGTTTTTAGAACGACGAAAACTTGTTATCAGTAAGGCCTCTGAAGCATGCCGTCAAAGAGAGATGGCCGGGTGATGGGCTCACGCCTAGGGGATAGTGGTTGTCGGCCGTCTAGCGAGAAAGGATTGTCAAAGTCCTCTTGAGCCGTGTCACGCCTGGCTTAGGTGCGGTCTTCGGGGCGCCGTGAAGGCCCTATGTTGTGGTGCTCACTTTGGGCCTCATCTTCAGATTGTGAGCCCTCATGGTGGTCCACGACACTAGCTCTTCTAGAAGTGCTCATCCTCTCTTCAATTTTGGAGTCCATGGCTTGGAGAAGATCCAGCCGAGTCTTGTCAAGGATGGCTTGGAGATCCTCTAGGGTAATCGGCCTCCCTAAAGAATTGCCTTCCTCGGCCACTTTGTCTTTGCTACCAGCCATGTTACAAAGACACTCAAAAGATTAGTAAAAAACCGAATGGAAAATATTGGAGAATTTACCTCGGTGGAGCAACTTCACTTGGCCTCCCAAAAGTTTAGGGGTCTCCACGTCCAACCTAGCTTGGACACAATCACAAGGCAAAACACCTTCCCAAGTGTAGTCACTAAATTCAAGCCAATATCCACAAGGAAAGTTGCAATATTTCACCAATTGTGGATCACAACTAGGAATGGTGTTTGGTCAAGGAAACTTAACTCCACACGTATGCTACACTTAGTCAAGATTTTCAAGCCTAACTCAAGTGCACAGAGGTACTAATAACTCAACCCTTCACCAATTCAAGGATCCGAACACCATTTAAACAAAAAGAAAATTTCAGAAACTAACTCGACTCTTTCTGGCTGACTAGCCTTTCTTTCTCGAGTTTGATTATTTTTTTTAATAGATGCTAAGGATTACAATAATCACACCCTTCGACGTAGTCCAAAGATACAAACAATACCAAACAAGACTCACTTAGTCACATAGCAACAAGTCCGGGAATAGTTAGGGATTAAGTGCTTTTCCCATTTTGTGACACTTGAGCAAACTTTATAATATATTTCATGCAACATAAATGCTTAATTAAGCCAAGAAAAGGAGGTTTGTATTCAATTTTGGGTCAAGGATGAATTAAACAAGCATTAAATGTCAGAATTGAATGTAGGAATTAAACAAGTTTTAATGGTCAAATAAGGTTACGTTTTGGGCAGCCCTCAACGTCCCCCTCTTTACTTCGTCTTCCTCAATAGATCTCAGCCAAGATTCAAGCAAGAAATCTAGAAAACTCAGGCCCAATTCAGAAGCACTCGACAACAATTCGGCTAAAGACAAGTGATGATGAATTGCAAGCTTTTCTTATGTAAACAACTTGGAATTTGGAGACTAACCTTGAAGGAGGCTCTGATACCAAATGATACAGCCCAAGCATGGATCCGGACTGGTCCTAGGTAGTTTCGCCATCCAAGCCACCGATGAAGGCTCCTTGTGAAAAGTAAACCGAGAAGTTGCTAGAAAAACCACTTGAACGAGAGATCTAGGGGATTATTTGAGATGGTTTTGGAATGGTGATGAAGATAAGTAGGCTACTGAATTCGTTGGATAGACTCACCAACAAACTCAATAGATTTCGTGGACAAGATCTAAGATATGCACACCTAGGTCACAACCACACAGATTTGCATAAACACACCAAATTTTGGACGTCAAAGCTTGAGAGTTTTTTTACAGTTTCTTCTCTGGAAAAACTTGATCAAAATGTATGCTAAAACGTGAATGAAAACTAAGGCAAAAATCCTTAAATAGTCTAAGTCAACTACTAAAATTGGCCCGCGGCAAAAATGAGCCCAAACGCACGAGGAATCTGGGAGATCGCTTGGTGGAAATGTCATGACATTGCCGACGTCGACGCTGTGGTTGTCAGGATGTAGCTATTGCCAGTCCACCGGGCACTCCGCCACTTTGATCGGCAAACCTGGGTTCCTTGGCACTCCTTGGATCCATGAAGGCTGTAGGAGGAGTTGGAGGCCGGTTGGGGAAGACGGGCTAGGTGAGTGCCGCAACTCTTCTTCTTGTGTCAGCGCCTTCACTTGGCAAAGCAAGGTCATCGAGGCGTCGAGCGTTTGGCCAGGCACTCCTTGAGCTAATAGCCCTCTTTGGAGACCGTGGAGCAACCTTCGTGCTTGGGACCGTGTGATAGCCCCCGGAGGCTGGTCGTTGCCGACGCGGTCTTGCTTGTCACGCGCTAGCGCCCAAGTGTCGGATATCGTGACTGGCTTGGTGAGGGCGGGCCACACTTTGGCCTGCACACTTGAGGCAGGTAGCTCATTCTCATATGGTGGAAGTTGAGTGTCCAAGGCTGCCGGGTTTGGAGTAGAGTCGCCGAGCGACTTGTCTTGCCCTAGCTCTGGCGCCGGCGAGTCCACTTGAGGCGAATTGGCATTCGCATCAAGACCGGCTCAGAAAAAGTAGGGGAAGGGCAAAAGGGAATGTCATCCGTACTCAAATCCTGCATCGGTAATATAAACTCCAAAGACTCCACATAATCTGCCTCATCATCCTGATACGGCTCCTCAACAGGCTGCACCAACCTCCATATGCTGAGATGACGTGTCCTCGATGTCCTCCATGTGCCCATCATTAGCAGTCATAGGCGGAGGAAAAGATATCCCACTATCCGACAATATATCGACACAAACAAGACCGGCGCGGCGACGTATAGAATCTAAAACAACAACACGTCATATGCGATCGGCCACTACTGGTGTCGGCTTTGTACGCCCCGTAGGGGTGAGGGCCACCAGTAAACTCTAATTTTTTGGAACATTAAAAGATTAGTTGCTTATATAAACATTTTAAATTCCTTATATACTACTTTTTAATAAACCATTTAGTATTTTCTTATTTACAATTCATAACTATTTTTAGTTATGAACAATTCATAACTATCTATTTTGACTTTTTTTAATTTTAATAAACTTTTTACTTAGTAAGTAATTCTAACATACTTTAACTACTTTTAATTTAGAATTAGTTATTATTAACTAATTCTAATACATTATTAATAACTAATTCTACTTTATAATTAGTTATTAATAACAAGTTTATAATTAGTTATTAATAACTAATTCTACTTTATAATTATTAATAACTAATTGTACTTTATAATTCCATCTTATTAACTATTTCTACTTTATAATTAGTTATTAATAACTAATTCGACTTTATAATTAAATATTAAAAACTATTTTGTAATTAGTTATTAATATCTAATTACATTAAAATCTAAATATATGTTAACTAATACAATAATTAATAACTAATTCTAATCCATAACTATATTATTCTAATCCAAATTAATTCATAATCTAAACGATAATGCATTTTATACATATTAACAATTCAATTTTTATTTTAAATCAAATCTTAACAATTATATTTACGAAAACAATTACGGAAACAAATTTAAATTTAAGATTTAGAAAAAATACCGCTCTGAGGCCAATCGGAGTCGATTCAGGCGCTATCGGAGTCGTTTCGAACTCAATCGGAGTCGCCCTCGCTTGAGCTCGGGTCCTAGCTTGACCTCCACCCATAACCGCCATTTCCACATCCTTCTCCTCTTCGCTTTCCGCCTTCACTGCCAGCCAAGGACTCCTCCCTCCTCCATGGGCAACCTCCGTCGCCGACCCTGACTGCGTCGCCGCCGACTGCTCAACCACCGGAGAAACAAGAACCACCGCAGCCTCAACTTCGCCTCCCTCATTTCCGGCACGATTCCGCCCGTTTCCGACATTAATCGGGTCGCAATCACCACTAAAACCCAAATCCATTACCAATTTCAACAATCGAAGCAAATGGGAAGATATTTAACGAAAACGACGATTTGGGGCTTTTTTTAGGGTTTAGGGTCGCGACTGCGAGAGGAAGAAGAAGACGATGCGTCTTCTTAAGCAGCATGACCCATACGCTTAAGCTAAGCGTATGGGTTTTTGGGCTATTTTGGGCCGGCCCAAATTCCTCACGCCCTGCCCGTTATACCCATGCGCTTAAGTTAAGTGTATATGTGTACGATTAACTTAAGCGTGTAGCTTCCAGAGAAGTTTTTTGAAAATAGCCACAATACCCCTATACGCTTAACTTAAATGCATAAAACCGTATCGTTAACTTAAGCGCACAGAATAGCGTGTATATAGACATAGAATCGCGTGTATTTAGCTTTTTCGTATATATATATATATATATTAAAGCAGAAGCCTAAATTCTACGTGTTAGCCTCACGTTCAATTTGCCAACGTGTCGTCACCATGTTCAATTCGCCTACGTGTCGGCCTCTAAGCTATGTCACCTCATCCGCCACATCATCTTCCATGTCATCCGATATCTTATCTTATTGTTTATTTCCATAACTATTTTAAACTAAATAATAATTATATCATTTCTTATCTTAATTCTGAATTTTTAACATAACTATTTACAACTAAATAATATTGACACTTTAAAAACTTTATCTTATTATTTCACTTTAAAAATAGTAAATTCGAATTTTTTAAATAATAATGATTTATGATTTAAAAACTAGTAAATCCATAACTATCTATATATATATACTAATTTAAAGCTAAATAACAATTATTTTTACCATAACTATTTAAAACTAATTTAATTTTGACAATTTAAAAGTTTTATCTTATTATTTCACTTTAAAAATAGTAAATTCGAATCTTTTAAAGAAAAATTATTTATGATTTAAAAACTAATAAATTCATAACTACCTATATATATAATAATTTAAAACTAAATAATAAATAGTTTTATCATAATTTTTAAAACTATTTTAATTTGAACTATTTATTTTTCAAAAGCTTATACATCCGCAGACATATACCAAAACAAATGTTAAATATTATAGTTCTAGAAAAGTATTATGATTCTTTCTAAAAGAGAGTATTAATAGATCATATGCCTTTTTCAGCATCATGCCCAATGTTCTAAAAATCCCCTTCTAGGCCCCGATTAGGCGTTAGGCGGTCACCCTCCGCCTAGGACCCGCCTAGATCCGCCTAGGCGAGAAGAATCCTCAAATGTTGTGAAAGCTGTAACATCTTAGAAGATGACGGATGCATTAACATAACTTTGGATTATGCTTTGTACAATAAGGCCCATAATATAATATGAAATCTCATTCCAACATAGTTTTATAAAGATTAATGGATTCGGAAAAACATAATCAAATAATCACATGGATCATGCATTAATTTTTAGTCCGCTTAGCCCCCCCCCCCCCCCCCCCACATGGATCAAATAATCACATGGATCATGCAATAATCACATGGATCATGTAACATAGTTTATTTCCATAACTATTTTAAACTAAATAATAATTATATCATTTCTTATCTTAATTCTGAATTTTTACCACAACTATTTACAACTAAATAATATTGACAATTTAAAAACTTTATCTTATTATTTCACTTTAAAAATAGTAAATTCGAATTTTTTAAATAATATTGATTTATGATTTAAAAACTAGTAAATCCATAACTATCTATATATATATACTAATTTAAAGCTAAATAACAATTATTTTTACCATAACTATTTAAAACTAATTTAATTTTGACAATTTAAAAGTTTTATCTTATTATTTCACTTTAAAATAGTAAATTCGAATCTTTTAAATAAAAATTATTTATGATTTAAAAACTAATAAATTCATAACTACCTATATATATAATAATTTAAAACTAAATAATAAATAGTTTTATCATAACTTTTTAAAACTAATTTAATTTGAACTATTTATTTTTCAAAAGCTTATACATCCGCAGACATATACCAAAACAAATGTTAAATATTATAGTTCTAGAAAAGTATTATGATTCTTTCTAAAAGAGAGTATTAATAGATCATATGCCTTTTTCAGCATCATGCCCAATGTTCTAAAAATCCCCTTCTAGGCCCCGATTAGGCGCTAGGCGGTCACCCTCCGCCTATGACCCGCCTAGATCCGCCTAGGCGAGAAGAATCCTCAAATTTTGTGAAAGCTGTAACATCTTAGAAGATGACGGATGCATTAACATAATTTTGGATTATGCTTTGTACAATAAGGCCCATAATATAATATCAAATCTTATTCCAACATAGTTTTATAAAGATTAATGGATTCGGAAAAACATAATCAAATAATCACATGGATCATACATTAATTTTTAGTCCGCTTAGCCCCCCCCCCCGGATCAAATAATCACATGGATCATGCAATAATCACATGGATCATGTAACATAGTTTATTTCCATAACTATTTTAAACTAAATAATAATTATATCATTTCTTATCTTAATTCTGAATTTTTACCATAACTATTTACAACTAAATAATATTGACAATTTAAAAACTTTATCTTATTATTTCACTTTAAAAATAGTAAATTCGAATTTTTTAAATAATATTGATTTATGATTTAAAAACTAGTAAATCCATAACTATCTATATATATATACTAATTTAAAGCTAAATAACAATTATTTTTACCATAACTATTTAAAACTAATTTAATTTTGACAATTTAAAAGTTTTATCTTCTTATTTCACTTTAAAAATAGTAAATTCGAATCTTTTAAATAAAAATTATTTATGATTTAAAAACTAATAAATTCATAACTACCTATATATATAATAATTTAAAACTAAATAATAAATAGTTTTATCATAACTTTTTAAAACTAATTTAATTTGAACTATTTATTTGTCAAAAGCTTATACATCCGCAGACATATACCAAAACAAATGTTAAATATTATAGTTCTAGAAAAGTATTATGATTTTTTCTAAAAGAGAGTATTAATAGATCATATGCCTTTTTCAGCATCATGCCCAATGTTCTAAAAATCCCCTTCTAGGCCCCGATTAGGCGCTAGGCGGTCACCCTCCGCCTAGGACCCGCCTAGATCCGCCTAGGCGAGAAGAATACTCAAATGTTGTGAAAGCTGTAACATCTTAGAAGATGACGGATGCATTAACATAATTTTGGATTATGCTTTGTACAATAAGGCCCATAATATAATATCAAATCTCATTCTAACATAGTTTTATAAAGATTAATGGATTCGGAAAAACATAATCAAATAATCACATGGATCATGCATTAATTTTTAGTCCGCTTAGGCCCCGCCTAGCCGCTAGCCCCCCTCCCCTCATCGCCCAGCCCCCGCCTAACGACTTTTAGAACATTGATCATGCCTTAAGATACATTCAAAGTTAGAAACAATAAAAATTGACTCCACATGACCAAACTTTATCAAAATTGAAATCATATTTTAATATATAACCCAAAATAATTACCATATAATTATGAGTTTGGGTATATAATAATTTTGTATAAAGGTATAATTTGTATAAGATATTAATAACACTTTCCTTACGTATAAGATATAATAATTTTGTATAATAATATATTTTCTCTTACATATATCTTTTTTTACTTATTATCAATCTAATCCTATAATCTATAACTAAGAAAAATTACCATATAAAAAATCTGTTAAGATTTGATTCTTCGATTACCTCTCTTTTCCCTTAAATATACCTTCAATTTGGATATAACATATATATGATTTTTATTGGCAAAATATCTAATAATCTGGTTAGCCTTTTTAATATTTGTGCATGGTTAAGCTATCTTTATGACCAAAATCTTACAGCTGGAGTAAACATAATTATTTCTCATAGCATGTCACTTTTTTAGGGCTAAATCTCATATATATAGCTGAAGTTCTTTCAAATTTTACTTTTCATTATCAAAGGTAGTTTAGAATATAGATTACCTATTCGTAAAAAATAAGATAATTTATATATATCTTTTTATTGTATTTTATAGCAAGCTCTCTTTATTTAAACTCTCTATAGATGCACTTATTTCACCCTAATTTATAGTCTTATTATATTACTCTCTAAAAACCTCTTCTTCTTCTTCCTGTAAAGGTCATACAATTATATCCTTTCTTAATTTCATGTTAACTATTTAGTTACTAATAATTTATAGCTTATTCTATTCTTGCAGATAATAATGACTGAAAATTTATACTCAATTGAAGATCTCAAGTTAAAGACTAATGTCACTTGGAAGATTCGAATTCGTGTGTTGCATATGTGGAATAGAACTCTATACAATAATAATGTAACGCCCCAAAATTTACCACTAATGGGGGTTACAACGCCAATAATTTCTTGTAGAAATTCCCTCAGGCTATTTAAAAGAATGACTCAACCTGTGAAAATTCCAAACCCAAACAAGTACAGATCCTTGATATAAACCCAAATCAACAGAGGATTTTCTTAATCATTCAATATACACATGGGTCGGCGTACACAGACGCAACCACGACCCATCAGATAGAATTTACTCTATACAAATTTACCATAAATGCAAAAGAACCTGAAACCTAAACCAACCCCATCCTAGATTCGCATCACGTCGCCTGACCCCCTTCATGCTCCTGCTGCGCTACCTAATATCCTGGTCCTGCAACATAATCGGTCCCTCGCGAGGGGTTAGTCTACAACCAGACTATGCAAGTTACAAGCGAATTGATTACGTACTGTAGCATAAATATAGGAATCACTCATATGCAGATACCACAACAACCTACAACCCAAGATTATAAATAACTACACATGCATGAGCAGATAACCCAGATACCACGATACCGTGCAACCTAATATTATAATTAACTACATATACAAGAACAGATAACCCATATTCCATAATATGCATCCATCTGAGCATAGATTTCCATCACAGATCTTATCATAGTAATTTCAATAAATATCCAATCAGACCACATATTACACTACCGAACACATCACATTAATTCAATAAGTACCTAACTAAACCACAGATCATCGCAGTAATCCAATAAGTACCTACCTAAACCACAAATCATCGCAGTAATCCAATAAGTACCTAACTAAACCACAGATCATCGGGATTAAAATCCATTATTCAAAACCTATACCCGAGTATACTTTTCTTTTAAAGGAAAACTCAGTGTAAAATAACATTTATGAAAACGTTCGAAAAACATTTACGAAAACGTTCGAAAACACGCCCAAACACTTTTGGACGCGAATGTACCTTCTAACCCACACAGTGGGTACGCCCTTTACCCGCGGGAAGCCAACGGCATCATTAGCTAGGCGACCCGGCTCTTCCCAACACAAGTAAAACACCTCCCATGACCTACTCAACTCGGACACCAAGAAGAGTAACACGGGATGATTCATTAGAAATCATTTTCAATTCAAGCGGGACTCGGAACATTCTTACCCGCAAGAGTATAAAAATCATTTCCATATCAGACGGGGCTCGGAACAATCCTTACCCGCAGAAATCATAAATCATAAACGCATAAGGGTATAAAAAAAATGCATCATCACATGGATCAATCCCAATGATTCATAACAATTCATTGCACAACTTGTACACACGTAATATCACACAACAAATCCATAATACAACTTGCCCGTACACAGTATCAACACAACATGTAATTGTAAGCATTACCAACTACAACCTCAATTCATGACCATGAACAACCACAACATGTGCTTATGAATAATATAAGCTCCAATAAGTACATATATCAACAACATTCTTAATATGAAATCCATGTCTAGCATACAGATACGATTACTAACACAACCTCACGTCATTACCAAGTCAACCACGACGATTCATACCAAGTCCGTACTACCACATTAATTCATAAACATGAACGAGCACATCATATATTAAATAAACTCTTAACATATCAATATACCAAGAACATACATAATATGATATTCCTATCTAGCCTACGAAAATCAATTACCACGCAACATTCATATATAACTATATTGCAGTATTCATGCATATCCGGATAACCTGAATTTATACTAAGCACATAAACATTCGCAAATAACTTGCCTTAGAGAAGTTCCACGTCAAGCAATTTCCGCGGTATAACCATTTATACGGCCCGACGTCCCGCGATTCGCGTCGTCGCTGCGAATACCCAAATCTACAATACAACACAGATTTGGGCATAACTTTTGATATACATATCCAAATCAAGATCTGTCAAGCTCCTCATACTCGTAAGATAATTCCTCACTTTATGAACCCAGCCACACATTTTCGGTAATTACAGAATGTGCCCAGAATTTTCCAGAAGTGCACAAAAATGCCCAATTTTCAATCTTCCACTTCCAATCTCCAAATCCAATCCACCTAAACCTTTCCCAACATCAATTAACCTCTAGTTATTCACCATTTACATCCTAATTACCTCTTTTGCACAAGGGTACCCAAAATAATGGAATTAGATTTAGAACCTGAAAGAAGTCATACCTTACAATTTCCTAACAAAGTAGGGTGCAAGAGAGGCTTGAGGAGGGAGGTGGAAGCTCTTATGGTGAGGTTGGAATCATGCCAAGCTGTACAACAATGGCAGCCGGTCCACAACAGCTGGGAGCACGGCTGAACTGCAGAGGAAAACAGAGGAGGCGAGCATCCATGGCGGCGGCGACGACGGCGGCCTCCTTGGTGGCGTGAGCAAGAGGAGGTGAAGATGGAAGGTGAGGATGGCGGTAGAGCTGCTATGGGGGGTGCTATACAGAACCAGTGGCTGCGGGGTTTTGCTGCACAGAGAAGGACGTGAGCTGCTGGCTGCCATGAAGAAGAGCAGCTAGACGTGAAAAAGGAGGAGGAGCAAAGGAGGAGGACGGTGGAAGGTGAGGTGGCTGGTGGTGCGTCCAAGGCGGGAAAGAAGGCAGCCAAGGGAAAGAAATAAAAAGAGGAGAATGGCGCTGGAGAGGGAGGAGAAAGGAGGGAGGAAGAGATTTCTAGAAAATTAAAGATAAGCAGGGAGGAAAAATATCTTAAATAGATAAGTTTAGGGTCTTAATTTGTCTTCTAATGATTAAAGTTATTTTAGCTATATAATATGTATATATATGAAGTAATATGTATATATATATGAAGTATTAGAATACCATATTGATTACTCGGGAATAATTTTAACATCAATATGAATCTGTATCCATAACGCTCGTCAATATTCCTACCACAACTCGTAGCAGAAAAATATATCAGAACTACTAACCCAAAATAAAATATTAATACGTATTTCAGGTGATATTTCAAAAATATCTAAACCTATTTATGTGTACCCATGTATACATACGAAACTATCCCAAATAAGAATTATAACATCCAAGATGATCAAATGCCGCTATTCCACAAAACGGCAAAAACCCAAAATTTTCAAGTCATGCCATAAATTCATAAAATATATTGACTCCTCAAAAATCAATTAAGACGACAAAATTCTAAACGACCCCAAACTCGTCTCCTAAAAACCTCGAGTATTACATATTACCCCCTTAAAAGAAGTTTCGTCCTTGAAACTGGATATCCAGCATTTCACAACAGTAAACCATTATGATCCTCTACTTCTGTGATACCCCGTAATTTTGTAAGGATTATTTTGGGAATTTTCCCGAACACCCGTTTAGTACGTCGGATTTAATTCAGAGAGTTGGAGGCATTCTGTAATGTGCTCTGTATCTGTAATATTTTTCTCAGTGAAATAAAATACAGACGACATGCTTCGGATGTTTATACGCATTCACGTACGATAATTTTTATCCCGGGTTAATGTATTGCTCGTTCAAAAGCTGAATGGGCGGGAAAAGGCAAAAACGGCGACCGCCGTACAGTAACGGCGACCGCCGTCGCTGGGCCCGAGGTGTCAGGCCGTCGTCTCCTACTCTGGGCTCGCCAGGGCTAGGAACGGCGACCGCCGTAATTACGGCGCCCGCCGCGGCCCGCCGTAGGCAAAGTTGCGGTGCCCGCCGTGATTACCCAGAAGTCATTACCCGTTGGTCGCCGACGAGCTCTGGCCGCGCCGATCTAGCCCTGCTCGGCCTCGTCTAGGGTGATGATGATGTTCCCATTGCTTTGGCTATAAAAGGAGGTGTTGGGGGAAGGGTTTTGAGCCATCCCAGCACCGAATCTCTGCCAAAATTTCGCCTCGTCGGAGTGTTAGTTTCGCCGGATTTCGGAAGCTTCGTTGGTGTCGGTTGGTGGTGTTTCCAGAAGCCCTTGTGAAGCCTTTTGGTTGCGTTTGGAGGTTGGAACCCAGGCAAGGCAAAAAGGGGTCGAAACGCGCATCATTTGGGTGAGTTTTTCTCTCGTTCTGTCGTCGGAGTTCTTCACGGCGACCGCCGTGTTCTTTACGGCGCCCGCCGTGATGAATGCGGCGACCGCCGCCAAGAACGGCGACCGCCGCCAGTGCCCAGAATGCCTTCGTGGCTTTGGCTTGGTTGGTTGTCGTCGTGGCGTCTTTCCTTTCGATTTCTTTCGCCGTTTTTAGATTGGTACTGTTGTTATGTCGGATCTAACTTAGGGTTCCTTTTATGGGTCGACTCGAAGGTGTTTGTGCTAGCAGAGCATACCCGTGTCGAGCCCAGGATCTCTTCATTGTCGTTAGGCTTGTTTCTATTATGCGGATTAAGGCAAGTGGCGGTTCGCTCTTGCTCATCATTCCATATTTCCATTAATTATCAATTATTTAGTTGTTAATTAATTTGGGATGATTCTTGTTTATGTTGGGAACAGTTGTGTTAATTGATATGATTAAAATCTGATATTATAATAGGTTGTATTTCTGCTAGAATCAACGCTATTATAGATATATTGTGTAGATGTGGGCTTTGATGGCATTAATGTGAATAATTGTTGTGTTAGACTGTTTAGTTAACACGAGTGTTTGTAGGAACGCTAATCCAAGTAAGGATTTGTCGTTTCTTTAAATCGTAATACTCCTCGGGTTAATTTCCGGATAATAATTTAAGGGTCATGACCTATGCTTCTTATCCACCGTTAAGGATCTGAAGTGTTTTAAGCGCCTTGCAAGTGCCATTGGATGAGCATAATTGCAGTCCTGAGTATTAAGCACTTAGCTAGTGCAATTGGGGTGGACGTAACTGTCATCCTGTAAATTAAAGTGTAAGCACTGTGGCAGTGTAATCTGGGTGAACGTAAGATCACCCTGTGTAATAATAACTTCCGTTGTTACTCGGAATAATATTAAGCCTCGTGTGTGCGTGTGCGTGTGCGTGTGTGTGTTTGTGTGTTGTGTTAATTTGGGTCAACATGATTGTCACCCTGAGATTTAAGCTTTGTGCCGCTCTTAATAACATTAACGTGTTTCAGTAAAGTGTGTTTGGTAATTAAATAAGATATGTGCCCGAGTGCACATGATTAATAAACCTTCGGCGAGTAGTGCAGCTAAGTTATAGTGCAGCTAGGAAAACTCGTCTCGACTTTGATCATAGTACGTTCTCTTTTCAATCTGGATTCGCTGTATGCGATGAGGTTGGTTGTGAACTGAAGCTTCTCAGTCAACTTTTAAATCATTTGTGTGTGTAACTTTAATGTTCCCTAGCAGTTGTCATAATTTCCTTTAAGGCTGATTTCAGTTGGAGTCTTCTCTTCAGTGCATATCTAATTGTTAAATCATTCCGTGAAAGTGCCAGGTTATATATCGTTCCTTCGGTTTTTATTCAAGGGACAATGATAGTAAACGGTCACGATCACCCGAACCACTCTGCTTTGTATCCTTGCTAGTCTATTCAAGTAGACTAACCCACGAACTTTGTTCTCTGCATGTGGGCTGGTGTCATCCGTTCGATTCGGCACATCAGGAGTTGATTCCCGGAGTTTAAGTAACCTATTGAAGGATAAGAAGCTTGCAGACGAAGATTTAAAGTCAGTATTTAAGTTGTTAAGTGTTTTAAGTTTGTTAAGTGTTACCTTGATGTATCTTCATAATTTAGCCATGTTAAGTTGGCTCTTTTAAAAGTCTTCCGCTGTGTAATTTAAAGTCTTTCGCTGTTTAATCTTTCAATTAATATGTAATTATGTTGTGTATTTGAGCTTAATTGTTCTGGAAAAGCCTGGGGTGACTTTGGACGGTAAAGTCTGAGGACACTGGCATGTAATATCTCCGATATAAATTGGGGGTGTTACAACTTCCCAATAATCACCCTTATCTCAAGTATACAATCCTCGAATCTTTAATTACCTCTCTGTCAAAATTTTCAATTCGTTCCTGAACTTCATCGTAGAGTATCCTCAAAATTATAAACCCTGAAAACATAAATCCTTAAAATAACTTGTCCATTAATACTATATTTTCCTTAATTATATATATATATATATTTCCCATTCCTTAATGACCACTAGAGTAGCGAACAAGATATCTTTCTCCACATTTCTAATTCCTTCTACTATCATGCTTTCCAATTCCCAACTTGATGTCGTCATAAATTATTCTCGCAATGATAATATTCCTCCACCAAATTTGTAAGCTTGCACTATCTCAAATATATATATGCTCCCTTCTGTCAAGACATGGACAATTATGCTTACATTCCTCGAAGTCGTGACTCACAATTATTAATAAGGTCACTCCTAATATTCCAATCCTTCTTAGCACAAGATCTATTCTTCCCAAAAACTCGTTTTCATTTATATAAAATGATACTAAGGTGACTTCTAGAATAACCATTGGTCAAGATGACAAAATAGCTCACTGTCTTATCAATTATAACTATCATATGGGCACCTAAAGGTACACCTCCACATACATATAAATCAAAACGCATGCAAATAAGATTCTATACATGTAAGAGTCCTATGGCTCGAAAAGTAGTTAATGTAGGTAATATATGTACATGGAAGTCTTAAACACACATTTATATAGATTTTCATGACACGAGAGCTTAAAGAAAAATACGAAAACTCAAGGGATCGGGAATGTGCATTAGATCAAGTAGCAATCCATCCTTGATGTAGTTATAGATCAACTACTCCCAAGAGTTCTAAAATGTGACCAATTCCACAACCAACGCATCTCGTATCGTATCTTATAAATTGTTAGGGCAATATAATCCTATAAACCTCAATATTATGAATTCTTAAAGGAGTATCCCCATACTTTATTATTTCTCCAAGAATCATAGGAAACCCAGATGTTATACAAGTACCCTACAATCCATCAATCCTTCGAATATGGAAACCTAATAATCCTTAATTTATAGCTTCTGATTATCCGTATAACCTCCATACTACAACTTCCAGTACATAGCCTTATGCTCAACCTTTTAGAACACAGATTCAATCAGACAAGATCAAACATTACTATGAGAGGAATCCAACTTAAGTACCTAAGCAGCAGGCATGGAGATGGCGATGCGACGCATGATGCTGATTCTACCCATTCCCACAGGAATAAGAAACATAGGCTCTGATACCATTTCTGTAACGCCCCAAAATTTACCAATAATAGGGGTTACAGCGCCAGGAATTTCTTGCAGAAATTCCTTCAGGCTATTTACAAGAATGGACTCAACTTGTGAAAATTCTAAACCCAAACAAGTACAAATCCTTGATATAAACCCAAATCAACAGAGGATTTTCTTAATCATTCAATATACACATGGGTCGGCGTACACAGACGCAACCACGACCCATCAGATTAAATTTACTCAATACAAGTTTACCATAAATGCAAAAGAACCTGAAACCTAAACCAACCCCATCCTATATTCGCATCATGTCGCCTGACCCCCTTCATGCTCCTGCTGCGCTACCTAATATCCCGGTCCTGCAACATAATCGGTCCCTCATGAGGGGTTAGTCTACAACCAGACTAAGCAAGTTACAAGCGAATTGATTACGTACTGTAGCATAAATATAGGAATCACTCATATGCAGATACCACAACAACCTACAACCCAAGAGTATAAATAACTACACATACATGAGCAGATAAACCAGATACCACAATACCATGCAACCTAATATTATAATTAACTACATATACAAGAACAAATAACCCAGATTCCATAATATGCATCTGTCTGAGCATAGATTTCCATCACATATCTTATCACAGTAATTTCAATAAATATCAAATCAGACCACATATTACACTACCGAACACATTGTAGTAATCCAATAAGTACCTAACTAAACCATAGATCATCGGGATTAAAATCCATTATTCAAAACCTATACCCGTGTATACTTTTCTTTTAAAGGAAAACTCAGTGTAAAATAACATTTATGAAAACGTTCGAAAAACATTTACGAAAACGTTCAAAAACACGCCCAAGCACTTTTGGACGCGAAGGTACCTTCTAACCCCACAGTGGGTACGTCCTTTACCCGCGGGAAGCCAACGACATCGTTAGCTAGGCGACCTGATTCTTCCCAACACAGGTAAATCACCTCCCATGACCTACTCAACTCGGACACCGAGAAGAGTAACACAGGATGATTCATTAGAAATCATTTTCAATTCAAACGGGACTCGGAACATTCTTACCTGCAAGAGTATAAAAATCATTTCCATATCAGACGGGGCTCAGAACAATCCTTACCTGCAGAAATCATAAATCATAAACGCATAAGGGAATAAAAATAAAACGCATCATCACATGGATCAATCCCAATGATTCATAACAATTCATTGCACAACTTGTACACACGTAATATCACACAACAAATCCATAATACAACTTGCATGCACACAATATCAACACAACATGTAATTGTAAGCATTACCAACTACAACCTCAATTCATGACCATGAACAACCACAACATGTGCTTATGAATAATTTAAGCTCCAATAAGTACATATTTCAAAAACATTCTTAATATGGAATCCATGTCTAAGCATACAGATACGATTACTAACACAACCGCACGTCATTACCAAGTCAACCACGACGATTCATACCAAGTCCGTACTACCACATTAATTCATAAATATGAACTATCACATCATATATTAAATAAACTCTTTACATATCAATATACCAAGAACATACATAATATGATATTCCTATCTAGCCTACGAAAATCAATTACCACGCAGCATTCATATATAACTATATTGCGGTATTCATGCATATCCCGATAACCTGAATTTATACAAAGCACATAAACATTCGCAAATAACTTGCCTTAGAGAAGTTCCATGTCAAGCAATTTTCGCGGTATAACCATTTATACGGCCCGACGTCCCGCGATTCGCGTCGTCGCTGCGAATACCCAAATCTACAATACAACACAGATTTGGGCATAACTTTTGATATACATATCCAAATCAAGATCTGTCAAGTTCCTCATACTCGTAAGATAATTCCTCACTTTATGAACCCAGCCACACATTTTCGGTAATTACAGAATGTTCCCAGAATTTTCCAGAAGTGCACAGAAATGCCCAATTTTCAATCTTCCACTTCCAATCTCCAAATCCAATCCACCTAAACCTTTCCCAACATCAATTAACCTCTAGTTATTCACCATTTACATCCTAATTACCTCTTTTGCACAAGGGTACCCAAAATCATGGAATTAGATTTAGAACTTGAAAGATGTGAAATGTCAACCATTCATAGAAAAGGACAACTCCATTGATACAAGAGCTTCAAGCTCTGTAGAAACAACTTGGAGAGAGAAACTAAAACCAAAAAATCTTGCTCAACTAACTGTGTTACAAACGCTCTTATAGATGAGCTTACATCAGCTAATTAAGTAATGACATCAGCATATAACAAACTATATAACCAGCTATATATTTCATATACCCCCCTCAAGTTGGATTTGGGCAAGAATGAACCAAACCCAACTTGAAAGAAAGGAATTTATGCTAAAGCTCACCCAGTGGCTTAGTCGGAATATCAGCCAGTTGAAGCTGAGATTTCACATGAGAAGTTCTGATGAAACCTTCACTGACTTTCTCACGAACATAGTGACAATCTATGTTTAAATGGTTTGTTCTCTCGTGATATACTGGATTTGCTGAAATGTGTTGTGCCACTTTATTGTCACAATACATGGGAATAGGCAGAGGAATATGGACATGAGGATCCTTAAGAAGACCATCAAGCCATACAACCTCACTGGCAGTGGACGACATACTTCTATACTCGGATTCTGCAGAAGACTTGGACACAGTGCGTTGCTTCTTTGTCTTCCAATAGATCAATGCATCACCCAAGAAGACACAATAGGCAGTAAGAGATCTAGCTGAGAACTTACATGAGCCCCAGTCAGCATCACTATAACTACTAAGTGTAATATCATTCATAGCAGGGTAAAACAAACCCCAATTTAATGTACCTCTAAGATACTTCATAACATGTAGAGCAGCCTGCAAATGAGGCTCTCGAGGACAGCTGAGAAACTGACTTAAGTGTTGCACTGAATATGACAAATTTGGTCGAGTAATATTCAAGTATAAGAGACGACCAACTAACCTTCTGTAGACCTCTGGATCCTGTAATACAACACCTTCATCAATGGATAAATTTAAGCCCTTAGGAAGTGGAAAAGAAGAAGCTTTGCATTCAAGCAAGTCAGTGTCTTTCAAAATATCCAAAATATACTTTCGTTGGTTGATCACAGTTCCCTTGGTAGATCTTGCAACTTCAATTCCCAGAAATAATCTAATCAACCCCAGATCTTTGATAGTAAACTTAGAATGCAAACCAACCTTTGTTGCCATCAAAAATTCAACATCATTCCCTGTGAGTAGAAGATCATCAACATATACCAAGGCAATAGCAATTAAGTCACTTGTTTTCCTGACAAACAGAGAATAATCTTGCTTTGATTGTACATAACCAAGCTTTAACAAATAAGCAGTCAATTCTATGTTCCATTGTCGAGAGGATTGTTTCAATCCATATAAGGATCTTACCAATTTGCAGACTTAGCCAGGCTGAGCAGATGTGTAACCAAGTGGAGGAGTCATATACACTTCTTCATCCAAATAGCCATGAAGAAATGCATTATTAATGTCGAGCTGGAATATATCCCATTTCTTAACAGTGGATAAAGCAATTAAAGTTCTCACAGTTGCCAACTTTGCAACTGGAGAAAAAGTGTACTTATAATCTTTTCCTTCAACTTGATTATAACCCTTAGCCACCAATCGAGCCTTATATCTCTCCACTGAACCATCGGCCTTGAATTTAACTTTATAAACCCACTTGGAACCAACTGCCTTCTTACCAGGTGGGAGAGAAGTAAGCACCCATGTCTTATTTGACTCTAGAGCTTGCAACTCCTTAGACATGGCTTCTTCCCAGCAAGGATTGCCCTTGGCTTGAGCATAAGAATGTGGTTCAAAAACATCACAAACATTGAAGAAAGAAGCAAGATATTCTGTAGGAAAATCTGAATACTCGACAAAGGATGAGCACTGAAACGAAGATTGTGATCTAGAAGAGCAAACATAATCCTATAACCTCAGAGGTAATGTTCTGGGCCTAGAAGACCTTCTAGGAGAGGAAGAAGGTAATGTGTTTGGTTGTGTAGGAACAAGGAAGTCTGTAGGGATATCAACAGTTTGCTCAGTATTTAATAAGGAAGGGGAATTGTGCATTTGAGAGGGCACAGACGGAGGCATAGACATAGAGACAATGTCATCCAAAGCAGGATTGACCAAAGGAAGGGAAGGTGTTATAGGGGCACAAAGAGGCAAGGTCTGTGTCTTGTATGGGAATGTATCCTCTCTGAATATAACATCCCTGGATACAAACACAGAATGATGCTCTAAATCATATAACTTGTAACCTCGCTGTCCTGGAGGATATCCAACAAATACAAACCTTCTAGATTGTAAGCCAAATTTGTCTTTCTTAACAGTAGAAGCCTTAGCAAAGCATAAACAACCAAGTATTCTCAACTCTGTGTAGTATGCTTTCAACTGAAATAACTCTTCATATGGAATCTTCTATTTCAATTCAGAACTTGGTAAAAGATTAATCACATGTACTGCAGAAAGAACACATTCTCCCCAGAATTTAATTGGCAAATTAGCATGGATACGCATAGCTCTAGCAGTCTCAATTATGTGTCTATGTTTCCTCTCTACCCTACCATTCTGTTGAGGATTACGAGGATCACTTCGCTGATGGATGATGCCATGCTTAGCAAACAAATCTCTACATCGATGTTGCACAAATTCTGTGCCATTGTCTCTTCTAATGACCTTGATAGATGCCTTAAACTTATTCTGAACATAGGCAATAAAAGACTCAATAATCTCAGGAACTTGATGCTTGTATTTAACCAAATAAATCCAAGTATATCTGGTGTTGTCATCAAGCACAGTCAAGAATTAAGAAGCACCATCAAGTGTTGGTGTTTTATAAGGACCCCATAGGTCAAAATGTACAAGAGCAAATGGAGAAGAGGCTACTGATTCACTTATAAGAAAATGATCCTTATAATGCTTTGCTAACACACAACTTTCACAGAACAATTCAGTACTAAAATCAATTCCAGAAACATGTAACTGCTGCAACTTGCCCTTTGAACAATGTCCTAGCCTCTCATGCAGAAGTCTAGCAGGTGATTGGATAGAAGATGAGCAACTTCTGTCTACTGAATGACATGAATCTGAACCTTTATTTGTTGAATGAAAATATGGTCTTTGGCTTCTTGATCCTTTACTCTAAGCAATGTATAAGCCACATGTTCTCAATCCCTCAACCACAATCTCCCTAGTGATATGGTCCTGGAATGAGATTTTATCAGCATCAATCTTCCCAAGCAAACCATGATCATCAAGCAATTTAGTCACTGAAAGCAAATTGTGTTAAAAACCAGGTACTAACAACACATCAACAATAACCAGCAAAGAATTGAATCGAACAGATCCTATTGTATCAACTGATTTGATACTTCCATCAGGCAAAGCCACCCTAATAGGCTTAGACAATTTCTTTTGATCCAGAAATAAACTGGAATCAAACACCATGTGATCAGTAGCACCAGTATCGACCACCCAACTATAATTGAACAATTCAGAATGAACTGAAAGTGCAGTAGAATCAACAATTGTACCTGCAAAATTAGCAGAGGAAGAGCCTTCTTTGGCTTGGAAGAACTTTGACATTTCCTGATATAAATCATTGACCATAGCTTGGTCCATTACTGGCTTCTGATTGTCACAAGACTCTAAAGGATTATCCATTTCTGCATCAACTGCATTAGCCCTCCTCTCATTCTGCTTGAACTTCCAATTTGGTGGATATTCATTCAGCTTATAGCATTCAGATTTGATGTGGCCTTTCATGTGACAAAAATAACATTTTTTTGTCAACTCTTCCTCGTTTTCCACCATCACGTGGCTGGAAAAATTTGTTCAACTGCTGATACTGCTTGCCAGTAAAATTATTCACAGACAATGCTTCTCCACTTGGCATTGAACTCAATGTACCATTGACGATCTTCTGTCTTTCTACCTGTTGAACAAGGTAAAAAGACTTGTTGACTGAAGGCATTAGATCTAATGCCAAGATATTGCTTCGAATGCCATCGAACTCCTCCGATAACCCCATCAAGAATTGTAGAACTCAATTTCTAGATTCTTGATCTTGAAGTTTCTTGATGATCTGGCAGCTGCATTGTGTCAAATTACCACATTCACATATCGGGGAATACTCCTAACAACCAATTTCATCCCAAATCCCCTTCAATTTGCAGTAATAATCTCCCACACTCTATGTACCTTGTTGAAGAGAGGCCAGAGTCCTCTTCAATTGATACAACATCGGACCATTCGATTGACCAAATCTCTCAATCAATTCGTCCCAAAGCTGTTTTGCAGATGCAACTCGCATGAAAGTACCACCTATACCTGCTTCCATGGAGTTTACTAACCAACATTGAACCATATAGTCTGCCTTAATCCACCGATCAAAATCGATCGACCTTGGAGTAGGCTTCAAACATGAACCATTAATGAAACCTAGTTTCGATTTCGCGCCGAGAGCCATCTTGACGTTATAGCTCAAATTCAGGAAGTTTGAGCTGTTCAATTGTAATGCGACAAGCTGAGCACCAGGATGATCTGAATTGGATAGCGCGAGAGGATCATTCGATGCTACTCCCTGAGAATTCACCGGTGGATCTTCGTCTTTTCGAGCCATTACAATTCAGTAACTGGAAATCAAGAACAGAAAATTACGAAGAATCACAACAAATCGATCGAAAAAAGATCGAATTCTCGCAAGAATGAAAACTGAAGAAATCAGTAACGAAAAACACGCAGAAGCAAAGAATGGTTGAGCTAAGCTCTGATGCCATGTGAAATGTCAACCATCCATAGAAAAGGAAAACTCCATTGATACAAGAGCTTCAAGCTCTGTAGAAACAACTTGGAGAGAGAAACTGAAACCATAAAATCTTGCTCAACTAACTTTGTTACAAACGCTCTTATAGATGAGCTTACATCAGCTAATTAAGTAATGACATCAGCATATAACAAACTATATAACCAGCTATATATTTCATAAAAGAAGTCCTACCTTACAATTTCCTAACAAAGTAGGGTGCAAGAGAGGCTTGAGGAGGGAGGTGGAAGCACTTATGGTGAGGTTGGAATCATGCCAAGCTGTACAACTATGGCAGCCGGTCCACAACAGCTGAGAGCACGGCTGAACTGCAGAGGAAAACAGAGGAGGCGAGCATCCATGGCGGCGACGACGACAGCGGCCTCCTTGGTGGCGTGAGCAAGAGGAGGTGAAGATAGAAGGTGAGGATGGCGGTGGAGCTGCTATGGGGGGTGCTATACAGAACAAGTGGCTGCGGGGTTTTGCTGCACAGAGAAGGACGTGAGCTGCTGGCTGCCATGAAGAAGAGCAACTAGACGTGAAAAAGGAGGAGGAGGACGGTGGAAGGTGAGGTGGCTGGTGGTGCGTCCAAGGGGGGAAAGAAGGCAACTAAGGGAAAGAAATAAAAAGAGGAGAATGACGGTGGAGACGGAGGAGAAAGGAGGGAGGAAGATATTTCTAGAAAGTTAAAGATAAGCATAGAAGGAAAAATATCTTAAATAGATAAGTTTAGGGTCTTAATTTGTCTTGTAGTGATTAAAGTTATTTTAGCTATATAATATGTATATATATATGAAGTATTAAAATATCATATTGATTACTCGGGAATAATTCTAACATCAATATGAATCTGTATCCATAACGCTCGTCAATATTCTTACCACAACTCGTAGCAGAAAAATATATCAGAACTACTAACCCAAAATAAAATATTAATACGTACCTCAGGTGATATTTCAAAAATATCTAAACCTATTTATGTGTACCCATGTATACATACGAAACTATCCCAAATAAGAATTATAACACCCAAGATGATCAAATGCCGCTATTCCACAAAACGGCAAAAACCCAAAATTTTCAAGTCATGCCATCAATTCATAAAATTTATTGACTCCTCAAAAATCAATTAAGACGACAAAATTCTAAATGACCCCATACTCATCTCCTAAAAACCCCGAGTATTACAAATAAGAATGTTATCACTGATAAAAAAATGGTTTTGGTTGATGACAAGGTAAGCAACTTTTTAAAATTTTGTTGTTATGAAGACATTCACTTCTTTTTCTATTCAGGTATTAACACAATTTTTAAATGTTTTACAGGGGATCAAACTTTATGGTTTTATGCAAAAATCATTGTTCATCAAATTTCCCACCATAACTCAATATGGTGTATGTCTAATATCCAATTTTGGTTTGGACAGTTATGGTGGTACTTATCGCTATTCTCGTCTTCCCCTTAGTATGACATTTTTCAGGACTATTAAAGTGCAACAAATTGATTATCTTTCAATACCACGGAACGCATTCGATTTCGTGAATTTTGATGTCATATTAAATCATTCCATGGAAGACATATATTTAATTGATAAGTGTATTCTACATTCATGAATTTACTATATTTATTACGTTATGATATTAGACTTCACTTATCTGCTCTACTTTTCTCCCTTCAGTCATGATCCTGGGCAATATATTTGGATTTATAATCCTCTGTTTCATGACACGTGCATAGTTCTACATTTATAAAGTAATTATGGGATAGCATTAGCACATTTAGAATAAAAAAGAGGCCCACTAAACTTAACATATCAGATAAAGGTATGATATTTTTACAATATCTTCCGAAACATCTATTTTGGGATAGGAGTTTTATATTAAAAGCCATATAGTATATACATAGGGTTAAGATATTACTAAAGGGGACATTTTTTTATTATACATTTTACATTTTTTTTATAGATGTTATAGGTAGTTTGAGAGCCATTGGTTCTTTTGAAATCTACAAAGTTGGTGAAAAGAAGGAAGAACATAAGAAAATTAATATTCAATTACAAGACATTCAGTATTTACAAACCTAAACCTTTTTCTTTATTTTATATGCAAATTTGTTGTTATAGCTTTGTATAATATATCGTACTAACGTTTGAAAACTTATTGATATTGTAGGAATGATGTCATAAGTTGTACTCTATGAGACACATTTGTTGACCAATTTGCCCCTATGTGGATACTACCTTGAATGATAATGTCATTATTGCCGTTCAATTTGCAAAATTGAGGCCTACACAAGTAATATTTTTTCCTCTTTTATTTTTATATGTTATTATATTTTTTGTTATTTAATTATTATTGTTTCTTAATAAAGGTAAGACTCAATTGTCCAATGCCATGGGTGGTACTCGAATTTTTATCAATGATTATAATATTCCAAAAATTGAAGACTTTAAATCAAGGTATGTAACCATATTATGCATTTGTGTTGTGTACATAAATATTACGTGAAACCGTTTAATATATATGCTTACATATTTTAAATAATTATTTTTGTAGTCTTTTAAAGAGAAATGGAAACAATACTCCTCCAAATATTATTCAAATTCCAAGTGTTTCCAGAAGTGGTTTATCTGAACAGTTTCTCAATGCAAAAATGTATAAGACCGTTGATCAAACCATTGCCATCAAATAGGTAAATATAAATTTAGTTTATTAAAATATCAAATTTATGATCATGATATTTATTCAAAGTAATAGCAATTTTTTTTGCAGCCATGCAAATGTCTTACTATTGCTACTATTGAGGATATTCATGGTTGATTTTACAACTCATGTAATGAGTGCAAAAGGGGAGTTGATCTTAGAGGAGACAAGTTTTGGTGCAATAATTGTGAGCGTAATGTGAAATATGTCACTCTTAGGTAAATTCCCAACATTCACTTTATATCTTCTTTTTACACTAATATTATAATTTATACATTACACTTTATATCTTCTTTCTACATTAATTCTATAATTTATACATTTTTGTCATACAGATATAAATTTCGAGTTCCAGTTAATGATGGTTCATCATTTACTTCTTTCGTGATATTTGAGAGAGATATTTTACAATTTGTGAATAAGTCTGCATCATCCATTTTAGATTTGATGAATGAGATTAGTTTTATTTCAATTTTCTTTACTATTTTTTAAATAGAAAATAGTATTTATAATATAAAAATCTCCACAATACTAAGGACTAGATATAATATGTATTCATATAGCATGCACATATTATATTTATATTTATAGCATATAGATGGTTCGATAATCGTATAATTAAATTGATTATAACATTTTCTTCATTACTTTTTAATACAACATTTTATGCATGCTCAATCTTTTCGTGTTGTTTTTATTATTCATTAGATGTTTTTTAATCATTGTTTGTTTGCTGTTGATATAGGATGATGATGCGACCTAACCATCACCCAAGCCGGGCTCCGACGAGCCCGAGGCGCCCAAGACCATGGCGTCCTCCTTGGTTGAAGACTTAATCTAGTTTAGCCATTTATATGTTATTTTCCGTTTTAGTATGTTTCCCGTTTTAGCATTTCCATTTCAGTCATTTCTATTTCGGGCGTGTGCCTACTCTTGTAGAGTGGGCTAGCTCATTAGCTTGTTACTCGGCCCAAACTCATTAGGGTTCTTGGCCGAGCCAGGTGCCTTTAAATAGGCATCTCTTGTACTCATTTCAATTACGTTCAAATAAACCCAAGTAAAGTAAGAGTTGAGTTTTCCTCCATATCTGAGCCCGCCACCACACCTTCCGCCACCCACAAAAACTTTCCAATCCCACAAATCCTTACCTTGCCTTATCCGAGATCCCCCAAATCTCGTCTTTCCAAATCTTTCCCCCACAAAATCTTCCCAAATCCCATGAAATCCGACTTACCATATCTTGCCGATCTTGTTTTTTGAATTTCAAAATTCAAAATTCAAGATTTACCCCCAAATCTTTCCTTAACCGCAAGATTCCATCTTATCCCTTCCCCAACCAACCTTATCCATGCAGCTAAACCCACACACGGACCCTCTCGTCTGAGCCCAACCGTACCCAAACCCGGACTCGCTCGTCTGAGCCCAATCGCACCCAAACCCGGACCCGCGTCTGGCCAAGCCGAACCCACACCCAGACCCATGTCTTAGCCATAGCCGAACCCGCTACATGGCCCGGTTGTACCCCTATTTCGAGCCCAACGAGTGGGACAACGACTCGTGGTTTGGTGGTGTGAGCCCATACGATGCGCCCCCGGGTTGGATCCCTCCGTCTCGCCTCCATGGACCCCCGCCACCGCGCCCACGCTCCTTTCCGTCTCAATCGCGACGCTGCACCCGCTACATCGCCCACTCCTACGACCCGGACTGGATCCCGCCGCCTCGTCGCCGTTCCCACGTCCTCACCCACGACAACGGCCAAGACCGGACCCGGTGCCGCACCCACGACTTCGACCGGCGACACGATGCCCCCGTCTTGGAGCTTTTGGAAGAGCAAAGGGAAATTCAGTCCCTCCGACGACAAGTGGCTCAACTCCAAGCCATGCGAAGAGTCGTCCATGTCGTGCCCGTGGTCACACCCGCTCCAGTGCCCGTTGCCGTGCCCGCTCCTGCAAGTCCGGGTCCCGCGTGCCCAGCAGCGACTGCACCCGCTGACGTACCCACTGCCGCGACGTCGCCGATCATCAGTGTGCCCACTGCCGTGCCCGCTGTTACGACGCTGCCGACTCTCAGCGCGCCCACTGGCGTGCCCGTTGCCGCAAGTCCGTGCCTGAGCGAGCCCGCTGATGTGCCCACTGCCGCGCCTACAGCGCCGATTTTCAACGAGCCCGCTCTTGTGCCCATTCCTGCCCCCGACGCCGTGCCCGCTCCAGGACCTGAGCCTTACTTGCTCATATTTGAGGTTCCAAGAGCCGGATCCAAGCCCGACGTCGTATTTCCTCTGACCACCAGGCGTCGACTCCCCCTGGCCCCACCAAGCTTGAAGCGAGGGTGCTTCGAATCTAAGGGGAGGAGAATGATGCGACCCAGCCCTCACCCAAGCCGGGCTCCGACAAGCTCGAGGCGCCCAAGACCATGGCGTCCTCCTTGGTTGAAGACTTAGTCTAGTTTAGCCATTTATATGTTATTTCCCGTTTTAGTATGTTTCCCGTTTTAGCATTTCCATTTCAGTTATTTTTATTTCGGGCGTGTGCCCACTCTTGTAGAGTGGGCTAGCCCATTAGCTTGTTACTCGGCCCAAGCCCATTAGGGTTCTTGGCCGAGCCATGTGCCTTTAAATAGGCCTCTCTTGTACTCATTTCAATTACGTTCAAATAAACCCAAGTAAAGTAAAGTAAGAGTTGAGTTTTCTTCCTTCTTCGGGTTCGAGCGTCAAACCCTTCTATCTTCGCATCTCCCTTCATCCGTAGCTCGTCGCTTCGAGCGTCTCGCCCCACCCTCGCCCCAAAGCGAGCATTAGAGACCCGCGGACCATCATCTAGGTGGTTCGTACCTATCCTTGTTACCCAACGGAGAAGGATCCGCGCCCGCTCCTGCCTAGATCGGGCACCCTTGCGCTCCGAGCCGCCTCGGAATGCATCAGATGACTATGTCAATTCCATACCAAGTGATCTTGAAGTGTTAGTGGAAAATACATATGTGTTTTGCATTAATATCGATCAGTATAAGTTGGATTACCCTAATTCAAGTTTTATTGTCTGTAAAATGACACGTGCCAAATCAATAAGGACATAATTTTGAAAAATGATATTTGATGGACAGGTGCACATAATATATATTATTTATTTATTTTATTGTAATATATTCATAATTCTGTATATTATAACTTTTATGATATCTTATACCAATTTATCTTATAGAATAAACTACCATCCTCATCTTCATCCGAGAATGAGCAATCCTCATCTTCATACGAGAAGGAGCAATCCCCATCTTCATACGAGAAGGAACAAGAATCTCGCCTCGAATCAATTAACTCTATTACACCAGCCAAGAGAACTCACGATGTTATTCAAATTGACGGTGAAGACGAATATGAAAGAGAAGAAGCTGTACAACATTATACACCAAATAAGAAGATTGAATTACGCAAAGTGAAGATAGAAAAAGAAGATATTTATAATATAATTTTTATTTCTACCATTTAAATATCTCCATTTTAATAATTTGACAAGTCATCGATTATGTTATTTGATAGTTTTGGATTTTTAAATTTAATATAGCAATGAATTTGGCATATATATAACATATTGTCCCAAACAAAGATGGTGTTGTACTGTTGTGTGACATACCCAATTCAAATAAGTTTGATATACGCACACAATATGTAACGACTTACGTATCGGCTCTATGTGGATGAGATTGCAACAAGTAGAATGGATGTGCAAAGTTTCAAACCAAAATATCGTGTTATTCTTTCTCTTAAATTAAGTAAAAGTTTGGCATATTTTGTATGAATTGAATCACTGGTAGCTCACTTCATATCGGAAATAAAAAATAATGTTTTCTCATATATTTTAAAAAATACTTTACTTTTAAGATTTTTGATTAAGAAATGAGAGTCACTTGCCATCTCACATCGTATAGGGTATGCATATGTACAAAACCAATTTAGGATGGCTAAAACTAGAATGTGGTTGACCTTGTATGTCAACAGTGGCATGTCTACAATTGTGATTGTTCTATGTGTCTTTCGACCACACTTTGAGAGGGAATCCAGAACTCGAAAAGATTCGTGAGTTCGAAAGGTGTGAAGTATAATTCTTCTTACTTGGTGAAAGTATGGATCCTATTATCAATTAGTTATTCCTCGCTTTCTCTATATGAAAATGATTGGCATATAAATAAAATCACTTTCTCTATACCCCAAAACCCTCTCCACCTTTATAGAAGCCTAGAACCACCTTTTATTTCTCTTTTAGAGAGCCCAGGCGCCGCTCACCGATGCCAACCTCCACTCTTTCATGTTCCAGTCCGCCAGTCAATTCCCTCTCCCTCAAGCTCTCCCACATCCTCTCCTCCTACCCGCACCCCGACGCCCGCTCCTTCGCCGCCGTCCTCACTAGGCCTGTTCCTGCTTCTTTTACTGCAATTCACATATAATATCAATTAAATAAAGTAAAATAATACATCATTCCTTAATTAATCACTTCCCTAATAAATAATTATTATTTAATGTTATACTACAAAAATATATTTAATAAACCCAACCCCGTGCATGACACGGGTCATCAACTAGTTAATTATATAAAAGAACAAGTTCATATTTTTTCCAGTCATAGCTACCACCATTACGTTCATGTATATATACGAACAATTAATACTATATCATGAACAATTTCGTTTATATGTGATGAGAATCAAGGTCACCAAGGTGACCTTTCTTCTCTAGGAGGGCTGATCGTGTCCAAGGCTTGTTCCTTCTCCTTCCTAAGCTTGCTAGATCTTCAATGGGGTGTGAGGGAGGACCACGGACGAGAGGGATGAAGAGGGAACGAGGGGGCTGCCGACGGTCCTTGGGTTCACGGCCAAGGGAACCTCTCCTAGAGGTTCCTTGGCTTGGTCGGACTTGGATCCAAGATGTTGAACGAGTTCACTTTGAGAGGAGATGAGATTGAAGAAAGAAGATGCAAGAGAGTTGAAAGCTTGGAGTGATAGAAGTAAGTGGCGGCCTAGAGGGAGATAAACTCAACCTTAGGCTATGCCACTTCTAAATTCTTCACTAGTTTGTTTACAAGGAATGGAAGGCATATAAATACTAGAGTGTTGGGGGTCTTGGCCACATGGCCTTTCTAAGCTAATGGGCCTCTTGGGCTAGAAGTCCATAAACATATGGCTTCACACACCCAAAGAGGTAATGCTAGCAATAAAAGACATCATACTAAAAATAGAAGGATAAAAGCCTTAGAGGCTTGGATATAGGCGCGCGCATGAATGCCTTGGAATCGAAGCATGGTCGATGCTTGAGTGTCGTGGCATTAACGCGTCGGCGCCTTGGTGGTCAATCACCGGGACTCATCACTCTCTCCTTCTTAGCTTCGAAGCGTCCTCGCTTCGACGGTGTAGGAAGTCTGGGAGAGGGAGGAAGTGTGGTGGCGCGTCTCCCCTTCTTAAAGGTGAAGGTGGAGTGAGGGAGACTGCCACTAACACAAAGAATCTTGAGCATACGAGAGTCGTCGGGCGGCTCCTTGGGCACCACAAGTTGGGGGGCCTCATGCGCAAGCATGGCAGCCGTCGGAGGAGACCTACAACAATGCAACTCAACAAGCCAAAGAAAGGTCAGCCAACGGTCTGGGGGGGGGGGTCCTAAGGATGGTTCTAAACATGGCTACGGGGTGTAGGTGGCCACTAATGTCAAGTGTAAAGCTCTTACCAAATTGCAGCCACCAAATCTCCCAACAACGAACCACAAAGCTAGGGTCCCAAGCCAACACACTAGTACGAAGGAGTCCATCTAAGAGTACCCCGGGGTCAAAAGGAAGGGTAACTAATCCGAGGGCCAAGTGTGTAATGCGACAAGGGATGCCATGACCCATCCTAGGGGGGTGTTTACCTAACACACCAATGGACTACCTCCCCTTCTTAGACGTGGACAATCCGGTTAGAAAGACCACGGCTAGGTCGTCCCAAGGGGTGGGTGGATGAGCTAGGTGTGTGTAGGGACCGGGAGGGTGGGACCTAGGCAAGAGAGAGGCAAGTGTAGACCAAAAGATATAATTCTCAAAAGTTGCCATGGGTATTGTGGTCCCAAATTCTCTACGGCACTCAATGGCATCCTCAATCAACACTAGCCTAAGAGAGGTCCTAAAGGCACAAAGCTCACCCACTCGGAGTAGGAAATCATCATCCCAATAATTGCCCACAAAGTTACCCAAAATGACACACATCGGGGCTAGAGGACCAAGGAGGGTCTCGGGGTCATGCAAGGACAAAGAGACGGAAATCAATATAGTGTAAGCATGCCAAGGAGATGGGAGCACATACCTCAGAGACAAGATATGGGCAATCTTGTCTCGGTCCTTCTTGATCCGGCAATCAAACGGAGAAGGCACCTCGGGTAGGGAATGCATGAAGCACCGTCCTTTATGGGAGAGAGGAAAAGGTGAGGCCTTGAGCGGCCACGAGGGCGCCGGCCAAGGCGGGATGAAGGCGCACAACTCCTCCGGTGTGGCAGCCATGGGGCGCCGACCTCCATGGGGTGGGCTCAAAGGAAAGCCGCTAGGAGTTGACATGGGGCTGCTCGTGGGTATGGGCGGCGGCCAACCAAGTAGTGGTCGAGCCAAGGGTATGGCCAGCCGAGCCGCCAACAAGGCATCGCTCGCCTCGGCGGTGAGGCACGGGCACGGCGCCAAGAGGACGGTAGGTGTCACTCCGCGGAAGAGCGCACATGGTGGCGGTGGAGAGCCGAGGTCCGCGAGGTGGGCCTTGGAGGCGCATGTCTCCTCGGCTACGTCGGCGGGATCGGTCATTGGGCACGGCCGAGGCGGCGGGGGCATCACAGGCGACGGGGGTGCGGGCACCGGGGCCGGCGGAGGTGGAGGGGGCTCGGGCACCGAGGCCGGCGGAGGCGCGAGCACTGTATGCGGCGGGGAAGGACCCATGGCCCGGCTTCTCTCCCCGGAGGCGGTGGTAGGCTCGGGCACCCTGGCCGGTGAATGTGCGGGCATCGTAGGCTCCGGCGCCGGCATCAGGGTAGACGGAGGCGGCCGCACCGGGGCTGGCTTGGATAAGGCGTGCTGAGGCTCAGACAGGGTGTCATGGCGCAGCGCGGATGAGGCGTCGTGAGGTGCGGCTGAGGCCATGTGTGGCGCGCTCGGGTCAATGTCAAACGCGGCCAAAGGAGACTGATGCGCATGAAAGGGTACTTGAGGCGCGACCAAGGCGCAGGGAGGCGCTTCCTAGGCAAACTGAGGCGCGGCCATAGAACAAGAAGGCACACCCGAAATGATCCGAGGTGCGACCAAGGCATGTTGAGGCGCGCCATTTGCAGCGTTGTTTTGGGCCTCTTCCCCAGGAGCAACCAAGTCAATAGTAGCCTCTCCGTGGGCTTCATTGTCGGAGATGTGGTGGTTGAGCATCGGGAAGGCGCGTTCACATGCCCTTGGGCTGGCTAGCGTGGATCTCGGGACATAGTGCTGAGCCCAACTTTGGATGGACGGGAATGTAACATCCCAGGCCAAGCTACCCCAGCCACCCAACGGTGCCGGTGCTGGTACTGGTGCCGCCTGGTTGTCCAAGGGCATGCAGCCCACACACCCAACCCTTCCCCCATTTAAATGGGTAGGTTGTTGCCCACGGGGATCGAACCCGGGACCTTTAGATACAAGGGCAATGCCTTACCACTTGTATCACCAATTGCGCTGCAGCACAATTGGTGATACAAGTGGTAAGGCATTGCCCTTGTATCTAAAGGTCCCGGGTTCGATCCCCGTGGGCAACAACCTACCCATTTAAATGGGGGAAGGGTTGGGTGTGTGGGCTGCATGCCCTTGGACAACCAGGCGGCACTAGTACCGGCGCCGGCACCGTTGGGTGGCTGGGCGGCTTGGTGGTTGGGGTAGCTTGGCTTGGGATGTTACAAAAAAGTACACTTTGAATGAGAGGGGCTCCGACCTTATTGGGCCAGCCATTTCTCTATCCATGGGCCGCAACCCATGTACCCCAACCAACAACCTCCCAGCCATGGGGATTTGGTTGGGGTACATGGGCTGCGGCCCATGGATAGAGAAATGGCTGGCCCAATAAGGTCGGAGCCCTTCTCATTCAAAGTGTACTTTTTTGTAATACCCCACCACATTGGGCCGACCCATCATAGGGCTGCAGCCCATACACCCTAACCCTTCCTTGGTAGCTCCACCTAATTAATAGGCAGCCATCTCCAAGAGGTTGTTCGTGAGTCTCGAACTCGAGACCTCACGCTTTAACAAGAAGCTTAACGCTCTCTTGTTAAAGCGTGAGGTCTCGAGTTCGAGACTCATGAACAACCTCTTGGAGATGGCTGCCTATTAATTAGGTGGAGCTACCAAGGAAGGGTTGGGGTATATGGGCTACAGCCCTGTGATGGGCCGGCCCAATGTGGTGGGGTATTACAGGGAAGCCTCCGAGACGTAGGGACTCTTGCACCTTTGGCCACCATGTACGGGCATAGTCGGTGAAGTACCAAGTGGAGATGTGCACCTCCTCGCGAACATCATAACCCGAGCGGCCAAAGACATAGCGTGTGTGGCGCTCCCATGCCAAGAACTCGGCACCACCGTCGTTGCAACCGGTGAAGGAGTAGAAGGACACCCCTACACCATGGCGGTCTAGTTGGGTGCCGTGGCTGGCCTTGGGCGCGAGCATAGTCTCGGTGGCTCTCATCTGCCCAAGCCTCAACTTCAAGGGTGTCGAGGTACTCGCCATATAGGTCTTCCTCATCGTAGTGGTGGCTGAACGCATAAGCGACCGCGGGCCTACGGACAGCGCATGGAGACAGATCCCCATACAAGGACGTGGGGTCATGAGCGCGGCTTCGCGGGCGCCGGCCCGGCAGCGGACGAGCCGGATAACGCCAATATGGCTCGTCCATGGGGACTCACCTAGCACAAGCAAGAGGCAAACCAAGTAAAGAGTCCCAAGCAAACAAAGCAATTCATACTTAATAAAATATGAATAACTTAGGCCTAAGACAATCTAATCAAAGCAATGCAAGCAATAAGGCAAGCAAATCAAGGCTCTAGGCAACCAAGGCAATCATACCAATAAAGAGGGAGCAATCTAAGCATAGGCAAACAAGAAAAGCACAATGACGGCTCAAGTCAAGAGTAATGGGAGGCTAAGGTCGTGTGACATGAGTACAAGGGGCGGGCCAAAGCACTTCCAAGCAAAGCCCAATGGGATGACTTAGACTAGATGAGTGAATGCCGAAAAAGACTATGAATGACAAGTCTAGAGAAGAGCCCAATTCGGCTACCCTGTAGGCCCAAGGAGAGGTGGGATGTGGTGACAAGCAACATAGAGGAAAATGGATATATATGCTTAGTGGCCCATGGTGCCTAGTGAGGGTGAGAGAGCCCACCAAAGAATGTGGCCCAACCGAACAAGGAAAGGTTTGAGTGGACCTTGTCCTGAAATAATATTTTTTTTTGATTTGGAATACCAACTTTCTGTTTTTTTGTTTTGTATTGTTGGGCCTTTGACTTTTCTTGGCCTCTTGTTTGGAATGGGCTTTTTCTAATCAATGGAAGAGCAAGGTCCACTAGAAGTCATGTGAGTAGAGAGGGAGTGGGGCCACACGAATGCCTTTGAAGAGAAACTAGGGCCGGAACCAAGGGGGTTTGAAGACAATGTCCCGTTTTGGGTTGTGGGACAAATAGGAGAAGCGGAAAAGGAGTTTGTAGACTTGCCACTAAGATCCCCCTCTTTTTGAAGCCCACAAAGAGGAAGCTTCCAAGCACTCTAACCCACACAAGTCAGCCAATAGTCAATTTTGGCACTTACTCAAACAACCTAAGACAACCAAAAGGCTAAGAAAGAAAGCACTTTTGTCCTTTGCCAAATATACCCAAGTCACATGCACACTTTAAGGGATTCAAATCAAACAAGAAAGGGGCAAGGGCTAGGGCCGGCCATGGCAGCAAGGTGGTGGCTGTATGGTGGTGGTGGTGGCAGCAAGGTGGCAGACGCGGTGGTCCGGTCACCGGAGGTGGTGGTTCGGTCGCCAGAAAGTGATTTTTTTTGCGTTTTTGGGGTTGTTTTTGGGAGGGTTTGGGTGGGATGAACAAAGCACGAAAATAAACACTAAACTAGCATGGAAACAAGAAAAAAAGGCACAGAAACAAGAAAAAACTGAGCATGAAAAACAGAAAACAAAGTCATGAAGAACAAGAAAAATTTCAAGCTAGCAAGATGGGAAATGAGAAAAAACACATGGTCAACATGTGAACAAGAAAAGAACTCATGCAAGCTATGAAAATAAGCTCAAAAACTGAAGTTGAAAGAGGAAAAGAAATACTTAGCTTGGACGTTGGCTCTTGATACCAATTGATGATAATCAAGGTCACCAAGGGGACCTTTCTTCTCTAGGAGGGCTGATCGTGTCCAAGGCTTGTTCCTTCTCCTTCCTAAGCTTGCTATATCTTCAATGGGGTGTGAGGGAGGACCATGACCGAGAGGGATGAAGAGGGAACGAGGCGGCTGCCGGCGGTCCTTGGGTTCATGGCCAAGGGAACCTCTCCTAGAGGTTCCTTGGCTTGGTCGGACTTGGATCCAAGATGTTGAACGAGTTCACTTTGAGAGGAGATGAGATTGAAGAAAGAAGATGCAAGAGAGTTGAAAGCTTGGAGTGATAGAAGTAAGTGGCAGCCTAGAGGGAGATAAACTCAACCTTAGGCTATGCCACTTCTATATTCTTCACTAGTTTATTTACAAGGAATGGAAGGCATGTAAATACTAGAGTGTTGGGGGTATTGGCCACATGGCCTTTCTAAGCTAATGGGCCTCTTGGGCTAGAAGTCCATAAACATATGGCTTCACACACCCATAGAAGGATAAAAGCCTTAGAGGCTTGGATATAGGCGCGTGCATGAATGCCTTGGAATCGAAGCATGGTCGATGCTTGAGTGTCGTGGCATTAACGCGTCGGCGCCTTGGTGGTCAATCACCGGGACTCATCAATATGAAGGATAGGAAGGATGACGAGGGCAGATGGTGGAGGATCGGGATAAAATTTCCGCTAGAGGGACACTTTAGTGGTGGGTACACTACCAATGGGAGAGGAATCTACGAGAAGAAAATGATGAATTTGGATATAGAAATATGATTTAGACTATAATCATAGGATTTGATTATGTATATCTATTAAGAGATTTGGTGATAATTCTTTTTTAAATGCATTTTTTTTAAATACGAATTTGTACACAAGTCCTGTGCACGATTTTGTGCACCAAATTCCTGTTGAAAAGTACAACAAAATATGTGAAGTTGTGCACCAAAATTTTGTTGAATAGTGAACTTGTTTTTTTTTTCTAAGTACAATAGAAGTGCAAAATGTTGTGCACCAAGTTGTACGAGTTTGTGCACCAAAGTCTGTTAAAAAGTGCACCAAAATATGTGAAATTGTGCACCATAATTTTATTTAGTAGTGCATTTGTTTTTTTCCTAAGTACAAGAGTAGTGCATAATGTTTGTCCACCAAGTTGTGCGAGTTTGTACACCAAAGTTTGTTGAAAAGTGCACCAAAATATGTGAAGTTGTGCACGAGGATTTTATTGAGTAGTGCACTTGTTTTTTTTCAAAGTACAATAGCAGTGGACATTGTTTGTGCCCCAAGCTGTACGAGTTTGTGCACAAAAGTCTCTTGAAATCTGCACCATAATATGTTGAATTGTGCACCCGATTTTTATTGAGTAATGCACTTATATATTTTTAAATACAATGGAGTGCACAAACACATGAACTTTCTCAATGCACAAATACATGAACTGTGGTGCACAACTACTTGTAATGTGGTGCACATTTATTTATGATATGGTGCACTTGTATTTTATTTAATTGTACGCTTGTATATTATTTAAATGGTGTACAATTATTTTCAACATGGTGCACAAATATTCATAATATGGTGCACATCCAAAGTGGTACACAAGCTAGTGTCAGTCACCGGCCGATCAACGGTGGTCAACGCCGATCAACGGTGGTCAACACCGAAGCTCCGGTGGGTCAATGAGGGAGACCACTTGTGCACCAACGTAATGCACAATTGTGCACCCAAATATGTGTGCATCAAGATTGCAAGTGCATTGTGCACTTTCTCCCCCTTGTGCGCCTTGTTGCAGAAACTTGTGTACCAGTTTGCATATTAAGAGAAGTTCACATTTTAACAACAATTCTCACTAGATTCGCCTCCTCTATATACATATACTAAAGTCACAATTATCTGTCTTACATGTGGCTCTCTCAAGTATGCCTCATCATCAAAAAAATTGTATATTTATCTATTCACTCTTCTATTATTTTACAATTTACCACCCATATAAATTTCCTTAATTACAAACCAAATATCTCTCATTACATATAATAATATAGTACTATCTTTTAAGCACATCCAACTTTTAATTATGTTAATTTCCTTAGTTACCAACTAAATATCTTCCATTACATATAATAATAGATTACATTCCTTCAAAGATATTCGAAGTAATAACTAAGTTTATTATATTGAAAATAATAATGTAATATAATAATATATTAATAAAAAATACTTTATATTATAATATATTTAATTGATGATTGAAAGTTTTTTAACCAAAAATAATGCTAGGATATATTTAAAATAACCAAATCTGAAGTAGTATATAGATACCAAAATTAACTATTTACCCTTCTACTATTTTACAATATTTTATCTATACAAATTTCCTTATTTACAAACCATGTATCTCCCATTACATATAATAATATATTACTTTCCCTTAAACATCCCGACTTAATTACCAACTAAAAATCTCCCATTACATATAATAATAGACTACCTTCTTTAAAAGATATTCAAAGTTTTAACTGATGTGAATCACAATGCTTCACCTCATGTTGCCAGCCACACGCCAAGTGTCTAGGAGAAAGACCGGAACAAGGCCCCAGACGGCGCTGAGATCTTATCGCCGACGCCACCAATACCACTTTTAGGGCAAGCGGGCGATCTGGGCAATATGGAGGCAAATGAGGCCAACTTCGAGGCACGTGAGGCACTGGAGGAGAGTGTCAATATCCCTCAAGGAGCACAAGACAAAGTGTACCCAGCCCCCATATCGCCACTCACCAGATCTGGCACCCGGGCACTAGCTAGGCTCCAACAAGGCCACGCCGACGTCCACTAGGCCAAAGGCGTGATCACCCGGGCCCTAGCAAGGCGTCTTCAAGAGGGCATCCAAATAAGCCTTTTGGCACCAGAAGTTCTGAGCCAAATGCTAAATGGCTCGGTGATGGCACTTGTGCAAGAAATGGCCCCGACGCCGGGTAATGCCAAGAAGGGAGGACAACGTCGCTTACCAGGCCCCGAGTGTCCAAATGAAGCCAAACTTCTCCAACATGCTTATGAAATTACTACATGCCAATGGAGTCAAGGAGTGCCGGGGAGTTCAAAGGTTTTCCTGGAGATGGCATTGGCTGACAATGGAAGCCCGACGCCGGAAGTGTCATGGCATTGAGAGAAGGCTATCTCACAAATCACTCGTGCCTTTTCCCCCAAGTTTGGTGATGGCGTGGCACATTGGATTCTGTCATGTATCTCCAAAATTGAAGGCAAATGGCGTTGGAATTGACCAGGCCATTTAGAGCACCACTTTATGTTTTTCCTTAAATGTGTTCAAAGACAATTTAGGTAATTTTTGTGTTTATAAGCTGGCTTGCAGCTACAATGTTCCTCACATTTAAATTGAATAAATCTTTAGCTTTTGAGCACAAAAAGCCTTTGAGAGCCTTTTAGTTTTGCGTCTTGTTTGGTGTGTTCATCCGAACTTAGTAAAGCGGTTTTAGGTGTGTTCATCCTCGATCCAATCTATGACCCTTCTGGTTATTTTTGGTGCATTTATCCAAGGGTTTCCATAAGTTTATTCTATCACAAAATCGCCTTCAAATACTTCCAAACGCTCGGCCAACTTTGCTTGTCAAGCGAGTCCACCGCCGGCGCCGAGGAGGAATTGGCCTGGAGTTTTGTTGTAGAACTTTCCTTGAAGCTTGATATCCTCACAAGGGACACATCATTTGGTATCAGAGCTACTCTCAAGTTAATTCCCTCCAATACTCGTTCTTGAAATCATAGAAAAAGCAACTTGTGTTTTGTGGAAACCGGGCACAATTTTCCTAGCCAAACTTGCATGTTGTCTTGTGAAATTTCGTGTGCCTAAACTTGTTTGGACTGAGATATATACCCAAAATACACCATAGCCTTCATTCCAAGGAAGAATGAGACGTTTTTGTTGAGCATAAGAATTTTACAAGGGAGCCGGACGCCAGAAGAATTTTACAAGGAGTTAAAGCACTTGATGTTTCGCTCCAATGTTCACTTCCCCGAGGGCTATCTAGTGTCCAAGTTCACCACAGACTTGAATCCTGACATGGGCCAAGTGGTGGAGATGCAAAGGTTTGGAACGCATGTGCAAATTGAGGAGGTGCTCCACTACGCCACCCAAGTTTATCAATATGTGCAACGGAGGAAGAGTTCCATGAGTTCTCGGCCGTGGGGCTCCACCTCAAGCTCGAACACCGTGCCAACTGCCCCTAGGCGCCAAGAGAACAAGCCGGACCTAGCCAAGGCTCCACCTAGGAGAGAAGGCCAGTCGCCTAGCCAAGGTCCCAAAAAGGAGGACAACTCTCGTACTAGAGATGTCAAGTGCTACAAGTGCTTGGGACGTGGCCATTATGCTAGGGACTGCCCTACACGAAAGCAAGTGCTCTTAAATGAGCATGGTAACTATGTGTCGAAGGATGAAGATGAAGTCCTAGAAGAGGAGGACGACCCTCTAAATGAAGAAGAAGAGGTCCATGTCACGATGGACATAGGAGATTGCTTTGTGGTCAAGAGGACCTTGGTGGCTAGTGACGCGCCGCCCATGCCTTCTCAACGTGAAACAATTTTTCACACAAGGTGTCACATCCAAGGAAAAGTTTATAGTGTGATTGTCGATGGAGGCTTATGCTGCAACATCATAGACCAAGAGGTGGTTAAGAGGTTCAACTTCAAGACCACACCTCACCATCAACCCTACACGCTCAATTGGCTCAATTCTTCCACTCCTCTCAAGGTACAAGCTCAAGCTTTAATTCGGTTTTCCATTGGAGCTTACGAGGATGAGGTGCTTTGTGATGTGTTGCCCATGACGGCGTGCCACTTACTACTTGGGCGGCCGTGGCAATATGACTGAAGGGTGATCCACCAAGGGGTCACCAATGAGTATTCCTTCCATATGGCTGGAAAGAAGATTACTCTTCACCCAATGATGCCTCATGAGATCATGGCCGACTACGTGGCCAATGAGCAAAGAAGAAACCAAAAGAGCCATGGACAAGTTTGTTTTCTTTTTGTACCTATGACTAACTTGTTTTCTTCACAAGAATTGAGTGATCTACCTTTGGCGATTGCATCTCTTTTGCATGAATATGAAGACCTTTTTCAAGAGGAAATTCCTAATGGCTTGCCACCCATTCGAGGGATACAACACCAAATTGACTTTGTGGCTGGCGTCACATTGCCAAATAGGGCAGCCTATAGGACCAATCCGGAGGAAACCAAGGATCTACAAAAGCAAGTCCAGGAGCTACTGGATAAGGGCTATGTGAGGGAAAGCTTGAGCCCGTGTGCCTTGCCGGTCATACTTGTGCCTAAGAAGGATGGAAGTTGGAGAATGTGCGTGGATTGCCGAGCCATCAACAAAATTACCATCAAGTACCGGCATCCCATCCCTCGGTTGGATGACATGCTTGATGAGTTACATGGCTCCCAAATCTTCTCCAAGATAGATCTCAAAAGTGGGTACCACCAAATCCGGATGAAAGAAGGAGATGAGTGGAAGACCGCTTTCAAGACAAAGTATGGCTTGTATGAATGGTTAGTAATGCCTTTCGGACTCACTAATGCTCCTAGCACTTTTATGAGGTTGATGAATCATGTGCTTAGGCCTTTTTTAGGAAAATTCGTAGTTGTTTATTTTGATGACATATTGATTTATAGCAAGAACTTACAAGAGCATGCTCATCATATAAAACAAGTACTAGATGTCCTTAGGAAGGAAAAGTTATATGCCAACTTCAAGAAATGCCACTTTTGCTCGGATCATGTTGTCTTTCTTGGCTTTGTTGTGAGTAAGACAAGATTGAAGGTTGATGAGGAAAAGGTGAAAGCCATAAAAGAATGGCCGACACCTACCACAAAGACAAGTGAGGAGCTTCTTAGGCTTGGTGGGGTTCTATAGGAGGTTTGTGAAGGACTTTAGCCCAATAACCACACCAATGACCGAGCTCACCAAGAAAAATGTGGTGTTCCATTGGGGTGAGGCACAAGAGGCTGCATTTCAAATCCTCAAGCACAAGCTCACCCATGCACCATTGCTGGCACTTCCGGACTTCACAAGAACCTTTGAGATAGAGTGTGATGCCTCGGGAATTGGCCTTGGCGGGGTGTTGACGCAATGAGGCTGCCCAATCGCCTATTTTAGTGAGAAAATGAGTGGCGCCGAGCTCAACTATCCCACCTATGACAAAGAGTTGTTTGCTCTTGTCCGAGTGCTCAAGACATGGCAACACTACCTTATGCCCAAGGAGTTTGTCATCCATTCGGATCATGAAGCATTGAAGTAGCATAAGGGCCAAAGCAAGCTCAATAGAAGGCATGCCAAGTGGGTAGAGTTTATAGAGGCCTTTCCCTAGGTGATCAAGCACAAGAAGGGAAAAGATAACATAGTGGCCGACACCCTATCAAGGAGGTACACTCTTCTCACTTCTTTGGATGCTAGAGTTCTAGGATTTGCTTGCATGAAATCGTTGTATTTTGATGACCCTGATTTTTGTGAAACAATTAGAGCATGTGAGGGAAAGGGTAGCCGAGGCATATTCTATTTGCATGATGGATACTTGTTTAGAGGAGAAAGGCTATGTGTTTCTAGTGGTTCCCTTCATAGGCTTTTCATTCAAGAAGCACATGGGGGCGGACTAATGGGGCACTTTGGGATAGCTAAGACCTTAGGCACATTGAGGGAGCATTTCTATTGGCCAAGGATGGCTAAGGATGTTGAAAAATTTTGAGCTTCATGTACCACATGTGCTAGGGCCAAGTCTAAGCTAAATCCTCACGGCCTATACACTCCACTTCCTATTCCTAGTGGCCCATGGGAAGACATTTCTATGGATTTTGTTGTGGGTTTACTTAGGACTAAGAGAGGGAGGGATTCAATTTTTGTGGTGGTTGATCGGTTTTCAAAAATGGCACATTTCATAGCATGCAATAAAACCGACAATGCATCACATGTGGCTGACTTGTTCTGTTATGAAGTGGTGAGATTACATGGTGTTCCAAGGACCATAGTGTCGGACAAATATGCTAAATTCCTTAGCTATTTCTGGAAAACACTATGGTCAAGGCTAGTGATGTGATCTTGCCTCCGATGACAATCAAATTGTCAAAGGCGACACCTTTGGATCTAGTCTTGGGCGAGAAGTCACTCCTTCCTTGTCAAACCTGCCGTGGAATCCTGGGGTGCAAACCCTAGTTGTCTTGCACGAAAGGTTGACAAGTTGGTGGCGAGATGAACAGTGCTTTTAGAGGTTATCGGACACGGTTGTACTTTGAAGCGAACCCGGTGGAGGCTGTCTAGGTGGTATCGGAGGCGGCGAGGCTGTGTGTCACGACAGCGAAGACGATGCCGAAGGTGAAGGCGATGGCAAGCGCGATGGTGTCCGCGAACGATCGACTGGGTGGTGGTCTGGGCTTGTTGGCGACGGCGATAGCGATGGCGATGACGAGTGTCACATCGATGCTAGCGACGGCGACAACGAAGGTTTTGGTGGCAATTGTGGATGAGATGGAAGCGATTGATGGGGCGAATGGATAGCAATGGCGGAAGCGATTGAATGGAGGGATAGGTGACTTGAAAGACAAGTCTTTGGTGTCGTAGCATCGACTGCAGATGAAGGGAGATGCGAAGGAAGACTTGGCTTGAAGAATCAAGCAATTGTCGTAGCGTCGGCGGCGGAAGGAATGGGGATGCGAAGATAGAGGGGTTACGTCCGATCAAGGGAAGGAGGATAAACACTCTACTTGAAACCTTGATTAAAATTGAACGTAAGTAAAAACAATAACAAAGTTGAACTTAAATACTAGAGGCGAGACATCGGATGGGCCGAGTCCAGCCTAGTGGGCTAGCCCATGCAAGCATGCAAAGGCACAAACCCTAAAATAGAAATGAATATAAAAGGAAACTATCTAAAACAAGCAATAATACTAAATATAGAAATTGTCTCAAAACTATGCCAAAACAAAGGCAATAAACCTCTAAGTGTCAAAACCCGGTGGCGGCGAGGGCATGGACGCAGACACTGCGAGCGACGGCGACGATGGGTCGATGGGCTCGCAAGTGGGTGCACCCGGTGCCGGCTGCGATGGGCTCGATACTCCGATGCCGATGGTGGCGAGGACGACGAGTCTGGGTTCGGTCTTCGGGCTACCTTAGCTAGCGATGACGTGAGCGACTAGGGAGGCGACGGCGTCCACGATGGCTTTGGACCTGGACCTTGTCACTGGGCCTTCTGAGCGAAGGCTCATGGCTTCTTCCTCGTCTGTGGCCGTCATGGGAGGTGTGATCACATCACCCTCCCCCACTTGGCTGTGAAGCATCCCCGCTTCACCATCATCGAACTCAGGCTCAACATATGGTGTCAAGTCCGCGACGTTGAAGGACGCGTGGACTCCAAAATCTGGTGGGAGCTCGAGTTGATAAGCATTGTCCCCTATGGCCTTGATCACGCGGAATGGACCATCTCCACGTGGTGCCAATTTGTGCTTGCGCCGCGAGGGGAACCTTTCTTTGCGCATATGCACCCAGACGAGGTCTCCGGGTGCGAATACGACGCGGCGGAGGCCAGTGTTCTTCTGCGAGGCATATTGCGTGGCCCTTCTCTCCAGTTGGTCCCTGGTGCGTCGATGTAGCTCTTGGACTTGCTCGGCATGGTTGGCGGCGGAGATATGCACTGGGTCTCGCAGTGGGTGTGGCGACAAATCTAGTGGTGTCAATGGGTTCATGCCATACACCACCTCGAATGGAGTCAACTTGGTCGCCGTGTGCCTGCATCTATTGTAACACAACTCGACAAGTGATAGTAAGTCCTCCCAACGCCTAGGGTTGGCTTTGAGCATCGTGCGAAGGAGGGCTCCTAGGGTTCTATTCGTGACCTCAGTTTGGCCATTGGTCTAGGGGTGGTAGCTAGTGGAAAATAAAAGCTTTGTGCCTAGCTTACCCCAAAGTGTTCTCCAAAAATGACCAACAAACTTAGAATCCCTATCACTGACGATGATACGTGGGACTCCATGAAGACGCACCACATGCTCAAAGAATAAATCTACAATCTCACTAGCACTATGGGTTGTCTTACAAGCTATAAAGTGTGCCATCTTAGAAAATCTATCTACGACCACAAAAATAGAGTCTTTACCTCGTCTAGAGAGGGGAAAACCCGTGATGAAATCCATAGAAAGATCCTCCCAGGGGTCACTAGGAATGGGCAATGGTGTGTAGAGGCCGTGAGGGCTTGACCTAGCTTTGGCTCTTTGGCAAGTCACACAACTCCTACAAAATCTAGCCACTTGGTGGGTCATCTTAGGCCAGAAAAAATGTTCTCTTAGGGCGGCCATGGTCTTACTAATCCCAAAGTGTCCATGGCTTTCGTGTGCTTCTTGAATCAAAAGGAGCCTAATGGAGGACCTAGGGATGCATAGGCAGCCAGCCTTGTACAAATAACCCTCAGAAAGGAAATAAGACTCAAACTCACGTAGTCTAAGGCAATGCTCGAAGATAGGGGCAAAGAAAGGATCAATAGCATATAATTCCTTAATCAAAGCAAAGCCTAGAATCTTAGTTTGCACATGAGTCAAGAGAACGTACCTGCGAAAGAGTGCATCGGCTACAATGTTCTCCTTTCCCTTCTTGTGGACCATGACATAGGGAAATGTCTCAAGGAACTCTACCCAATGAGCATGGTGTCGGTTGAGGTGGGCTTGGCTCTTCAAATAGCTCAAGGCGGCATGGTCGCTGTGGATGACAAATTCACGTGGCCAAAGATAATGTTGCCAAGTCTTTAGCACACGTATTAGGGAATATAACTCTTTGTCGTAGGTGGGGTAATTGAGTGTGGCCCCCGTGAGCTTCTCACTGAAATATGCAATGGGCCTCTTCTCTTGGTGTAGCACACCACCAATGCATATGTCTGAGGCATCACACTCCACCTCAAAATGCTTGGCGAAGTCGGGGAGTTGGAGCAAAGGCGCGTGGCACAAGGCATGATTCAAGGCCGAGAAGGCCTTCTCGTGTGCTCCAGCCAAGTGACAATATTTCCCTTCTTCGTGAGCTCGTGCAAAGGCGCGGCAATGGAGGAGAAATTTCTCACAAAGCGCCTATAAAATCCTGCGAGGCCGAGAAAGCTTCGCACCTGTGTTGGCGTCATCGGCGTCGGCCACTCCTTGATGGTGGCGATCTTGTCTTCGTCGATGCGCAGACCATCACTACTCACGACATAGCCTAGAAAATTGGTGGACGCGGAGCAAAATGAGCACTTGGCCAGATTGGCAAATAGGCTCTCGCGTCGAAGGCACTCGAGCACAAGGCGAAGGTGATCGACATGCTCCTCTAGGCTCCGTGAATACACAAGGATGTCATCGAAATAAGGATGACAAACTTGCCAAGGAAGGCTCGCAAGACGTGGTTCATCAAACGCATGAAGGTGCTGGGCGCGTTCGTGAGCCCAAATGGCATGACAAGTCACTCGTAGAGCCCATACTTCATCTTGAAGGTGGTCTTCCACTCATCACCTTCTTTCATCCTGATTTGGTGATAACCACTCTTCAAATCTATTTTGGAGAAAAGTGTGGCGTCATGGAGCTCATCAAGCATGTCGTCTAGGCGTGGGATTGGGTGCCTGTACTTCACAGTGATTTGGTTTATGGCACGACAATCAACACACATTCTCCATGTTCCATCCTTCTTGGGCACAAGTATCACAGGCACAGTGCAAGGGGAGAGAGATTCCCTCACGTAGCCTCGATCTAACAACTCTTGCACCTGGCGCTGCAGCTCCTGGGTCTCTTCTGGGCCAGCTCTGTAGGCAGCGTGATTGGGCAAGGAGGCACCATGCACCAGGTCAATTTGGTGCTCAATGTCCCTTAGCGGAGGTAGGCCTTGTGGCAACTCATCGGGAAAGACGTCGTCGAAGGCGTCGAGCAAGGCAGCGATGGCAGGCGGCACTGGCACGGTGCGTGACGAGTCTGGGATGCACGGAGTTGGCACAAGCAGAAAACATGGAGCTTTGCTAGTTAAATACGCAGTGAGGTCACTGGGCCTGGCCAAAAGCAAGCGACGCTCGCATTTGCCTTGCAATGGTGGCGTCTGCGGCAACGGAACGGCCAAATGCATCAATGGCGAGGCGCTGGTCGGTTTATGTGGGGCACTTGGTGTAAGTGGTCTAGGGCTCGAGCCAGAATTGGGAAAACCTGGCCAAGCCTCATGTGTGCCTCTCTTGGCCTTGCCAGTGGCACCATCATCGACGCCATGATGATCCAGATGGGAACTGGGTGGCCCACCCATGGCATTCACCTTCTTTTGGGCAGTGCCCGGTGGAGACGAAATTTTGCCAGATTTGGAGAAGTTTTGCCTCTAGAGTGCCTGTGGGGACTCGTTTAACCTCGTAGACGCGGCCTCAATGGCCTTCTGGCGATCACGCTCAACCTGGTCCTGCAAGATCTCATGGGGAGACATTGGATGCAAGGTGACGCGTTTCCCGTGGTAATTGAACACATAAGTGTTCAAATAGCCATCATGGAGCACGCGCCTGTCGAATTGCCATGGGCGCCCAAGCAAGATATGGGTGGCGTCCATTGCAATGACATCACATAAAATGGAATCACAGTATTGCCCTATGGAAAAAAAAATAAACATTAGCGAAATACCGTGTTACCTGGACTAGAAGAAATCCATTGAAGGGCGTAAGGTTGGGGATGAGGCGTCGTGGGCAAATTGAAGTGTGTCACGACCTTCTCATTCACAATATTAGCGCATGAACCTCCATCAACAATAACGCTCAAGGAAGCCGTTTGGACGAGAGCCCTTGTGTGAAACAAGTTCTCACGTTGGTCGCGTAGGCTCGCTTCCTTGACTGTGAGTAGACGCCGTGTCACCAAGCTCAATGGTGTGCCCGCAGGCAGAGAAGCGGGTTCACAGTCGTAGGCGTCTTCATCTTCTTCGATGCCTTCATCGATGGGCTCTAGGGTTGGCTCCTCGTCGTCGACAGACTCGTAGCCGGCGGCGGCCGTGGAGAACAATACCTTCCGAGAATTGGGGCAATCCTTTTTGTAGTGGCCTCTTCCACCACATTTGTAGCACTCGAGGTCGCGCGCGCGATCTGTGCCCACTGGGGGTTGTCTGGGCACGTTTTGGCATGGAGCGGTGCTCGTCGTTGACGGCTTCGCCTTGGGGCCTTGGCTTGACGCGACTTTGGTAGAGGCACTAGAGCGAACATTAGTAGAAGGTAAACCACTAGGGTTAGAAGCATACCTTTGTTGGCCACTTTGCCAAGTGTAGGTCTTTCGGCGAGAGAGTTGTGCATGGATTTGCATCGCCGTGTGTGTGAGTGTGTTCAAGTCTTTGATGGGCAAGATCTCGAGTTGATCACGGATGTTGGTGTTTAAACCACTCAAGAACTTGGTCCTCAGAGTTGATGGTGCAACGCTTATGTTTGCCTTGTAATACATGTCCTCAAGCTTGGAGAAGAACTCTAGGGGAGTTTGCGAGCCTTGGCGAGCCATGGCTATCTCCATTCTCATTTGATTTCTGTAATCTAGAGGCACATATTTCTTGGTCATCATGTACACCAATTGATGCCATTCGGTGACCCTGGTTCGGTGGCGACGCACGCAGTCATCTTCGAATCGATGCCACCACACGCGGGCGGCTCCTCGGAAGTGAAGTGTCGCGGCATCAACATGCTCCTCAGGTGGCACTCGACAATATCTAAGGGTGTACTCCGTAGCCTGCACCCATTCAAGAAAAACAGAGGGGTTGTATTCACCATAAAAATGCTCGATTTTTACCTTGACTTCGTGTCTTTGGTATCGAGGTTGTGGCGCTGGCATGGGCGCGTTGTGTGGCGCGGCTGCATAGAGTGGGTTCTCATAGGCGCAAACGCTAGGGTCATCAACGCGTGCATGGCGTCGCCTCTCGCGTTCTGGTTGATCATCGCGTCGAGCAAACCCATCCCTGGGCGCATAGGCGTCATCGCGTCGACGCTGTCGCGGCTGGGCTCCTTGGTCGGCGCAGCGAATTTCTCTGGGCATGACATCGCGGTGCTCACCGCCAATGCCATGATCGCGATCTCTGTGGGCTTGGAGACGCGGTGGAGGAATCCAATCCGAAGGGTGTTACTGCAATTCAAGTGGATCTCCAAGAGGTGGGTGAAAGAAATTAGGGTTGATCATACCTGAGTCTTCGATCTCTTCGTCATCATACTCGGCGAAGTCGTCTTGGACTGTGGGTGTCACGGACGCGTAGCAATCGGACCCATAGCGTGGTGTTCGAGCACTTTGATGTCAAAGGTGGTCACGCACATCATAGGTTCGAGGCTGGGTAGTAGGCGTCCTCATGGCTGCATCATCGCGTCGCGTGTGCCCACTAGGACGACGACTGGGTCTCCTCGGCGTTGCAACGGCTAACCCGGCTTCACGGACTCGGCCTTCGTGTGGCACTGAGCCTGGAACGCGTCATTGGGTGCGTCGACATGCGTACCTATCATCAAAGTCATAAGGTTCAAAAAATTCACCTTGAGTGTCGGCGGCTTCGTGGTCGGATTCGAAGTCGTAGCCGGCTGGTGTGTCTCTGGGCACGTAACGATTCGTGTGGGAAACGAAGCCTTGGCTACTCTCGATGACACTTTGCATACGATTGAGTTGTGGTTGATGTTGGGATGTGGAAGGCATGATTCCTTTGCCTTTGTCCACACGTGTCTTAGATGGACCCGCGTCGGTGGCTCTGGGTTGAGTCGGCGCGTCCATGGCACTCAATGGGGTCGGAGTGGGCACGGTGGGTGCCACTCGTTGTTGGGCTTTCAAGGCTTCATTCTCTTGTCTGAGGGCTTGAATCAATTGTTGCTCCTCGGACAACTCCAAGATAGGATCTTGTTGTGGGGGTTGGTCTTGTTGTAGACCCAACGGTGGTTGTTGTGGGTTGGTGTTGTCGGCGCCAGTGGTGTCTTCCCTAGACATGTTGGTCGTAAGGCTACCTATAACAATATGGCCAGACATGAGAGAAAAAACGAACAAAAGGCACAAAGAACAACAACCAAGAAATCACTAATCAAGTTCACGTAGGTAGGGCTTGTATGGCTTGCCGTGAGGGCGGCTTGGCTTGCACAAGAGATGGTGTATTAAGCAAGTTGCAATCAAACACACAAAAACAAATTGAAACCCTAAATCAAACATAAACAAAGCAACTAATAAGCAAGAAAATACCTTCTAGGAAGCTTGACCTAGATGGAGGAGAGGTTGAGAAGATGAGCTTAGACCGAGTCGAGTGGGTTAGGATTGCCTTATTTTGGCTTTACCTAACTTTGGAAACTTTTGTTTTTTTCAATATCTTTTTTTTTTAATATTATCCGAGATCTTATCTTTTGATCTTTTTCGGATTATGCAAAAGGAAACAAATAAAAACGGTCTAAGTAACAAGAATATCACAAGCGTGATCTTTAGAGATATGAGAGAGAAGATAAGATTTGATTTGATCTTATAAGGAAACTTCGGCTAACCAACTAAAAATTAGAATCTAGCAAACAAGGAAACTCTATCCATGCATTAAACAAGGAAACAAAATATTCTAGCATGTAAGATAACAAATTACCTAACACACCAAAACTTAGGGAGCAAGGAAAAAAATTCCGGCCAAGATATTATCTTGTAGAACCGAATAGGTGTTGCAAATATGGAAACTTTGATTTTTCTCAATGATTATGCGAAAGCAAACGATGGGGGTCAAGAAAAATTTTGTGAACAAGATGCAAACTTGAGTTCGTGACTTACAAGACTGCTGGGCACTAATACCAGTTGATGTGATCTTGCCTCCGATGACAAGCCAATTGTCAAAGGTGACACCTTTGGATCTAGTCTTGGGCGAGAAGTCACTCCTTCCTTGTCAAACCTGCCGTGGAATCATGGGGTGCAATAGTTGTCTTGCACGAAAGGTTGACAAGTTGGTGGTGAGATGAAAAGTGCTTTTAGAGGTTATCGGACACGGTTGTACTTCGAAGCGAACCCGGTGGAGGCTGTCTGGGTGGTATCGGCAGCGGCGAGGCTGTGTGTCACGATGAGTGTCACGACAGCGAAGACGATGCCGAAGGCAAATGCGATGGCAAGCGCGATGGTGTCCACGAACGATCGACTGGGTGGTGGTCTGGGCTTGTTGGCGACGACGATAGCAATGGCGATGGCGAGTGTCAAAGCGATGCTAGCGATGGTGACAGCGAAGGTTTTGGTGGCGATTGTGGATGCGATGGAAGCGATTGATGGGGAGAATGGACAGCGATGGCGGAAGCAATTGAATGGAGGGATAGGTGACTTGAAAGACAAGTCTTTGGTGTCGTAGCGGCGACTGCGGATGAAGGGAGATGCAAAGGAAGACTTGGCTTGAAGAATCAAGCAATTGTCGTAGCGTCGGCGGCGGAGGGAATAGGGATGCGAAGATAGAGGGGTGACGTCCGATCAAGGGAAGAAGGATAAACACTCTACTTGAAACCTTGATTAAAATTGAATGTAAGTAAAAACAATAACAAAGTTGAACTTAAATACTAGAGGCGAGACATCGGATGGGCCGAGTCCAGCCTAGTGGGCTAGCCCATGCAAGCATGCAAAGGCACAAACCCTAAAATAGAAATGACTATAAAATGAAACTATCTAAAACAAGCAATAATGCTAAATATAGAAATTGTCTCAAAACTATGCCAAAACAAAGGCAATATACCTCTAAGTGTCAAAACCCGGTGGCGGCGAGGGCATGGACGCAGACACTGCGAGCGACGGCGACGATGGGTCGATGGGCTCGCGAGTGGGTGCACCCGGTGCCGGCTGCGATGGGCTCGATACTCTGATGCCGATGGTGGCGAGGACGACGAGTCTGGGTTCGGTCTCCGGGCTACCTTGGCCAACAATGACGCGAGCGACTAGGGAGGCAACGACGTCCGCGATGGCTTTGGACCTGGACCTTGTCACTCGGCCTTCTGAGCGAAGGCTCATGGCTTCTTCCTCGTCTGTGGCCGTCATGGGAGGTGGGATCACATCAGCTAGGAACTAAACTACTCTTCTCTACTTTGAGTCATCCACAAACCGATGGCCAAACTGAGGTTGTCAATAGGACTTTAGGAGCTTTATTATGTGCATTATTGAGTACTAACTTGCGCAGGTGGGAAGAGTGCTTAGCTTTTATTGAATTTGCCTACAACCGCTCAGTTCATTCAGCTACCAAGAAGACTCCTTTTGAGGTTATGTATGGACACAATCCAATCACCCATCTTGACATGGTTCCTTACATGCTTAAGGACAAGGAAGATGAAGATGGCAAGGACCATGCCAAATTTGTGCAAGAGCTGCATAAGGCCACCAAGGAGAAGCTTGAGGAGCGCACGATGCAATATGTGAAGTAAGCTAATAAAGGAAGAAAGGAAGTCATCTTTGAACCTGGCGACTTGGTGTGGATCCATTTAAGAAAAGAGAGATTTCCTACGCTTAGGAACTCTAAGCTCAAGCCAAGAGGCGACTGACCTTTCCAAGTGGTTAAAATGATCAACAATAATGCATATCAAATTGATTTACCTAATGATTATGGTGTGCATGATGTGTTCAATGTTGCAGATTTGAAGCCTTTCCTAGTGGATCAAGAAGAAGACGAGGATAAGTAAGGAGATTCGAGGTCGAATCCTTCTCAAGAGAGGGAGGATGATGTGAATCACAATGCTTCACCTCATGTTGCCAGCCACAGGCCAAGTGTCCAAGAGGAATACCAAGACAAGGGCCCAGACGGCGCTGAGATCTTGTCGCCGACGCCACCGATACCACCGCTAGGGCAAGCGGGCGATCTGGGCAATGTGGAGGCAAATGAGGCCAGCTTCGAGGCACATGAGGCACTAGAGGAGAGTGTCAATATGCCTCAAGGAGCACCGAACAAAGTGTACCCATCCCCTACAGCGCCAATCACTAGATCTAGCGCCCGAGCACTAGCTAGGCTCCAATCAGGCCACGCTGACGTCCACCAGACCAAAGGTGTGATCACCCGGGCCCAAGCAAGGCATCTTCAAGAGGGCATCCACAGAAGCCTTTTGGCACCAGAAGTGCCGAGCCAAATGCTAAATGGCTCGGTGATGGCACTTGTGCAAGAAATGGCCCCGATGCCGGGCAATGCCAAGAAGAGAGGACAACGACGCTTACCAGGCCCCGAGTGTCCAAATAAAGCCAAACTTCTCCAACATGATTATGACATTCCTACATGCCAATGCAGTCAAGGAGTGTCGGGGAGTTCGAAGGTTTGCCTAGAGATGGCATTGGCTTACAACGGAAGCCCGACGTCGGCAGTGTCATGGCATTGAGAGACGGCTATCTCACAAACCACTCGTGCCTTTCCCCCCAAGTTTGGTTATGGCGTGGCACATTGGATGCTGTCATTTATCTCCAAAATGTAAGGCAAATGGCGTTGAGAATTGACCAGGCCATTTAGAGCACCACTTTATGTTTTTCCTTAAATGTGTTCAAAGACAATTTAGGTAATTTTTGTGTTTATAAGCTGGCTTGCAGCTACAATGTTCCTCACATTTAAATTGAATAAATCTTTAGCGTTTGAGCACAAAAAGCCTTTGAGAGCCTTTCAGTTTTGCGTCTGGTTTGGTGTGTTCATCCGAACTTAGTAGAGCGGTTTTAGGTGTGTACATCCTCGATCCAATCTACGACCCTTCTGGTTATTTTTAGTGAGTTTATCCAAGGGTTTCCAGAAGTTTATCCCATCACAAAATCGCCTTCAAATACTTCCAAACGCTCGGCCAACTTTGCTTGTCAAGCGAGTCCACCACCGGCGCCGAGGAGGAATTGGCTTGGAGTTTTGGTGTCGAACTTTCCTTGAAGCTTGAGATCCTCACAAGGGACACATCATTAACTATGTTTATTTCATTGAAACTAATAATATAATATTAAATTATAATTATTTGTAATGAATCTATATACTATACTAAAACTCTAATTATCTCTCTTACATGTCAGCCCATGAGTTATATCAATAGACAAATCTCAATGTACAATTATAATTTTACCCTTCTCTAAATTTGATATTTACATATTATATTTCTTATCTAATTAGTTAATACCTAAAATAACTTACCTAAATTATACAGAAATTATCTCCTCAATGATTATTTACATCTTTTTACATTATTAGTTTCTTCTTATTTGTAAATAATTTAATTAAAATACTATACTTTGCCTAATTAGTTACATTACTTCTTATTTGTAATTAAGTTTACTATAATATATATGTTCATAAAATAATTGAAAACTATGTTCAAATTAGTTATAAATTAATATATAAAGCAAAAAAATTAAAATCTACGTTTCAACCATGTCGAAGGTACGTTTTTTCCAAATTATATACCAAAAAATGTAATGTACTTACAGTTTTAATACTCAAATTAATATAATTGATAACATGCAATTGAAAATATAATAAATAATTATGTGAGAATATGATTAATGATGCAAAAGTGGTAACATATATTTAAATACTCGAAATAATTATGTGATATAAATTGACATTTTTCCCTTTTAATCAATTATTAATCATTTTCATTACTTAAATCTAGATTATATGTTTTCTTATTAGGTTATTTGTATGAAATCCCTAATTTATTTTTCTTTTATTTTTGTATACATATTTGCGTATATACTTTCAATTCTAATCACAAAAAAAACCTTATCACCATATGTTCAAGAGATTAAACTTATAATTTATCATTTTAGTTTTCGTAAATATTTAATAATATTTTAATTTCTAATTTTTTTAATCTGTGTAGGGCACGTGGACATATGCTAGTATTATACTAAAACCCTAATTATCTCTTCTACGTGTCACCCCGTAAGCTATGTGTAATAACCCGTAATATTTTAGATTTGAAATAAGGTTATTATTGTAAATGTCTTTTATTTTATTAGGAATTATAAAATCTATTACATTTTTGATAATTATATTATAAACCTTAAGTTATATCTTATGTTAAATAAACTCCTTATGAATGATTTATGAGTATAATTTATACTTAAATGAAAAGATAGTGTACTAAAATTCATATTTTCCTTTTAAGTTGTCCCTATATAATTAATTTTAAATGAAAATTAATATTGAATATTTTATTTCCATAAATATTATCTTAATTGACCCCTTCTATACTCTATACATAGGGCTTACTTTTAACATAATATCACATAACGCTTCGGTTTTTCTCTCTCACAGCCCTAAAACTCAGTCAAATTCTGAACATCGCCGTTTATATGTCCGGTGTCGGATTTAGACAATTCAAATTGCATTCACTTCTTCTCTATGTCTTATACATTGTCATATGAAGCACGTATCCTGAAGTTAAAACATGCGCCCTCACGCGCCGTTGAAAGGAAAGGTGTTCGAGCTCTTTGCCATAAATTTATGGTCGACATTCTTAAGACTTTTAATTGTTAAAAATAGTTATTAGATCTTATTTTAATTTGAAATCCTAACAATATATTTTACACATATATATGTAGTTGTATATGAAAAATCGTAGCTTTTTTATGTCATTTGTTATTTTTAAAATTGTTGAAATAGAATAGTTGGTTTGATGATTTGATTTTGAGTTCATGATATACTTTGCTTATAACTTGTCAATGGTTTATCTTATCCTAATGGGTATTTGATACGTTAAACTAGGACATGTTTATGAACGTTTGGAACTAGTTTGATCCCTAAATGATTTGTTTTCGATTTTTAGGTACTTTTACCAATGTGACATTACAAATTCTACGAACCTGAATTAAATAAATTCTTATGTTCATTTAAGAGGAGATGTTTCATTGATTTCAATTGGAGGATCTTACTAACTTCTGGAAATATATGAATGTTATTTATATTTTGTTTATTACACTGGAAATATATATGTTTGTGGTTTTAATTCTAAATTTCCAAAAATCTGAAAGAGATATAGTTCTGAGTTTCTATGTTCTATAATGTCAAACTGTATTAGTACATTATTTTTGAGTTTTAAAGATGGATTTTGAAGAGTTCTTTTTTCTAGTACTACAATGTGAAGGTTAAGGAAATTTAGGCTTTTGAATTACTCGATTTAAGGCTATAACGAATTTTGTATGGTTTTTAGAAAATCAGTGCGTTGGGTGTGGGATACTGAATTTGTTGATTTTTAACAAAATATTTATAAATGCTTTAAGGTTCGTTCCACTTGTAGAATGACAAAGACTCATCCAAGTTTATCCAGAACATTTGTTTGTTAATTTTTGATCTGTTATAGATCGAGTTTTAATACCGTGTTTTAGTAGACAGTAAGTTTTCAATTCTCAGTTTGTTAAACTTTAACATTTATTCTGACATCATTTGCATCCTAGATAATTGTTTGAGGATATATGGTCTTGATTGATACATTTTAAAGGCTCAGATGTCACTAATAAGGCAAGTTCTCGTACTTGCTCAGTTGGTCATTGTGTGCTTGTTTGAATATTGCTTTATCTGTCTAAGATTTGTTATGATAAATGTTTGTATGAGTTTGTTGATCCATGTATGTGCTTGACTTGTTCGTTATATGAATGAGTTGTTCATTTGTATTCTGAAAATGTGTGTTGTCATTCATATAAGTGGTCAAGAGAAAAAGTGAGGACATCCTCCATGTGGAGTTTGCATATGATTAGGACGTGGTTGCACCATCCTCTGAATTATGGGCAAAGGCGACCCTAGGTATGGGAGTGCAATAGTGGGTGCATACCTTGGAGTAGGCCTTCGATGGTCTATGTACGGCCATACCGTAGGCTTGAATTTGTGGCATTTGTACAGACGTGAACTTCCTATATGAGCTCGGATTTGGCCAATATCCATTGTGTGTGTGGTCAAGGTTACAATTGAGTTAACCTTGTGTGTATGTTAAAATGGTTTCAGCGATGCTGACCTTGTGTGTGTGGTATGGATGTGTGTTGAAAGGTCTCTTGTAAGTTGACCTCGTGTGTGTGAACGTGCATTAATTGTCATATATATAATGATATGTGTTTGTATTTAATGTTCTTTATGATTTGATAAAGTGATCTTAACTGTATTATTCTTAATGTGGTTACGTGTTTTGAATATAATATTTCAACGATTGTTTAGTTATCTTCTACGCTCTGTTGGTTGCTAGACATGATATTTCTTATATAGAAGTTGTGACTAGTATATGAGGGTGTGCTTAGCACTATAAATAGGAACATATTTCTTTGATGGATATAAGGGGGCAAAATGTGTATTGTGCCTTTTAGTTGGGATGTGCAGAGTTATGATTATAATTGAGTTAAGTATAAATAGTTTGATGTTTGTTGGGACGTTAGAGTTCTTTTTAACTCGGTGATATTGGTGATATTCTATACTCGAGGGATATAGATTAAGTTGTGATGTTTATTGAAAGTTTGAGTTTATAATTTGAAGATATTGAGGATATTTTTATATTCAATATAGATTAAGTTGTAAGGTTGGTTGAGTTCTTGACTCTATTTAATTTTGGAATATAGATCATGAAGTGGAAATTCTAAGTTGAGGTTATTGAATGAACTTAGGTGTGAAAGTAAGATTCAAGATCGAGGAAGTGCATGATAATTGGAATTGATTGTTGTAGGATCTTAGGTAAGTGGTTGGTTAAGTGATATTGTTGTACTTATATAATATCTGAGAATTTTATGATCAACGAATAAATATCTTGGTGTAGGATACAATTTGCCTTATTGATTTTTGGGTAATTAAGTAGCATCTATTGATTGAGAGGATACTTGATATTTAAAGGGACCTAATGCAATGATTTGGGAAGTAGGTGACAAATCGACCATATTCTATTTTGGCATTAAGCTGTATCGAAATCGTTATGGTTGAAGTATATAATCTTTGATGAGATGCTAGGAGTGTTGCTAGTTAGTGTGTGTCCATCTCCTTGTACTCATGATTAGTTATTACCTATGATCATGCATAATGCTTATTAATGATATGTTTCAATGTCTGTACCTGCTACCCTGTATATTTCTTTATGAGTCGACCAACTGACCCCGGTGAGGGCTATCTACTTGTTGTATCAGGTAATTCTTTACAAATATCATTAACGTGAGATCACTCAAGGTGGCGATGGATGGATACCATGATCCTACTCATTAGAGTTTTAATAAGTCTTCCGCAATACTTGATTCGTTTATGTTTGTTAAAACTAATTCTCCACACTTTATAAGGAGAGTTTATACAAGTTGTTGTTATTTAAAAAGGCTTCCGCTACTGTTGTATTTGTATGATATAATTACATGTTTTACAAAACTTTGTTCGATGTTAAGCCTTGGTTGACTTTAGACATTAAGGTCTGGGGTCACTAGTGTGTGTCACTTTCGACATATGTCAGGGGTGTTTCAAATATGGTACCTGAGCAATGGTTTTACGATTCTTGTCTTATTATGAGGTTTGAGAGTCTATACAAAAGTTTGATAAAAACTCTCATTCAAAGATTTTTGTGAGGGTACTATCTTTAAATTAATATATTTGAATGTTTAACTATAGTTTGAGAGTTTTGTTTTAACTTAACACCTTAAGTAATTTATAATGAATGTCGATCCTTAAATAATATTATTTGCGAAAAGATAATTTTTTTTAAGTTGTTGATATTTGTTGAATTAAACTTGTTGAGTATTTTAGTAGTTGAGGTTCAAGTTTTTAAGCATGATTTACTAAAAATTGATTTTGATTTACCAATCCTTGCAAAAAAATATGTAATGAGATTAGTTACCGATATTAAGTATTATGAGCCCTTATTTGAATGATATTATTTTGAAAATTATAGTTTTATTCGATGAAACTATATGTGTTTGATGATATATGATGATTATGTAATATTTTGCTATGACTCTGCACATAGATTTGGTGCCTTTTGGAACTTCATACCTATTAGTTGTATTTTATACTTTTGGTCCTTTGTTGGTCGTGTTGTTCTTATATCTGTTGTTTCTTAGTTATGTTTTGTCAATAACATGTAACTAGTTGATGTATCTGTGTATTGTACGGGTCATTAAATTTTATTTTAATTTTATGTATGTGTTAATTATTTTTGTTTCAATTCATTGATATTAAAAAAATATTTTTAAATAATAAATACAATTAAATATTAACAAAAAAAATTATATAAATTTCATATATTATAAATTTGTTGTCAAATTATAGACATTTGTATATATATACTGGAAAAATGAAATACTTCAATTTTGCAAGTGACAATTTCAATGAAAGAAATGACATAGACAATAGAATTTTAATCAGACTTATGATATTGTAAAAGAAAACTAGATTGTATAGGTTCGTAACATAACATAATTTCTTTGGCCATGTCATTAGTCTACTCAAACATCTAACGTTCACTTGATAACTTTTATAGAAATTGTAACAAAAGAAGTGGATCAATTAAGGTATATAGGCAATCATTTGATTATCAATTTATAATTTCTGAGTTTTGTTTTTTTTCCCAGCATGATATCAATTATGTCATATAAACTAACCGCAAATACCAAATAATAAATGACAACAAAAATATGTCCAATATTTTCTAACTAAGTTCAATCCTCTGTATATAATTACTTAATCTAAACCTTCTAAGACTATACTTTCCTCCGAAAATATGCACCTTCACTATATCTTACGTGTTTTCACCTCCTATTAACACGCCAATTTTTTTTTTTTATTAAAAATTAAATATTTAATTTGACATTTCCTTCATAAAAGATTTGTTTACAGTTTGAGAATAAAATTATTTTATCACTAGAAAAAATCCATAAACAAATTTGGTGTGATTTTTTATTTTTATTTTTAAAAATATTAAGTAATATATTTACTATGTTTGGATATATATTTCCCCTTTTTAATCAAACCAGGCCAAACCACTATTTAAATCAAATAAAGATCATTGCATTATAATTATATGCATAGAAAATTAACCGGCATGATATATAAAATCAACAAAAAGATCAAGACCATTATAATTTTTTTCTTGCATTATTTGGTTACTATAATGAAAATCTTATCATAAAAATATGTGTATTTAAAATGTGGTGTTATGAAATATATTTGGTGGATTATATTAGAAGTATTCAATTATCTAGGTTATATAAATTGTAGGAATATATAAATCAACCATTACCGTTTAAGATAGATAATATTTGATGATATTATTTAACTATATTAAAATTAAAATAGATAAATAATGATATTTCAAAGATTTTATAACAAAATATAACTTGGGGTTTATAATAAAAAACTATATATATAATTATTATCAAGAAAATAAGTACAATTAATCTGAAATTTTAATCATATAATTATTAGTATTATTATGTTTTGTTGAAATGATAATTATAATTTTTAAAGGAGTAAAAGCATTTCGGAAATAATTTTTGTATCTTGAATATTTATTAGTAATGTAAATAACAGTTTTAAAAGTGATCTGGGGCATTGGACAATTTTATGTTGGTTTATGAAATTGATTATTTGAAGGTAATATGAATAAATGAGTTATGAACCTTGATTTATAAAATTGATTAAAATCAATAAGACTTAACAATATATTTAACTATATAATTTGTTTATAAACTTTGGGTAATATATTTATAAACAATATGAATTTATATTAAAAGAATAGAAATTAAGAATTCACATATTTAATGTAAAAAAGTTTAATTTAAAAATTAGGTAATATATTCATAAACAATAGAACACGTATATTATTTGAACCAAAAGCTACGTTTGCGTAATTAGTATATACATATTATTTTAATCCAAAAGCTATATTTCCTCTATAAGTGATCCTAATACCATGCATTAATATATATATATATATATATATATATATATTTAGTAGAACAAAATATTATTCCTATAATTTTTTCTAATTTATATAAGAGTCTATCGGTAGATGTAAATATCATCCATAATCTATAATATCAGTTGAACAAATATATTATTGAACAAAAATCTATGATAATTTAGACAGTGGATATATATATAATATTAATAAATTGTCATATACATTACAATCAATAATGTTTGTATATTTAGTATCCTAGTTTACATATTTTAGATAATTAAAGATAATGTAAATTATAAAAGTATACCGGTTGAAAACAATACCATTCATAATCTATATATATTTAGTCACGAATAAGCTACATAAATTTCATATGCTAGTTACATATTTGGTAGTTAATAATATGGATTAATTATCACATATATAAATTTCCAATAGGATAGGCGGCGAGTGATATTTCTTTTGGGATGATATGGTGATAAATAGTATAAATCTTTGCCTAATTTATATAGATCAATATTGAAGATCTTATGTAATATAATTACGTAGTTTGGATTAATATTTGGTGACTAATGATATTTATTTGATGCAATATTGTTTTGGGAAAATAAAGTATTGAAACTCAGATTTGCTTTAACTTAACACGTTACTAGGGTTTAGATGTTATCTTTAGAGGAAAAATCGAGATAAAGAGAACATGAGAATAGGATAGATCAAGACTTTGTTCAATGTATATACTCTTACAAGAGAGGATATCCTATATTGGCATATAGGAGGTTTCCTTGAATATATTAGTTTCCATGTTTACAAGATGGAGTTTTCCATCGCTACTACAAAAATCCCTTAATATCTCATAGAAATATAACCCGAGCGTAAAATTGTCGAGATATAAGAGTGTTGTGAAAAATGTGTTGTAACATATAACCCGGACATTTCAAACTCCGGGTTATTTAGGAATAAAAAAAAAAAGCAGCCCGGGTTATACCAATCTCTTTCTTCAACCCCTGCGAACTCTCCCATCCCCGATTTTGCAAACTCTCCCATCCGATTTTGCAAACTTTGAATCCTCCTCTCTCTCTTTCCCTATTGTACCCATCTCTTTCTTCAACCCCCGATTTTGCCCTCTTCTTTGTCTTTGTACACCGTTCGGAATCCCCCTTTTCTTCGTCAGGGGTCTTTCCCTCAACTAGGTCGTCGTCGCGGTTTCGCCACACCGTGTAATGCTACTCGGACGTGTTTTCGTCGTTGATTGACGAATTCCTCTTTTCTACTATTCTTCGGTGGGTGTCGATCTGGGATGTGATTGAGGTTTCTAGTTTGAATTTTGTCGTGGTTGTCTTTTTAGGGTTTTCTTTTATCGATTTTGGGTGTAGTGATGCCTATTTTTGTTTCTCTTGTGTTGTTGATCGATTTAGTTGAGATGATTTTCACTGTGGCTGGGATTAATTTCTGTGTTGCTTGATTTAGGGTTGTTGATTTCGTCAATTGGACGATGTACAAGTCTTTCAATTGCGTTTTTTTTTTTATTGTAGTTTTGAATGTGAATAATTGGAATTCTCTTTGCATCCTTTTACTCCATTGAAACTGAATGATGCAGTTATTCCCCTTTGCCGGTTCGTCACCGTCGGTATGAAACCCTAGTTTCTGATTCGCACACTTTATGTTTCTATTTTGAAGAGTTTTCTAAAATCCGGAAGTACTAAAATTGAACTTGAAATTTGATTATTATTCTATTAAAAGAAGATTGCGTTCAGATCTTGTTGGATAATGGAGCTCTAGTGTGTGTGCTTCAACTGGAAGCAATTGGTAATGCAAATTTCTGATTGCAAATGCCTATAAGTTGTGGCCTTAATTTACTTACATTAACAACTCAAAAGAGTTATTCCTGTATGAACAACTTTCCAGGGAGCACTCCGCTTCATTTGGCTGCAAGAGGCGGGTCTCTGGATTGCATCCGTAAATTGCTCGCTTGGGGCACAGATTGCCTGCAGCGGAATGCATCTGGGTATTTTAACACACTCTATATAATGAATACCTTAATGTGTAGGTCTTAGTTTAGTTTTAGGCTGATGGTTTGAAAGTTATGTTGCTGAATCATTCTCTTCCTGGGTGATTTCATGCAGGAGACTGCCATATATGATTGATCTAAAGCACAAGTACGGTGCGTGTGCAACTCTATTGAACCCATCATCAGCTAAGCCTCTTGTATGGCCATCACCTCTGAAGTTCATCAGTGAACTTAACCCGTACGCAAAGCATCTCCTGGAGAAGGCTTTAATGGAGGCCAACAGGGAGAGGGAGAAGGACATCTTGAAGGGCACAGCCTACTCCTTTGGAGTGTTATTTCTCTGGTTCGTCTTAAGATCGACTGACTAGACTTCTTGTTTTATAGTTCTGCAGGAAGTCTACTGTGAGGAGTATGCTAGGAGTGTGACTGATGATATGCTTTTGCAAGTCCACGTGCTTGGAGAAGGGTATGTTGACAGGATGTTGGTCTTTATTTGGTTAGATTGCAATCTGTTGTGTAAGGACATGCATAGCAAGCTTAGCTAACCTTAATTGCTGTTTTTTTAAAGAATCATTGGCCAAGCTGCACTTGATGGGAATCACAGATGGGTTCTGTCAGATTCTTCAACAGGAAAATGCAGTTTAGCTGGTCATTTTAAAATCCAAGAGGTATTTTTGTTGATTGGTTTTTATGCTTCTCAGTTTTCAAGATTTGCATTCTAAATCGTCGCTTTTACACTCACCTCTTTGTGATTTCCATTTTGATATTTGAATCTTCTAAACCCAAAAATATTCTTGTATTTGACAGGACAATTCCCTTTTTTCTTGTGGATCTTCCTCTGGAATCAAGGTAAATTTTGCATAACTTCTACATCACGTGGTTCGACCGCACGAAATTGTGATATTGGTCTTAGAATTTTCTTGAATATGCTTTTGCAGACACTTGCAGTGATACCCTTGCAGTCCTGTGGAGTGTTGCAATTTGGATCTGTTCAGCTTGTAGGGCACAACCTAATTGTTTGGTTAATTACCCTGTAATACCGCCACCACAAGCAGCTCTTTCAGCTTCAAGGAGCAGTGAGTTTTAACAGAAAATGATGCAATTCCCTACTCTGTTTTTTTGCTGTCCATGAAATGAAGTTTGTTTTGAATTGATTGGCTTTTTACAGGAAAGGAAAGTGGCTCGTGGAAGGCTATCATTGGAGTTGTCTCGGCAGCTGCTTTCGTACAGCTTGTCGTTTTCGTTGTTTGGCTGTTGAGCAGGCGGAAAAGAAGAGTGAGGCAATTTGAGGAAGGTGAAGGTGGTTGTAGGAGTAGCATTGAGTCTTTGCACTTTGACTTTGGTGTTATTAGACTTGCTACAGACAACTTTTCTGATGCCAATAAACTTGGTAGAGGAGCATTTGGTGCAGTTTACAAGGTATGCTAATCTTCCTCACTTCAACCAAATTTCCTACTTTTAGCATGCACAGAAATAAGTCTGTGGCAATGGAAAACAAATTTTATCGGCTTTGACTTGCAGGGTACAAAGTCCACCAATCCTTTGGAGTGTTATTTCTCTGATTGCAATCTATTTGTTGTGATATATGATTGATCAAGTTACCGGTGAGAAGATCCTCAAGAGTTTCGTGTTCTCCATGTCCAGGAAAAAGTTGCCCTCTTCTCTTAGTCACTTGGAGATGGACTTGGAACCGATACCATCTTTGTACTCATCCCCTCCACATATGGATTGTGGTATTTTCTTTTTTCTTTTTGTAAATTATATTATGTTTGGCAAGTATTTGTTGCTTGGTGGATTTTGGTTTATAGATTCTTTCCTGTTATGATTTCATTCTTGTTGCTTGTAGGTTGACTATACCACAATTTTCTTTTTTCGGCTACTGATGTTTGTAGATAATGGCTTGGCTTCTGGAATGGGATTGTAAGGCTCATACCTCCTACTCACTCATTCTATTGTGATCCATATACTTCTCATGTGCCAATGGTGGACTAAATTCTTAAAAATGTTTATGCAATGTAACTTAATATAATTTGTAATTTTCATTTTTCAATCTTTCCGATTACTTGTGTTTTGGGTATGCATTGATAAAAAGAATATAAAATCCCGGAGCTTTAGGATGACAGTTTAATTGGCGGTTCACTTTACATTATTTGTTTTGTTCGGTTGTTAATGCAATTAAAGCTCTTATTTTCTTAGCAATTTGATATGCATGGATTTTAAACTGTGTAGGCTGTACATATTTTACATATTTTCCTGCTAGAGAAGCTAGAGAGTTATGTTGACTGTATGAGGCTTCTGTTGGGTTTCAGATACTTTTGAAATATTATGGTTTTTTTTTTAATGTTGAATTGGATAGAAATCCACGCAGCCTTTAGAGTTTTGATTCTCTAGAAATACTCAGTTATTGAATAAATGATAAACCAGTGAACCATTGCGACCTCACGAATATCGCCAATTGGTTCTATCAAGAAAATATTCTAGCTAATTGGTTTAGTAGAGATCTTTTGTTGTAGTAGAAAATGTTGCTAAGAAAGGGACGAATACTGTTTTTGGTGCTGACTTGATGGCTCAGTTAGTCGGTTTGATTTTGACATGTCTAACACAGTGTCTGGTTTAGACTTTAGAAACACTTTTATGTGGTTTTCAGTTTGCTTTTGAAATAATTGTCTTCTGTTTGCGTAGATTTATGTCTTGAGGACCATATTAAATGAAGGTTTAAAGGACATTCCTGTAGTGGCAAGGTTTTTGTAAAAAATGCAAGCAGAATGAAGTAGGCAAATGCTACATCTTTATCATAACCTGTTATTGTTATTGTGTATGTGGAATGATGGTGGCTTTACATTATATCTATTTCCTATAGGAACTTCCTTATTAAGAACATCTCATGTTCTTAAGTGCTTCAGCTTGTCAATTTGTGAAATCCGCTTTTTCTTTTGCTAGTGATGATGTTCTGTGTTTGATGTTGAATCACTAATGAAGTTCACTCTGTTTAGGGACTTTGGTCGGCAACAGAGATATGCCCGTTTTTGTGGGAGAGTAGTAGTCCTGTCAATTCTCTTCTTGCTACTTTATCCCTTCCTTTGGACCTAGACTATTACTAGGACTATTTGGTTCACTAGTGCAAGAGACTGTGTAAGTCACTTCATATTTTCTTCATTTGTATGGCCATATTTTCTTCATTTCGCATCACTTGTGAATCTATGTGACAAGTGTTGGCCTCTTGTGTTGCCTTAAGCTTTAGACTAAGAGTTTCTTTTATTTCTAAAAGTTAATACATCTATGTTCTGAGAAAAGCAATTGGCAGATTCTAACCCTATGAATTTCTCTGGTTTTGAATGTTCAGTTATCCTACTCCACGGGAGAAATGCGCTGGTCCATCATGTACAAATTCATACAAGTACCGGGATTCCAAGACCAAGCTTCCGCTTTGCATTCTGCAGTGCTACACGGCTGATCAAGCCCTGCCAACAATTTAGCTGTGTGATTCTTGCTTCTTTTGCAATTCATTGATGGTAATGATTTAGCAGAAGCCTCTTATTTTGTTAATCCTATAGGGTCAAAGTTGTACAAATGAGGATAGACTATTGGTGCAAATACAACTCATTGGCCATTATGTAATCCATTATAGTTTTGAGCTATAAAAGCCAGAGTTCATTGGCCAAATCTCTTTTTATTCTACATCCCTACTTCTTTCTTATTCTGCTGGTTTCTTCATTTAAATAAAGAGAGGAGGTGTATTTGTTAGGTAAATAACCCGGATTTGTAATAACCGGTGTATTTGCTTCTCAAATAACCCGAATTTTGTTTTCATATAGCCGATGTATTTGTAGAGGGAAATAACCCGGACGTGTTAAACCCGGCGTGTTTGCGCCACAAATAACCCGGATGTGGTTTTGAGTTAACCGATGTATTTGTTTATGCAAATAACCCGGATCTTGAAAAACCGTTGTATTTTCGTACCAAATAACCCGGATTTACATTAGATTTATATAGCCCGGATGTACATATATCCGGGTTATATAGTATCCAAATAACCCGGAGATCAACACTAGGTGGAAAAATTGTGGGGGGCAAATAACCCGGATTTAGGTCCGGGTTATTTGGTGCAGGGCAAATATAGCGCTGACCTTTAACCCGGACCAGGTCCGGGTTATTTGCCCTTAAACGCCCGGGTTATTTGGACATTTTTGTAGTAGTGCATAAGGTAAGATTTACTTATTTCCGATAACGAGATAATATAAGATCTCTTTTCTAAAATACCAAGGATGCTATTTTTTGGCGTTGTGACGCATTCTTCCGCTTATGAAACCCATGTGGTTCTTTTTCGATGTACCAAACAATGCCACATGTCCTTCATCCAACATCACTAATACGCATTGGAAATCTGGCGACTTGATTTATGGTAACAAGATATTCCTTCAATGATCACCTTCCAAAAGTATCCAAGGGAGGATCCTCAACATCCTAATGTGTTTTCTATGGGACGATCCACACCTTCTCATTTCGACGACCCCATGTGTACTATATCTAACAACAACAAAAAATATTATCAACCTAAAGGTGGTTGATTATCTCAACTTGAAGAGTACACCCCGTCTCATGTCTTGTGACCTAAACCGGTTTTGGATGGCCAAGGTAACACAACAATGCTTACTTTCATTCTTCATAGGTCACTATCATGATAGGATTTCATGCATTGTTATAAACATTGATTGTAAACTTTTACTCTAAGGAAGACCTTGACAATCTCATAGGAAGGTCATTCATGATGTTTTCCTCAATAGATACTTGTTTTGCATAACAAGAGCAAGGTTACCCTTCTTCCATTGTCCTTAAATATGTTTTACAGGACCTAGTATCTAGGGAACAAGTTAAGGCATTAGTAGCTACAAAGAAGCAGAAAATGCCAGAGAAATCGGCCAACAACGCCACAATGTTCGCAGCGCAACGCCTCCTGCAACGTGCAACCATCTTGTAGCAACGAGTTGACCAAGCATTCTAGCTCCAAACACAGTGGGACCAAGCCCATTGTGCAGCCTAGGACTATTAAAGATACTTGTGAAAATCGGCTCCCAATTGCTCACGCCAAAAATGTGTCGCAAGCCCTTAAGGAAGATCACCAATTCTTTCTCTTACTTTTAATCGATTATTATCTCCACTCTTATAGTGATATTTCTACCTTACCCTCTTGTGTTTTTAATATGTTACAGGAGTTTAAAGATGTGATGTTTGAGGAGTTGTTTGTCGGCCTACCACCAATTAGGGGAATCGAGCACCAAATTTGTTTCGTGCACGATGCCTCTTTGCCTAACCATGCAGCCTATAGGGAATGGCCCAATGAGACTAACGAGTTGTAGAGACAAGTCCAAGAGCTCATGGATAAGGGGTATGTGCGGGAGAGCTTGAGCGTTTGTGTGTTCTCTTGATTTTAGTGCCAAAGAATGATGTCACTTAAAAAATGTGTGAACATTGTCGTGCCCTTAATCAAACCACGATTAAGTACCGTCACCATATTTCTAGACTTCATGACATGCTACATGAATTACATGGAGCCACGTTATTCACTAAAATTGATCTTAGAAACTATCACTAAAAAAGGATGAAAGAGGGTGACGAATGGATAACCGCTTTTAAATTAAGTATAGATTGTATGAATGCTCGGTTATGCCTCTTGGACTTAATAACGCACCTAGTACTTTCATTAGGCTAATGAATTATGCTCTTAGAAAATACTTAGGAAATTTTGTTGTGGTATACTTTGATGACATTCTTATATATAGTAAGAACCTAGATGATCATGTCTTCCACCTTAGGAAAGTTCTAGAGTGTCTTAGGCTAGAAAAGCTCTATGCTAACCTTAAGAAGTGCACCTTTTGCCTGATTTTCTTGGTTTTGTTGTCTCTATAGATCGGTTAAAGGTAGACAACGACAATGTAAAGGCAATCAAAGAGTGCCCCACACCGACATGTCCTACCATGGAGCATTTCTTCCTTGGCCTTGTCGGCTTGTATAAGAGGTTTGTGAGGGACTTTACCTTGATATCTGGCCCCTTGCACAAGGTTACCAAGAAACGTCTCATTTTTCTAGGAAGAAGGCCCAAGAAGAAGTGTATGTGGTGCTTAAGGAGCACCTTTTCAAAGCACTTCTTCTCCAACTTCCCGACTTCACCACACTACATAGAAAAAAAATTGGCGACATAATCATTAAAATTAGGTGACATTCAGCACACTCGACTTTACACGACAAAAACCGGTTTGATCGCCCAAAACAAGTTTTACGTGGAAAAAAATTACATTAGTCACTCAAATTACCTTAGGGCCACAGATAAAACCTTTTATCGCCCATAATGTTATTTCTTATGAAAAAAATAGGTTTGCCGCCTCAAATTTCAAGTTTGGGTGACAAAACATCCATTTTGTCATCCAATGATTTGTTTACAACATTTTTTCACAAATAAAATATATAGGCCTTGAATAATGTTTTCGTTGCGTAAAATCCTCTTTGAGCGACAATTATACGTTTTGTCGCCCTTATTCTCAGTTGTTGGTTGTAAAATGTGGTTTTCGCATGAGTGGTGACTTTGAAACTTAATTCCTTGTACTCCTCCTCTAGTGAAATTGTTGTTTATCTTTTGGTCTATTCTCAAATTGTTCTGAAAGCAAATTCTCAAGCAGGCATATTCACCGTTACTAAGCAACATGTCTTATCTCTCAATTCATGTCTTCTCATAAAATTGTTGTTTCTACGTGTTCTACTGACGCTTGAATTTGTATGTATATTCTTTTTGTTAATTTCAATTAACGAGATGTAATTGAAGTTGTTCGTCGATATGGTGATGCTTTGATATTGAAGGTCCTATTTCAATTATGTTGTTCATTTCAATATTTGCATAATTCTCCTACTTACGGTTAAAATTGCAAAGGTGTTTTGGGAAGGTTTATATATCCCCAAAGGAAGAATTGAAAATTTACTGGTTCAAGAATCCCTAATATTCAAACCCATGCGAATCCTTGTAAAAGTGGCCGGTTTACCTATTGGATTGTATATGAGGTCATGTCAGGTAACACCACCAACTTATGTCGGTAATGTCACACTCTAATGACCTCAGATTTTAATGTCCAAAGTCACTCTAAACTTAATCAGAACAATATATGCGTAAAATAAATATATATTTAAAAATAGCACAATACTTTTAAAATAAATAACACTCAATCTTTATTAAAATTGTTCTTGTAAATTGAGGAGATTAGTTTTACAAGATAATATCAAAATTACAACAGAAAATGTTAAATAAACCCTAATTACATGACTAGGTTTTCTAATTTTAGATAAACTCTATATTCAAAACAACTTCGAAATATACTTCAAAACCAAACTTCAACTGCGGCTCTTCTTCTATGTTTCGTTACTTCTAGAGACATGAGACAAGTTAATTGATGTGTCGTATGAGACGGATGACACCAGTTAACCATGCAAGGAAAACGAGGGTTGGTTAGTCCAATGCAAGAGTAAGAAAGAGTATTTATGTGAGGTTCTATGTAGTTATATATAGTTACTACTATTGTTTCTCGAATAAAAGTCGATAGACGATAGGTAACTACAATACTACCACTAATACGAAGAGATGGACAAGAGATATGTACTAAGAGAATACCCGAAATTTGTTTGGGAATGTTTTAAAATCATCACACAACATATATAAAAACTCCATTGAATAATTGGGTCCGACCAACCTCACCACATATGTGTTGTGCAAATACAAATTGGAAATATAATCCGCATAGACTGGAGAAAGAGAAGTTTCTAAGTTGTATTTCTCGCTCTGGTTCATTAATTATGTGCTCGCAACACTTATCTTAGTTAATTTCATAACACCACACCATATCTTACAACTTAATACATTCTCGAAAATTAAGACTAGAATGGGTGACTCATTGTCAACCACACATTGCACTAACTAGGTGTCCCGTACATTTCTTGTTCCACAGTGAATAAGAAAGATGCTCATAAACGAACAAGTATTAGGGCATTAACCCTCCTAATACCAAGTATTAGGGCACTATATAGGTGCCCCAGACTCATTTTTATACATTCTTGAAAATTGAGACCAGATGGGTCACTCATTGTCAACCCACATATTGCACTAGGTAGTGGCCCCAAATACTTATTTTTCCACGATGAATAAGAAGCATGGACATAAACGAACAAGTATTCGGACATTAATCCTCCTAATATCAAATTATAAAGATATCATTATGCCTCGCAAGGCCATAATATCTCTGACACACAACGACTATAAGGTCCACACATAACACACAAAGTCCACAACCAATATCGCCATTAAGACAATAAAAATCTTAATCATATATAACTATATATATATATCGATAATAACTACAACCTAGATACAAAATTCATGTAAGGCATGCAAGTTTTCCGAAACATTTAATCAACTTTTTAAAAGTACCAAATTAAATAACAATTATTTCATATTAATCGTCGATCAAAAGACAAACTGAAATGAAAAGAGTGAACCACCATGTTAGGCCCATATTTATTCAGCCCATCAAGACTGGCCCATAATCACGATGATAGGACCAATTGATTTGGCGAGAGGAATGCAGGGCAGAACCAAGGAGTGGAGAAGTTGACGGAAGATCTCGGAAAACGGGTGAACGGCTCGACGACTCCTGGGATACTTTAGAGGAATGGCTAGATTAGTTTGATTTCTTGTAAAGTATAAATACGAAGCTTAAAGAGCTCTTGTAACACACAATCATACTCACTGATTACAAGCAATTTACCACTTTCTCTATGATAGGCGTTGTCGTGACACCTAAACAAAATAATCCTAACAAACCTAAACAAGTAGTAGAGGCAAGCAAGGGTCGATCCCACAGGGAGAAAGTAATCAATCTATGTGTTTATAAGCATGCAAGGTAACAAGGGGGGTTTTGAGTATCAAACAGAGCAAAGTAAACAAGTTTAGTTGACTTGAGAATATGAATGGGGAAAGTAGTTCCACTAGAACGAGATCCACAATACAGAGATATAAGTTGATCACTAAAATCTATTCAATCCAAGTTCTTTAACTATTCTTATAGTTGTTCCCACCCTGATCTTAAGCACCATCGATTCTCACAGTTGTCGATAGACTTATTACTATGCCAATGATAAAGCACCACCGATTCTCACAGTTGTCGGTATACTTTACCACTAACAAAGCAATAGCAATACACACAAGGATATAAGATACATGCAAATAGAAAGACACCTTACTACTTAACATGCAACTGATTCTCACTCACGATTGTACGCTCGGAACCCCTATACGCACAATCGTGTATGCCACTAGATATACACTCGGAACCCCTATATGCAATCCTAGCAATTGATAAATATTACTCAACCTAGCTGGCCAGACTATGAAGAACAATGATAAATCAATAATCAATATAACCAAGAGAATCAAACCAACACACATAAGAATAAGAACAAGGAATAGAAATATCACAACCGAATCAACTGTATTGCTTCAAAAGTCTAGCAGAACAAAAGTGTTTAGCTCTCCATGGGTTAAAACCCTAGAGGCAGAATAGAAACGAACTAAGTCTCCTATCTAAGACCTGGAAAAGATCTTAAATAGGCTTTGGAAAATAAAGTTAACCTAATGCAAAATAACAAAGGAAATAAAATAATAGAAAATAAGGAAATCCGAAATAGCAAAAATAAGGAAATAAAGTCTTCTGGCCACGAGGCGCTACGTGCTCACCGCGGGGCGTCAGTCTTCTCTGAGATCCACCGCCGGGTCGCGGTGGCTTCTGGCGCGGGGCGTCAAGTTACACCACGGGGCGGTGCCTTTTTCAGCTTCTGCGATACTTTAGTAAAAATGCCATAACTTTTGATTCCCAACTCGGATTGCGTTCATATTTTGAGGACTTGCAGTAGACTTCAAGAACTAACTCCTAGATTTGGAATCACTTCATTTCTACATATGAGTAGAGAGAACGAACCATTTGAATTAAGCACATTGTTCTTCTACTCTTCAATACACTTCAAACCTCTATAAATTCCATGATTTATTCACTTCTCCACTCTAACTCCATAATCCACGATTGTGCTCTAAATCCATCCAAATGGCACCTCAAACCTGGTAATAACCCCTAGATATGCACTACAAAATAACACTTATCACTCTTGTTGCATATATTCGTCTAGCTCAAATTCTCATTCTTTAAGCGATCGATAGCCGAATTCTTTGGGTTGATTTGGATTATTCATACTCTTTCAGTTTAATCGTTGTCTAGTTGTCCTTCATGAGGCGATTTAAATCATTTAATCTTTTCGCCCCAAAACAATTTGGCGCCCACCGTGGGGCATCTAGTCAATTAGCGATCCAATCAACAATCCGACCTTCATCCCGCTATGGCCAATTCCGAAGACCCCATGGCCCTCGCTGAAGGCCTAATTCAAGACAACACTCCGGCCGCAAATCAATCTGAAGATCTCAACAACCAACCAATCCTAGACGTTCAGATCCAAGAACTGGCGAAAAACATGAACATCCTCCAAGAGGAGCTAGCCCAGCAGCGCTAAAAAACGGAAACGCTAAGTGCTCAATCTGAAGCCAAAATTGCACGACTAACCCGTGAAAACGAGTTTCTGAAATCGCAAGTGAATTCAGCCGTATCGGCCCCAGGAGGATTGAGGTGCGTAGTCAACACGGAGGGCCTCTCGACGTGACTCAACATGGACGGAGAAACCTCGACACCCATAGCGGCAACCACTCAAAACGTCACCCAGCCTGCTGGTATGTTTCAAACTCCTCTGGTTACTCTTCTCACGACTAACGTGCCGACTCCTATAACCGAGCCTCTACAAGTTCGAGTAGTCCCTCCACAAGTGTACCATCAACGAATCTCCAGGTCCTTATACAACAAGCTATCAGTGAACATATGAAGGCCCTGGACGATCGCATCGCTCGGATCCCAGGAGTCCCACAGCCAATCGAAAAGGAAGCGATCGACGGATACGAAGACTCGCCTTTCGTAGAGGCGATTGCACGCGTCGAGATCCCTAATAAATTTCACGTCCCCAACATGCCCAACTACAATGGGACCGGGGACCCCGACGATCACATTTCAATTTATAAGCAAAAATCAATGACCATTTCGATCCCAAGAGGGAACCGCGAGGCAGTCATGTGCAAGAGATTCGGCACGACCCTCACGGGACCCGCACTAATATGGCTTATGCATTTGCCACAGGGTTCCATCACCTCCTTCGCGTACCTGGTCAATTCATTCAAAGTCCAGTTCGCCAGCAGCCGTAGGCTGGAAAAGCAATCAAGCGATCTTTATAGGATCGTGCAAAGGTATGGGGAACCCCTAATGGATTATCTCAATAGGTACAACAAGGAGAAGGTCACGATCCCACACTGCGACGTCCCGACATCCATCGAGGCTTGATCAGGGGCAACACACTCTATCACGAACTGACCAAATACTCGTGCTGAAGGTTCGAAGACCTGCAGGCCAAAGCCATGGCTCAAGTCAGGTTTGAAGAAGACGAAGAACCCTCAAAAGCAAGCAAGAGCCCTGATCGAGTCGACCGAAGGATGTCTTCGGATCATCGACGCGATCGACGACACCATCCTTACCCTAAGGGGCGAAGCGACCCCAATAAGGTAAACAATTCTTATGATAGGAACCAAGACTGGAAGAAAAACCCCGCTCTCCTTCCGAAGCTTCACTCTTACAACTTCAACATTTTCGTGTCGGAACTCGTTAAGAGTTTCGACAAGTATGGTAAAGAAGTAAGGTGGCCTCGGAAAAGCGACAAGCCTGATGCCAAGGAGGACATGAACTGATGGTGCGAGTTCTACGGAGACTACGGAAATTCCACAGATGAGTGTATAGCCCTCCTCAAAGAAGTCGCAAGACTCCTTGCACAAGGGCTATTACGCGACATTATATCCGATAAAGCGAAAGTGACCCTAGACCGAAGGGACCAGGTAACATCTGATAAACCGTCTTCTCCAGTTCACACTAAAGTCGTTAACACCATTTCAGGAGGATCAGACGTATGTGGTAACACATATTCGCCCGCCAAAAGATACGCCAGGGAAAACAAAGGCAATAGGCCAATTCGATTGGAGGTGAGCCGGTCGCAAATCACCAATGCGCCCGCCATCACCTTTGACGACTCTGAAGCGGAAAGGTTAGGCGACCATCACGACGGTCTGGTAATATCTTTATCAATCGGCAATTGTCTAATTTGTCGAATCCTAATCGACACAGGTAGCTCCACCAACTTGTTGACGCTTGACGCCCTAAAGGGTATGTGTTTAAGCGAGGACGATTTAACCCGAAACTCCACTCCGCTAGTCGGATTCAGTGGAGAAGTCAAGTATACCCGGGGAGAAATAGTATTGACAACATACGCTGGTAGAGTCAACCAACAAGTAAAGTTCTTAATACTCGACTGCCCATCTCCATACAACGCGATCCTTGGCAGACCCTAGATCCATGCCATGAAAGATGTACCTTCCATTTACCACCAAACAATAAAATTCCCAACTAAGTGGGAGGTATAGGAAATAAAAGGTGACCAGTGGGCTGCCAAGGAGTGCTACGTCACCTCGATGAAAGGGGCAGTCGATCGAACCTCCGTATAGCAACCATAGTGCGGCGAAGGGACCACATGATACATCGAACCAGAAATGGAACAACTAGATGAGATCGCGTTGGACCCTTCAAAGCCAACACAAATGGTAAGAGTCGAATCGGATATAAACGATTCGAACATGTTAGATTTAATAGCTTTCTTACGATCTAATTCCGATTGCTTCGCCTTGTCACATGAGGATATGGTAGGGATCTCCCCTGATATTATTACTCACAAATTAAATGTAGATCCAACATATCCCCTAGTTAAACAGAAAAGAAGAAAATTTGCATCGGAGAGCAACAAAATTGTGGACGATAAAGTCAGGAATCTACTTGAAACATGTAAGATCAGGGAAGTCAAGTACCTCGACTGGCTAGCGAACGTCGTCATGGTTGAAAAGAAGAATAGGAAGTGGAGGGTCTGTATCGACTTCACGAATCTGAACAAAGCCTGTCCAAAAGACTCCTTTCCGTTGCCACACATCGACGCAATGGTCTACGCGACCGCAAGACATGAGATGCTGACATTCATGGACGCGTTCAGCGGATACAACCAAATCCTAATGGACCCCGATGACCAAGAGAAAACAGCCTTTATAACCAGTCAAGGAACATACTGTTACAAAGTCATGCCCTTCGGACTAAAAAATGCAGGGGCCACATATCAAAGGCTGGTGAACAAGATGTTCAAAGATCAAATCGGAGACACCATGGAAGTCTACATCGACGACATGCTCGTCAAGTCGAAAGTAGCAAAAGACCACATCGAGGACAATGCGTCTTCTTCCTTGCTATGACTGACCATTTTTCTAAATGGATAGAAGCCGAAGCATATCGAGAGATAAAAGAAAAACACGTCATTTCATTTATAAAACGTAACATTCTATGCAGATTTGGAATCCCTTCAGAAATCATATGCGACAATGGCTCCTAATTCATCGATAGCAAGACGCGATCCTTCTGTAAGCAATAGAACATCACGTTGGTCACGTCTACGCCGAGATATCCACAATCCAACGACCAAGCTGAGTCCAGCAACAAGATTGACAGGAGCTAAAGTCGTGATGCCCAATCAAAGTAAATCCTTAAAAACCTAACTTAGTAGAATAGGCAAGCAAGGGTCGAATCCCACAGGGAGGAAGTAATCTTGCTAAGTGCACAAATGTATGTCAAAGGTAACAAGAGGGGTTTTGTTGGTTTGGTTTGCAATTAAACGAAGTAAAGTAAAACAAAGATTGTAATCAATTGGGAAAAAGTACTTAGCCAGACAAATATCCACCATTCGTTCGAATGGTTGATCCTAGATTATCTCTATTCCTTCCTATGAATGTTCTATTCCTTTTCTTAAGTTATAAACAAGACAAACAGACCCTGAGAATACTAATTATCAAATAACCAGGAAAACCTCCAGATTCAATTCAATAGCAGCAAGAAGCAGAGGAATTTTAATAGATACATGCAAGAGTAGCAAACAGTCATACAATTGCATGCAATTAATTCTTTCTACAATAAACCAGTCCAAACAGTTCTTAGAATATTGCAGTTGCTACTGTGAATTAGGTAACTCAAACAGTAATTACCAAACCCTAGCAATAGACAATTACTAATATCAACTAGATGATCAGGCCAGTCAAATCAGCAAGAATCAATGGGATGAAGCACAAGAGAATCAATACATTCAAAGGAAAAGAAATAGAGTTATGACCTCACAACCATTATTCAAATGAAGGCTTCAATCGTCGGACTAAGCAAAAGTTGCTTAGTTCTTCATAGTCTTGAAACGTAAAACGCAAAAGGAAAAACTGATGTAAAACTAGATCATGAAAAGGCTGCTAGGAATTAGGTTATAAAACCTAGCAAAAACTAAAACTAAAGATAACTAAATAAATCTAAAAGGAAATAAAATAATCGAAATAAAAGGAATCAAAGAAAAAGAAATAAAGGTAAAAGCAAATCTTCGGATGAAAGGAAACGAAATAATCCCGTGCGCGTCTGATGACCGATTTCCGCGATCGCGGCTCTTTCTTTCGCGACCGCGGAAATACCTCCGTAGACTCCTCGCTTTCCACTTTTCCGCGACCGCGGCTGTAGGTTCCGCGACCGTGGATTCTTCACTGTTGCAACACTTCGCTTCTGATCTTCGTCTCTTCTTGTGGCTTGTCTCCATCTACAATATATCTTCATTTAAGCTCTTCTACGCCACCAATATCATATTCCTTCTCCTCAACTCCATACTCCGCAATTGTGCTCTAAACTCATCCAAATGGTACCCAAAACACCGGTAACAACTCCTAGTTAAACCCTACAAAGTAGTGCTGATCAAATTCCCCCATGCTTAAACCTTGCTCGTCCTCGAGTAAGCTAATATAAACCTACTCCTCCAATCAAATCCCTAAGGTCTCAGAAAGCACAGAAAAATCATCTCCACTAAGAACTGCACCTAAACATGTAACTCCAAGGCACCAACATGATAATCACAACACAACGCACAAGCTTAAAGGAAAGCAGAGTACTTACCCCAATCTTATCCCGAACACCATAGAGTGAATAAAAATATCTAATCATAGCCTTCATCTATCTTCTTATGCCTCCCAGAGTGACCTACTCGAATCCTCCTTATATCACCTCTTCTTATGTCACCACGCCAGGAAAAATGAGGAATCCTAATAATCACTATTCTTCTTTTCACTCATTTTGCCAAGGCGCCCTTTCGGGTTTTCACCAAGCCACTCATTTCATTTTTCAATAGATGGGCTCACATAAACTCACATCACTCTTGACCAATTATTACCCCAGCCTAATGCTGGCCCAAGCCACCTGCTTATTACCTAAGCCGTCCTTTCGGGTTTTCGACTTATCCTACGATTTTATTTATGTCTTTTTTCAATTTTTGACTTTTTTCCTTTTCATTATTTTTTTTCTTTTCCTCCTCAGACGACTAGCAAGTATAGAACACTCCCCCATGCTTAAACATTGCATTGTCCTCAATGTAATGAAAGACAAAAAAGATGAAGCACAGGGAAGAGCAGAAAAGTACTCACAACCGTCGCCGAGTTGGCCTGGACTTGGAAGTTGTTGCTGGCGGTAAATCAATAAAAGCACATGTCTCTGGTGTTGCACGTCCTTCAAAACAAACTCCATCGTGCAACCAAACGGAATCCATTATAAGGTGTAGAGGTACGTCAAGGAAAACGGGGCTGCACGGGCCTTCAACGAACACATAATGGAGCCCAGATGTAATCGTGGTGGGCTCTGGTGTTCCTCCTCGTCAGCTGTCGAATGTCGGGCCATCATCGGTGCCAAATAAAAAATGTGGGGTGAATGTCTTCTCCTTGGCAGCATGATGCGCACCGTCTGTCAAAATAAAACGCAGACAGCTGGGCCGCGATCATGGAAAAACGTCGAACTTTTTAAATTTTTTTTTTATCCAGGATTAGGAGACATACAGTGATAATTCCGCGACCGCGGAAAAGTTACTGGTGCGAGACACCGTCTTCAATTTTTTCTTTCGGGTCTCCTACCTGCAGGTTAGTTTAAAAGAAAAAACAAAACAACACTAATAAAAGCTAAAACGGAAAGACAAGAAAAGAATTTCATACCTCGGGTTGCCTCCCGAGCAGCACCTTGGTTAACGTCGTGGCTCGACTCATCTAAGGTAATCAATTGTCAACTTCGGGTTCTGTAAGGTCCGTCTCTTCTATGACGCTAGTGTCAAAACCTTCATGGTAGGGTTTCAACCTTTGACCATTCACCTTGAACACTGACTGTGCGTCAGTATCATATAGCTCCACTACACCGTGGGGGAAAACGCGAGCAACAACATAGGGCCCGGCCCAACGGGATCGGAGTTTACCCGGAAAGAGACGAAGGCGAGACAGAAATAATAGGACGTTGTCCCCCGGCTTAAAATCCTTTCTCAATAATTTTTTGTCGTGCCAAGCCTTTGTCTTCTCCTTGTAACTGACTGCGTTATCATAAGCTTCAAGTAGCAGTTCCTCTAATTCTTGAAGCTGTAACTTGAGAAATTCTCCAACTTCATCAATCCGCATGTTGCAATTCTTTACAGCCCAAAATACCTTATGCTCGAGCTCCACTGGAAGGTGAAAAGCTTTCCCGAACACCAATCTGTAGGGTGACATTCCGATGGGTGTCTTGTAAGCAGTACGATAAGCCCATAGTGCATCATCTAGTCTCAAGCTCCAATCCTTCCTATTTGGGGCCACCGTCTTCTGAAGGATTGTTTTGATCTCTCTATTGGACATTTCAGCTTGCCCATTGGTCTGTGGATGGTAGGCAGTGGAAACTGTATGCATGACATGGTATTTCTTCAGTAGAGCGCTCACGGTTCTATTGCAAAAAATGAGTTCCCCTGTCACTTATCAAAGCCTTGGGGATTCCAAATCTAGAGAAAATGCATTTCTTCAGAAAATCTGCCACCACCTTAGAATCATCAGTCTTGGTGGCCTTTGCTTCCACCCACTTGGGAATGTAGTCCACCGCAAGCAAAATACAGAAGTTCCCAAAGGAATTAGAAAATGGTCCCATAAAGTCAATGCCCCAAACATCAAAAATCTCGCAAAAGATTAATGATGATTGTGGCATCTCATTCCTTCGGGATATATTCCTAACTCTCTGGCATCGATCACAGGACTTACAAAAGGCAAACGCATCCCGAAATATGTGTGGCCAATAAAATCCTGCGTCTAACACCTTTCTAGCAGTTTTATTTGCCCCAAAGTGGCCCCCACAAGCTTGAGAATGACAAAAAGCTAAAACAGATTGTACCTCATTATCCGGAAGACATCGACGGATTACCTGGTTGACACAGTGCCTCTAGAGATAGGGGTCATCCCACACATAGAATCGAGACTCACACCATAGCTTATCTTTTTGTGCCTTTGCAAAATTAGGTGGGAATTCTTCTCGAACGAGAAAGTTTACCATGTTAGCATACCATGGCTGGAGTGTGCGGAGCCCAAGAAGTAGTTCTTCAGAAACAAAATCGGAGGATGAGTCTGAGGCTTTTCCGCGGTCGGGGATCGCATTCCGCAGTCGCGGAGGTTCTTCGAGAAAATTGACGAGACAAACAGACGCTCCAGGGACTTTTCCGCGATAGAGGAAATTTTCCGCGATCGCGGAAAAGTTTCTTTATAAGGGTTTGAAACTGGTGATGACTCAGGGGAATTTCCGCGGTCGCGGAAATTTATCCGCGATCGCGAAAAAGTTTCTGTAGTGAGTCCGCACAATGTATCGTCAGGAAAATCGCCATGTATCTGCGCCTCCTTCTTTGATATGTCCTCTTCATGTACGAGCATGCTTAAGTGATCAGCCACCAAGTTCTCGGCTCCCTTTTTATCCCTGATCTCCACATCAAACTCACTCAGCAGCAGTATCCATCGAATCAATCTTGGTTTTGCCTCTTTCTTCGTCAATAGATAACCAAGAGCAAGAGCTGTATGATCTGTATAGATGATCACTTTGGTACCAAGTAGGTATTGTCTAAATTTCTCCAGGGCAAACACGATAGCTAGCAATTCTTTTTCAGTGGTGGAGTAGTTTCGCTACTTTCCATTCAGAGTCATGGAATCATAGTGAATCACATGAGAGGCTCTAGCTTCTTTTTGCCCAAGGACTGCTCCTACAACATAATCGCTAGCATCGCACATTATCTCGAAAGGGTGAGACCAATCCGGTGCTTGAATAATTGGTGCACTAGTGAGGTAAGCTTTCAATTCATCAAATGCCTTCTTGCACTCGTTATTAAGCTCAAAATTCACCTTCTTCTTCAGCAGCTCGCATAGGGGTGATGAGATCTTTGAACAATCTTTGATAAACCGGCGGTAGAAACCTGCATGGCCTAAGAAAGAACGCACTTCACGCACATTAGTAGGATAAGGTAAAGACTGAATTACATCAATCTTTGCCTTATCGACCTCAATACCTCTAGATGACACTATATGCCCTAGCACAATTCCTTGTTCAACCATAAAATGACACTTTTCAGAATTAAAAACCAAGTTGGTTTCTACACATATTTCAAGCACAAGTGATAAATGGTCTAAACATGCATCAAAACTATCACCATGGACTGTGAAATCATCCATAAAAACCTCAATAAATTTCTCCACATACTCAGAAAAAATGCTTACCATACACCGTTGGAATGTCCCGGGTGCGTTACACAACCCGAATGGCATCCTGCGGTATGCAAAAGTACCAAAAGGGCATGTAAATGTCGTCTTTTCTTGATCCTCTGGTGCTATGGCCACCTGAAAATAACCTGAGTATCCATCCAGAAAACTATAATAGGGGCGACTAGCAAGTCGCTCAAGAATTTGATCAATAAAGGGCAAAGGAAAATGATCCTTTCTAGTTACCGCATTCAGCTTACGGTAGTCAATGCATACTCTCCATCCAGTTTGCACTCGGGTGGGGACCAACTCTCCTTGCTGGTTCTCCACAACTGTTATGCCTCCTTTCTTAGGAATAACCTGCGTAGGACTCACCCATTTACTATTTGAAATAGGGTAAATCATACCTGCGTGTAGGAGCTTCATCACCTCCTTCGTTACCACCTCCATCATTGGTGGGTTGAGTCTTCTCTATAGCTGCCTAGATGGTTTGGCTTCTTCCTCCAGCAGAATCCTATGCGTACATGTAGTGGGACTAATCCCCTTGATATCGACAATGGTCCATCCCAAAGTTGTCTTGTGCTCCTTGAGCACTACCACCAATATTTCCTCTTGATCCTTGGAAAGTTTGTTAGAGATAATGACCGGTAATGTGTCACCCTTTCCCAGGAAGGCATACTTGAGGTGGTCTGGTAGCGGCTTGAGTTCAATCTCTGGTGCCTGCACAATGGAAGGTAAAAGCCTCTCGCTTGGCACTGTTAGTGGAATGGGGCCAATGCCCAAAGGTTTGAGATGAGGCTTACCATAGGCATCCAAGTGAGCCACAGTTTCCTGCAGGTTAGTATATAAAGCAAAATCTACCTGTGGATCTACTATTTCATTCTCTAAAACAGATTACAACTCATCGGAACAAGTAGTATCAAAGACATCTTGCACAATAGGATCAATCACATCAATAGAACACAGAGAATGATCATTAATGGGGTGTTTCATAGCATCATATATGTTGTACTCCACCTTTTCCCCATCAAATTCCATAGTAAGGGTGCCACTACTTACATCAATCTTTGTCTGGGATGTTTTCAAAAATGGCCTACCTAACAGTATAGGGGCTGCATGTTTATCGTGATCCATATCCAGCACAAAGAAGTCAGCAGGAAAAATAAGATTATCAACCATTACAAGAACATCTTCAACTACCCCTTTCGGGTACACATTAGATCTATCCGCCAATTGAACAACTATTCATGTCTCATGCAATGGTCCTAATCCTAATGATTCATACAAAGAATAAGGCAAGACATTTATAGATGCACCTAGATCTAGCATAGCTTTCTCAAATTTAGTGTCACCTATTACACATGGAATACTAAACATGCCTGGATCACCACACTTTTTAGGCATACGCCTTTGAAACACAACAGAAACATGTTCGCTCACCTTAATCTTTTGCTTTCCCTTCAATTTCTGATTTCTTTTGATGGTACACAGTTCTTTCAGAAATTTAGCATAGCGAGGAATACTCTTGACAAGTTTGAGTAAGGGAATTTTTACCTCGCATTTACTGAAGGTCTTGAAGATCTCCTTGTCGTTCTCCGGCCTTCTCGTGTCCTTCAGCGCCTCAGGGAATGGCGCGGGTGGCTTCAGCGAACCGAGCGAAGGGAAGTCAGGCTGAACATAATCATCATGGACTTCAGCAGGTGAGCCGCGGTCGCGGATTGGGTCCCGTGATCGCGGAATTTCTTCGAGATTTTCTGGGACGCCAGGGAGTTTTCCGCGGTCATGGATTTCGGGCCGCGATCGCGGAAAATCTTCGACAATTTTTTCTACTCTATAATCTTTTCCGCGATCGCAGAAATCTGGCCGCGATCGCGAAAAATTGCCGATTTTTTTTCTTCTTCAGTGATGATTCCGCGATCGCGGATTTCTGACCGCGGTTGTGGATTTTCCTCTGTAGCATCCGTCACTTCTTTCGTTTGGGTTCCACTCCTCAGCATCATCACACAGACGTTCTCCCTTGGGTTTTCTATCGGTTGAGATGGTAGTTTCCCAAAATCCCTGGCCTCCGACTTACTCAAGGCTTGAGCGACTTGTCCAAACTGATTCTCCAGGTTTTGAATAGTACACTTCGTCTCTTGTTGATGTTGGGTCATGCTCTGAGTGAGAGAACTATGTTGTTGGGCCACCGCTTGAATATGTTGGGCCATAGTGCTTGCCAACGTTGATACGCTCTGGGTGAGGGCCCTGATCATGTCGTCATTGGACAAAGATGAACTTGAACTTTAGCCTTGAGGTCTAGGGTCATATTGTGCTCTCAATTGTTGTTTATTGTCATGCGGATGGAACTGTTGTTGGCTTGGATTGAACTCATAGTTATCATGGCCTTGGGGAGGATATTGTTGATTCCCGTATCTCGGATTGGGGTGATCCCTCCACCCTGGATTGTAGGTTATTGAGGACGGGTCATATCTTGGCCTCTGCGGACCAAAACTTCTTACAATGTTTACTTCAGCTGTAGGTTCAGGAAGTGTTGGGCACTCGTCAGTGGGATGCAGCGGGTCATAACAGATTCTACAGGCCTTAGTTGCCCTTGCTTCATAGGGGCTCGCCCTTTTGTTGAATTGTCTTGAGCTTTCAGATAGCTCAAAGAATAACTCGAATGCGTCAGCTAGCGTCTTGTTCAGAATGCTACCGCTACAGGTTGCATTTACCATTCTGCGCCCATCCTCAAGGAGCCCGCCATATAGATATAGAATGAGATCTTGGTCAGAATAAACATGGTATGGGCAGCTAGATATCAACCTCCTGAATCTCTCATAATATTCATACAATGTCTCAGTAGCATGCTGTTCGATGTTGTTGATGCTTCTCTTCAGGCTATTGAGTTTCGTTGCAGGGAAGTATTTCTCAAGAAAGGCTTTCTTCGTTGTTGCCCATGTTTCTATGCTTCCCAGAGCCAAATAATAGAACCAATCATTGGCCGCATCCTTCAAAGAGAAAGGAAAGGCCCTCATCTTGATTTGGTCCTCAGTGACGTTCCTCGGCTTCATGCTGGCACATACAGAGTGGAATTCAGAAAGATGCTTGTTGGAGTCTTCTCCATTCAGCCCATGGAAATGGGGTAATAAATGAATCAACCCAGATTTTAGCTCAAAATTCACGCCTTCCGCAAGCTCTGGAAACTGCATAGCCAGCAGTTGCTGTTCGAAGTTCGGGGCAGTCAACTGCCTCAAAGTCGGTGCTTCTCCATCCATCTCTATAACAAAATCAGCAAAGGAAGAGCCAGTAGCACGGGTGTGGACCATAAGATAGGTCCACACAAAAGTTGGCACACAAATAAACACAAAGAAAAATTAAAACTTGCCTCCCCGGCAACGGCGCCAATTTGACAGGAGCTAAAGTCGTGATGCCTAATCAAAGTAAATCCTTAAAAACCTAACTTAGTAGAATATGCAAGCAAGGGTCGAATCCCACAGGGAGGAAGTAATCTTGCTAAGTGCACAAATGTATGTCAAAGGTAACAAGCGGGGTTTTGTTGGTTTGGTTTGCAATTAAACGAAGTAAAGTAAAACAAAGATTGTAATCAATTGGGAAAAAGTACTTAGCCAGACAAATATCCACCATTCGTTCGAATGGTTGATCCTAGATTATCTTTATTCCTTCCTATGAATGTTCTATTCCTTTTCTTAAGTTATAAACAGGACAAACAGACCCTGAGAATACTAACTATCAAATAACCAGGAAAACCTCTAGATTCAATTCAACAACAGCAAGAAGGGCAGGAATTTCAATAGATACATGCAAGAGTAGCAAACAGTCATACAATTACATGCAATTAATTCTCTCTACAATAAATCAGTCCAAACAGTTCTTAGAATATTGCAGTTGCTACTCTGAATTAGGTAACTCAAACAGTAATTACCAAACTCTAGCAATAGACAATTACTAATATCAACTAGATGATCAGGTCAGTCAAATCAGCAAGAATCAATGGGATGAAGCACAAGAGAATCAATACATTCAAAGGAAAAGAAATAGAGTTATGACCTCACAACCATTATTCAAATGAAGGCTTCAATCGTCGGACTAAACAAAAGTTGCTTAGTTTTTCATAGTCTTGAAACGTAAAACTCAAAAGGAAAAACTGATGTAAAACTAGATCATGAAAAGGCTGCTAGGAATTAGGTTATAAAACCTAGCAAAAACTAAAACTAAAGATAACAATTGAAATCTAAAAGGAAATAAAATAATCGGAATAAAAGAAAAAGAAATAAAGGTAAAAGCAAATCTTTGGATGAAAGGAAACAAAATAATCCCGTGCGTGTATGATGACCGATTTCCGCGATCGTAGACTCCTCGCTTTCGACTTTTCCGCGACCGCAGCTGTAGGTTCCGCGACCGCGGATTCTTCATTGTTGCAACACTTCGCTTCTGATCTCCGTCTCTTCTTGTGGCTTGTCTCCATCTTCAATATATCTTCATTTAAGCTCTTCTATGCCACCAATATCATATTCCTTCTCCTCAACTCCATACTCCGTAATTGTGCTCTAAACTCATCCAAATGGTACCCAAAACACTGGTAACAACTCCTAGTTAAACCCTACAAAGTAGTGCTGATCAAAGATCATCATAAACAACCTCAAAAAAAGCCTCACATTGGGAAAAGGAAGATGGGCCGACGAACTCCCTTTAATATTGTGGTCCGACAGGACCACACCAAAGAATGCGACTGGACAAAGCCCCTTCTCACTAGTCTACAGGAGCGAGGCAGTCATCCCCGCCGAACTACTCGTCCCAACTGTCAGATACGGGTTACAGACCCTAGAACAAAACGACGTCGAGTTGGCCCACAATCTCGACACTGTAAATGAGATCAGAGAAAGAGCCAGAATCCTAATGGTCCAATACCAACAACAAGTTGTAAGTAGCTACAACAAGAATGTCCGTGTCAAGGTCTTTAAGTTAGGAGATTGGGTCTTAAGGAAGACATTTCAAAACACCCGAGATCCAACTGACGGAAAGTTGGCACCTCAATGGGAAGGTCCTTACCTCATCAAGGAGATCGTCGAACAAGGAGCATATCGATTAGAAACGAAAGACGGACAACCACTTCCATGAAGCTGGAATGCAACCCACCTAAAGTTGTATCATTTCTAAATCCTTGTACTCTTTTATATTTCCACTACGTTCGTTCAATTACATTTGTTTGGTTCATTTTACTGACTTAAGCATCGGAGGGCCGTTGGTCTCACACCCAACGATCACCCCTTGATCTTTTATTGTATGTTTTAAGACAACTCCAACAAGAACAAAAGGCCTCGAAGATGGACACAACATTCAAGCATACAAACATTTTCATACACAAAAGCGCTTACAAGTACACGATCGATGGGCACGCAGGGAATAGATGGACAACACTAAACATTACATTTATAAAGACTTGTCCCGCATAAGGTACTCGTCTATACTTAAACATTACAATTACTCTTCCCTGAAAACACAAAGCATGCTACACTAAACACTTGAAACTACAGGTCATCTCGATCACCTTCCATGCGTCCCAGCCAAGGCGCGATTGACAGATCAACCTACAAAAATAGACAAACACAAGGTACGCAAAATATGAAAACATTTCACAAAATACGCGACCCGCGATGGTGGACGGGTCGCCAAAACATTGTCTATCCCATCTCCACGATGGGGCACAACACTTCACTAAAATGTCTAAGTCAGAATATTCACCACACCACACACATGAAACAATGTCGTTACAAGACTAAGACTCGCCTGACTTCTCATTGACATCCGCATGAACGGTCTCCTTACCCTTAGTCACCTCAAAAAGGGCCTTCGATGCATCCTCGACAACCTCCTCGGTCGCTTCGGGGTCGGCTTCCTCTCTTTGCTCGTCCTTCCCCAAGCCCACCAACTTGAACAGCTCATCGTCAGGGTTACCGTTTGGGTACAAGAGATCCAAGTTAGCTATCTCATCTTCGATCTTCCTATCCACATTAGTACCCGCGGCAAACTCCTCCATCATCTCGATACGCGACTTGAGACAGTAGTATGTCCCCACATCGCCAGCAGTTCGTGCGTCTTTCTCACGAAGCTTTTCAGCATTGTCCTCCAATTGTTCGAGGTGAGCCTGGAACTTCTCCTTGGCCGATGACAACTCATTCTCAATAGCCTTCCCACGATCTTTGACATCCTTCAGTTGACCCTCTACTTGGGCGACTCGCTTGTCGGCTCTGTCACTCAACTCTTGTATGGTCGAGAAAGCAACCATAGAGTATTGGAAAGCCTACATTCGACACGCCATGTAATCAATTTCTAGTGAAATAAAAAGAAAGAAAAAATTTTACGCGCACGAAGGTCTCCTTTCTTACTTTCCAGGCAGCGGCCCCGGCCTCGCTCATACAATCAATGGGGTGCAGGTCACCTATCTCTTTCCCGACCTCTGGATCCACGAAATGAAGCGGATTGCTCGTCGACCTGTCCCTTAGCATGCCTGCCAATAGGTCTGGGGCAGCCGCGGCCTTTCTCTTCGCTCCTGACGTTTTAGACAAAGGAGAATCCAAAGCAATGATCCCAGTAGACGGGGGGACCTTAGCAGAGGCTCTTGCCGAGGAAGATGCCTTAGCAACCGATAATTTCTGTTCCAGAAGGCTTTTCCCGGACAGATGAGCGCTAGATCTCCCACCTCTTGATGCTGATAACATAACACAGTAGAGTAAGCAAACAAAGACTCTGAAAACCAACCAAATGCATACTTGTAGGAACGAACAAGTGCCTTTGGTAATGGACGCAGAAAGAGTTGACATGTCGACAAGATCAGCCACCAAGCAGTTGACGTTTCTAAAGGACCTTTCTAACTCGGGGATAGCCAGTAAAGCAGCAGTCACTGTCTCAAAACCTTCGGGTTCTTCCGGATCAGGCGTTGCGACAAAAAACACGTAAGCAAGAGTTTAGATAATACTCAGTAAAGAATCCAAAAGAACGAATACAATACCTGTCTTCCTCCAATTCGAAAGCAAGAAAGAACAGTCGACACCCTTTTCAAGTGATCTACGCTCCATAAAAAAAAGCGAGTTCTCCACCCGTGACAGAGCTAAAGTCGTGATGCCTAACAAATAAATCCCAAAATACCTACTAAGTAGTATAGTAAGCAAGACAAGGTCGATCCCACAGAGAGTCAGGTTATCAATTTGTGCAATTCGTTATCACCAACTAGGAACTAGGGGGGGTTTGTTTGTGTTTATCGTAACCAAAGTAAACAAAGCAAGTAAATAAGTTCGTAGGAAACGGTTGTAAATATAATGGGGAAAAGCGCCACACTCAACAGAGATCCACACAACAATAGATAGGTCGATCACGGAATTCTATCAATCTTAAGTTCTTAATATTCCTATAGTTGTTCTTATCCCGATCTTAGATAACTATTAGTTCTACCAGCCCTAATAGTACTTATTACTAAATCAAATCCGAAAACCTTCAAGACTCAATGAAGCAATAGCATTCAACCAATGATTCAACAAGATACATGCAGTAGAAACAACCCGTTACTATAAGCATGCAATTAACTCTCTCTCACGATGAAGCGCTCGGATCCCCTATACGCAACAATCGTGCTTGCTACTAGATATGCAACCCGAACCCGGAATCACAAGTCCTAGCAATTAGGAAGATATCAATATACCTAGGTGATCAATCTAGATAAATCAACATAAACCAATACTCAATCAAGCACAAGAGAATTAATCCAACTAGATAGGAAAACGAACAAGAGTAGAAAACTCACAACCAATCAATTGCTGGCTTCAAACTGTCAAGTGCAACAATGTAGGTTTAGTTCTCCATTAGGGTTTGTGAGAGAAAAATACGTAAAACGGTGGCAACTAGGGTTGACCACAAAGTGTTCTAAAATAGTCTTAAATACTAGGAAACCAATATGGAATAAAATAAGGAAATAATAACATTCCGAAATATAAAGTCTCGGATAAAAGAAAAACAGAAATAAAACTCGGAAATAAATCTCGTCAGCGCCTTACCACCGCGGGGTGCGGTGGCCTTCCTGCCGCGGGGGGCGGTAAGCTGCCGTGGCCAGGCGTCAGCTCTTCTTGCCGCTGGGGGCGGCCATCTTCACACCGCCAGGGGCGGTGGTCTTCAGACTCGTCTTCTTCTTATCCTAGCTTGCCTCGCACCACTTCTTAGCACATCTCTTCACTCCATTGGCGTCTTCTATTGGTGGCTTCCTCCTCAGTGTCTCCAGTGATCTCCAATATAGCTCAAACACTCCTAATAACGCCAAACTTCGCCCCCAAACGTCATGCACATGAATGTGCCTAAATCTACCCGAATGGCACCAATAAACCCTCTAATGACTCTTACTTAAGCTCTACAAAGTAGCGCTTATCAAATTCCCCCATGCTTAGACCTTTGCTCGTCCTCGAGTAAACTAAAAGAAAGTTCACTCCTCCAATGTAGCACACAAGGTCTCAGGAAGCATCTCCTCCAACTAAGAGTCACCTAACCCATGCCAAAACTCCTGGCGCCAATCTCATCTACAACACATCCTCATCATCAACAAACCTAGGGGCAAGCAGAGTACTTTCCCCAAGCTTAACCCGGACATCCAAAAGCGTGAGTGACTTCTAATCCTAGCCTCCATCTATGACTCCTTATGTCTCCCAGAGTGACCTACCCGACAATCCTTCTTTGACTCCTCTTCTTATGACGCCTCGCCAAGAATAATGAGAAATCCTAAAATCACTCTTCTTCTTTTTCTCTCATTTTGCCAAGGCGCCCTTTCGGGTTTTCACCAAGCCACTCATATTTTTTTTCATAGATGTGCTCACATAAGCTCACGTCACTCTTGACCTCATATTACCCCAACCTAATGCTGGTCCAAGCCACCTGCTTATTGCCTAGGCCGCCCTTTCGGGTTTTTGACCTATTCCAGGATTTCTATTTTAGCCTTTTTTCAATTTTTTGGATTTTTCAATTTTTTATTTTTCTCATCAACAACGTAGCAAGTATAGAACTCTCCCCCATGCTTAAACATTGCATTGTCCTCAATGTAATGAAAGACAAAAGAATAGAAGCACAAGGAAGAGCAAAAAATAACTCACAACGTCGCCGAGCTGCTTGGACACTTTTGTTGTTGCTGGCGGTATACTCAGTAACGCCCAGGTCTCCAGTGTTAGGCGGGTGTCTTTATCAACTCTATAATCTTCTCCTACCGTGCAACCAAAAGAAAACCACTTTGGTGAATAGTGGTATAGCAAAGATGTCGGGGATGCACAACCTTCTAGGAACACATGGTGGAGCCCATATATGATCTCGATGGGGGCTCTAGTGTTCCTCCTCCTCAGCTGTCAATTGTAGGGCCATCATCGTTGTCAAATAATGTGTGGGGCTAAGGTCTCCTCCTTGAAAACATGATGTGCACCATCTCCATGGGAATTCCGGACAACTGGCCTTGGTAGAACTTTTTTTTTTGGCTGGAACAAGCAGAAAGTAAAGGGTGCCCACCGCGGGGTGCGGTGGGCTGCTCACCGCGGGGTGCGGTGAGCTCTCCAGAACCTCATTTTGCTCATTTTCTTATGTATCTGCGTGTTAGTGCACAGGCGAAACGAAACAGAAGCAAAAACAAACTACCTAGCTATGCGATGAAATCTGAAAGATAAAAGAAAGAAGGAAAAACGATACCTCGGGTTGCCTCCCGAGCAGCGCCTTAGTTAATGTCGTTGGCTCGACATACTACTCGAACAACCTTAATCCACAGCATCGGGTTCCTTAGGTACCCTCTCATTCAACACCTCCTTCCTGAACCAATCATGGAAAGGTTTGAACCTTAGACCATTCCTTTTTTTCAACGGCTCCTCCACCTTGGCCTTCGTAGTCGCCTTCCCCCCATACTTAGATCGATCAGGGGGGTGTTTAACTTCAACTTCAGGGGCCTGCACCATAGAGGGAACGAGCTTCTCGCTCGGAGTTAGCACAGTGGGGCCAATGCCCAAAAGAGAAGTAGGAGACTCACCCTTCTCATCCAATAAAGCCGTGACTTCCTGCAGATTAGAAGATACAGTAATATCGACATGCAAGTCTACTATGGGATCCTCTAGTATAGGTTGCAATTCATCCAAAGGGTTAGGACTCATTACATCAACAAAGTTCAAAGAGGTGTTAATGACGGGTTTCATATCATATATGTTATATTCAACTCCATCCCCATCAAATTCCATAGTTAATTTCCCACTTCTAACATCAATTGTGGTATTTGCAGTTTTCATGAAAGGTCTACCTAACAACATATGTGCACCTGTACCACCATCCATATCAAGAACATAAAAATCAGTGGGAAAAATCAGCGTATCTACCATAACAAGGACATCCTCAACAACCCCTTTCGGGTAGACATTGGTTCAATCAGCTAATTGAATAACTAGTCTAGTGTCCTGTAGTGGTGGCAGACCAAGGGACTCATAGAACGACAATGGTAAGACATTAATAGCAGTACCAAGATCTAGCATAGCCTTATCAATCTTTGTCTCACCAATGATGCAAGGGATAGAGAACATACCTGGATCACTGCACTTCTTGGGCAAAGGCTTTTGAAATACAGCAGATACTTGCTCGCTCACCTGGACCTGCTTCTTTTTCTTCTGCTTTTGGTTCCTCTTTATCGTGCACAGCTTCTTCAAGAACTTAGCATACTTGGGAATACTCTTAACAAGCTTGAGCAAAGGAATGTTGACCTCACACTTGCTAAAAGTTTCGAAGAGGTCCTTGTCGTCAACTACCCTTCTCTCCTTGAGCGCCTCTGGAAAAGGGGCGGGTGGCTTCTCGGAACCGAGAGGAGGAAAGTACGGACGAACGTAGGTGTCCACATAAGGCTCGTCAACTGTTCCAGAAGGTTACCGCGGGGTGCGGTCAGAAGTTACCGCGGGGTGCGGTGGATCAGCAGAAAAGTCTCGAGAATCAGCGTTTGCCGCGGGGGGCGGTGAGAACGATGCCGCAGGGTGCGGCAAACTCGACAGAACATCCTCCTTCTCTGGTTCATTCTTACCGCGGGGTGCGGCCAGAATCTGCCGCGGGGGGCGGTCCTCTTCCAAAAGCTCTCTTGTTTCTGAGTCGTATCCATCAGCGCTAGGAGCGACCGACAATTGCTCTCCACTTCTAAGGGTCACAACACTAACATTTGCCCGTGGGTTAACTACCGTTTGAGATGGTAGATTTCCCGACATCTTTGCATCGATCCTCGTGATGGCTTCAGCCATTTGGCTCACCTGCGTTTCCAAATTCTTTATGCTTGACGTTGTGGCTTGAACATGAGTAGTGAAATGTTTCGTCAAGGCTTGGAGCATATCTGCAGTTGAAGGAGATGCATCAGGTTGTGGATCTTGCGACCTTTGTAGAAATTGAGGTCTTGGCTGCTGTTGTTGTTGAAACTGAGGCTGTAGTTGTTGTTCCCTCCATCTAAAATTTGGGTGGTCTCTCCATCCCGGATTATAAGTGTTGGAGTAGGGATCATGCCGAGGTCTCGGATTTCCATAACCTCCTACAACGTTTACTTCAGCGGGTGCATCATCTTGCAGTTGAGGGCAAGCGTCAGTGGGGTGAAATTGATCGGCACAGACCCCACACGCTTTGAGTTGCTGAGGAGTTCCTTGCAGCGTAAGTCTCCTCACCATGTCCTTCAACTCAGCAATATCACTGGCATATGCAGAGCGACTAGAGTCAGCAGCATTGACTCCTCTCTTGGTAGAAGCTCTGCCGAAATTTCGTGTGCCCTCTGCCATCTCCTGAATCTTCTCCATAGCTGCTGCCGGTGTTGTGTTGAGAATATTGCCTCCACATGCAGCATCGACAATCCTTCTTTCATTGTCCAGCAGACCATTGTAAAGGTGGAGCACCAGATCTTGATTGGAGTACCCGTGGAACGGACAACTTGAGCAAAGTCTCTTGAACCGCTCATAGTACTCATACAGGCTCTCGTCATCCTCCTGCTCATTGTTGCTAATAGCCTTTTTCAAACTGTTTGCCTTCTTTGCAGGAAAATACTTTTCAAGAAATGCCTTATGCAGCTTGTTCCACGTATCGATGCTTCCAGTAGGCAGATGGTAGTACAAATCATCAGCTGCGTCCTTGAGGGTGAACCCAAAAGCTCTCATCTTTATTTGCTCCTCAGTAACGTTCGCCGGTTTCATGCTCATACAGACTGTGTGGAATTTACCCATGTGTTTGATTGGGTCCTCTCCAGCCAGTCCATGAAAAGATGGGAGCAAATGAATCAGCCCCGGCTTTAACTCAAAGTTTACGCCCACTCCTATAGTAGGAATACTCACAGCCAAAGGTTGCTGTTGCAGGTCGGGCGCAGTCAACTGTCTCAACGTTCTGTCCGCGTCACCCATCTCAAATGCAGGGTTGTCAAAAACCAAAGTACGGTTCACTCTGCGATCCTGGGACAAAGTTCTCTCAATCTCTGGATCAAAATAAAAAAGAGGTGAATTAGTAGCACGAGTGTGGACCATAAAATAGGTCCACACCAAGGTTGGTAACAAACAAATCACAAAAACAGAAAATTTGACTCCCCGGCAACGGCGCCAAATTTGACAGAGCTAAAGTCGTGATGCCTGTCAAATAAATCCCAAAATACCTACTAAGTAGTATAGTAAGCAAGACAGGGTCGATCCCACAGAGAGTCAGGTTATCAATTTGTGCAATTCGTTATCACCAACTAGGAACTAGGGGGGGTTTGTTTGTGTTTATCGTAACCAAAGTAAACAAAGCAAGTAAATAAGTTCGCAGGAAACGATTGTAAATATAATGGGGAAAAGCGCCACACTCAACAGAGATCCACACAACAATAGATAGGTCGATCACGGAATTCTATCAATCTCAAGTTCTTAATATTCCTATAGTTGTTCTTATCCCGATCTTAGATAACTATTAGTTCTACCAGCCCTAATAGTACTTATTACTAAATCAAATCTGAAAACCTTCAAGACTCAATGAAGCAATAGCATTCAACCAAGGATTCAACAAGATACATGCAGTAGAAATAACCCGTTACTATAAGCATGCAATTAACTCTCTCTCACAATGAAGCGCTCGGATCCCCTATACGCAACAATCGTGCTTGCTACTAGATATGCAACCCGAACCCGGAATCACAAGTCCTAGCAATTAGGAAGATATCAATAAACCTAGGTGATCAATCTAGATAAATCAACATAAACCAATAATCAATCAAGCACAAGAGAATTAATCCAACTAGATAGGAAAACGAACAAGAGTAGAAAACTCACAGCCAATCAATTGTTGGCTTCAAACTGTCAAGTGCAACAATGGAGGTTTAGTCCTCCATTAGGGTTTGTGAGAGAAAAATACGTAAAACGGTGGCAACTAGGGTTGACCACAAAGTGTTCTAAAATAGTCTTAAATCCTAGGAAACCAATATGGAATAAAATAAGGAAATAATAACATTCCGAAATATAAAGTCTCGGATAAAAGAAAAACAGAAATAAAACTCGGAAATAAATCTCGTCAGCGCCTTACCACCGCGAGGTGCGGTAAGCTGCCGTGGCCAGGCGTCAGCTCTTCTTGCCACTGGGGGCGGCCATCTTCACACCGCCGGGGGTGGTGGTCTTCAGACTCGTCTTCTTCTTATCCTAGCTTGCCTCGTACCACTTCTTAGCACATCTCTTCACTCCATTGGCGTCTTCTATTGGTGGCTTCCTCCTCAGTGTCTCCAGTGATCTCCAATATAGCTCAAACACTCCTAATAACGCCAAACTTCGCCCCCAAACGCCATGCACATGAATGTGCCTAAATCTACCCGAATGGCACCAATAAACCCTCTAATGACTCTTACTTAAGCTCTACAAAGTAGCGCTTATCAACCCGCGATCATTGACATCTAAGTTCAGGGCTAAGGGTTCTCTATTTCGCCGAAGGCGTAGTTGGAACCTAGATGAACCATGACTACTCAAATAGTAGGAATACCACACAGCATCGAAGTCGAAATAAAAATTGACGCCGACGGATGAAAGATCGATAACCCTAAGCAAGCGCCATGTGTGAGACATGACTTGACAAGGAGCAAGCTTCATGACGGCAAGGAAATTCCTAACGAGACTAGAAAAGGGAAAAGAATGGCCAATCTTGAAGGGATACTCGAAGAAACATACCTAACCCTCATGATACCAGTTGGCTCGTTCGTGGGGAAGGGGGAGACACGCTACGGTACCTTCGGGAAACTGCCCAATTTCGAGGATCTTGTCTAACTCAGGTTAGGTCAAAGTCCCAGGCAAGGAATCGTTGGGACTAAGGAGTTTTAGAGGGGTGAAGGCATCCTCGTCTCCAGCGAAACCCCCAGACAAGATTCTACCATTCTTGGATCTCAGAGACACCATGGGAGGAACAACAAGAAGAAGAACGGTAAGATATTTTAAAAATTACCATGGAAATATGCAAACTTCTACAGAAGAAAAGATGGTGACAAGAAAGGTAATTGATGGGTTATTTAAAGAAGCAAAACCATCATACCTTTGGGTAATCTGGTGGACCAATCGCATGACGCCACATCGACCCAACGCTTACAAAAGAATCGGAAGGAAAGATCTTGCAGAAAGAAGATCAAACCGCCCCTGAACCGTTCCTCTTCCGGCCCGTTTTGATCTTGCAGCAATTGTTAGGCCCAGATTTATTCAGCCCATCAAGACTGGCCAATAATCACGATGATTGGACCAATTGATTCGGCGAGAGGAATGCGGGGCAGAACCAAGGAGTGGAGACGTTGACGAAGATCTCGGAAAGCGGGTGAACGGCTCGACGACTCCCAGGAATCGCGAAGGAACGGCTAGATTAGTTTGATTTCTTGTAAAGTATAAATACGAAGCTTAAAGAGCTCTTGTAACACACAATCATACTCACTGAATACAAGCAATTTACCACTTTCTCTCGTTGCATATATTCGTCTAGCTCAAATTCTCATTCTATAAGCGATCGATAACCGAATTATTTGGGTTCATTTGGATTATTCATACACTTTCAGTTTAATCGTTGTCTAGTTGCCCTTCATGAGGCGATTTAGATCAGTTTGATCTTTTCACCCCAAAACAATTTGGCGCCCACCGTGGGGCATCTAGTCAATTAGCGATCCAATCAACAATCCGACCTGCATCCCGCTATGGTTAATTCCGAAGACCCCATGGCCCTCGCTGAAGGGTAGATTCAAGCCAACACTCCGGCCACATATCAAGCTGAAGATCTCAACAACCAACCAATCCTAGACGTTCAGATCCAAGAACTGGCGAAAAACATGAACATCCTCCAAGAGGAGCTAGCCCAGCAATGCTCAAAAACTTAAATGCTAAGTGCTCAATCTAAAGCCGAAATTGAACGACTAACCCGTGAAAACAAGTTTATGAAATCGCATGTGAATTCAGCCGCATCGGCCCCAGAAGGATCGAGGTGCGTAGTCAACATGGAGGGCCTCTCGACGCGACTCAACATGGACGGAGCAGCCTCGACACCCATAGCGGCAACCACTCAAAATGTCAACCAGCCTGCTGGTATGTTTCAAACTCCTTTAGTTACTCTTCTCACGACTAATGTGCCGACTCCTATAACCGATCCTCTAGAAGCTCGAGTAGTCCTTCCACGGGTTGCACCGCCAACGGATCTCCAGACCCTCATACAGCAAGCCATCAGTGAACATATGAAGGCCTTGGACGATCACATCGCTCGGATCCCACAAGTCCCGCAACCGATCAAAAAGGAAGCGATCGACGGATACAAAGACTAGCCTTTCGTAGAGGCGATTGCACGCTTCGAGATCTCTAAGAAATTTCACGTCCCCAACATGCCCAACTACGATGGGACCGGGGTTATCTCAACAGGCTTATGCATTTGCGACAGGGTTCCATCACCTCCTTCGCGGACCTGGTCAATTCATTCAAAGTCCAGTTTGCCATCAACCGTAGGCTGGGAAAGCAATCAAGCGATCTTTACAAGATCGTGCAAAGGTATGGTGAACCCCTAAGGGATTATCTCAACAGGTACAACAAGGAGAAGATCGCGATTCCACACTGCGATGTCCCGACATCCATCGAGGCTTTCCATTGGGGCTTGATCAGGGGCAGCGAACTCTATCGTGAACTGACCAAATACCTGTGCCGAAGATTCGAAGATGTGCAGGCCAAAGCCATGGCTCAGGTTAGGTTAGAAGAAGACGAAGAACCCTTGAAAGCAAGCAAGAGCCCTGATCGAGTCGACCGAAGGATGTCTTCGGATCATCGACGTGATCGACGACACCAGCCTTACCCTAAAGGGCGAAGCGACCCCAATAAGGTAAACAATTCTTATGACAAGAACCAAGACTGTAAGAACAACCCCGCTCTCCCTCCGAAGCTTCACTCTTACAACTTCAACATTTCCGTGTTGGAACTCGTTAAAAGTTTCGACAGGTATGGTAAAGAAGCAAGGTGGCCTCGGAAAAGCGACAAGCCTGACGCCAAGAAGGACATGAACCGATGGTCCGAGTTCCATGGAGACCATGGACATTCCATAGATGAGTGTATAGCCCTCCGCAAAAAAGTCGCAAGACTCCTCGCACAAGGGCTATTACGCGACATTATATCTGATAAAACGAAAGCGACCCAAGACCGAAGGGACCAGGTAACATCTGATAAACCGTCTTCTCTAGTTCACACTAAAGTCATTAACACCATTTCAGGAGGATCAGACGTATCTGGGAACACATATTCGGCCACCAAAAGATACGCCATGGAAAGCAGAGGCGACATGCCAATTCGATTGTAGGTGAGTCGGTCGCAAATCACAAAATGCGCTCGCCATCACCTTTGACGACTCCGAAGCTGAAGGGTTAGGCGACCATCACGATGGTCTGGTAATATCTTTATCAATCAGCAATTGTCTCATTCGTCAAATCCTAATCGACACATGTAGCTCCACCAACTTATTGACGCTTGACGCCCTGAAGGGTATGGGTTTAAGCGAGGATGATTTAACCCGAAACTCCACTCTGCTAGTCGAATTCAGTGGAGAAGTGAAGTATAATCGGAGAGAACAAGTATTGATAACATATTCTGATGGAGTCAAAAACCAACAGGTAAAGTTCTTAATACTCGATTGCCCATCTCCATACAACGCGATCCTCGGCTGACCCTGGATCCATGCCATGAAAGATGTACCTTCCACTTACCACCAGACCATAAAATTCCCAACTAAGTGGGGGGTACATGAAATAAAAGGCGACCAGCGGGCTGTCAAGGAGTGCTACATCACCTCGATGAAAGGGGCAGTCGACCGAACCTCCGCATAGAAACCACAATGCGGCGAAGGGACCACACGATACATCAAACCAGAAATGGAACAACTAGATGAGATCGCGTTGGACCCTTCAATGCTAACACAAACGGTAAGAGTCAGATCGGATTTAAACGATTCGACCAGGTTAGATTTAATAGCTTTCTTACGATCTAATTCAGATTGCTTCGCCTGGTCACGTGAGGATATGGTAGGGATCTCCCCCGATATTATTACTCACAAATTAAATGTAGATCCAACATATCCCCCGGTTAAACAGAAAAGGAGAAAAGTCATACTGGAGCACAACAAAATTGTGGACGACGAAGTCAGGAATCTACTTGAAACATGTAAGATCAGGGAAGTCAAGTACCCCGATTGGCTAGTGAACGTTGTCGTGGTCCAAAATAAGAATGGGAAGTGGAGGGTCTGTATCGACTTCATGGATCAGAACAAAGCTTGTCCAAATAACTCATTTCTGTTGCCACACATCGACGCAATGGTCGACGCGACCGCAAGACATGAGATGCTGACATTCATGGACGCGTTCAGCGGATACAACTAAATCCTAATGGACCCCGATGACCAAGAGAAAACAGCCTTCATAACCAGTCAAGGTACATACTGTTACAAAGTCATGCCCTTCGGACTAAAAAATGCAGGGCCACATATCAAAGGCTGGTGAACAAATGTTCGAAGATCAGATCGGAGACACCATGGAAGTCTACATCAACGACATGCTCGTCAAGTCGAAAGTGTCAAAAGACCACATCAAGCACCTGAAAGACGCATTCGAGGTACTGAAAAGATATAATATGAAATTGAATCCAACTAAATGTTCCTTTGGAGTGTCTTCAGGTAAAGTCTTGGGATACATGGTAACGCAAAGGGGATCGAGGCTAGTCCAAACCAGATCAAAGTTGTCGTCAATCTGTGATCTCCCAGATGCATCAAAGACGTCCAGAAACTGACAGGACGGATAGCAGCATTGAACATATTCATATCCAAATCATCAGATAAATGCAAGATTTTCTATGAAGCCTTGAAGAAAAACAGGACGTTCGACTGGACTGCAGCACACGAAGAAGCCTTCTAGGATCTAAAAGCATACCTGGCAAGTCCTCTCCTGCTGGCCAAACCAAAAGACGACGAGCCACTACCAATGTACTTAGTCGTATCAGAGTCGGCAGTCAGCGCGGTCTTGATAAGGGAAGAGGACGGAAAACAGTCACCGATCTACTATGTAAGCCGCTCATTACTCCCTACCGAAACAACTTATACGTCGCTTGAAAAGTTAGTCCTAGCCTTAGTAATGGCCTCAAATAAACTCATACCTTACTTTGAATCACACGCTATTATTGTAAGAACTAACCATCCCATGAAATCCATCATGAGGAAACCAAATTTACAGGACGAATGGCTAAGTGGACGATACACCTCAGTGGATTCGACATCGAATATGAGCCAAGAACAGTAATCAAATCTCAAGCTTTGGTTGACTTTGTGGCCGATTTCAGTCCTACACTGGAATAGGGGCACGTGGAAACTCCATACGGACGGAGCGTCGAATGTAAGAGTAGTCGGGCTAGGTATCGTACTAAAATTGCCACAAGGGATCATATAGCCCAAGCTGTAAGATGTGAATGGGATGCGACCAACAACGAAGCAGAGTATGAAGCCATTATATTTGGACTGACACTCGCACAAGATCTCGCAATCCAGAACATAAAAGTGATATGCGATTCCCTCATGATTGTCAACCAAGTGCAAGGTTCGTATGTCGCCAAAGACGATAGGATGATGGTCTATCCGAACGTCGTCAAAACACTGGCGGGCAAATTCCAAAATTTTATTATCCGACAAGTCCCACGCGATCTCAACACACAAGCCGACGCTTTAGCCAATCTCGGCTTCGCCTTACATCCCGACGACTTCCGTAGCATCCCATTAGCAGACGTCACAACTCCAGTAGTTCCTAAAACTCTCAAGACGACCAGTCATGACAACGCCTAGGCAACAAACGAGTTACCTTTAGAAGAATTCATCTCAGCAGAAGTAAGAGACAACACATAAGATGACCTCATAGGCGACCAAGATGATTGGACTACGCCCTACATTAAGTGGCTGAAAGCCGACACGTCATTTCATTTATGAAACGTAACATTCTATGCAGATTTTGCATCCCTTCAGAAATCTACGCCGAGATATCCACAATCCAACAGCCAAGCTGAGTCCAGCAACAAGATCATCATAAACAACCTCAAAAAATGCCTCACAGGGGCAAAAGGAAGATGGGCCGATGAACTCCCTTTAATATTGTGGTCCGCAAGGACCACAATAAAGAACACGACTGGACAAAGTCCATTCATACTAGTCTACGGGAGCGAGGCAGTCATCCCCGTCAAACTACTCGTCCCAACTGACAGATACGTGTTGCAGACCCCAGAACAAAGCGACGTCTAGTTGCCCATAATCTCGACACTGCAAATGAGATCAGAGAAAGAGATAGAATCCGAATGGTCCAATACCAACAACAAGTTGCTAGGAGCTACAACAAGAATGTCTGTGTCAAGGTCTTTAAGTTAGGAGATTGGGTCTTAAGGAAGACATTCCAAAACACCCGAGTTCCAACTGAAGGAAAGCTGGCACCTCAATGGGAAGGTCTAGGGATGGCAGTTTCACCCGAACCCGACGGACACCCGAAAAACCTGACCCGAAAAAACGGACGAAAACCCAAAAAAACATGGGTGAGAATCGGGTTTCGGGTGATCGGGTGATGGATCGGGTCGGATTCGGGTGAGAGGTTCCATCCACCCGACCCGACCACCTGACCCAGTCACCCGACCCGGCCACCCGACCCATTCACCCGATCCGGTCACCCAATATAAGGTATTTATATTTTTTTATTGTAAATCCAAAAAAGCTAATATAAAAGCAAAAACCCTAATGTGTAGACTTGGAAAAATATGACCCGACCCGGTAACCCGACCCGTTCCGACTGAATTTTTCTGGGTCATAACCCGTAAAGTTGAACCCGAAACCCGTTTTCAAACAAACCCGATGACCCGGAAAATTTTCGGGTAAAAAACGGGTCAACCCGACGGGTCCAAAAAAAAGGCGGGAAAATGAAAAAAAATACCGCTCACTAAAAAAAACACTCACCCGGGGAAATTTTAGGGTTTATTATTTCATAACTTCAACCCTGCACTGCGCAACTCCTCTCCTCTCCCCGCCTCAAGCCTTGCACGGCTGTGCCTCTCCTCGCCTCATACCGCTCACTCGCTCATCGTCGTCGATCCACCACGCCACTATCATCTTCGCACCTCCAACGGCCGTGATAACTCCCTTCATCGGTTGTCCGTTCGCAGTCGGTGTCGGGTTCAAACACCCTGTTCGTCTCTTCATCTCTGATACGGCTCCGCTTGTCAAGGGCTTCCCCGTTTCTGCTAATCCTCACCACTTCAAGGTTCCTTTTTTTATTTCTTTCACGGTTTTCTTGATTTGGAGATTAACATTTCAAGTTTACTTGCCTTACATTGATTCTTTTTTTTTTCTCACCGCTTCAAGCGCTAGATTATTTCATCATTGATTCTTCTTTGCATGTTAGATTGTGCAATGTTTTGTGCATTTTTAAATTCTGTAGATGATTTAAGCAAGTGATTTAGGGGTCCCAATTTTCTGCGTGTTCTCTTGAATTAGTTGTTGTTTTATCCTTGATTCCTTGTTGGTACAGTAGCCAGAGAGTTAATGTTTAATTGGCACGATTTATTGTTTAATTTGTGTAGATAATTGTTCATCCGAAATTTAAATCAAAAGCTAATTAACAATGGTTTATGCAGGAATTGGCACTATTATTGTTTAATTTGTGCAAATTATTGTTTAATTTGTGCATACAGCATACATAAAGCTAGATTTGTGCAGATTATTGTTAATTTAGACTATAATATATAGTGTTAAAATTAATAGTTAAGGCATTATGATAACATTATTTTTATCGGGATTAAAATTGAACTATAGATAGCCATGCGACAAAAAAACTTAATATAAATATTTCGTAAATTAACGCAAATTAAATAAAAAAAAAAGCAGGAAAAAATTACGTAACTCGACCCGTTGAGTTGACCCGAACCGGCAATAAACCCGTAATAACCCGACCTGGTTTGACCCGATAAATTTTAGACCCGAAATAACCCGACCCGAAATGTACCAAAACCCGAGAGTACTCGGACCCGAACCCGCCCACCCGACCCGATTGCTAGGTCTACTAATGTGTCCTGCCCCCTCCCATTAAACAAACAGCCGCTCCTTGCCTCCTCCCATTTCTTTCTTTCAGCAAAACATCTCCTCCTCTCCTCCCATCTCGTCCACCGACCACCAACTCCCATCTCGTCCACCGACCACCATTACCATGGTTCCTCCATAACTAAGAGACCCTCTATGAGTCTCCGTAGCACCACCGGTACCCCCTCTCCGAGTCCATTCTCCAGCTCGCAGCTCTGCCGTGTCGTAGCCCGCCAGTCCGTCACCACCCCTAAACAGGTATTATCCTACTTCATTATGTACACACCTCCGGCCATTAATAGGTGAGGAAGTAGATTCAAATTCTGAAAGTGCTTTTAGTTGTGAGGGTCTGAGGGATATAGTCATATTTTGTCAAAGAGAAAGTGTGAGGGTCTTAGGGATATAGTCATATTTTGTCAGAACCAATATAAACATAATCTGAGTGTATAATAGATAATTGCATGAATTACTATCAGAAATCCATGAGAACCATGAATTTAATTGAGAAAAGCAACATGGACATACGTGTACTTTCATTTTGTGTTTTGTAATTAATTGTGTACTGGTAATGCCCAGTTTCTTTTGTGTTTTGTTCCAATCTGGTGGTAATCTTCACATAATCCACTGCTAAATTTCAGTTCTACTTTTGCATATAGGCAGATTTTGCTCAATTTCTGTGTGTGCTTGATAGTTGCAGCATGCTATTTTTTTCTCAAATCAATATTCAATTAGATTCTTGCACTTTTTTTCTTATTCTGTAACATTGACCTCTTGTAAGTTGTATTACATTCATATTATATACAGAGACGGTGAACCACTGAAGCCAAATACTAATACTAATTGTAAATTTAAATATTTGAATCCAACAAGTTGTTACGTCTTTGCTGATTCCTTATGCATGTTTTGTGATTTTTTTGGTAATGAAGTGTTTTTTCATGATTATTTTGGTAATGAAGTATGATTAATACAAAGAGATGAAGAGACATTTATTTTAAACTGCTTAGTCATTTGTTTATTTGTAAATTCAAGATTTGCCCATTTTATTTATTCATATTTGGTTTATTTGTAAATACAGGATTTTAATTCTAATGGCTAGCGGACAAAATTTGGAGGATCAATCCTCTTGAGGACAAGAGGATTGATCCTCATGTGCCACAACCCGACCAATCCTCTAATCTCGTTCCATCTGAGTCTATCCAACCTACTTCATTACCCAATGAAGTGTCAGGTTTGTCTTCTGAAATACCCAAGAAGGATTTGAACTAATAACATCATATATTTCTTTTTATTGTAGGATTTGCTTTTCTAAGGAGTAATGACATGTGATTGACTGATTGGTGAAGTTGAAGACATGTGGTTGTTTTGTCAACTTAATTATTTAGATGGATTGTCGTAATGTTGAATGAATATTAAAGACTTTAGACTTTTATTATGAATGTCTTGTGGACTTGTGACTTTTCTATGTTTATTACCCTGTATGAGACGTTTTAATTATTATTTTCCCTTCTTTTTATTGTTACGTAGCAATTTTTATAGTAAAATTTTATAAAAAATAAAAATGATAAAATTCACCCGACCGGGTGGATCGGGTTCGGATGATGCACCCTTCGGGTGAGGGTCGGGTCGGGTGGATGAAAAAAACAATTGGGTCGGGTGATGGATGTTGTCCACCCGACCATCACCAGACCCATTTCCATCCCTAGGAAGGTCCTTACCTCATCAAGGAAATCGTCGGAAAAGGAGCATATCAATTAGAAATGAAAAACGGACAACCACTTCCACGAAGCTGGAATGCAACCCACCTAAAGTTGTATCATTTCTAAATCCTTGTACTCTTTCATATTTCCACTACATTCGTTCAATTACATTTGTTTGGTTCATTTTAATGACTTAAGCATTGGAGGGCCATTGGGCTTACACCCAACGGTCACCCCTTGATCTTTCCTTTTATATTTTAAGACAACTCCAACAAGAACAAAAGGCCTCGAAGATGGACAGAACATTCAAGCATACAAACATTTTCATACACAAAAGTGCTTACAAGTACACGATCGATCGGCACGCATGGAATAGAGGAACAACACTATACATTATATTTACAAAGACTTGTCCCGCATAAGGTACTCGTCTATACTTACAAAATTACAATTACTCTTCCTTGAAAATATAAAGCATGCTACACTAAACACTTGAAACTATAGGTCGCCTCGACCACCTTCCACGCGTCCCGGCCAAGGCACGACTAACAGATCAACCTGCAAAAACAGACAAACACAAGGTACGCAAAATACAAAAACATTTCACAAAATACACGACCCGCGATGGTGGACGGGTCGCCAAAACATTGTCCATCCCATCTCCACGATGGGGCACAACACTTCACTAAAATGTCTAAGTCAGAATATTCACCACACCACACACATGAAACAATGTCGTTACACGACTAAGACTCGCCTGACTTCTCATTGACATCCGCAGGAACGGTCTCCTTACCCTTAGTCACCTCAGAAAGGGCCTTCGATGCATCCTTGACAACCTCCTCGGTCGCTTTGGGGTCGGCTTCCTCTCTTTGCTCGTCCTCCCCCAAGCCGACCAACTTGAATAGCTCGTCGCCAGGGTTACCATTGGGGTACAAGAGATCCAAGTTAGCTCTCTCATCTTCGATTTTCCAATCCACATGAGTACCCGCGGCAAGCTCCTCCATCATCTCGATATGCGACTTGAGACTGTAGTATGTCCCCACATCGCCAGCAATTCAGGCGTCCTTCTCATGGAGCTTTTCAGCATTAGCCTTCAACTGTTCGAGGTTAGCCTGAAACTTCTCCTTGGCGGACGACAACTCATTGTCAACAGCCTTCACACGATCTTTGGCAGCCTTCAGTTGACCCTCTACTTGGGCGACTCGCCTGTCGGCTCTGTCACTCAACTCTTGTATGGTCGAGAAAGCAACCATAGTTTATTGGAAAGCCTACATTCGACATGCCATGTAATCAATTTCTAGTGAAATAAAAAGAAAGAAATTTTTGTACACACACAAAGGTCTCCTCACTTACCTTTTGATGTGACCCTGCCTCCCATGACGGCCCAAGACAAGGACGAAGCCATGACCATGAGCTCAGAAGAGCCAAGTACGAAGACCGTGTTCTTCGTCATACTCCTCGCATCTGGAACAGAGTCCGCGATCTCATTCAAGCATCTCTATCCAAGACCAAAGATCGCGTGCCTCAACGCGTCTTCCTTCAAGCGACTCAATGTTGAACGCGATCTCTTTCAAACGACTCAACCTCCTTTAATGCCGATCGCGTTCTATCTGAAGATTATCGCATTCAAATGCCTTTAACGCGTTCTTTTGAGACATTTTCTATATTTGGTATTTCCCGCTTTGTTTTAGATAGTTTCCTTTTATTGTATTTCTATCTTTTAGGGTTTGTGCCTTTTGCATGCTTGCATGGGCTAGCCCTTAGGCTCGTTTCGGCCCAAGCCCATTAGGTCTTGGCTGAGATACATTGGCTATTTAAAGCCTCCCTTGTTATTGTTATTTCTTACGTTCAATTTTAATCAAGGTTTCAAGTAGAGTGTTTATCCTCCTTCCCTTGATCGGACGTCACCCTCTATCTTCGCATCCCCATTCCCTCTGCCGCCGACGCTACGGCAATCGCTTGATTCTTCAAGCCAAGTCTTCCTTCGCATTTCCCTTCCTCCGCAGTCGACGCTACGACACCAAAGACTTGTCTTTCAAGTCATCTATCCCTCATCAAATCGCTTCCGCCAACGCTTTCCATTCTTCCACCAATCGCTTCCATCGCCACCAACCCCGTGTTGTCGCCATCACTAGCTTCACCTTGACACCCGTCATCACCTTCGCTATCACCTCCGTCAACAACTCTGGCCGCCCATCATCGTGATCATCACCACCGCGTTCCACAGTAGATTGATACGACATAGTGACTTCCCAACCAAGACTAGATCCAAAGGTGTCACCTTGACAATTCGACTTGTCATCGGAGGCAAGAACACATCAACTGGCATCAGAGTCCAGCAGTCTTGTAAGTCACAAACTCAATTTTGCATTTTGTTCACAATTTTTCTTGACCCCTATCATTTGCTTTCATAAAATATCGCGAGAAAAGAAGAGAAAAACCAAAAAAAATCCATCTTTGCAACACCTTCGGTTTCTACAAGATCCTATCTTGGCCGATTTTTTTTTCTTGTTCCCTAAGTTTTGGTGTGTTAGGGAATTTGTTATCTTGCATGCTAGAATATTTTGTTTCCTTATTTCATGCATGGATAGAGTTTCCTTGTTTGCTAGATATTGCTTTTTTAGGTTGCTAACCGAATTTCCTTATATAAGATATCATCAAATCTTATCTTCTCTCTCTTATCTCTAAGATCACACTTGTGATATTCTTGTTACTTAGACCTTTTTTTTTGTTTCCTTTTACAAATCCGAAAAGATCAAAAAATAAGATCTCAGATATAAAAAAAAAAACGATATCCAAAAGATCTTCAAAAAAAAAAGTTTCCAAATTTAGGTAAAGTCAAAATAAGGCAACCCTAACCCACTCTTGGTCTAAGCTCATCTTCTCAACCTCTCCACCGTCTAGGTCAAGCTTCCTAGAAGGTACTTTCTTGCTTATTAGGTTGCTTTGTTTACGTTTGTTTTAGGGTTTCAATTTGTTCTTGTTTGTTTGATTGCAACTTGCTTGATACACCATCTCTTGTCAAGCCAAGCCGCCCTCACGGCAAGCCCAAACTAGCCCTACCTACGTGAACTTTGTGACTTGACTAGTGATTTGCTTGGTTGTTATTCTTTGTTGTCTTTTGGTTCGTTTTTACTCCCATGTCTGGCCGTCATGTTATAGGTACCATGCCGATTGGACACAGTGAAGACGAACGCGACGTTGACAACACCAACCCCCAACAACCGCCATTGGTGCAACAAGACCAACCACCTCTCGACCCCCCACAACACAAACCACTCCTTGAGTTGTTCGAGGAGCAACAATTGATTCAAGCTCTTCGACAAGAGAATGCAGCCTTAAGAGCACAACAACGCATGGCACCCATCGTGCCAACTCCAACTCCTCTGAGTGCCATGGACGCACCGGCTCAACCTGGAGCCACCGATGCGGGTCCATCAAAGACAAGAGTCGACAAAGGCAAAGGAATCATGCCTTCGACATCTCATCATCAACCACAACTCAATCGTATGCAGAGTGTCATCGAGAGTCGCCAAGGCTTCGTTTCCCAAGCGGACAGCTACGTGCCCCGAGCCACAGCCGGTGGCTTCGACAACGGCTCCGACTACGACCGCGACGCCGAGGACACTCAAGGTGAGTATTCTGAACCATACAACTTTGATGATCGCTATGCCTCTATGAGAACCCAGAGACACGTACCGGGCTTAGCACCACGCGAAGGCCGCCCTCGACAAACCGAGCAAGCCGACGCGATGCCAAGGAGACCCAGTCGCCGACCAAGTGGGCATACGCGACGCGATGAGACCAACTTGAGGACCCCACCTACCCAGCCACGGAGCCATGATGTACGCGATCACCTTCGACACCAGAGTGTTCGGACACCGCGTTACGGATCTGATGGCTACGCGTCGATCACACCCAATGTCCACGACGACTTCGATGAGTATGACGACCAAGAGATCGAGGACTCAGGTATGGTCAACCCTAATTTTTTTCACCCCCCTCTTAGAGATCCACTTGAATTGCAAGATCGCCCTTCGGATTGGATACCTCCACCGGGTCTCCAGCCCCAAGGAGAACGCGTTCGTGACATTGGCGGCGAGCGCCGCGATGTTATGCAAACAGACATTCGATGCGACAACTACGATGCCTAGCCACGAAGACGTCAACGCGATGACGCCTACGTGCCCAGGGATGAGTATGTCCGCGAAGATCGCCAAGAATGCGATAGACCAAATGTTGGACGCGATAGACCAAATGGAGTATGCGCCTTTGAGAACCCTCTCTACGACGCCGCTCCAAACAACGCGTTCAACCAAGCACCTGCCCAGCCTCGATTCCAACGACACCAAGTCAAGGTAAAAATCGAGCATTTTTATGGTGAATACAACCCCTCTATTTTTCTTGAATGGGTGCAGGCTACGTAGTACACACTTCGATATTGTCAAGTGCCCCCTGAGGAGCATGTCGACGCTGCGACACTTAATTTCCGAGGAGCCGCGCGAGTATGGTGGCATCGCTTCGAGGATGACTGCGTCCGACGCCATAGGACAAGGGCCACGGAGTGGCACCAACTCGTGTACGTGATGACAAAGAAATATGTGCCTCCAGACTATAGGAATCAAATGCGACTGGAGATAGCCATGGCTCGCCAAGGGTCGATGTCTCCACTCGAGTTCTTTTCCAAGCTTGAAGACATGTATTATAAGGCCAACATCTCCATTGCACCATCGACATTGAGGACGAAATTCTTGAGTGGTTTAAACCCCAACATCCGTGATCAACTCGAGATTTTTCCCATCAAAGATTTGAACACCCTCACACATATGGCGATGCAAATTCATGCATAAATCTCTCGCCGAAAGTCTTACACTTTTCCCAGTGGCCAACAAAGGTATTCTTCTACCCCTAGTGGTTTATCTTCTACTAACCCTCGCCCTAGTGCCTCTCCCACAGCCGCATCGAGCCAAGCTCTCGAAGTGAAGCCGTCGACGCCAAACACCGCGCCTGATAAGCACTACTTTGTAGGGCTTAAGTAAGAGTCATTAGAGGGTTTATTGGTGACATTCGGGTAGATTTAGACACATTCATGTGTATGGCGTTTGGGGGCGAAGTTTGGTGTTTTTGGAGGTGTTTGAGCTGTTTTGGAGATCATAGGATGCCACAAGGAGAAGACGCCAAGGAAGTGAAGAGAAGAGTAGAAGAACAGTGGGCTGAATTCAAATGGTTTGTTATCTCTACTCAGATGTCAAAATGGAGTGATTCCAATTCGAGGAGTTAGATCTTGAAGTCTACTACAAGTCCTCAAAATATGAGCGCAATCCGAGTTGGGAATCAAACGTTATGGCGTTTTTACTGAATTGTCGCAGAAGCTGAAGTACTGGAATCCCACCGCACCCAGCGGTGGGCACTGCCGCACCCGCGGCGAGGTCGTCAGAGAACTGGAGTTTCTGTTAAATGGCCGCACTCGGCGGTGGAGTCTGGAGCACCCGCGGTGGGACGCGCTGAAAGTCTTTTACGAGTTTTCTTATTCCCGTTTTATTTTATTTCCGAAACTTTATTTCCAAGTTTGTTATTTTTCTTTTCTTTATTTCTGAATTATTACTTTAGTATTTAAGTTAGGTTTAAGACTCTTTTTAAAAAAAAAACTTCTCTAACCCTAGTTGCCACTTTTCATATTTCTCCTCTCACAAATCCTAATGGAGAACTAAACCTCCATTGTTGCACTTGACAGTTTGAAGCCAGCAATTGATTGGTTGTGAGTTTTCTACTCTTGTTCGTTTTCCTATCTAGTTGGATTAATTCTCTTGTGCTTAAATGTTTATTGGTTTATGTTGATTTATCTAGAGTAGCTACCTAGGTTTATTGATATCTTCCTAATTGTTAGGACTTGTGATTCCGGGTTCGGGTTGCATATCTAGTAGCGAACACGATTGTGCGTATAGGGGATCCGAGCGCATAATTGTGAGAGAGAGTTAATTGCATGCTTATAGTAACGGGTTGTTTCTATTGCCTGTGTCTTGTTAATCCTTGGTTGAATGCTATTGTTTTAATGAGTTCTGAAGGTTTTTGGATTTGATTTAGTAATAAGTACTATTAGGGCTGGTAGAACTAATAGTTATCTAATATCGGGATAAGAACAACTATAGGAAAGTTGAGAACTTGAGATTGATAGAATTCCGTGATCGACCTATCTATTGTTGTGTGGATCTGTAACACCCCGTAATTTTTAAGGGTATTTTGAATTATTTTTAAATTTTTCTTATGCCCGTTTTGCTAGACGGATTTAATTTAGTGAGTCTCGGACCTTCTCAAAAGGGGTCTGAGCTCTATAAAAAATTTTGAGCATTATATAATACAGTTGAGGTGTTTTCGGGGTTAATGTATCGTTAATGTACGAATATATTTAACCCGGAGTTAAGAAATTTAATCCAAACCAAGTTCGGATAAGAATTAACGAAGTCGTCCTTTAACCGCGACTCACCGCGATTGACCGCGATCAACCGCGATTCACCGCGACTCGCCGCGATCGCGGTAATGCCTTTTTCTGAGCAGTGTCGTCTTCCTCGCGAGGCGGTTACTGTAGCACCTCTGTTTTCTCTGTTTTTGGGCAGGCCAAGTGGCTCCTTTGCCTTGTCCCCTTGTCCCCGGCTTGTTCCCCCTGAGGTGGTTTGGATTTGTGCTATAAAAGGAGGTGAAGACCGAAGCTTAAGCTCTCTTCTTCTTCCTTCTTCTTCTCCTCTGTTTTCCTCTGTTTTTCTCCATTAAAGCTGAGCTTGTGAGATTCGTGTGTGGGAGATTTCGAGTGTCTCTTGAGTTGAGAAGGTGCTCTTGAGTGTTGTTGGAAGCTTTGAGGTGTTGGGAGATCGAACCATAGACAAATCGAAGGCAAACAAACCGGTTTGGGGTAAGAAAAACTCCATGGAAGCTGTCGAAGCTTTGCCACTGTTGATGAACCGCGACTGGCCGCGACTTACCACGATCGCGGTATTTGCGTCCGAGTTGTGTGTCTTGTGGTTTAGCTTTGGGCTTTGCTCGTTTCCTTTGATTTCTTCTTGTATTCTTTTAGATTCATATATAAGTGTATTGAATCTAACTTAGGGTCTTGTTATGGGCCATTTCTTAGGGATTTAATATCCAAGATTTGCTCCAGTTTCAGATCCAGGAACTAGACGTTGCTCTGCTTGGTTCGAGCTTGTCGGATCTAAGGCAAGTGGCGGTTCGCTCTTGCTCATCATTCCATACTTCAATTAATTATCAATTGTTTGTTGTTAAATAATTTGGGATGATTGTTAATTATGTTGGAAATTGATTTGATAACGTTATGTGAAATAAAACGGATATTATTACTAGGTTGTATATTCTGCTAGAACCGACGCTAGTATATGATAGATTTGTTGTGCAGGTGAAGGCCGTAAGGGTCCTTGATATGATTTATTGTGTGTGGCTTAGATTATTAAATCTAGGGTGATAGTTGTTCAGGTTGAGCCGTGATGGTTCTCTGTGTGATGAGTTTGCGTGTTTAACTGTTAGTTAGCACGAGTATTCGTAGGAGCGCCTGGATCCGGTGTGTTCCATGGGCGTTTCTTTATAACTGTTTAGGGTAATTAAGACCCAATGAAAGTTTGGACTCTGTGAGGTTCATTCTTTATAAGGGCGATTAAGACCCAATGCGATAGTGAAAGTTTGGACTCTGTGAGGTTCATTCTTTATAAGGGCGATTAAGACCCAATGCGATAGTGAAAGTTTGGACTATGTGAGGTTCATTCTTTATAAGGGCGATTAAGACCCAATGCGATAGTGAAAGTTTGGACTCTGTGAGGTTCATTCTTTATAAGGGCAATTAAGACCCAATGCGATAGTTAGAGGTTTGGATCCTGTGAGGTCCAGTTAAAAGTTTATAACGTGATATGTGTGTGTGTGTGTGGTCATTTAATTCAGATAAGTGTCTGAAATCACCTAATTAATGAACTTTGGCGAGTAGTGCAGCTAGGCTCTAGTGTAGCTAAGAAAAGCTCGTCTTTCCAGGCAAGTGGTTATGAATTAATTTGAAATAATTAAAATCTGATATTATATTAGGTTGTATATTCTGCTAGAATCAACGCTAATATAAGAGATATGCTGTAAACATGTGACTTGAGATTGTGATGTGATTTGTGATATGTGGAATTGCTTGTGATGTGTTTGTGTGAATTATTGGTGAAGCCCTTGCTTAGTCTATTCATTAGACTAACTCTTGTATTTTATTTATCGGTAACGTCATGGGGGTGTCGTCCGTCCGTTTCGGCACATGCAGATCTAAGAAGGCTAGAGCGACTATGAAGATGAACGGTGTTTTGTTTTCGACAAGTTGTTTTGTCGCTTTGTATTTAAAAGATTTCCGCTGTGCTATTTTGTCGTTTGGTTTAAAAGTATTTCGCTGTTGTATTTCTGATTAATTGGGTCGTTTTAGGAATCGTGAAATTCCGCGACAATGTGGTTTAATAAAAGTTATGATTTTAGTATTGTAACTGTGTTTTAAGTTAGTTATGACGTCAGAAAAGCCTGGGGTGACTTCGGGGTTTACGTCCGGGGTCATCGGCAGTAATGCTTTCAAATGGGGTTAAATTTGGGGGTGTTACAGGATCTCTGTTGAGTGTGGCGCTTTTCCCATCATATTTACAACCTTTTCCTGCGAACTTATTTACTTGTTTCCTTATTGCTTGTTACGAGAAACACAAACAAACCCCCCCGACAGGGCTAACGTCGTGATGCCTATCAAAGAAATCCTAAAATACCTACTAAATAGTATAGCAAGCAAGTCAGGGTCGATCCCACAGAGAGTCAGGTTATCTATTCTTGTAATTCACAGTCACCAACTAGGAACTGGGGGGGGGGGTGTAGTGCTTTTCGTAACCAAAGTAAACAAAGCAAGAAAAACAGATTCGCAAGTGAAGGTTGTAAATATTATGGGGAAAAACGCCACACTCAACAGAGATCCACACAACAATAGACAGGTCGATCACAGAATTCTATCAATCTCAAGTTCTTAATATTCCTATAGTTGTTCTTATCTCGATCATAGATAACTATTAGTTCTACCAGCCCTAATAGTACTTATTACCAAATCAAATCCGAAAACCTTCAAGACTCAATAAAGCAATAGCAATCAACCAATGATTCAACAAGATACATGCAATAGAAACAACCCGTTACTATAAGCATGCAATTAACTCTCTCTCACGATGAAGCGCTCGGATCCCCTATACACAACAATCGTGCTTGCTACTAGATATGCAACCCGAACCCAGAATCACAAGTCCTAGCATTTAGGAAGATATCAATAAACCTAGGTAGCTACTCTAGATAAATCAACATAAACCAATAAACATTCAAGCACAAGAGAATTAATCCAACTAGATAGGAAAACGAACAAGAGTAGAAAACTCACAACCAATCAATTGTTGGCTTCAAACTGTCAAGTGCAACAATGGAGGTTTAGTTCTCCATAGGGTTTGTGAGAGAAAAACGATGAAAGGTGGCAACTAGGGTTCTTGGTGGCAAAACAAAAGGTAACCTAAATAAAGTCTTAGAAATAACTTTAAATACTAGGGCAAATAATCCAGAAATAAATAAAAGGAAATAACAAACTTGGAAATAAAGTTTCAGAAATAAGCCGAGAAAAGTGTTCAGCGCGTCTCCACCGCGGCGCCAGAACGCCCCAGGACAAGCTCTAGTGAGCACAGATCGCGCGCGCGACCTGGAGTGTTACAAATGTGGTGGACGAGGCCACTAGAAAAAGGATTGCCCGAATGCGCACAAGGTTTTGTTCTCCACAACCGCCGCCGGCTACGAGTCTTGTGACAACGAGGAGCAAACCCTAGAGGCCATCGATGAAGGCATCGACGAAGAAGACGACGCCTATGACTGTGACAGGGCTAAAGTCTTGATGCCTATCAAATAAATCCCAAAATACCTACTAAGTAGTATAGCAAGCAAGTCAGGGTCGATCCCACAGAGAGTCAGGTTATCAACTTATGCAATTTGTTATCACCAACTAGGAACTAGGGGGGGGGGGTTGTTTGTGTTTCTCGTAACAAGCAATAAGGAAACAAGTAAATAAGTTCGCATGAAAAGGTTATAAATATGATGGGAAAAAGCGCCACACTCAACAGAGATCCACACAACAATAGAAAGGTCGATCACAGAATTCTATCAATCTCAAGTTCTTAATATTCCTATAGTTGTTCTTATCCCGATCATAGGTAACTATTAGTTCTACCAGCCCTAATAGTACTTATTACTAAATCAAATCCGAAAACCTTTAGAACTCAATAAAGCAATAGCATTCAACCAAGGATTAACAAGACACACGCAATAGAAACAACCCGTTACTATAAGCATGCAATTAACTCTCTCTCACGATGAAGTGCTCGGATCCCCTATACGCAACAATCGTGCTCGCCACTAGATATGCAACCCGAACCCGGAATCACAAGTCCTAGCAATTAGGAAGATATCAATAAACATAGGTGATCAATCTAGATAAATCAACATAAACCAATAATCAATCAAGCACAAGAGAATCAATCCAACTAGATAGGAAAACAAACAAGAGTAGAAAACTCACAACCAATCAATTGCTGGCTTCAAATTGTCAAGTGCAACAATGGAGGTTTAGTTCTCCATTAGGGTTTGTGAGAGAAAAACATAGAAAGGTGGCAACTAGGGTTCTTGGTGGCAAAACAAAAGGTAACCTAAATAAAGTCTTAGAAATAACCTTAAATACTAGGGCAAATAATCCAGAAATAAATAAAAGGAAATAACAAACTTGGAAACAAATGTTCGGAATTAAAAGAACACGGAATTAAAAACTCGCAAACAAGATCTTCAGCGCGTCCCACCGCGGGTGCGCCAGACTCCACCGCCGGGTGCGGCCATTTAACAGAAACTCCAGTACTTCAACTCCTGCGACACTTCCGTAGAAACCACATAACTTTTGATTCCCAACTCGGATTGTTCTCATCTTTTGAGGACTTGCAGTAGACCTCAAGACCTAACTCCTCGAATTGGAATCACTTCATTTGGACATCTGAGTAGAGAGAACGAACCAATTGAATTCAGCACACTGTTCTTCTACTCTTCTCTTCACTTCCTTGGCGTCTTATCCTTGTGGCTTCCTATGATCTCCTATGATCTCCAAAACAGCTCAAACACCTCCAAAAACACCAAACTTCGCCCCCAAACGCCATACACATGAATGTGTCTAAATCTACCCGAATGGCACCAATAAACCCTCTAATGACTCTTACTTAAGCCCTACAAAGTAGTGCTTATCAGACTGCATACCCGTTTCTCTGCACGCGGGCACACCATTGAGCTTGGTGACACGTCATCTCCTCACAGTCAAGGACGCGAGCTTACGTGACCAACGCGAGAACTTGTTCTACATAAGGGCTCTCGTCCACACAGCTTCCTTGATTGTCATAGTTGATGGAGAATCATGTGCTAACATTGTCAATGAGAAGGTCGTGACACACTTCAAGTTGCCTACGACGCCTCATCCCAACCCTTATGCCATCCAATGGATTTCTTCTAGTCTAGGTAACACAGTATCTCACCAATGCTTAATTTTATTTTCCATAGGTCAATACTGTGATTTTGTTTTATGTGATGTGATTGCAATGGACGCCACCCATCTCTTGCTTGGGCATCCATGGCAGTTCCATCGTCGCGTACTTCATGATGGGTATCTAAACACATATGTGTTTACCTACCATGGGAAGCGCGTGACTCTCTTACCAATGAATTCCCATGAGATCTTACAGGATCAGGTCGAGCGTGATAAAGACAAGACATTGGATGTGGCAAAGACCGCGTCAATAACACCGCGACCCACCTCAGATCCCGGAGATTCTTCCTTGCGGCAAAAACTCGTCTCACACCACGACGTGCCCTAGGATAACATGTGTTGCAAAGACAAGGGGAGTGCCGCGCCTCCGAACACTGTGTTGTAGGGCAGTTGTGACCACAAGGTGCTTCTCGCCCGCCCAAGGGACTTCACTACCGGTTTGGACAGCAAGGTGCCTTCTTGACTGTTAGTGACAACCCCAAGCACGCAATGCACACACATCGACGCGCAGCTTTGCCGAGTTGTAGCCAGAGTTCACCGCAGATTTGCCAGAGGCGCCTCCCAACACACCACCACCCTTGTGTAGCCTTCCACATATAATCCACTGGGTGACTGGTGACTATCTGCCACATTGCGGCTGCAATCGATTTGTGTTCGACACCGGAGACCTCCATTGGGAGCACTTGCACGAGTATGTCGAGCCCAAGTTCAACGATGGTGAAGCGGGGACGCTTCACAGCCAAGTGGGGGAGGATGATGTGACCCTGCCTCCCATGATGGCCCAAGATGAGGACGAAGCCATGACCATGAGCTCAGAAGAGCCAAGTACGAAGACCGCGTTCTTCGTCATACTCCTCGCATCTGGAACAGAGTCCGCAATCTCATTCAAGCATCTCTATCCAAGACCAAAGATTGCGTGCCTCAACGCATCTTCCTTCAAGCGACTCAATGTTGAACGCGATCTCTTTCAAACGACTCAACCTCTTTCAATGCTGATCGCGTTCTATCTGAAGATTCTCACATTCAAATGCCTTTAACGCGTTCTTTTGAGACATTTTCTATATTTGGTATTTCCCGCTTTGTTTTAGATAGTTATCTTTTATTGTCTTTCTATCTTTTAGGGTTTGTGCCTTTTGCATGCTTGCATGGGCTAGCCCTTAGGCTCGTTTCGGCCCAAGCCCATTAGGTCTTGGCCGAGATACATTGGCTATTTAAAGCCTCCCTTGTTATTGTTATTTCTTACGTTCAATTTTAATCAAGGTTTCAAGTAGAGTGTTTATCCTTCTTCCCTTGATCGGACGTTACCCTCTATCTTCGCATCCCCATTCCCTCCGCCGCCGACGCTATGGCAACCGCTTGATTCTTCAAGCCAAGTCTTCCTTCGCATCTCCCTTCCTCCATAGTCGACGCTATGACACCAAAGACTTGTCTTTCAAGTCATCTATCCCTCATCAAATCGCTTCCGCCATCGCTTTCCATTCTTCCACCAATCGCTTTCATCGCCACCAACCCCGCATTGTCGCCATCGCTAGCTTCGCCTTGACACCCGTCATCATATTCGCTATCACCGACGTCAACAACTCCGGCCGCCCATCATCGCGATCATCACCACCGCGTTCCACAGCAAATTGATATGACAAAGTGACTTCCCAACCAACATTAGATCCAAAGGTGTCACCTTGACAATTCGACTTGTCATCGGAGGCAAGAACACATCACCTTTCAGGCAGCGGCCCCGGCCTCGTCCATACAATCAATGGGGTGCAGGTTGCCTATCTCTTTCCCGGCCTCTAGATCCACGAAATGAAGCAGATCGCTCGCCAACCTGTCCCTTAGCATTCCTGTCGATAGGTCTGGGACAGCCACCGCCTTTCTCTTCGCTCCTGACGTTTTAGACGAAGGAGAATCCAAAGCAATGATCCCAGTAGACGGGGGGATCTTAGCAGAGGCTCTCATCGAGGAAGATGCCTTAGCAACCGACAATTTCTGTTCCAGAAGGCTCTTCTCGGACAGACGAGCGCTATATCTCCCACCTCTCGATGCTGATAACATAACCCAACAGATTAAACAAACAAAGACTCCGAAAACCAACCAAATGCATACCTGCAGGAACGAACAGGTGCCTCTGGTAATGGACGCGGAAGAAGTCGACATGTCGGCAGGATCAGGCACCAAGAAGTTGACGTTTATAAAGGACCTTTCCGACTCGGGGATAGCCAGTAAAGCAGCAGTCACTGTCTCGAAACCTTCGGGTTCTTCCGGATCAGACGATGCAACAAAAAACACGTAAGCAAGAGTTTAGATAATACTCAGTAAAGAATCCAAAGAACGAATACAATACCTATCTTCCTCCAATTCGAGAGCAAGAAAGAACAATCGATACCCCTTTCAAGTGATCTATGCTCCACAAAGAAAAAGTGAGTTCTCCACCCGCGATCATTGACATCTAAGTTCAGGGCTAAGGGTTCTCTATTTTTGCCGATGGCATAGTTGGAACCTAGATGAACCACGACTACTCAAATAGTAGAAATACCACAAAGCATCGAAGTCGAAATCAAAATTGACGATGTCGGATGAAAGATCGATAACCCTAAGCAAGTGCCATGCGTGAGGCATGACTTGACAAGGAGCAGGTTTCATGACGGCAAGGAAATTCCTAACGAGACTAGAGAAGGGAAAAGAATGGCCAATCTTGAAGGGATACTCGAAGAAACATACCCAGCCCTCATGATACCAGTCGGCTCGTTCGTGGGGAAGGGGGAGACGCGCTACTCTACCTTCGGGAAACTGCCCAATTTTGAGGATCATGTCTAACTCAGGTTGGGTCAAAGTCCCAAGCAAGGAATCGTTGAGACTAAGGAGTTTTAGAGGGGTGAAGGCATCCTCGTCTCCAGCGGAACCCCCAGACAAGATCCTACCTTTCTTGGATCTCAGAGACGCCATGGGAGGAACAACAAGAAGAACGGTAAGAAATTTTGAAAAATCACCTTGGAAAGATACAAACTTATGCAGAAGAAAAGATGGTGACAAGAAAGGTAATTGATGGGTTGTTTAAAGAAGCAAAACCGTCATACCTTTGGTCAATCTGGTGAACCAATCACACGGCGCCACGTCGACCCAACGCCTGCAAAATAATCGAAAGGAAAGATCTTGTAGAAAGAAGATCAAACCACCCCTAAACCGTTCCTCTTCCTTCCCGTTTTGATCTTGGGGCATTGTTGGGCCTAGATTTATTCAACCCATCAAGACTGGCCCATAATCACGATGATAGGACCAATTGATTCGGCGAGAGGAATGCGGGGCTGAACCAAGGAGTGGAGACGTTGACGAAGATCTCGGAAAACGGGTGAACGGCTCGACGACTCCCGGGAATCTCGGAGGAACGGCTAGATTAGTTTGATTTCTTGTAAAGTATAAATACAAAGCTTAAAGAGCTCTTGTAACACACAATCATACTCACTGAATACAAGCAATTTACCACTTTCTCTTGTTGCATATATTCGTCTAGCTCAAATTCTCATTCTTTAAGCGATCGATATCCGAATTCATTATCCATACTCTTTCGGTTTAATCGTTGTCTAGTTGCCCTTCATGAGGCGATTTAGATCAGTTTGATTTTTTTCGCCCCAAAACACACCACTTGCCTTAAATAGATTCTACAAGAAATTTAGACGAGATGACTACCGTTGATTAATTTACACGAATGTCGGCTACATCAAATCCAATAATGAAGTTCTATTTCCCGATCGATTCCCGACCCACGAATGTAACAAAAAAAAACATAAATTAGTTTATGTTTAATTTTATATTCAATCAACTATATATATACTAAAGCAAAACATATTAATGCCACATGGCACCCCCACATTTAATTTGCCACATGTCATTTTTCTCCTTTTTCATTTAAAAAAAACAATTTAATTATATAATCAAGGTTTCTATCTTTATACTATTATTAATCTTCCTTATTTAAATACAAATCAATTACAAAGATTACAAATTAATCAATTAAGAAGATTACAAATCAATGATGAATATTACAAATAAATTACAAATTTAAAAAAAAATGGAACAACAGGTGTCTTCTTTAATGAAATATAATCCACATAATTTCATTTGAGTTTTCTTCCTATGGAGACTCCATGGTTCTAGATCTTTATTTACAGAAGTTGAAAAGCATGGTTAGCTTTTATAAGGTACATAGTATCTAATGATGCAAAGAAGCCAAATCTACCGAACTATAGATTGTACATTCCCTTGGATAATCAAAATAATCCAATTTTGTATTGATCAAAATGGATAGTTAAATTTGATTCCCATCATATAAAACACAATAACAAAACGGATGAAAATCATATTCAACAATGGAACAAGTAGCACATTGTTCTGCTAAATTTTAAAATTCATGATTGAAGAACTATTTTTCCTCAAAATTATAAAGTATATCATTCAGATCATTCTCAAGTTATAATCCATAGACCGAATCGAATAGTAGGTTTAGAAAACTTATTGAATTGAACTTATAAAATAAAATTGTCATAACAAAATTATACCTACAATGAGAATTGAGTTTAAACGAATGATAAAAGCGATCTCAATATGTAAATGCAAACCTTCACTAAGAGTCTATGTAGTAGTTTGTCATACTCTGAAAATTTTATCATAATATTCCTACAATGTGAATCGATTTTGAAGCAGAACTAATAGGATCTGCCTTCTTTTTGTCCACGGTGCAAGGAAGTCGCTCCAACTGATGCCCAAGTGAAGGATTGAACACGTTCTGGCTCCAAGGTATGGAAATGAGGCTAGCTGGGGGTGGAGTTTTGTGAAGGAAGAGGATTCAGAGAATAAGGAACTGAGGAGGGTGGAGATGGTCGTTTGGATGAGTGGATGAAGATGATGAGATGCTGGATAGGCGACCTTCAAAGGAGGATATGACGCACCACCTAGGAAGAACGAGTTGATCTTAAACTAAGGGATATAACTCACCCAAAGGAGGAGATCAAGGATGTTCGATACAACTCACTAACAAGGAGAAATTTCTTGGATAAACTAAGCTCTTGGCTGATGTTTTTGATTAAGTTGAACGTGTCTTACAAAAGAGGGAAAGAACGCTATAAATAGCCTCAGATCACCAAGCATCACAAACTGAAATGAACTTATTACAAGCTGAAAATGTCATTTAAGACTTAAGAAAATGATTAAGAGAAATAAAAATCAAGTCCACAATGAATGCCCAACGTCACGCCCAAGTGGACAAGCAAGGGCTTGGCGCCATCGCATCGGATTGAACAACAAGCAACATGACCGAGCCATCTTGACTTTCGCTCGTCACATCTTGGCTCATTAGACCCTTCATGAGTCTAGATTAGAGTTCCTTTCCTTTGGCGCGGGTGATGGTCCCTAGAGGTGGATCACCGCCGGCATTAGGTTTAGAAACCCTAGCGGCCGTGCGAGCAAGGTGAGGAGAGCGGTGACGGTCAATCATTTGGTCAATTTCCTCGGCACTCTCTGGTTGCATGGACTTCTTTGGACTAGTGGAGCCTTGTGACTTGTTGGTGTGCGGGACAAACTGATCGGGGCCCGATGAAGTTGGTATAGGCAAGCTAGGGGCCACGGCGGGCGTCGGTGATAGTGTGTCAATGGGCTGCATCTCCTGGTCATTAAGGTCTTGATGGGGCGTAGTCACATCATCCTCTCCCCCCCCCCCTCTTGAAAGAGATTCGACCTCGAATTTGGCCCTAGCTCATCCTCCTCGTCATCTACCAAATATGGAGCGAAGTCGGCCACATTGAACACATCAAGGACGCCATATGTAGCGGGCAACTCTAGTTTGTAAGCATTGTTGTTGATGCGCTCTAACACCTAAAATGGTCCATTGCCATGAGTTTTGAGCTTGGAGTTATGGAGGGTTGGAAACTGTTCCTTCCTTAAGTGCACCCACACAAGATCACCCAGCTCAAAGATGATCTCTTTCCTTCCCTTGTTGGCTTGCCTAACATACTGAGTTGTCCTTCTCTCATGTTGCTGCCTTATCTCCTCATGCAATTGCTTGATCCTGGCAGCTTGATCGGCTCCTTCCTCACTCTCATGGTCAGCTATGGCGTAGGGAATGAGGTCAAGTGGAGTGGCGGGGTTCCTTTCATAAACAACTTCAAATGGTGTCTTCCATGTGGCAGAATGGACGAAGAGATTATAAGCAAACTCAATTAAAGCTAAGCAATCCTCCCACCTGCACAAGTTAGTCTTAAGCACTGATCTAAGTAAAGCACCAAGAGTTCAATTCACTACCTCGGTTTGGCCGTCCGTTTGAGGATGGCATGTAGTAGAGAAGAGGAGCTTGGTACCTAGCTTAGCCCACAAGGTCTTCCAAAAATATCTTAAGAACTTAACATCACGGTCAGAGACAATAGTTTTTGGGACACCATGCAAACATACAACATGTTCAAAGAATAAACTTGCAACATTAGATGCATCATCCGTTTTATGACATGCAATGAAGTGTGCCATCCTGCTAAACCGATCCACCACCACAAAGATAGAATCTCACCCCCTCTTGGTCATAGGGAGTCCTAACACAAAATCCATGGAGATATCCTCCCAAGGTCTAGTAGGAATGGGTAGAGGAGTATAAAGACCATGAGGATTCAGTTTAGATTTAGCTTGTCTACAAGTGACACATGAAGCACAAAATTTTTCTATGTCTTTTTGCATGCATGGCCAGTATAAATGGTCCTTGAGAGCATGTAAAGTTATAGACACACCGAAATGCCCCATGAGGCCTCCACCATGCTCCTCTTGCACTAGGAGTCTCCTAATAGAACCACTAGGAACACACAGCCTATGCCCTTTAAAGATATACCCCTCATATATATAGAATTGATCCTTACTCCCCATAGATTTACATGCTTCAAAAACTTCTTGAAAATCAGTATCACTAGCATACAAATCTTTCATGAAAGCGACAAAGTATTCTAGCATCAAGAGTTGAAATAAGGATATACCTCCTTAACAAGGCGTCAGCCACCACATTTTATTTGCCCGTCTTGTGCTTGATCACATAGGAAAATGCCTCAATCGATTCAACCCACTTAGCATGCCGTTTGTTGAGCTTATTCTGCCCCTTGAGGAACTTGAGGGCTTCATGATCCGACTGTATCACAAACTCCTTTGGAAGAAGGTAATGCTGCCAAGTTGTGAGCACTCTCACAAGGGCAAGCAACTCCTTATCATACATGGGGTAATTTAGCTCAGCCCCACTCAGTTTCTTACTAAAATATGCAATGGGACGCCCCTCTTACATGAGCACTCCACCAAGTCCAATGTTGGATGCGTCACACTCAATCTCAAAGGTTTTGGAGAAGTCCGAAAAGACTAGAAGAGGTGCATGAGTTAGCTTATCCTTAAGGGTTGCAAAGGCCTCTTCTTGACATGCACCCCACAGAAATGGCACGTTCTTCTTGGTATGCTCGGTGAGAGGCGAAGCAATGGTGTTGAAATCCTTGACAAAGCGTTGGTAAAATCCAGCAAGCCCTAGGATGCTTCGAACTTGAGTCATGGTGGTAGGTGTTGGCCACTTTCTTATTGCCTTCACCTTTTCCTCATCAACCTTGAGTCCTTCCTTGCACACCACAAATCCAAGAAAAACCACATGATCCGAACAAAGATGGCATTTCTTAAATTGACATACAGTTTTTCTTTGCTTAGGAGCTCAAGGACTAACCTAAGATGCTCAGCATGGTCATGCAAGTTGTGGCTATAAAGGAGAATGTCGTCAAAATATACAATCACAAACTTACCTAGAAAAGCTCTCAAGACATGATTCATAAGCCTTATGAAGGTGCTAGGCGCATTAGTTAAACCGAAAGGCATGACTAACCATTCATATAGGCCATACTTGGTCTTGAAGGTAGTTTTCCATTCGTCTCCCTCCTTCATTCGGATCTGGTGGTATCCGCTCTTCAAGTCAACTTTGGAGAAGATACTAGGTCTGTAGAGCTCATCTAGCATGTCGTCAAGCCTTGGAATTGGATGTCGGTACTTGATTGTGATGTTGTTGATGGTACGGCAGTCCACACACATTCTCCAAGTGTCATCCTTCTTTGGCACCAAGATGACGGGCACGGAGCAAGGACTCGGACTTTTACGCACATACCCCTTGTCCAACATTTCTTGAACTTGCTTTTGGAGCTCTTGGGTCTTGGCTGGATTGGCCTTATATGCAGCCTTGTTTGGAAGAGAAGCACCGGGAACAAAGTCTATTTGATGCTAAATCCCACGAATTGGATGCAGTCCTGCCGGCACCTCCTCTTGGAACAAGTCTTGGAACTCCTGCAAAAGAGAAGAGACAATAGGAGGCTGGTCAACTAGTTCTTGGGAAGAAATTAGAACATCCTTATACACTACAAGGAAACAAACTTCACTTTTCTTGAGCATGTTGGTGACCTCCTTGGCCTTGGCTAGGAGAAAATGATTGGATGCAACCCCATTGCCACCTATATCTAGCTTCTTGCCTAGAGCCTTCTCTTTTTTTCCTCTAAGTGCTCTCCGTTGCTCATTGGCAATGTGATCGGCCATAATCTCATGTGGAGCTAAAGGAAGTAAGGTGATTCTTTTGCCTTTCAAATGAAAAGAGTACTCACTAGAGATCCCTTGGTGTATCACCCCTCTATCAAATTGCCATGGTCTTCCTAGGAGCAAACAGCATGCAGTAATTGGGCAATACATCCCATACTACCTCGTCTTGATACCCTCCTTTGGAAAACCTGACTTTGGCTTGCTCATTCAGCTTAAGAGGAGTGTTAGCATTCAACCAACAAAGAGTATATGGCTGAACATGAGGAGTAGTAGGGAGAGCAAACCTTTTTACTACCTCTCGGTCGATTATGTTACAACATGAGCCACCATCAATGATAAGGTTGCAGATTTTACCTTGGATGAGACATCTTAAGTGGAAGATGGTCTCATGCTGATTTGGAGGAGATGGAGATTCACTTGCCATGAGTGAGTGCTTAACCACAAAGCACTCTCCCTGAGCTTCAGCCACCACTTGAAGCTCTTCTTCAACTACATCCTCTTGGTCCTCCTCCAAGTATTCCTCTTCAGATTCATAGTCCCCTATGATGTTAAGGAGGACTTGGCGCTTGGAAGGACAATGATGTGACCCTGGATCACATCAAGAACTTTGACAAGGCCGAGTCAGCCACCGTCTTTCTTTGAAGGCTGCTCAAGGCGCAAGGAAGAGTCAAGGCCGAGCCCATGACCACGGCCAAGGCCCAAGGAGCCAAGGCCAAAGCCCAAGGAGCCAAGGCCAAAGCCCACGGCCCATGCCTTGAAGGCTAACTTAGGAAGATGTTTTATGTGTTTTTGTTATTTCCTTTTGTTAATTTTGGAGTTAGTTATTAGCTAGTTAGTGGGTCAATTTAGTGGCCTAATTAGTGATTAGGTTAGTGGTTAGAAGTAGTGGAACTTTATGTATTTTCTTTTATTTCTTTTGGCACCTATTTATAGGATGCCTTGCCTTGTATTTTGTTAAGCTTGATTTGGAGATTATAAACGAGAGTGTTTGCTCATCTTAAGCTTCATGGATGATGGTTTCCGAGGTGGTGCCTATCCTCGAAATCCTTAGTCTTGTTTCGGTGAGTCATATCCGAAACACCCATTTGGTGTGTCATATCCGAAGGCGATTGCTTGTTCATGGTGCGTTACATCCATGAGCGACCAATCTCGTCTTGTGGTTCTTGGTGAGTCGCATCCAAGGATCATGAGATGCTTATCCCAAACTCTTCGTGAATCTCCTTCATGAAGAGTTATATCCATTTCCCTTTTCAGTCCAATCTCCATCAAGCTAATACACAAAAACACAACCGAAACACATTAAGATGTCATCCTTGAGAGTCTAGCCAAGAACTTCCTAAAACAAAGTTCTTGGAACCCTTCACCTTGTACTGAAAGAGATCCTGGCTTGTGCTTATGCACATCAGACAATCTCTAGCCATGTTCCCACGGCCTAAACATTTGAAACACTTGACATCTCTTCTTTTCTGGATTTGGGGACTAGGTGGAGCATCCCTCTGTGGCTGCACTTGAGGAGTGCCTTGTCGTGGCTCTTGGCACCTTGGCTGGAGTTGTAAAGTGCTAGAACTTGTAGATTGACATGGATTGGTGGTGGTAGCTTGTGGCCGCTTGTGTGGAAGGTTCTTATACACATGGTTGGTGTAGTGGAGCACTTCCTCAATGGGTGTCCCTCTCACAAAGTGTTGCATGCTCACAACGGCCTTAAGCTTAGGATTCAAGTTATTAACAAACTTGGATATAACATAGTCATCGGGAAACCTCAAGCCAGACCTAAAGATGAGAGTCTGAAGCTCTTTGTAGAACTCATCCGGAGTCCTATTACCTTGCCTCAATTGCTCTAGCCTAGCATGCACTCTCTCGGTGTAATCCTCGGGCACAAATCTTGCTCTAAGTGTAGTTTTCATCTCATCCCAAATGGCGATCTGTGGGTATCCTCTAAAGGTTCTCTCTTACTTTTCCTCAAGCCACCAATGGTATGCAAAGTTGGTAAATTTGATGGAGGCAATGGCCACCTTTTGTGCCTCGGTGTAATTGTCGAAATCAAAGACTTGGTCGGTCCTGGTCTCCCAATCTATGTAGGCTTCTACATCTGAGGTGCCTTCAATGGCTTGAACCTCTAGCTTGACATTAGGGGGACGATCTCTCCCTTGATATTGATCTTGTTCATCCTCAAAATAGCCTCTATGGGCTAGATAAGGTGCCCTGGGAGCTTGGGGAAACCTCTCACGCACTTGTTCTCTTCTTGGTGCATTCCTTCTAGGCAAAAGATGTTGAGGAAGATTGGTCCTCAAGGGAGGCTTCTTATAAGCTCTCGGTGGTACCTCTTGTGCTCCAACACCTGCATGGTTAGTGCGTAGTGGAGGGAAACTAGGAGCATTAGGAAGAGTGGAAGCAACCAAAGGATCATGGTCCATACCTTGCTCGTAGCGTGTAGTACCTACATACGGGGCTTGAGAGGGGATGGGATCCTCATGGAAGGTCATCCGGGAGAATTCATGATGCATTGCTCCTGAATATTCCACTTCATGCCATGGAGAATGAGATGTCATGCGTTCTTCATGAGCAACACTTGGTCTAAGCCAACTAAGGGAGTTTTCCAACTTGGTCTACATGCTTCTTATGAGAGCGGTGTTCTGATCTCTCACCTCTTATATTTGTTGACGCACATGCTCCTCTTGTTTCTCCTTGTTAGACTGAATGGCGTGAAGGAGTGTATCCAAGGTGATAGGAGGCATTGGGAGTGGCTCACTTATGTTGATGCCTTTGTTCTTATCCGTAGGATCCATGCCCTTCCTTACAGGGTTTGTAATCGAAGCAAAAACCAAGAAACAAGAACTAATAAAAACAAGATCAATTAATGGTTCCTTGAGCACGCAAGAGCTTAAAATTTTGATTCAAAAGTAGCCACAAAGTTCAGTTTGCAAGCTCTCCAAAACAGGGCCAAGTGAGGGTAGTTTTGCAAACCAATAAAATCCACAACAAACTTTGAATGAACTCGGAGATTATGCAGCCAAAACGAACCAACTCAAGTCACCAAAGAAGGTACTAGGACAAGGTCCTCAAGTTCAACTTGTTCACTTTTTTCTGGCTTTGCCACTCTTTCTCGAACTTTTACTTCTTTCTCGACTTTTCCTAGATACTAAGCCTTTATTTCTCGATTTTCCTTGGCTAAAAACCTTTGATTACACTTTGAGTCTACAACAATGAGATAACAAGTCTCTCGACTGAGATGTGCACAAGTCTAATATTTGATGGAATTTCAATTTCGATTGTCTTTCAGTCGGCTTGAGTTATCTCAAGTATTTTCCTGTATCTTTTATCCCTTGATTGGTTTAGTTTGTTACACTCAACACACAGGTTCAATCAAGATTTGTTGCAACAAAAGAAGACGAAGAAAAACATGAAAATTCGGCTCAATCAATGCAGGAAACTCAAGAAAGCTAAGTTGAATTGAATGAAGAGACTTCAGTTATTGCAAGTATTAAGTCAAGGGCAGATTTAATTCAACTCAAAGGTTGTCTCCAACACTGCAAATCCCATATTTCAACCAAGAACTGCAGCCAACACAACTAAAAAATGGCACGAAAACAAGATTTTGAGCATTACCTTGTATGGCTCTAATACCACGTGATAGGATCTGCCTTCTTTTCGTCCAAGGTGCAAGGAAGTCGCTCCAACTGATGCCTAAGTGAAGGATTGAACACGTTCTGGCTCCAAGGTATGGAAAGGAGGCTAGCCAGTAGTGGAGTATTATGAGGGAAGAGGATTCGGAGAAGAATGAACTGAGTAGGGTGGAGATGGTCGTTTGGATGAGTGGATGAAGATGATGAGATGTTGTATAGGTGATCTTCAAAGGAGGATGTGACGCACCACCTAGGAAGAACGAGTTGATCTTCAACTAAGGGATATAACTCACCCAAAGAAGGAGATCAAGGATGTTTGATACAACTCACGAACAAGGAGAAATTTCCTGGATAAACTAAGCTCTTCGCTGCTATTTTTGATTAAGTTGAACGTGTCTTACAAAAGAGGGAAAGAAGGCAATAAATAGCATTGGCAAACAAGAACCAAGTTGGTGACCCTTGACATGCCTCGGATCACCAAGCATCACAAACTGAAATGAACTTATTATAAGCTGGAAAATGTCATTTAAGACTTAAGAAAATTGTTATAAGAAATAAAAATCAAGTCCACAATGAATGCCCAACTTCACGCCCAAGTTGACAAGCAAGGGCTCGGCGCCATCGCATCCGGATGAACCACAAGCAACATGACCGAGCCATCTTGACTTTCCCTCGGCACATCTTGGCTCATTAGACCCTTCATGAGCCTAGATTGGAGTTCCTTGGCTTTGGAACGGGTGATGGTGCCTAGAGGTGGATCACCGCCGGCATTAGGTTTAGAAACCCTAGCTGTCGCACGAGCAAGGCGAGGAGAGCGACGACGGTTGAGCATTTGGTCAATTCCCTCGACACACTCTGTTTGCATAGCCTTTTTTGGACTAGTGGAGCCTTGTGACTTGTTGGTGTGCGGGACAAGCTGATCGGGGCCCGATGAAGTTGGTATAGGCAAGCTAGAGGTTGCGGCGGGCGTCGGCGAGGGTGTGTCAAGGGGCAGCACCTCCTGGTCATCAAGGTCTTGATGGGGCGTAGTCACATCAAGAACACTCTGCACCAAAATTCAATGCTCGGTAGAGCTATATTCACAAAATATTATGCAACACGATGGAATAACTTATTAGGGAAGAAAATATTGGAAAAACTATCAGCAAGATTATTTTTTATATTTTTGATTGTTTTCTATCCAGTATTATCTTTCAATTATACTGTTAGGTTTTTCAATTTATATTCTGAATGTAAATGTTTTCTTCAACGTGTCAGACTCCTCAAAAGCATAGATTGGAGAGAGTTTAAAGCAATACCATTTCAATCGTGAGAAGGTATTTGTCTCTTTGGTTTCGTTTAGTTTTGGCTCTTTATATATTTAGCTATGAAAATTAATTTTGGTGTTCAGGATTTTTGGATCTTCTCCCTACCACGCTTTCAAGGTTAAATTCAACTCTTCTATTTATAAATCTACTATATATACTAAACTAGAACATAACTACACCACATGACACCCCCTCATTAAAATTGTCACATGTAAACCATATCAAAATTGATGTGTTTTATTAAGTCAACATTTTTTTGTCGGTACAATATCTAAATCAATATTCTTTTTTCTGGATTTAAAATTCAATCTAATCATAAATATCTCATCTAAATGATATATTATACATATATACTAGGATAATTTAAAGACGGAATAGCAAAAACTACCAGATTTCCATAGCCCATTTGCAAAAATACCATCTTTTGAAAAGTATTGCAAAAATGCCAAAAAATTTTAAAACAAAAAAGATAAAATCATTTTCTCATTTACTTTTTCTTTTGTAAAAACTAGTGTAATACCCGTGCCTTGTACGAGATTTGTTTATATTGTTTTTACATTTGTAAAAAAAGTATTTTTTAAATTATCGATGAGTCATTGGTTTACTTGATAGATTTGAAATTATCCGTTGTCGTTTATCTCTAATAACATCCAATCTCAACGCTTTGTTATGTCGAGTTAATTCGTCTATAACAAAGTCACCCTGCAAAATCATATATCTATTCAAATTAAAACTTAAATATTTATTACAGTGTAATCAGATGTAATACTCAAATACAATAAATACATTTATGACAAATGTAAGTGAATGGGCTTATTGGGCCGCCGAATAAAGAATATAAGTGAATGGGCTATAATAAAGAATGTAATTACTCTTTAAACAACCTGAAAATGTAAGTGAATGGGCTTATACTCGTACCTTGCACGAGATTTGTTTTTTTTTTACATTTGTAAAAATAGTATATTTTAATTATCGATGAGTCACTTGTTCAATATATATTCGATTAGTTATTTAAATAAAAAATGATTAATCGATTAAAAGTATTCAAGATATACAAAAAATTACATTATATAAAGAGATGCAGAACTCTCCATAACTTTATTAATAATAAAAATGACAACGTTGTCTTTCAAACATGGATAGACACACCCCTTACATCAATATTACTAAAACCATCAAACATAATAAAAATGTTTATCTAATACATGAACATGAAACCCTAAACATAAAATATGGCACGATGTTCAAAATTGCTATAAATTATCAAAAACTTCATTGTATACTACATTGGTTGTAATATTATATCTCTTCTTGTCTTTGTCGCAGATCAATATCTTCAAACATTTTTTGCTAGTCACCCTTGATGATGCAATATAAAACTGACCATGACTAAAAACAGGGCGTGGAAGATACAAATCGGCATTTGCAAGAAATTGGCCCTAGCTCTTGTTTATGGTCATAGCAAAACAGCTCTTGTTTAAATTGATTCTCCGCCTTCGCTCACAACAGACAATATGTTTTAGTAAATATTATATATATAAACTAAACTAATTTAATTATAGGGCTTATTGGGCCATTATATAATTAATGATACTAATGAGCTTTAAAAACTGTAATGGGCTTATTATAGACTCGAATGCAAATTTCAAAAAATGTATTTCAGGCCCAATATATAACAAATTTCGTGCCTTGCACGGAATTTGTTAATTTTTTTTATATTTGAAAAATTTTATATTTTAATTGTCGATGAGTCAGTTGTTCAATATATATTTGATTAGTTATTTAAATAAAAAATGACTAATCGACTACAAATATTCAAGATATACAAAAAAATACATTATATTAAGAGAGACGAACTCTACATAACTTTATTAATAATAAAATTTGGCTAAATAATATTGGGAAATTCCGTTTGATACCCCTGTGGTTAAGGTTATTCTTGATGATGTCCCGGATTTAAAAAGTTTCTTATTGGTACCCCCGAAGTTTATAATAAGTTTGGTCTGTGACCTTAAGGTTAAAATTACTGATTTTTCTATTAGTTTATTTAAAAAAGAAAAGAAAAACAGAAAAAAGAAACAAATCATTAAATTAGTAAAATCTGTGCACTCGATGTTTAACCCCCACCCAACTTACCCCGTGACCTAATAGAAACCATTTTCCATTCATCTTCTTCAACCCCCACCCAACTCACCCCGATCTCCTCCTGTGCACTCGATGCTGAAGACTCGTTGATGAGGAACACCCGGCCGGTGGCGCAAGATCAAAGACGGACGGCAAAGGACGCGCACACCCGGCGGCGGAGAGATACTCGACGGCGGACGAACACGAGCGACCCGACGCGAACCGGTACGTGTGATTTTGCTCAAATTTGTTTTGTATTCTTTGCGAACTTGGGTGCAATTAGGGAGGATTAGGATTTGATTCATCTAATTTGCTCTTGTTACTCTCAATTTATCCTGAAATCTGAGTTAGGGTTTCTATTAGGGTTCGAATTAGGGGTTCGAAATTTAGGGGTCGAGCATTTGATGAATTTTTGGCTTAATCTGAAGGCGTCGGCGCGACTTTCGCAGGTTCAGCAGCTCCTGACTGAAGCGGAGGAGCGGGCCAATGTCGCCGACAAAGAGCCTCCCCCTAAAATCACTCTGTTGTTCAAAGGGTAATGCACTGAAAGAGGTGGGCAAAGTAGATGAAGCTATCCAATGCTATAGTGTACTGAATGGTAATTACAACTGAATCATTAGTTTTGCATTTTCTTTATAAAGTAGATGAAGCTATCCAATTCTATAGTGTATTTCTGACTTTATTAATACTTATCCTTTAATGTCTCGAAGCAATGCTTGGCGTTACAACCGAATCATCCGCAAGCTTTAACTAACCTTGGAAATATCTATATGGAATGGTGATTCCTTCCCTCCTTATTTCCCTGATAATCTCATTGCTTATGCTGCATTGTTCAGAAAAGTTTTTCTACACAAAATTCTCAACATCAAGGACCATTTATGTGAAGGAACATGATGCCTATGGCAGCTACTTATTATAAAGCAACATTGACTGTAACGACTGGAGTTCTCAGCAACAATCATGAGTCGTGGCGAATAATTTCTTTCATTTTATTTTCCTGCTTAATTGCTCTCTAATAACATTTTTTGAATTTTATATGAGGAAATCTGGAGTTTGCTGTGGACTGCACCTTCACGAAGGATGTTCTGTCAATTTCCCTTATTAATTATAATGTAAGCTCTCTATATCTATTTCTCTCCATCTCTAGAGACCAATTCCTTTTTGAAATGCTTGTTTGCCTTGTGTTCAATAAAACTGCAAGTAACAATTTACAGGTGGGATTTTTGATTCGGTGTTGAATGATTTTTCGATGTTCACTGTTTTAATTTTTTATAGATTTTTTTAAGGCTATTGGAATTGATGAAAATGTGTAGTTAAACACTCAGTTATCACTAAGAGGAAGCCTTAGATCATACAGATTGTGTTATACATTTTTTTAAGGCTATTGGAATTGATGAAAATATGTAGTTAAACACTCAGTTATCACTAAGAGGAAAGAAAGGAATTGAAAAGAAATGAACTCCATAGCTCAAAGCTCTGTATTATAGAGAGGAAGGAAAGGAATCTGTCACACACTCATAAGAGAGAGAGAGAGAGAGAGAGAGAGAGAGAGAGAGAGAGAGAGAGAGAGAGAGAGAGAGAGAGAGAGAGAGAGAGACGGTCAAATGATGTACAATGAAGAGTAAAACTTGAAAGAAATATTTTGATAAGTTAGTTTCTTGTTGTGCTTGGGAAGTTAAAAATCAAACTGTAAATTCTACTTTATGAATGGTTTCCTAAGTTACCCTTAGAGATATATAATCATTGATGTAGAGGTTTTTATGTGACACAATCAATGATCAATATTATAAAAAATGTTCTGAGAGTGGCTTTGCATATGAAGTGTTAATGCGTATAGAAATGGTGAGTAGAGCTATATATTCCGCTTGCAGTTTTTTTGTACATCAATAATTCAATATCCTTCCTGCTTTCCTACTTTTCTGTAGGTTTTCCATGAATCCATGGACAAACTACCGGTACCCCAGGTTCTATACAAAATCCACCTTCAATTCGTCCAAAAGTGCGTGCTAGAAGAGGACAAGCAACAGATCCCCACAGCATTGCTGAGAGGGTAATCTTACTTGTACTACAACCGAGCTGATATTGGTGTTGTCTGACCCTCAATTTTCTCGGAAAATACTCTCCAATGTCTTGATTCATCTAAAATGATATATAGGGTCATTTCAAGAGTGACGAAAGCAACAAATCAAGTGTCAATAGCAAGCTTTTCAGCATAATTTAGAGAATCTAAAATTTATTTTTTTATATGGCAGTCTTCCCATATTCTAGCAAGAATGAGCTTTAGATCGGAAAAAAAAATTGGTATTGCACCTAATAGTATGCCTTTCATTTATGGTGCTAAATATAAAATTTGTGTAGCTTCTTTATCAAGATTAGAATGAAGAGCATCTTTACTTATGGGAAAAATATAACAATAACTTGTCATGCACATGTGCTTTATTACTATATGCTATTAAGCTTCTCAAATAACGTTGTTTCTTTTCTTCAGTTGCGTAGGGAAAGAATAACAGAAAGAGTGAAGGCACTGCAAGAACTTGTTCCTAGCTGTAACAAAGTAAGTGATTCATTTCGTACCACGAAACACATTTTTTCAATCAGCTATTAGTCCTAATATCTAGATATCCAACATAAGTTGCAATGAAGAAATACATGGTAATATTTGTTAGCACAAGTACTGCTTAGCAATTATGAAGCCTCCTATTTAAATTTGAATGGACTTATTGGCCTGATAAATGTACTGGCCTAATAGGCCCAAATATTACATAGAAATTACACAACCTTCTATTATAAATGTACATATCAATTATTTATTAGTATTAGTAAAAAGAAATAAATATTTACATATAAATGGACTTATAGGCCAATTTAAATTTGTGTTGCAACATAAATCCATATTCGTAATGGGCTTCAGGGCCCATTTGTGGGCTTTGAATTTGATTCATTAATTCGGACCCAGATTAAAGCATTCTTATCTGTTTGATTCAATTGGACTGGGCTTGACATATATCTGATTGGCCCAAATCCAATAAAAACAAACAGAACGAATATAAAGTGGAAACCCTACCTATTTAGAAAGCTTTCCTTCTCTATTCACTCTCTCTCTGCTTTCCATTTCCGCCGTCTCTGTTCACTCTCCCTCTTTGCTTTCTCCATTTTAGGGTTTCACTCTTCTTTTCACTCAAACTAAACAACAATGGCAGATTCTTTGAACAAATCAAAGAAACGTCTTCCTCTTTCGCTACATCACCAAAAACCTTCATCTCCAATTTCCCTTTCCTAAGCCAAAACAATGAATCTCCAGATCTGGATCTGTAATTTTCCAAAATAAACAGATCTAGATCTTCGACTTTCACTTCCGCTGATAATCCACCACCGCACTTCAAATCTGTATACCAAAATGGAAAAAAGGAGTTTTGGAGGTTAAACGTCGTCGTCTTCATGAGATTTGGAGGAAAAAGGAGAAAGCTCTCAGTCTCTGTTCGAAAGGTAAATTTCTGATTTTTTTAGATTTTCATCTACTTTGTATTTTAGATACTAATTAATGAAAAAAATTGTTTTTCTAAAACATGCAAGGGGAAAATCGCAGATCTGGATCTTCTTAACAAAAGGGAGCTTATGTCACAAACCAGATCCGGTGTTCGAGAGCTCATCCTTGCCGAAAAAATGTAAGTTCCTCTAATTCTTTTTCTTTCTCTGTTAATATTCCTATTTTAATGACTAATTAAATTGAAATATTTCACTTTTTTGTACATGTTCGAATCTGAACGTTGTCGTGAGCCCACTTTCAAGAATAAACCTTCATAGCTCTTCCTACCTTCGTCAATGGCCGAAAAAATGTAAGTTTCTTCTATTATTTGTACTTTTTCTGTAAATATTTCAATTTTAATTACTGATTAAGTAATATATAAATAATAGAAGCGGAAACTCCAGAAGACGATCTACAGATCATAGAAGCGGAAAAAAAACATGTTAATCTCATATCTCTTTAATATGCATCTACTTTCTCTCTCAGATCTAGATTAATACACATCACTCTTACTTATTTTCTGTTACACGCAAGGGAAAACAATTATTGATGTGTAGCACACTTATGGTGTAATGAAGAATATATAAATAAGTGTGTAAATATGACCGCTTATCTTCGGCCTTTCAAGTTAAAAGTAAACATGTAATGGGCTTCTTGGCCCATTACATGTTTATTAATATTAATGATGTTAGTCAAATTAAATGGATTTATAGGCCCAATTACAAAAGAACCGGAAATAAAATAGAATCACAATTACAATTGCTTTAATGGGCTTCAAATGTGTTTATGTAATTAGAAGGTATTTGTATTTTAAAAAAAAACTTAAAATGTTCCAGATTCATCTATAAATATAACCCTATCACTTCTCTCTCTCTTTTTCTGTGACTTCGTTGTTTCTATTTCTCTCTCTATATATATATATTCATGCCAACACTTTCTCTTTCCTTGGTCTTCATCAGATCCAGATCCACCACCGAGGGGTTACACATCAACAATAACCGACCTCATCACCAAGGAGGAAGAGAAGACTCCCTGGAACTCCAAGTAATCTCTCTCTCTCTCTCTCTCTCTCTCTCTCTCTCTCTCTCTCTCTCTCTCTCTCTCTCTCTCTCTCCCTCCCTCCCTCCCTCCTTGGTCTTCATCAGATCCACATCCATTCTGCTGTAGTTCTTAACTCTCTCTCTCTCCCTCCCCCCCCGGTCTTTATCAGATCCACCACTGAGGGGTTCCACATCCACATCTCTTTAGCTAGGCTCTCTCTCTCTCTCTCTCTCTCTCTCTCTCTCTCTCTCTCTCTCTCTCTCTCTCTCTCTCTCTCTCTCTCTCTCTCTCTCTCTCTCTCTCTCTCTCTCTCTCTCTCTCTCTCTCTCTCTCTCTCTCTGTGTGACAGACTCCTTTCATTTCTCTCTGTAATACAGAACTTTGATCTATGGAGTTAGTTTCTTTTCAATTCCTTTCTTTCCTCTTAGTGATAACTAAGTGTTTTAACTACACATTTTCATCAATTCCAATAGCCTTTAAAAAATCCTTAACACTGAACTTTCACAAATTATTATGAGTGCTGGAAAAACAAAAAAAAAATACTACTGTACATTACAATATATTAAAATTAAGACAATAGTTTAGCTTCATATCCTACTTTCTTTTAAAAAATATTATTATATAAATTAATCATATTTTTTGAAGAACTTATCGATAATTGACAAAATTATAACTCTCTCTCTCTCTCTCTTATGTGTGACAGATTCCTTTCCTTTCTCTCTGTAATACAGAACTTTGAGCTATGGAGTTCGTTTCTTTTCAATTCCTTTCTTTCCTCTTAGTGATAACTGAGTGTTTAACTACACATTTTCATCAATTCCAATAGCCTTTAAAAAATCCTTAACACTGAACTTTCACAAATTATTATGAGTGCTGGAAAAACAAACAAAAATACTACCGTACATTACAATATATGAAAATTAAGACAATAGTTTTAGCTTGATATCCTACTTTCTTTTAAAAAAGAATTATTATATAAATTAATCATATTTTTTGAAGTAACTGATCGATAATTGACAAAATTTTAACTTTCTATTTAGTCTCTCTATCTCTCTCTCTCTCTCTTTCTCTCTCTCTCTCTCATGTGTGACAGATTCCTTTATTGTTGTTGTAGGAATGCGTGTGGGAAATCTGACTGGAGTCTCAAGGAACTCATGGATTTCCAAGATATAAAAATGAAAACCTGAAGGTATGGATACTATACTAACATTTAGATGAAAATGACAAATAGATATTCAATGCTGCATAGAGTAGAGTGAATGAAATGATGAAAAATAGATATCCGACGTTGCATATAGGTTCTGAATTATTACCTTATAACTGAGTTATCGATTTCCTGAATAAAACTGAAACAAAGAAAATAAATCAATATCAGTTTTGCTTAATGTTAACTCTGAATCCCTACAAAACAGAAACTGAAGTTCTATTTGAAATGATATAAGGCATTACAAACGATATAAGCATTACAAATGATATAAGCATTATCTCTTAAATGTTTGGATTTTGCTGTAGTTTATATACTGAATAACTGAAAAGCTCTAGATTTATAGACGAATATGTGAAAGAGATGTAGAGTCTTCTATTACAAGTTTCGGTAGAACAAATCATGTTTTTATTTTATTTTTGGAATGCATAGATTTTTGAATAACATATCTTCGTAGTAATCTTTTTAATTTTGTAGCATATCTCCCAATTGTAATCTTTTTAAACATAGTATGCATGTGTGAATAGCCTATAATATTTTTGCCTTTATTGTGCATATCTTGCAATCAGATTTTTTTTTAATAAGATACTCGTATTGTTTATGGACAGGTTCAAATCTGCAGAATATGTGTTTTGAGGCAACGTTGGCAAATGTGTGTTTTCAGCCATATGTAGGGGCAAAGAAACGTTTATTGACTAAGGTACCTTCCTTGTAGCTATTAGCTATGTTGTAATAGAAATTTGGAGACTAAAATTGCAATTGTTTTCCATTGTCTGATTGCATATGAGCCCTTCACCAAGACCTGAATGATGTTTTGCATGGAGTAATTAGTATTATAGTTGTATCACATCTATAATCAAATAAATGAACACATCTATATTTAGTTCTAAATGAATAGAGTGAAACATAATCAATTGAACATTTTTCATTATAAATACATTACATGTTTCTTTAGATTAGTTTAAAACTGATTTTTCTCGATTGCTTTGTCTCACTTGTTAAAACATGTCATGTACAACAACGATTCTATAAATACATAATAGTATTTAACAGATAAGTTTGTAATGATATTTTGCATATAGTATTTAGTATTATAGTTGTATCACAAACATCGAGTAGCCCTAAATAAAAAAAGTGAACACATCTAGATCTAGTTCTAAATGCATATAATGAAGCATAATAAATCGAACATTATTCATGCCCTAACCTCTTGCTACAGGTTCTGAATTATATAGGTTCTGAATTATTACCTTGTAATTGAGTTCTGGATTTCTTGAATAAAACTGAAACAAAGAAAATAAATCATACATTAATTGCTGTTTGAAATGTTAAATCTCAATCCCTACAAAACAAAACTGAAGTTCTGTTTGAAATGATATAAGCATTACCTCTTAAATGTGTCTGTATTCTGCTGGAGTTTATCTGCTGAAAAAAACTGAGAAGCTCGAGATTTATAGACGAATATGTGGAAGAGACGTAGAGTCTTCTATTACAAGTTTCGGTAGAAAATTCATGTTCATATTTTTATTTTTGGAATGCACATATTTTTCAATATCAGATCTTCCTAGTAATCTTTTTAATTTTGTACATCAACTATTCTGCACTGCTGATAATGATTCTATATTATTTTTTGACTTTTTTGTTCAGATCTTGTAATCAGTTTTGCTATTTATGGAGTTGTTATTTGCAGAATTTTTGACATGGGAAAACAGAGAAATGACACATTTTTGTTTCAGTTTTTATGCAATTTTTTAATGTATATGCAGGTTTTATAAGTTTTGTGCAATATTTTGTGTAATGCTTGTAATTTTTTTATGCTTCATATTTAGGTTAATGTGTGTGTGGTTTTGTAATATATGTGCAGGCTTTGTTGCATTGTGTTGTTATATTTGTGGTTTTTTTTTTGAAGTTTTATGCAGGTTTTTTCATATTTTTTTCTGAATGTTGTAGGGTATTTTAGAAGCAAAATTTATTGTATTACAGGTTTAATTAATCGATTCTAGTAAAAATTAGATTGTTTCTGATTGTATTACATGTTACCTTTTTTTCTCGGAAAATCTAATTTGGCAAAATTATATAGCCAATAATAAACGTACAAATATAATATCAGAATCATAGAGTTTTCCCAAAAATAGCAACATTTACTGGACGGGTGACACGTGGCAAATTAATTTTAATGTGACACGTGGCAGCGACAAAAGCGGGATCAATTCTAATCACTTCTTAAGAATCATTTACGATTATAACACAAGCCCTAGTTCAGTAGTTCGAGACCTCGCCTTTTTTCTGTTGAAGCCATTAACGATTTTCTCAGCCTCCCTCGCCGTCGGCTCCAAGCTCCCCAACGCCATGGTCTCCTACCTCGACTCTGCCCCGATCTCCGCCTCCCTCGCCGTCGGAGGAACTCACAATTGCAGAGCTCAAACGATCTCCTCTTCCATGTCTGCTCAAAGGCTTCTCAGCCCTCACCAGCTTCGATTGCAAGGCTTCTCCATCGGAGGAACTCACAATTGCAAGGATTCTCCGCCCTCAGAATCAATTCCACCTTCTCGCTCTTTTTCGAAGCTTACTCTTTTAGAATCAAAGGTAATGCCGAAAGAGGGGTCGAGGGAAGCGGAGACGGTGGACTCAACGACAGACTTGGAGCGGAAAGTGACGAATTCGACGACGTGAGGATCAATTTGAGTGTGGGAGATGGACCGTAGATCTGAAATCGCGACTTGAGGTCGAGGACGGAGTAGTCGGTGGGAAGGTCGATGACGAGGATAGCGGCGGGCGGAGCAGAGGGGGCATGGAGGTGGACGGAGAGAGGAGGAAGAGGGGTGACGTTGTTGGAGCAGATTGGTTTGGAAATGGATCTTCCTGTCATAAGTAAGCGGAAGATTACGTGCTTTTAATTTAACCCGTTAATTTGGTTCTTATGTTACTGTCGTCTTCGTATGAGCATTCATGAGCTCACTTGTGGTTTACACAACCTTAATGAAACAGTGATGTCAGCTGATGATAGTAAGAGTGTGGTGATGAAGGGTGTCGTCCATGGCGCTTGTGACTATTTGATCAAGCCAGTTTGTATGGAGGCTCTCAAGAACATATGGCAGCACGTTGTTCGGAAAAAGAAGCACGAGTGGAAGGACGTTGAGCAATCAGGGAGCTTTCATGAAGGGGACAGGGCACAAAAGCAAGACGACACAGAGTACTCATCATCCATGAATGATGGAAATTGGAAGAGTTCAAAGAGGAAAATAGACGATGAAGAGGCCGAGGACAGGGATGACACTTCTGGCCGAGGACAGGGATGACACTTCTTCAATGAAGAAGCCACGGGTTGTTTGGTCAGTCGAGCTCCATCAACAGTTTATGGTTGCTGTTAACCAACTCGAAATTGATAATATGCTTCTTTACCCCTTGCTTATACTGTTTGTGATATTTGTGCCTATTTTGGTGAAATCGTATGATGGAAGGTGATCAAGGTCAATTATTCATTTCATGCATGAGATTAGTAAAAATGTTAGATCTAAGATTATCAAGTAGACCAAGGATTTTCCAATAATAGTGATGAACCAGTTCCCACTAACATTTATTAGTAGGTGTAAATGGTATACAGATGTCATAGTTGCAACTACTTGGTTCTGGACTTTCACTTCCCGCAACCTCATTATTGCTGAATCTAGAGCATGAAGTTTATCATTACTTATGCTAAATGTTTCTTCAGATACAGATAAACTGGGATGCACCTCATTCAGTGTTTTCTTGAAGTCCAGGCCAAGAACAGAACAAAGCATATTCAAACAACCTAGGTAAGATACAAGGAGATGTTCAAGAAAAAAAATCAGGCATGATAGCTAGAATATAGCTGCTTTGAAGATATTGTATGTAATGGAAAGGTATAGATCTTAATTATCTTACTTTTTCCTTCTGGAGTGTCTGCAGTTGTGATTACAATTCTTCTAGCCTTTGGATTGAGCTAGAGTTCAGTCTCAACTACATCTGTTGTAGTCAGGCCTCCATAAATTTATTTTGAACCTTTTGAATTTGCACTATGATTTCAATAAACTGATTCTTCCTATCCTATTTCCTTTTACGCATCTCTTCTACTTGTGGATGAATGATATATCTTCTCTAGCTATATGCATTCACTTGAAGTTAGAAGGAAAACAGAGTGGTGCAGACAGCAATGGGGACAAAGGATACTTTGGAAGAGGCAGTAGCTTGACTGACTTGTTAGTTTAATGATTTTTCAGCTATAGAAATTGTCTCTCTATTGATGACAATATATCAGATGGTTTCTACAATATATTAGGTATGAATCCTTACATGTGGGTGATGTGCAATGAGAAAGAGGATGGTAAACGGATGCCGTCTTTAATGTCCCTGAAAGAAGTTTCATCCAATGATTCATCAATGGAAGTGGTCCTTATCGATTTTGTTTTTGTCCCTCTTTCTTTTGTTAATTAAACTCGTTTCTTAGCCGCGTTAAGAAAAGGACCAATTTTGAGTGGTTATCAATTCAACAAGGATCACAACTAATAAATGCAAATTTATGTATTTCTCATTACAGAACCAACCCCGTTGGTCTAAAATTTAAAGTCAATATAACAGAGTAATGACCTGACTACATACAAATATGGCCTGATAAAGTGAATATTGCTCTGAAATTTGAAAATTTAAAGTCAATATAACTTGACTACGTATAATATGACCTGACTACGTACAAATATGGCCTGAAATTTGAAATTTGAAAACTTTAGAGTCCATAACAAGTACTGTTGAGAATGCAGTTCTCTAGACCATCATACGTTATTGTTATCTCCATTGTGTGTAACGCTCCATGATTCTTTCGACGCAACTGAAATTGTTATTTTCTTTCGTCATATGTCCTTGATTTAGGCATAATGATGTATCATGTGGACGTAGTTGGTATATTTAAATACATTATGTTAGGTATGTATCAACAAATTAGAAATGAACCTATGAAATGTATATTCTCTCCTCCTAACAAGCTCCCAATATATGATGTAATTCTCTTCTTTTTTTGTCAAGAGGTTTGCTACACTTGTTTTTAAGCGAACAAAACTTGAAGGGTTGATGTGCTTTATGGTACTAAGTGGCAGTACTAAGTATATTTTGCCAAGGAATTAGGAAAAGCATTGGAATTCCTCTGGTTTTAGTGAGTGTGTTCAGAGTACATTTGCCCTTTTGTCTGAGCAATATTTACTTTACCAGTCCACATTTATACCAAGTCAGGTCAATGTTCTGTTATATCACAAAATTTCAAATGTCATCCGATTTCAAATTTCAGAATAATATTCACTTTATTAAACCATGTTTGTACGTAGTCAGGTCATTCTTGTTACTAGTCAAACTTTGATCCAAGATCTAGTGCAGCATTGTCCTTGATGACTAGACCCAAAAGCTGGCAAATTGAAATAGTGCTCAAAGTCTTTATCTTGCAAAGAGAGAAGGTCAAATCACTACCAAAAGATTTTATCCACACAAATTACCACAGATATTAGGCTACGAAACTGAAAAAAAAATATTTCTCTAAACAAACTACCAACTACATTAGACTATGAAAATAAAGAATACATTTCTCTTATCAAATTTAAAGTTAATATAACAAAGTAATAATCTGACAACGTACAAATATGGCGTGATAAAGTGGATATTGCTTTGAAATTTGAAATTGGCTAACATTTGAAATTTTGTAATATAACAGAACATTGACCAGAATTCGTATATATTTATCTTATTAAAACTCGCAAATATTTTTAGTGATTATCAATTCAACTAGAATCACAACTAATAAATGTCGATTTAAGGGTTTCTCTTTACGAAACCAACCAATGTTTGTTTCAAATTTAAAGTTGATATAACAGAGTAATGAACTGACAGTGTACAAATATGGCATGATAAAGTAAATATTGCTCTAACATTTGAAATTGACTAACATTTGAAATTCTGTGATATAACAAAGCATTGACCTGACTTCGTATAAATGTGACCTGACTTCGTATAATTGTGACCTGACTTCTCTAGCCTATTTCAATACTTTTCACTTGATTGCATTCTTGATTTGAGCTTCTGTTCTGATTTGAGAATCTGAGTGTAATTCCGGGCTTAGAATAGAAGGGCGTCATTAGGATACACCCTTCACTTTCTTGGTAGTTGCTTCTTCCCAATTCATCCTTTGTTCTTTCATTATTGATCCTTGTTCAGTTGATCTGCATTTGATTGCATCTATTGGCTGGAGTATCTTATCATTTATTAGTATGTACTATATTCAGTTTTAGTTGGTGTGCAGAAACCGACCTTTGCTAAGTTGGTAGAGCAGAGGGTTGTAGTTGATGTAACACCCTGCAGAGAAATCCTTTGGTCGCTGGTAGGCATTATTGTCAGGAGTAATGGGAGTATTTTTCTGCTGCTGGAGTTCTTGATTTCCAATTCGTATCTTTGGTGTTCATCGCAACCTTGAACACCAACGATAGCAGGAGCAGATGATCAATTACTATGCGAAGAAGAGCATACTCGTCAACATTCACGCAGACGCAAGTCAGTGAAGAAGTTCAGAAGGCTCTTTCTTCATGAACATCTTTTACTCGCCAACATAGATGAGATGAGATGATCGTGCTTCCCATGATTTTCTCTTTTAAATTTATTAAAACTCATGTAGCAACATAGCAGGAGCAGGAAGTAGAACCCATCACTCATCTGCACAGAAAGGATCCAGTAAATACAAACTCATGGCTTATTACCAATGGGTCCAACAATATAAGGGATATTACTAGCACAAAGAAATCCAACCTCGGGAATTTCTACCTCTAGTCAGGGAGACGACTTGGGGATGCGTCGGATAAAGTGAATATTGCTCTGAAATTTGAAATTGACTAACATTTGAAATTTTGTGAAATAACAGAGCATTGACCTGACTTTGTATAAATGTGACCTGACTTCGTATAAGTGTGGCCTGACAAAGTACATAATGCTCTGTTATGTAACAAAATTTACGAAAATAGAGTTTTAAATGTTAGCCGATTTTAAATGTCAGAGCAATATTAACTTTATCAGACCACATTTGTACTTTATCATGCCATATTTATACGAAGTCATGTCATATTTATACGAAGTCAGATCATTACTCTGTTATATTAACTTTGAGTTTGAAACACTTAAATTTACATTTATTAGTTGTGATTATCGTTGAATTGATAAACACAGAATCAGTTGCTAACACACTGTAAATTTGAATCTTGTAATGAACGTTGTAGAAGCGGCGGGACAGTGCGTTCCTTGTCTTACGCTCTCCATAATTGGTGACCCAACCGGATCGTGTCTTGCAGTGTTATTCCTTCTTTTTTTGCTTCATCCCGTAACTGAAATTACACTTAAATTTGCATTTATTATGTTAACTTTAAATTTGAAACACTTAAATTTGCATAACTACTCAAAATATTTATGAGTTTTGATAAGAGAAATATGCCTTAAACCACCATTCCTACTTGGTTGGTTCCGTAATAAGAAACACTATCTACCATCAAAAAATCGATTTTGCACTGATAAAGTAAATATTGCTATGACATTTAAAACCGCCTAACATTTAAAACTTCATTTTCGTAAATTTTGTTACATAACAGAGCATTATGTACTTTATCAGACCACATTTATACGAAGTCAGACCATATTTATACGAAGTCAGGTCAGTGCTCTGTTATATCACCAAATTTCAAATGTTAGTCGAGTAATGACCTAACAACGTACAAATATAGCCTGATAAAGTGGATATAACTCTGAAAAATTGAAATTGACTAACATTTGAAATTTTGTGATATAATAGAGCATTGACCTGAATTCGTATAAATGTGTCCTTCAACTTGGATATTTTGGTCCATGATATCAGAGTAAGGAGTGCCTTCAACTTGGATATTTTGGTCCATGATATCTTGAATTTAGAAACGTATGTAGTTGAATCTTATAGTAAAATAGTAGGAGCTTAACCTAGAGATCACAAGGATAATGCAAATGAAGCATCTTTAAAACTCATAAAAGAGTGTTTTAGAATTTAGACCCATGTTAGATAAGGCCCATCACTTCATCATACCAAAAATGATCACCTGTGTAGAATAAGATTAGGCAAAGCAAGCACATTACTATAAACATAAACAAGCTTTTGGACAAAATCCAGTACAAATGCATGACTAAATCTTTGATCTTTCTCCCATCAATTTACAATTTAGAGACTTTCAAAGCACACAAAGAAAACAAGAACAATAAAACTGATAACCGCTGGTGGAGCTCTAAGATGCCCGCCCCTCCTAGGCAGCAGCTTCTCTCAGCCTTGACAGGTTGGAGGCTTTGTTTGTCAGGGATGTGAAACGACTTGTATCGGTTTTGTTTGTCAGGGATGTGAAACGACTTGTATCGGTTTCTTTGCATGAATGTTGGCGAGTGTTTTTCTGCTGCTGGAGTTCTTGATTTCCAGTTCGAAACCACATCTTTTATCGAAACCACGTCTTTTATCGAAACCACATCTTGTATCAGTTTCAAAGCACACAAAGAAGTTCAGATGTGGTTTTGTTTGTCAGGGATGTGAAACGACTTGTATCGGTTTTTAGCAGATTCTCTCAGCCTTGACAGGTTATAGACGCCATGCTCCAACCTATTCGTAGAATATCACATCACACCTAATTCAGCTGAAATCATTGATTAGATAAAGGTGTGAAAGAGGAAAATCTAGCCTTTCTGTGTGCATACTTCTCAAACAATGTTTGCATTTTCTTCAGAGCAGCAGAGCACGCCTGCCTTGGATCATCCTTAAACCCGGATGCCTCAGATTCAAGCTTCTTCAGATCACAATACTCGAAAGCAGCTTCTCGCAATGCATCAGCCTTTTTCTCAGGCCAACTGAAGTGTTTGAGAACAGCACGTTCATCCACCTACACATATCGAAACCAAAATACTATCATAAAACAAGGCTAAAACCGCTATATATTCAAGGGTTATTTGGAAATTCTTAGCATACCAAGTAAGAAAGTTCATCATCTAGCCACTTGACAAACAAAACCACATCTTCTATGTCAGTAAATGCAGCGTTCTCAACCTCCTTGATCAAGAAAAGTATGAAGTCCCCTTGCGTCTCCACGTCGGTTTTGATCTGTCATCAAAAATCAAGAGGAATGAAACTTGAAAGCTGCTACTAGTCATACTCATACACCAGGGATCCATGAAACAAGACCCATTGAAAACTGGAGATCATCAATCATAACGGAGTAACGGCTATGAGTCCTTTTCAAAACTAACAGGGGATTAAACTAATCAAATTCAGTACTTTTCTAAATAAAAAATGATGTCCCTTTCCTAATTTGACCAGTTCAAATCTCGAATCTAAAAGATCTTTTTGTATCAGAACTTGTGCTACTGCTTCGGAAGCAAATTAGGGTTTGTAATTGTACCTTGAAGACTGCAAATTTGACAGGCAAAACCACAAATTGAAATAGGTTGTCTTCTTCCCTCCGTCCGCGGTCGGAAGAGCGGCGGCGTCAGAGGAGGAGGAGTCGGCGAGGTGAACGAGTTGTCCTCAGAAGCGGAGAAAGAAGAGGGATTGTGAGAATTAGCCTTGCTCAGCATGTGCCGACGACGAAGGAGGCGGAGCGGAGGGCCAGAGATGGAGCCTTGCTCGGCTGCGCAGGTTGAGGGCGGAAGCGATGGAAGAATTCCGGTGAAGGAAGCAACCCCCCAAAGTGAAGAAATTAAAGTCGGAGGACCACGAGGAAGATGAAGGGAGTGGAGGTCGGAGAGCAGAGGAGGAAGATAGAAGAGGAAGAGAGATGACGAAAAGTACTAGATTTGGGAGTAATTAGTGTGATATTAGTAGAATTAAGATTTTTTTAGCTTTTCTTTTTAGTAGTTTTAATGATTTATTTGATTTTTAGATTTTAAAAAAAAGTTAAATTTAACCTTCATCAATAGCAAAAATACTATAAACCGTACAAAAATCTGGTATTTTTGTAATATTTTTCAAAATCTTGGTTTTTTGCAAGTTGGCTTTTCAATTATGGTATATTTGCTTACATTATTAGTATTCAAAACACGGACATCAGCATGAACACCAGTAACACAACATTAATCGACCACACGAACAGCAGGAACAAACACAAGCAACACGTACAGTTGTTTCTGAATCGATGTCGTTTGGTGATGGTTCGAATTTTCACTCTTATTAAAAAAAACCATAGAGGAGATGACATCTCTGACTTTTGTTTCCTTGGTTTTATCATGTAAAAAATGAGAACAAATTACATTGAATAAGATCTAAATTTGGTGAAGAAATGCTTAGAATGTGGTCCATATGATAACAATCCAAATAAAAGTGAAAATTTTGGTTGTAATAACTATTGAGTATTGTAATCTGTTGGTCCTCTTATTTATGCCATTGGATAAGCAATATTTTGTTTAGTTGTAAGTTGTATCTGCTATGTATGGCATTAATCTGAAGTTCACTTAGTAGCTTATGTCTTTTACCCTCATGAATCCTTTCTTTCTCTCTCCCTTTAATTTTCTCTGTACATAGTGATTGATCTGTCTATCACTGAACTTTTATATGTATGGGGTTTCTTTTGTGCACAAGTAAATTTGTTGTGATGAATATATTCTTTTCAAGCTAATGCTTCTTTTTACCTTCTGATTTTCTTATTCTGGAAGGTTACTTTCACACATCTCCCACTAATTGACAATGGTGTCGTGTTGATATTTTAGGGGAAATAAATCTACTTGGTTAGTAGCAGAAGAAAACAACTCTCTTACTCTATTAGTGGAGCATTTTCTTCACACCAGATGGAAAACTTCGTGATGTTGGATTTAAACTCTTAAAAGAAAGTCCGTAATGGGTATGCCTCCATTTTAACCCGATTTCCATGCATCTTAGTGCTTAAGATATCCCGCAACATGTCCAGTCAACTGCCACCGATGAGTTGTCAGTAAATATGCAAAAGGGAAGAGAAAAAGTATAAATAGATGGAACATATAGGATGCACAGATACTTCTTTCACTAATATATATATAATTAGGTTCGGGTGAAACGATGTGTTATATAAAACAAAAATATTAATTATATTCATTGAATGAGTAAATGATGAACGACTAGGATCGAATGCTTTTAGGGTGTATATTAGGATGATAGGTGGGTTGTATGAGATTTGAGCTAAGATTCCAAATTTGTGGGGATATTAATACTTTTTATTTATCATTCCTAAATAATCTCTATTTCTCTTTCCATATATTCACATTTTTCTATATCTGATATCTTCATATCTCCACCTTCCGCTCCACTCCCCCGGGTCTAATGCTTCATCATATCCAGGTTTTTAGTCTACATTATTTCTTCATCTTTCGTGCACTCACAAGTTTTGTTGTTTAAGCTTTTAGTATTCTTATATGCCCTCTTTCCCACATCACCGCAATCAAGTGTGCCCAAATTCAAGCCCAGGTCTCGGTTGTGCACAAATACAAATTGAATGCATCGTGTATATCCAACTTCAAATTTTAACAATATTTGTAATGATATTTTACTTCTTTTTATTTCATTCATGTTTACATTTGAAATTTATTAGTCAATTCTTCCTTTTTTTTTTTAATTTCATTCCTTATACAATTGATTTTATGGAGTACTTTTATTTGAATTTGGATTAGAAACTATTGGTGTTGGACTAGTCCACCTTAACCCTTGATCTGTATACAGAACCGAATAAAAAAATAATATAATTTTGAATCCGTCACTTTTGCTGATTTTCATTGAGAGATATATTGGTTGGTTTTATTAATTTTAAATTTTCTTTATGTTTAGGGTCTTCTTGTATTATTTTATGGTTTTGTTCATTATTAACTACTGAAAGCTTTATTTTTCACCGTTTTAATGTTTTATAATCATGGATGAATACTTTTGATTTTTGGATGGTGTGTTATTTTGAATTTTCGTGGATTATGCTTGGTTCTTTTGTTAGAGGTTGATTGATATTTGCGTTGATTTGTCCGATATTCATTAGAGGGTGATTGATATTCACACTGTTTTATATGATATTCATTCTGATATGATTAATATTCATATGAAGGTTGAAGAATATATATAAAGAAGTCCGAAAATGATGGAAGAAGGTAAAAAGATCGAAGACGGTGAGGAAGGTTGATAGAAGAAGAGTTACGATATTCACGATATTAGACGATGATATTCACGATACTAAGTGTTGATATTCATGTAGTTAGGTGATGATCGATATTCATGTAATTGGGTGGTGATCGATATTCATGAATTAAGTGATGATATTCATGTAAATGGGTGGTGATGTAATTGGGTGGTGATCGATATTCATGAATTATGTGGTGATATTCATGTAAATGGGTGGTGATGTAATTGGTTAGTGATCGATATGAATTGATTGGTGATATTCATGTAATTGAGTGTGATATTCATGTAATTGATTGTGAATATTTATATTATCAAGTGGTAATATTCATATTTTAAGTTGTGATATTCATGTCTTTAAGAAATTAAATATTCACATATCAAACAAAGACGTACTTGATCGATATTCATAAACGCATATTCGATATTCATGAACGTTGTAAAAATCGATGACCGTGAAAAAACAACAAGAACAAATTTACAAATCTACGAATTTGCAAAGCATTAGGACGCTGAAAAAATCAAGTGATGATATTCATGTTTTAAGTAGGGGTGTCAATCGGGCGGGTCGGGGTCGGGTCGGGTCATTTCGGATTCGTGTTAATTTGGATTCGGGCCAATGTCCAATATTATAACAAGTCGGACCATATCGGGTCGGATCGGATATTCATTTATCGGGTGAGATCAGGTATTCGGGTCAATTTCGGTCGGGTTAATTTGGATTTCGGTCAAACTTAGGGCTGTCAATCGGGCAAATTGGATCGGTTTCGGGTCGGGTCATTTTGGTTTCGGATTAATTCGGATCCCGGCTAATGACGTATTCACGTGTATTTTGACAACTCAATCCAATTCGGGTCGGTCGGGTCCATTGTTCATTTTATCGGGAGAAGTCAGATATTTGGGTCAATTTCATTGGGCTATTTCGGATTATGGCCGAACTAGATTTGTGTAAATCATATTTCGGTTGAGTCAGAATTCATATGAATATGAGTTCAAATGAATAAGATTTCGTTTAAGTACGATCTCAAAAGAATCGCATTTCGTATAAATCGAATTGTGGTTGAATCGTATTTTGATGGAACCGGTTTTCGATTGAAGGCAAACATAATTACAATAAATATATATATTCACTATAAAATCTCATATCATTGAAGTTCTATATTTAAGATTGGGTTTTGGTAAGGATGATTCTTACGGTAAATAGTGAGGATAAACCTAGACCTTTGACTTTATGATTTAACGATAAGGAAAGTTTATGATTAAACGATAAGGAAAGTTTAGGATCAGGTGGCATTAATTTTTTCTATGATTTCGGGCTATTGAGTTTTGGTTTTCATGTGATTTCGAATCAGTCAACTTTGGGTTTTCAGGTGATTTCGGATCGGACAACTTAGGCTTTTCGGGTGATTTCGGATCGGGTAACTTCGTGTTTTCAAGTGATTTCAGATCGGGCAACTTCGGGTTTTCGGGTGATTTCGGGTCGGGTGACTTCGGATACCGGGTTGATAATGGGCTAATTCGTTCGGGTTATTTTTTGGGTTCGGGCTAGTCGGTTTGGGTCGGGTCGGGTTCGGATATACAATTTTTTATTTCTTTTCGGATATCGAATGGGTTTGGTTTCGGGCCGGTCATTCGGATCGAGTCAAGTTTTGACAGCCCTAGTTTTAAGTGGAGATATTCACGTCCATTGATATTCATAAACGCATGAACGATATTCATAAAGCCGTGATCGATATTCATGAACGCTGAAAAATCGTTAAACAAGAAGAAAATGTATCAGCAATTTTGGAAGAAAGATATGATTTTCTCTCTCCTCTAACAATATCCTTAATTATCTTCTTTTAATTAAAATATCTATTAACTACCTTATTTGAGAAGATCTGGTAGTTTCACACATACCATATCCACTATATGACTCATTCATCCATCCGTCCATCACCCTCCATCCAACGTCCCAGATTAATACCTCCATTTTACCACAATTTCCGTTTTACCGGAGCGTTATATATATGGGTAAAATACCGAAAAACACCCATTGAATAGGCCATATTGTCGATAACCACACGATAATTTCATATTTATCGACAACCACCCTGATAAAGGCCTCTATTAGCGAAATAGCACCCAATGAGAGATTTTCGTCAAATTTCCGGTAAAAGCATCATTATGTTAATAATTTTAATTTACTTTTCCCACAATGCCCTCGTTTGTAACTTAAATTTTCAAAAGTTTCCATCCTTATGAATGAAGAAGCCTAGGCAACAAATTCAACCAAGATCAGTCGATTTGGGAGTTCTTGTGCCCATGTCCTCGACTCTTCTCTCCTGCTATGCTAAAGAACTCCTTTTTTTAACAAAAGCATGTGGATTTGAGTTCGGGATGAATATATACAAACATCAAAATCAGCCCCAAATCACGTTTCATCCCAAAGTTGTTCAAACTTAAGCCAACAAACACACATTATCAACAAAATATACCATTTTTCACTAATTGCAACACCTAATTTGACACAGATGGATAACATATTGATCAATCTGGTATTAAAATTTACAAAAACATAATCCCTAAGTTACGAAAAAGTTGAACATCTACAAGAATCTTGTTTAACATCACTTGGAGATGATACACCTTTAATTTTCCCGCCACTCCCACCACCGCTCCATCGCCTTCATTGCCACCTTCTTCGGTCGCTGCCTCTCATACCCCGATGTATGGCTTTCCATCTCAGCTGTATCTTTGCAGTTTGGCGTTCGCAAGGCCATGTCATCCTCATCCTCTCTTTGAACTCACTCTCCTTCCCTATCATTTGCCTCTCTGTCATGTCTCTCGGCGCCATCATCACCACCACCAACCCTGTCAACAATCCAAATCAGAGTTCCAACCAAATTCACGACTCAAAATCGTTTCTCGCTTTCATCCTCGCATTGCTCCTTAAAAGATGCAGTAAGACATTAATTCAATGAAGGGTATTTTGGTCTTTTCACGTTTTTAACAGAGGATGAAAATCTATCACTGAAAGTTATTTCACTAACGAAGGCCTTTATCGGGGTGGTTGTCGGTAAATATGTAAAGGTCGGGTGGTTATCGATAATATGGCTTTTTTAACGGGTGATTTTCAATATTTGACCATATATATATATATAACTTCACAAAATTAGGTACGAACGTGCGACCCGGTGTGAAGTACGAACGGATTTTGGTTGTTCATTCGCGTGTGTGTCACTCTATGGAGAGCCGTGAAGCTATAATAATGTTTTTTGCTTAATAAACACAAATGCTTCATGGCCCAGCTGGTAGTGAAGTGGGGGGAGTACCATGAGTTCTTGGGTTCAACTCCCCCAACAACACTCCTTTGTTGATTTTTTTTCACTTTTCACTTTTCACTTTTCGCTTTTCTCTTAATTCTGTAAACCACAAATGTTTACAAATTGTTTTAAATTAAATATGGGAGAAAAGAGACGTTATCATATATGAACATTAATTGACAATTTATTAACAACACAAAACATATGCATCTCTAGTTTATGTTCCTATATAGGAACATGTGCATGTTACATATGAACCTTGACGGTATCATATATGAACATCAACACACAACGACCAAGTAAAAAGAATTTCAAACATGAATTATAACATGAGCATGTTACACATGAACTTTAAAGAACCTCATATGTGCATGTTCGTTTGAAATTCGAATTTCAAACGAACATGCACATATGAGGTTCTTTAAAGTTCATGTGTAACATGCTCATGTTATAATTCATGTTTGAAATTCTTTTTACTTGGTCGTTGTGTGTTGATGTTCATATATGATACCGTCAAGGTTCATATGTAACATGCACATGTTCCTATATAGGAACATAAACTAGAGATGCATATGTTTTGTGTTGTTAATAAATTGTCAATTAATGTTCATATATGATAACGTCTCTTTTCTCCCATATTTAATTTAAAACAATTTGTACACATTTGTGGTTTACGGAATTACAAGATACAAGGCAAGATTAGTGGCCAAGGGTTTTGCACAGAAAGAAGGTGTGGATTACAATGAGATCTTTTCTCATGTGGTAAAACATACTTCTATTCGGGTGCTTTTGAACATACTTCTACTCAAGATCACCATGAGCAACAATGCTCAAAAGCACCCGAATAGAAGTATGTTTTACCACAGGAGAAAAGATCTCATTGTAATCCACACCTTCTTTCTGTGCAAAACCCTTGGCCACTAATCTTGCCTTGTATCTTGTACCACCGAACTCAGATGAATATGCTTGTTCTTATGGAGAGATTCCATCTCTTCCTCCATAGCAACCAACCATCTCTCTCTATCAACATCTTTGATAGCTTGTTTGAAGGTGAGCGGCTCATCATCCTCCACCGAGAGAGCATATTCTAACAAGTTTACATGCCCATAATATTGTAGAGGCTCATCAGATCCATACCTCTGAACTGGTTTATAATTCCGCCTTGGCCTAGTGGTAGCCAAGGTCTCCTGCTGTTGTTGTTGTAGTACTTGTGCATTTTCTTGCTGAACCTTCTCATGTTCAAGCTCATCATTTTCTTGACAATATGTGTCACCATGAGATACCTCTTGATCATGACTAGAATCTGGTTGGTCTTCAGATTCTTCTATCTCAACTACTTGAGATTTTAACGTTGCAACATCACCACCTGTGGTCACATCCGTTTTTGATAAAGCTGCCATGGAGTTCTCATCAAAAGTAACATCCCTACTGATTACAAACTTAGAATCCTCTAAACACCAAAGACGATAACCCTTGACTCCTCTTGCATATCCCAAGAAAATTGCCTTTTTGGCCCTATTATTAAGCTTGTTATCCTTGACATGATAATAAGCGACGCATCCAAACACTCTAAGTCTTCCATAATCTACATGTTCTCCCGACCACACCTTAAAAGGAGTGTATCCATCCAATGTCGAATGTGGAGATCAGTTCACAATATAAGAAGATGTGGCAACCGACTCAGCCCACCATTCACGACCCAACCCAGAATTTGAGCGCATACATCTAGCCTTCTCAAGTAGTGTACGGTTCAGTCTTTCTACGACCCCATTCTGTTGTGGTGTGTCTCTAACTGTCCAATGTCGAACAATGCCTTCTTCATCACAAAACTTCTTGAAAGCACCATCTGTGTACTTTGTGCCATTATCAGACCTCAGAGTTTTCAGCTTCCTATCTGTTCTATTCTCAACCATTGCTCTCTACTGTTTGAATGTCTCGAATACCTCATTCTTATGCTTAAGGAAATACACCCAAGCATACCTTGAGTAGTCATCTACAAACGAGACAAAGTACCTGGAATCACCTTTGGAAGCAACTTTAGCCGGACCCCAAACATTTGTATGCACATAGTCTAATATCCCTCTGCTTTTATGGTTTCTTGTTGAGAATGAAACTCTGTGTGCTTTTCCATACACACAATGCTCGCAAAACTCCATGCAAGGCTTCTTCATGTACTTCAACAAGCCCTTTCTACCAAGCAAATTTAGACCCTTTTCTGACATATGTCCAAGGCGCATATGCCAAAGCCTAGTATACTCTGTTGGGTTTCTCTTACTTCCACTAGTTATAACCGATACATCACCTGTAATTGTATTACCAACAAGATGATACAAGTTCCTATGACGAATTCCCTTCATCACTATCAAAGAACCACTAACAACTTTTAGAACCCCGCTCTCGCCAATTAGCTTGCAACCTTTTGATTCTAAAACACCCAGAGAAATCAGATTTTTCCTTAAATCAAGGAGATGCCTTACATCCATTAATGTCCTGACAACAACATCATGCATCTTGATTCTAATTGTATCGATGCCCATCGTCTTACAACCATGGTCGTTACCCATCAAAATGGTTCCACCATTCATGGCTTTATAGGAAGTGAACCATTTCCTGTTTGGGCACATATGGTAAGAGCATCCAGTATCCAGAATCCAGTTGCTTGAATTTTCATATGTAACGGAATAACATTCTGCTCCCCACTCATCCGAAGCTACACTAGCTTCGTGCTTCACATCTTGATCTCCCTTATTCTTGTTGTTCTTGTTCTTCTATTGTACCCTCTTATTAGGACAATCTTTCTTCCAATGCCCAAGCTCACCACACTTATAATAATGAGTTTCTGCCAGAGATCTAGATTTTGATCTAGACTTTCCCCTCTTGCTATTTCCTCTGTCATTACCCCTTCCTCTCGCAAACAAACCTTGTGCTTGTTCATTGCTCGCACCAGCACTCATATCGCTAGTTGCCACTTTCCGTAGATCATCTACTAGAAGCGTCGTTCTAGTCTCGTCCATGGTCAGTGTATCACCCACAAGCATCAATGTTTGCACAAGATTCTCGTATGACTTCGGCAAAGAAAGCAAAAGCATAATAGCTTGATCTTCATCTTCAACCTTCACATCAATATCCTTCAAATTTGAAATTATCCTATCAAATTTGTTGATGTAATCACGGAGTGAAATCCCTTCCTCCATCTTGCAAGTATACAACTTAGACTTGAGATAAATTCGATTTGTTAGAGTCTTCGTCATGAAGTTTCCCTCTAACTTTGCCCAAATACCTGACGCGGTTTCCTCATCATCCACCATGAATGCGACATCTCTTTCGAGACATAAGATTATAGCAGCGCGTGCTTCTATTTTGAGCTCATCCCAGTCAGCATCCTTCATATCTTCAGTTTTCTTGTCTTTACCCAACAATGCCTTGTGCAATTTTTGAGAAATTAGCAAATTCTTCATTTGCATCCTCCAATAAGAGAAATCATTTTTCCCATTGAATTTCTCAATCTCATACTTTCCCACTTTAACAATTCCACTACTAGAAGCCATTGATTTCAAAATCAGACTTTCACCGCCTTAGACTTTGACTTGGCTCTGATACCAATTGTTGAGTAGTTGCGAAAGATTCGACTAATAGGGAATAGTAAAAGTAGTATGAACACACAAGAATTTAACGAGGTTCGGCAAATTGCCTACGTCCTCGTGGTGATACGCTTGTTACTATATGAAGGAAGAATCCGACAACTTGTACAAACCACAAGCTTGTCGTAGAAGAGTGTATACCCTTACAAAGAAATATAAACCTCTCTTTGTGTTTTACTCTTCTATCGCAGATGAAACCTTTTTTCTCTCCTTTGTGTTTTTGTGTTTCTGAAGATGATTTTTCCTTCTTCTCTTTTCTCTCTTATATAGGAAAGTTGGTAGCTTTAATCACCGTTAACTAAAATAGAAATCTCCTATTGTTAAGGTTTTGTTTTCACCGATAACAAATTACATCTTCCTATTTACTTGCTGTTGTTTTTCAACCACAAACAAAATAGCATGCTCACATATACTAATATGGAGTTCTTCCACTCCACAAACCGATATATTATACCTATAATTTTCCTTTGGTGACATATCTGGAAAGATCGAAATACTTTAATTTTTCAAAAAGCTCCTATTCAAATTCAGCAAACTGTTAACCGTGCGTATATCTCCTACAAAGACTGGATTGCAAGCTTGTCACAGCAGCATCACTCGAGTGTTAATAAAGGGAAACGCTCCAATTATTTTTCCCAATGGCAAAAACCTCCTCCTAACTACATAGAATTAAACTTCGACGCATCCGTTAAATGAAACGGTTCTACACATATCGGATATGTTTTCCGAAACCACTCCGGTGAGGTGGCATGGTCTTCCTAGACCATAGACAGATTCTCTGCTCCTCACCTATTAAAGCTGAAGCGCTTGCCGCTCTCGAATGCCTTCGTAGGGCTATTTCGCAAGGTTTTAGGCGGATAGTTCTTGAAGGAGATAATCTCTCTGTCATTAATTCTATTCGTGGAATTTGGAAAATCCCTTTGGGAATTTCAACCATAATTCAAGACATTCGCTCATTATTATATGGTTTGGATTATTTTCAGGTTCATCACTGCTACCGAGAATCCAATAAAGCCGCTGACTTCCTGGCTAATTCGAACATCTCCCCTACTATCCTACGCAACGCTATTTTGGACTACATGCTGCCTCAACATGATTACACACAGTTGCAACGATCACGGATTCGATTTCTAGATTCGAGCTCTAGTATTTTTTCATCTTGTAAATCTTTTGTAAAAATCATTTGTTATGATGATTTGGGTATTTTTTCTGATTTGTAAGAAAACACTCTGTTTGCTTGTATATAAAAAAAAATCAATATTAAGCTATTTAAGCTATTTTTTTCCACAAATTAACATGACATGGTACCACGCTTACCACGTCGTTACGTTAACGGAAGGGAAATAATAACAATTATTATATTGTTTTGATAAAATAAAGGAAAACATAGAAACGGTCAAGTCGAACCCGATTAACACTGGAATCTTGATTAAATCTCAAAAGTCAACGTCGCCATCGAAGCTATCGTCGATCATTTCCCCAATGAGAAGGCCTCCAACTGCTCCTCCGAGTAACCCGGCACCCAATCCCATCCCAAACCCGGATCCGCCCGCTTTCTTCGGCGGCGGCTGCTGCTGCACCGGGTACCCGTACCCGTATGCAGCGGGCACGGGCTGCTGCGGAGGGTAGCCTCCGTACTGCGGGTACCCGGCCGGCGCCGGCGGGTACCCGGGAGCAGCTGCGGGGTAGGCGTACGGCGTGCCCTGCGGCGGCGGAGGGTAGGGATAGGCCGTGCCGCTCCCGGAAGCGGCCATCTGAGGCGCAGCGGGCGCGGCCTTGGGTTGATGGGCGGCGGCGTCTTTGACCTTGTAGGAGATCTTCAGCTCCCCCTTGGCCTTTCCTGAGGACTTGGATCTGACCTGATAGGTGGCGAACTCGGATTCCTCCCCCTTGGCCTGGCAGGCGGAGATGAGGTCCTTGATGGGGACGCGGGCCTCGCCGATATCCTTGTCGGGGCCGAAGGCGTCGTGCCTGAGGAGGAAGACGACGTCCCAGGCGGAGTAGGTGGCGGTGGCCTCGTCGAAGGTGAAGCGCAGGGTGTGGTTCCAGCAAGGGCTGGTGCCGCCGTCCTGGTGGGTCGGGGTCTTCTGCTTGCTGTTGGGGTCGCCCGAGATCGAAACGACCACGTACACGTCCATCTTCCCCATCATGCTAACGTTCTTCAGGTCCTTCGCCGAGATCAGGGTCAGATCTAGGGTTTTGTAACCCATTTTAATAAATTAATCTCTAGACTCTAGACGGGGGGACTTACGTTTGTGATGGTGGCCAGGAAAGGCGTGGGATGGGGTCTTGTTATATAAGGATTCTGATGGCTAAGTTTCTTATGCGCGTATACTCCGTGTAGGATGTTACTTTTTTTCATCTTACTGCTACACTTTCCAACACAACTTCCGCTACCCTTTAGTTCGTTTATTCATTTGCAAGGACCACCAATACTCTTGACTCAGTCGTTGTTTGGTTTGGAAGTAAATTTATAAAAATTTAAATATCTCATGAAGTGGAATAAAGTACATGTGTTTAGTTAACTTTTTTTATTTAGAAAATCCATGTATTTAAAGGGAGCCCATATATACACACGTTTCATTTTCTAAATGCACACTATTTTGTACATTAAGTCTAAACGTAGAGCTTGGTGCGTTTTGTCTTAACGCAGAAGGGACAAAACTGGTAGAAATGGTGGAAATTGTCCAGATCTGGTGCGTTATGGCTAAACGCATGAACTGTTCCTGTGCGTTACGTTTTAACGCACAGTATAGCCGTTGGAGTTTGAAAAATCCGACCGTTGATGCGTTTAGCCAAAACGCACCAACGGTCCGTTTTTGTATGCCCTAATTTGAGCCTATATATACACACTTTCATTTCTCTTGCACACCAAATCACAACATTCAACATGAACTATTCTAATCATGATTGGGTACAAGCACGAGAAGATGAAGAAACAGACGAAGCGAACGACTCTTGGATGTCGGGTTCCGAAGACGAAGGAGACGATTGTGATTCGAGCGGCGATTTATTCACGGTTAGTGTTGAATTAATTTTCGTTTGAGTAATGAATCATGTCTTAGTTTTGTATGAAGTAGTTATAATGAAATGTAGCAATTAATTTCCGACTGGCATTCGCATTCGTAAACGAAAGGGATACGATAAATATCGAATATAATTAATTTTGTATGAAGTAGTTATTATGAATGTTAGCCATTAATATGATAATAGGTATGAAGTAGTAGTTTCCCTAATTGAGCATAAAATTCATGGATTAGGTTATGAATTATTAATGTCTTTGCAAATTTGTTATATTTATAGTTTGTTATAATTGTAGATAGTATAATAATTCGTAAATAACAATTAATTATAGGGGGAAGATTATGGAGATTATTTTCGTACTGGCCTAGTTTGGGGGAGTATGAATGAAATGGTTGAATGGGCTAGAGCTACAGAAAAAGAGTTGATGATAGTTTTGGTGAAACGTACTGTTGGGCCTGGATTCTCCAGAGAAGACAGATCGAGAGGACCGAGCCCAAGCCCACTGCAAATCGGGAGAATGGCAGACGAGTTCAGAGGAGTCGACAAGGCTTCTCTGGTCGAGCGACACCCGACAAAACCTCTCCAGTCAAGAGTCATCCGACAAGATCGCGGAGATCTCGCCACGCATTTAATACTCAGATCATGCAACATCTGCAACGTTCAAACACCTTAATTGCCAGTAATTCAACGGCGAAATCCTTGCCATTACACTCGGTATTGAAGATAAAAACATAAAAACGGTGCAACGGCCACAGGAGTAAAGGGACTTACCATATTTGGAACGACGAAGAAGATAAGATCAGGGAACTCACAACTATGCAAAACACACGCATTCTCACTTAGCAAACTCACCAGAATAGCACCCTCGCTCCCCATCTAGCTCTCCAAACGGCTGCCTACGCCTGACCCCTGCCGGTCGCCACTCACGAGTCACCGGTCGAGTCCCACTCGATCTCTGATTTTATTACGATAAGTTGTATTGCGATCTAATCCGATTCACACGATATCTAATAAAATCATCTTGCTATTATATATTTATTTCTTGTTTACCTATTATTTGCTTGGTTTGGATTATTTCCCATCGTCCGATCGACTAGTTACCCCGTCTAAGGCGATTTAGGTCGTCCGATCTTTTCTCCCCAAAACAATTTGGCGCCCACCGTGGGGCAACTTGCCGATCACCTTTCCAGAATCTTCCAACCATGGCTATTGATCCCCCTATTGATAACCAAGAACCACGTCTCGAAGACGAAACCCAAACCACAGAAAACCCAATCGAAAATCCCACTCCAACCCAGTTCCAAGAACTCTCTCAAAAAATGGCCGCCCTTCAAGAGGAAAGCTAGCACCACAATGGGAAGGACCTTACTTGATCACCGAAGTGGTCGGACAAGGAGCAGATCAACTAGAAGACAAAGACGGACAACCAATCCCGAGGAGTTGGAACGCAGCACATCTTAAGCTCTACCATTTCTGAACCAATAAGGTAAAAACATCACACAAAACTCTATGCATCGCATACATATCGCATGTTATCGCATGTACATTGCCACTTGTCGCATACATATCGCATGTTATCGCATGTACTTTTCCATCTATCGCATATGTATCGCATGCTATCGCATATACATCGCCACTTTCCCTCATATATCACCGCCTTGACACCAAGCGAGGACTTCCTCCTTACAAAAATACAAATGCAGAACAGCATTTACATTGGACCCAGTCGTCCGCAAATGGATCCTGTCATCCGCATATAGCGCTTACATTACACGATCGATCGGATTATGGGGAGATGACAACACAGGCACGTCGGCACACCGCCTGCCTTATACAAAACATAAGGTACAACACCTTATTACATTCACGCAATTAAACATAAGGAACAAACACCTTATTATATATTGCTTACCTCCCCGGCATAACGTCATGACTAACACATACACAAACACATCGCATGCCTGCTCTACATACATACATACGGTGAAACCCCACTCGACGGAGCACACGGGCAAAACCGACATACACGACATACTAAACGTCGTCGACAACTTGCTATCTATCACAAACATGTACGAAACACGCTAGTATACAATTCTACGTATAAAAACACATTTTTGCATCGAAATAAGAAGCATTTTCTATAAATACGCGACCCGCGATGGTGGACGGGTCGCCAAACCATAATTGTCTGCCTACACATCTGTAGGACTTCATCAAACAGAAACATCTTGCGACCCGCGATGGTAGACGGGTCGCCAAAACATACAGACACCAAATGTTTAAAAACCCAACACAAATGGGACAAATAAGTCAAGCATCAGACACACCAACATTATCTTCGACGGGGGCTGGCTCCAATGGGGCTGTCTTGTCGGCCGGCTTGGCATCGTCAGAATGAGCTTCGTCCTCATCGACACCTTCATCCACCGCCTCCTCTCCGACGCCGGCTAAGCAGAACAACTCTTGACCAGGGTCGCCTTTTGGGAACATGGAGTCCAAAGTCTCCCTCTCCGCCTTCAGGTCCCAGAGCTCATGCTTGCCCTCATTGAATTCTTCAATCATCTCAATGCGCGACTTCACAGCATAGAAGGCCCCCACATCGCCAGCAATCTGACCATCGGTAATCCTAGCTCGCTTCACTTCCTCCTCAATGCTTGCCCTGCACTCCTCAAACTCCCTATGACATGCAAACAGCTCCCCTTGGCAGCTCTTCAGCTCCCTGGTGAGATGACGCTCTGTCTCTCGACAGCGACTCTCAGCTCCCTCCAGCTTGGTCCTTAAAGAGGCGAGGTCGGACTCTGACCTAGCAGCCCTGTCCTCAGCCTTAGCAAGCATTGCTTGGACACCGGAATAGGCTCCCAAGAAATACTGAAAAGCCTGACAAAAAGGCATACGACAACGCAAATACACAACTCAGAAAGCGAAGTCGAAACAAAAGAAATACAAAAACGCACAAGACAAGGGCCAACATACCCTCCACGCGGAACTTCCTGCTTCGCCAATGCAGTCCAGGGGAGAAACATCATTAACCTCCGACTTCAAAGTCGGATCTTGAGCACGGAAGAGATCAACGATCGATGGCCCAGCGACACCAATCTTGTCAACCCCCTCGTCAGTCACGCCTTTCTTCTTAGGGATGTCCTCCACCTTAGCATCGTCGGAATGAGCGCTCATTTTTCTCTTAGAGCCAGCTTTCGTCGCAGTCGACAGGTCAGTCAGGACCGGCTTACTCGACGCCGCCTTAGCTGTAGCTTTCCTTTGCTCGATCAAACCTTTTCCAGACTCCACTCTCAGTCGAGCACTCGACCGACCACCAGGGGAACCTGACACGACAGAGCATCAAAAAGGGAGAAATCCTAAAATACACGACAAAGCGAAAAACAACAAAAAGATTCCTAAAGCCGAAAGTCTACCTTTCGCACGGGATGAAGAAACATTCGACATATCTTCCTGTGGGGGAGGAGTTGGCGCCAGCAAATTGACGTTGACGAATTTCCTCTCAGATGCGGGAACTTCAAGCACAATCTTTGACAAAGCCTCCGATCGGCTGCTAGCTTCCAATTCTTCCGGTTCAGGGACTACAAAATGGGAAAGTTAAAAACAGAGTGTTAAAAACGCATAAACACGTGAAAGAGAAAACAAAGTACATACTGTCGATCCGCCACTCCGACAACAGAAAAGGACATTCTCCTTCCTTCTCCAGAGAAGATCGTTTGACAAAAAAGTATTTCGACCCCCATCCACGGTCGTTCACATCGGGAGTTTGCACCAAAGGCTTCCGACCTCGTCGGGCACGCAGTTGCACACGGGAAGAACTCTTCGACCCGATGAAGTAATTATACCACAAGGCGTCGAAATCAAAACCAGCACCAGTTTGATCATTCACTAAGTCTAAAACCCTAAGGACTCTCCAAGCTTGAGGCATCAGTTGACACGGCGCTAACGCCAAGGTAGCTAGAAAATCTCTAACAAGAGGAGAGAATGGGAACTTATGCCCTATCCTAAACGGATACACATAGAAGCAAATCCACCCTTCGTAGCGCGCGTCGGCCCTCTCGTCCGGCTCAGGCAGCGTAGCAATCGTCTCCGGAGGAAAGCCCCCGACTTCGAGGACTTGGACCAGCTCTGCCTCCGACAAATTGCTAACCAGCGCGTCCGACTCCGTTAGGAGGAAATGAGGAGAAGTATCGCCCTCTCCGGCATCGGAAAGAGTCTTCGACGACTCAGAAGCCTCGAGAGAGACCATGTCGAGAATAGAGAGGGGAGGAAATCGGAGAGCTATGGCTAAGAAAATCAGAAAGCAAATGGCAAGAGAGACCGAAAGGCTTACCAGAAACTTACAAATGAAGGAGATGAAGACTAATCGCTCCCCCTGCTCAGAATTTATGGAAGGAATTCATGATCTGCAGAAGACGTCGCATCGTGCCCTAATCGCGCGCCACGTCGACCTGTGCAACCGCGCCAAAAAGGACGGAGAAGATCGTGTCCAAGGAAGTTGCCATGGATCCCGGTCTACTTGCCTAAACCGTAAGCCCATAGCAACTTGGGGCTATTGTTGGGCCTGGATTCTCCAGAGAAGACAGATCGAGAGGACCGAGCCCAAGCCCACTGCAAATCGGGAGAATGGCAGACGAGTTCAGAGGAGTCGACAAGGCTTCTCTGGTCGAGCGACACCCGACAAAACCTCTCCAGTCAAGAGTCATCCGACAAGATCGCGGAGATCTCGCCACGCATTTAATACTCAGATCATGCAACATCTGCAACGTTCAAACACCTTAATTGCCAGTAATTCAACGGCGAAATCCTTGCCATTACACTCGGTATTGAAGATAAAAACATAAAAACGGTGCAACGGCCACAGGAGTAAAGGGACTTACCATATTTGGAACGACGAAGAAGATAAGATCAGGGAACTCACAACTATGCAAAACACACGCATTCTCACTTAGCAAACTCACCAGAATAGCACCCTCGCTCCCCATCTAGCTCTCCAAACGGCTGCCTACGCCTGACCCCTGCCGGTCGCCACTCACGAGTCACCGGTCGAGTCCCACTCGATCTCTGATTTTATTACGATAAGTTGTATTGCGATCTAATCCGATTCACACGATATCTAATAAAATCATCTTGCTATTATATATTTATTTCTTGTTTACCTATTATTTGCTTGGTTTGGATTATTTCCCATCGTCCGATCGACTAGTTACCCCGTCTAAGGCGATTTAGGTCATCCGATCTTTTCTCCCCAAAACAATTTGGCGCCCACCGTGGGTCAACTTGCCGATCACCTTTCCAGAATCTTCCAACCATGGCTATTGATCCCCCTATTGATAACCAAGAACCACATCTCGAAGACGAAACCCAAACCACAGAAAACCCAATCGAAAATCCCACTCCAACCCAGTTCCAAGAACTCTCTCAAAAAATGGCCGCCCTTCAAGAGGAAAGCTAGCACCACAATGGGAAGGACCTTACTTGATCACCGAAGTGGTCGGACAAGGAGCATATCAACTAGAAGACAAAGACGGACAACCAATCCCGAGGAGTTGGAACGCAGCACATCTTAAGCTCTACCATTTCTGAACCAATAAGGTAAAAACATCACACAAAACTCTATGCATCGCATACATATCGCATGTTATCGCATGTACATTGCCACTTGTCGCATACATATCGCATGTTATCGCATGTACTTTTCCATCTATCGCATATGTATCGCATGCTATCGCATATACATCGCCACTTTCCCTCATATATCACCGCCTTGACACCAAGCGAGGACTTCCTCCTTACAAAAATACAAATGCAGAACAACATTTACATTGGACCCAGTCGTCCGCAAATGGATCCTGTCATCCGCATATAGCGCTTACATTACACGATCGATCGGATTATGGGGAGATGACAACACAGGCACGTCGGCACACCGCCTGCCTTATACAAAACATAAGGTACAACACCTTATTACATTCACGCAATTAAACATAAGGAACAAACACCTTATTATATATTGCTTACCTCCCCGGCATAACGTCATGACTAACACATACACAAACACATCGCATGCCTGCTCTACATACATACATACGGTGAAACCCCACTCGACGGAGCACACGGGCAAAACCGACATACACGACATACTAAACGTCGTCGACAACTTGCTATCTATCGCAAACATGTACGAAACACGCTAGTATACAATTCTACGTGTAAAAACACATTTTTCCATCGAAATAAGAAGCATTTTCTATAAATACGCGACCCGCGATGGTGGACGGGTCGCCAAACCATAATTGTCTGCCTACACATCTGTAGGACTTCATCAAACAGAAACATCTTGCGACCCGCGATGGTAGACGGGTCGCCAAAACATACAGACACCAAATGTTTAAAAACCCAACACAAATGGGACAAATAAGTCAAGCATCAGACACACCAACATTATCTTCGACGGGGGCTGGCTCCAATGGGGCTGTCTTGTCGGCCGGCTTGGCATCGTCAGAATGAGCTTCGTCCTCATCGACACCTTCATCCACCGCCTCCTCTCCGACGCCGGCTAAGCAGAACAGCTCTTGACCAGGGTCGCCTTTTGGGAACATGGAGTCCAAAGTCTCCCTCTCCGCCTTCAGGTCCCAGAGCTCATGCTTGCCCTCATTGAATTCTTCAATCATCTCAATGCGCGACTTCACAGCATAGAAGGCCCCCACATCGCCAGCAATCTGACCATCGGTAATCCTAGCTCGCTTCACTTCCTCCTCAATGCTTGCCCTGCACTCCTCAAACTCCCTCTGACATGCAAACAGCTCCCCTTGGCAGCTCTTCAGCTCCCTGGTGAGACGACGCTCTGTCTCTCGACAGCGACTCTCAGCTCCCTCCAGCTTGGTCCTTAAAGAGGCGAGGTCGGACTCTGACCTAGCAGCCCTGTCCTCAGCCTTAGCAAGCATTGCTTGGACACCGGAATAGGCTCCCAAGAAATACTGAAAAGCCTGACAAAAAGGCATACGACAACGCAAATACACAACTCAAAAAGCGAAGTCGAAACAAAAGAAATACAAAAACGCACAAGACAAGGGCCAACATACCCTCCACGCGGAACTTCCTGCTTCGCCAATGCAGTCCAGGGGAGAAACATCATTAACCTCCGACTTCAAAGTCGGATCTTGAGCACGGAAGAGATCAACGATCGATGGCCCAGCGACACCAATCTTGTCAACCCCCTCGTCAGTCACGCCTTTCTTCTTAGGGATGTCCTCCACCTTAGCATCGTCGGAATGAGCGCTCATTTTTCTCTTAGATCCAGCTTTCGTCGCAGTCGACAGGTCAGTCAGGACCGGCTTACTCGACGCCGCCTTAGCTGTAGCTTTCCTTTGCTCGATCAAACCTTTTCCAGACTCCACTCTCAGTCGAGCACTCGACCGACCACCAGGGGAACCTGACACGACAGAGCATCAAAAAGGGAGAAATCCTAAAATACACGACAAAGCGAAAAACAACAAAAAGATTCCTAAAGCCGAAAGTCTACCTTTCGCACGGGATGAAGAAACATTCGACATATCTTCCTGTGGGGGAGGAGTTGGCGCCAACAAATTGACGTTGACGAATTTCCTCTCAGATGCGGGAACTTCAAGCACAATCTTTGACAAAGCCTCCGATCGGCTGCTAGCTTCCAATTCTTCCGGTTCAGGGACTACAAAATGGGAAAGTTAAAAACAGAGTGTTAAAAACGCATAAACACGTGAAAGAGAAAACAAAGTACATACTGTCGATCCGCCACTCCGACAACAGAAAAGGACATTCTCCTTCCTTCTCCAGAGAAGATCGTTTGACAAAAAAGTATTTCGACCCCCATCCACGGTCGTTCACATCGGGAGTTTGCACCAAAGGCTTCCGACCTCGTCGGGCACGCAGTTGCACACGGGAAGAACTCTTCGACCCGATGAAGTAATTATACCACAAGGCGTCGAAATCAAAACCAGCACCAGTTTGATCATTCACTAAGTCTAAAACCCTAAGGACTCTCCAAGCTTGAGGCATCAGTTGATACGGCGCTAACGCCAAGGTAGCTAGAAAATCTCTAACAAGAGGAGAGAATGGGAACTTATGCCCTATCCTAAACGGATACACATAGAAGCAAATCCACCCTTCGTAGCGCGCGTCGGCCCTCTCGTCCGGCTCAGGCAGCGTAGCAATCGTCTCCGGAGGAAAGCCCCCGACTTCGAGGACTTGGACCAGCTCTGCCTCCGACAAATTGCTAACCAGCGCGTCCGACTCCGTTAGGAGGAAATGAGGAGAAGTATCGCCCTCTCCGGCATCGGAAAGAGTCTTCGACGACTCAGAAGCCTCGAGAGAGACCATGTCGAGAATAGAGAGGGGAGGAAATCGGAGAGCTATGGCTAAGCAAATCAGAAAGAAAATGGCAAGAGAGACCGAAAGGCTTACCAGAAACTTACAAATGAAGGAGATGAAGACTAATCGCTCCCCCTGCTCAGAATTTATGGAAGGAATTCATGATCTGCAGAAGACGTCGCATCGTGCCCTAATCGCGCGCCACGTCGACCTGTGCAACCGCGCCAAAAAGGACGGAGAAGATCGTGTCCAAGGAAGTTGCCATGGATCCCGGTCTACTTGCCTAAACCGTAAGCCCATAGCAACTTGGGGCTATTGTTGGGCCTGGATTCTCCAGAGAAGACAGATCGAGAGGACCGAGCCCAAGCCCACTGCAAATCGGGAGAATGGCAGACGAGTTCAGAGGAGTCGACAAGGCTTCTCTGGTCGAGCGACACCCGACAAAACCTCTCCAGTCAAGAGTCATCCGACAAGATCGCGGAGATCTCGCCACGCATTTAATACTCAGATCATGCAACATCTACAACGTTCAAACACCTTAATTGCCAGTAATTCAACGGCGAAATCCTTGCCATTACACTCGGTATTGAAGATAAAAACATAAAAATGGTGCAACGGCCACAGGAGTAAAGGGACTTACCATATTTGGAACGACGAAGAAGATAAGATCAGGGAACTCACAACTACGCAAAACACACGCATTCTCACTTAGCAAACTCACCAGAATAGCACCCTCGCTCCCCATCTAGCTCTCCAAATGGCTGCCTACGCCTGACCCCTGCCGGTCGCCACTCACGAGTCACCGGTCGAGTCCCACTCGATCTCTGATTTTATTACGATAAGTTGTATTGCGATCTAATCCGATTCACACGATATCTAATAAAATCATCTTGCTATTATATATTTATTTCTTGTTTACCTATTATTTGCTTGGTTTGGATTATTTCCCATCGTTCGATCGACTAGTTACCCCGTCTAAGGCAATTTAGGTCGTCCGATCTTTTCGCCCCAAAACACGTACCTCAAATCCGTACGTAGTTAGTTTGACATGCGATAGATATTGTGAGCCGAGATCTGGGAGGCCTAAAGCTAATGTAGAAAATCCAGAGTTGTCGATTCAGAGGATTCGAAAACATAGATCGAAGAAGTGCAGTTGTAGATTCGAACTATATGGGTGCCGTTTGAAAAACGAGATAGGATCCCTTACTGAAAAATGGGAAATGGATGTTATACATGGCACCCACAACCATAAGCTTCATGCTAGCTTCATGGGAATGCATTCATGGGTCGAATGACCCAAGAGGAGGAGGTCATGGCTAGGAGATGGGGTGATGGTTGAAAGACTACGAAAAAGATTGTTTCGGACTTGAGGAAACACAATATTCTAGCATGCAATATAACAAATTACCTAACACACCAAAACTTAGGGAATAAGGGAAAAAAATTCGGCCAAGATATTACCTTGTAGAAACCGAATAGGTGAGCAAATAAGGAAATTTTTGATTTTTCTCAATAAGCGTGCGAAAGCAAACGATGGGGGTCAAGAAAAAAAAAATTGTGAACAAGATGCAAGCTTGAGTTCGTGACTTACAAGACTGCTGGGCTCTGATGCCAGTTGATGTGTTCTTGCCTCCGATGACAAGCCAATTGTCAAAGGTGACACCTTTGGATCTACTCTTGGTTGGGAAGTCACTCGGCGTCGTCAAGCCTGCCGTGGAACGCGGTGTTTATGGCGGTTCGCGAGCGAGAGATCGCGACGATTGGTGCGATGGCAGCGATTGATGGGGTGAATGGATAGTGGTGGCGGAAGTGATTTGATGAGGGATAGATGACTTGAAAAGACAAGTCTTTGGTGTCGTAGCGTCGACTGCGGATGAAGGGAGATGCGAATGAAGACTTGGCTTGAGGGTTCAAGCAATTGCCGTAGCGTCGGCGGCGGAGTGAAGGGGATGCGAAGATAGAGGGTTTTGACGTCCGATCAAGGGAAGGAGGATAAACACTCGACTTGAAACCTTGAATTGAATTGAACGTGAGAAATAAGAATAACAAAGGGGAATTTAAATAGCCAAAGAAACTCGGCCAAGACCTAATGGGCTTGGACTGAGACGAACCTATGGGCTAGCCCATGCAAGCATGCAAAGGCACAAACCCTAAAATAGAAATGACTATAAAAGGAAACGTTCTAAAATAAGCAATAATACCAAATATAGAAAATGTCTCAAAACTATGAAAACGATGCGTTGAATGCATGGATGCAAACACCGCGAGGAACGGCGACTAAGGGTCGATGGCCTTGTGAGTGGGTGCACGCGATGTTGGCTGTGATGAACGCGTTGTTTCGATGCCGATGGTGGCGAGGACGACGAGTCTTGGTTTGGCGTTTGGGCTTCCTTGGCCAACGACGACGCATGCGACAAGTGACGCGACGGCGGAGGTGATGGCTTTGGACCTAGACCTTATTACTGGGCCCTCTGAGCGTAGGCTCATGGCTTCTTCCTCGTCTTGGGCCGTCATGGGAGGCAGGGTCACATCACCCTTCCCCACTTGGCTGTGAAGCGTCCCCGCTTCACCATCATCAAACTCAGGCTCAACATATGGTGTCAAGACCGCCACATTGAAGGACGCGTGGACTCCAAAATCTGGTGGGAGCTCGAGTTGATAGGCATTGTCCCCTATGGCCTTTATCACGCGGAATGGGCCATCTCCACATGGTGCCAATTTGTGCTTAAGCCACGAGGGGAACCTTTCTTTTCGCATGTGCACCTAGACGAGGTCCCCGGGTGCAAAAACAACACGGCGTCGGCCAGTGTTCTTCTGGGAGGCATACTGCGCGGCCCTTCTCTCCAACTGGTCTATGGTCCGTCGATGGAGTTCTTGTATGTGCTCTGTGCGATTGGCGGCGAAGACATGCACTGGGTCTCGCAGTGGTCGCGACGACAAATCAAGCGGCGTCAATGGGTTCATGCCATACACCACTTCGAAAGGTGTCAACTTGGTTGCCGTGTGCCTACATCGATTGTAACAAAACTCGACAAGTGATAGTAAGTCCTCCCAACGCCTAGGGTTGGCTTTTAGCATCGTGCGAAGGAGGGCTCCTAGGGTTCGATTAGTGACCTTCGTTTGGCCATCTGTCTGGGGGTGGTAGCTAGTGGAAAATAGGAGTTTGGTTCCTAGCTTACCCCAAAGAATTCTCCAAAAATGACCAACGAACTTAGAATCCCTATCACTAACTATGGTACGCGGGACTCCATGAAGACGCACCACATGCTCAAAGAATAGATCGGCAATCTCACTAGCACTATGGGTGGTCTTACAAGCAATAAAATGTTCCATCTTAGAAAATCTATCTACGACCACAAAAATAGAGTCTTTACCTCGTCTAGAGAGGGGCAAGCCCATGATGAAATTCATAGAAAGATCCTCCCAGGGGGCACTAGCAATGGGCAATGGGGTGTAGAGGTCGTGTGGGTTTGACCTAGCTTTGGCTCGTTGGCACGTCACACAACTTCTACAAAACCTAGTCACTTGGTGGGTCATCTTAGGCCAAAAGAAATGTTCTCTTAACGCGACCAAGGTCTTACTAATCCCAAAGTGTCCACGATTCTCGTGTGCTTCCTGAATCAAAAGGAGCCTAATGGAAGACCTAGGGATGCAAAGGCGACTAGCCATGTATAAATAATCCTCAGAAAGGAAATAGGACTCAAACTCACGCGATCTTAGGAAATGCTTGAATATAGGGGCAAAGAAAGGATCACTAGCATATAATTCCTTAATCAAAGCAAAGCCCAAAACTTTAGTTTGCACATGAGTCAAGAGAACATACCTGCGAGATAACGCATCGACGACAATGTTCTCCTTTCCCTTCTTGTGGACCACGACATAAGGAAACGTCTCAAGGAATTCCACCCAACGAGCATGGCGTCGATTGAGGTGGGCTTGGCTCTTCAAGTAGCTCAACGCGGCGTGGTCACTGTGGATGACAAATTCACGCGGCCAAAGGTAATGTTGCCATGTCCTTATCACGTGGATTAAGGCATATAACTCTTTGTCGTAGGTGGGGTAATTGAGTGTGGCCCCTGTGAGCTTCTCACTGAAATATGCAATGGGCCTCTTTTCTTGGTGTAGCACACCACCAATGCCTATGTCTGAGGCATCGCACTCCACCTCGAAGGTCTTGGCGAAGTCTGGGAGTTGGAGTAATGGAGCATTGCACAAGGCCCTCTTCAAGGCCGAGAAGGCCTTGTCGTGGGACTCAAGCCATAAGACAGTGCTACCCTTCTTCGTCAACTCATGCAAAGGCGCGGCAATGGAGGAGAAGTCTCGAACAAAGCGCCTATAAAATCCTACGAGGCCGAGAAAGCTTCGCACCTGTGTCGGCGTCATCGGTGTCCGCCACTCTTTGATGGTCGCGATCTTCTCTTCATCGACGCGCAGACCATCACTACTCACGACATAGCCCAAAAAATTTGTCGACGCGGAGCAAAATGAGCACTTGGCCAGATTGGTGAATAAGCTCTCGCGTCGAAGGCACTCGAGCACTTGGCAAAGGTGATCGACATGGTCATCCAGGCTTCGTGAATATACAAGGATGTCATCGAAATAAACGACAACAAACTTGCCAAGGAAAGTTATCAACACGTGGTTCATCACGCGCATGAAGGTGCTTGGCGCGTTCATGAACCCAAATGGTATAACAAGTCACTCGTAGAGCCCATACTTCGTCTTGAACGTGGTTTTCCACTCATCACCTTCCTTCATCCTGATTTGGTGATAACCACTCTTCGAATCTATCTTGGAGAAAAGTGTGGCGCCATGAAGTTCATCAAGCATATCGTCGAGGCGTGGAATAGGATGCCTATACTTGACGGTGATCTGGTTTATCGCGCGGCAATCAACACACATTCTCCATGTGCCATCCTTCTTGGACACTAGGATCACATGCACAACGGAAGGGGATAGAGATTCCCTTACATAGCCGCGATCCAACAACTCTTGTACTTGGCGTTGGAGCTCCTTGGTCTCCTCTGGGCCAGCTCTATACGCAGCACGATTGGGCAAGGAAGCACCTGGCACAAGGTCAATCTGGTGCTCACTGCCTCTCAGTGGAGGTAATCCTGGTGGCAACTCTTCTGGGAAGACATCGTCGAATGCGGCGAGCAAGGTCGCGATGGCTGGCGGAACGGACGCGGCATTCGACGACTCAGGGATGCATGGGGTTGGCACAAGCAGAAAACATGGTGCCTTGCCAGTCAAACACGCAGTGAGGTCACTGGGTCTGGCTAAAAGGACGCGTTGCTCACACTTTCCTTGAAAATGAGACGTCTTCGGCAACTGATCGGCAAACTCTGTCAATGGCGAGGCGCTGGCCGATTTCTGTGTGGCGTTGTGTTTCTTCTTGCCAGTGCCTGGTGGAGACGAAAGGGTGCCAGAATTGGAGGAGGTGTGCTTCTGGAGTGCCTCTGGACACTTTGTTGACCTAGTAGACGCGGCCTCAATTGCTTTCTGGCGATCGCGTTCAACCTGGTCCTGCAAGATCTCATGGGGAGACATTGGATGCAAAGTGACGCACTTCCCGTGGTAATTGAACACATAAGTGTTCAAATAGCCATCATGGAGCACGTGTCTGTCGAATTGCCATGGGCGCCCAAGCAAAATATGGGTGACGTCCATTGCAACAACATCACAAAGTATAGAATCACAGTATTGCCCTATGGAAAAAGAAACTAAGCATTTGCGAGATACTGTGTTACCTGGACTGGAAGAAATCCATTGGAGTGCATAAGGCTGTGGATGAGGCGTCATAGGCAACTTGAAGTGTGTTACGACCTTCTCATTGACAATGTTAGCACATGATCCTCCATCAACTATGACACTCAAGGAAGCCGTTTGGACGAGAGCCCTTGTATGGAACAAGTTCTCGCGTTGGTCGTGGAGGCTCGCTTCCTTGACTGTGAGGAGACGAGGTATCACCAAGCTCAATGGTGTGCCCGCGTGTAGAGAAGCTGGTTCGCAGTCGTAGGCGTCTTCCTCCTTTTCGATGCCTTCATCGATGACCTCTAGGGTTTGGTCCTCATCCTCGCAAGACTCGTAGCCCGCGGCGGTCGTGGAGAACAAAACGTTTCGAGCATTTGGGCAATCCTTCTTATAGTGGCATCTTCCACCACATTTGTAACACTCAAGATCACGCGCGCGATCGGTGCCCACTAGAGCTTGTCTGGGCACATTCTGGCGCGGCGCGGTGTTTGGCATCGACGGTTTCGCTTTAGGGGCTTGGCTCAACGCGGATGTGGTAGAGGCACAAGGGCGAGGGTTAGTAGAAGATAAACCACTAGGGTTAGAAGAATACCTTTTGTTTGCCACTTGGAAAAGTGTAAGACTTTCGGCGAGAGATTTGTGCATGGATTTGCATCGCCGTGTGGGTGAGTGTGTTCAAGTCTTTGATGGGCAAAATCTCGAGTTGATCACGGATGTTGGTGTTTAAGCCACTCAAGAATTTCGTCCTCAATGTCGATGGTGCAACGGATATGTTGGCCTTGTAACACATGTCTTCAAGCTTGGAAAAGAACTCGAGGAGAGACATCGACCCTTGGCGAGCCATGGCTATTTCCATTCTCATTTGATTCCTATAGTCTGGAGGCACATATTTCTTTGTCATCACGTACACGAGTTGGTGCCACTCCGTGACCCGTGTCCTCTGGCATCGGACGCAGTCATCCTCGAAGCGATGCCACCACACTCGCGCGGCTCCGTGGAAATTAAGTGTCGCGGCGTCGACATGCTCCTCATGGGGCACTCGACAATATCGAAGTGTGTACTCCGTAGCCTGCACCCATTCAAGAAAAACAAAGGGGTTGTATTCACCATAAAAATGCTCGATTTTTACCTTGACTTGGTGTCGTTGGAATCGAGGTTGAGCAGGTGCTTGGTTGAACGCGTTGTTTGGTGCGGTGGCATAGAGAGGATTCTCGTAGGCGCGCAAACCATGGGGTCTATCACGTCCAACTTGGCGTCTATCGCGATCTAGGTGATCGTCCCCGCGAGAAAACTCATCCCTTGGCGCGTAGACGTCATTGCGTTGGCGTCTTGACGCGGCTAAAATATGCAATGCAAATATCGTTGAATAGCCTAGTCAAAGTAAAAGTCCTAACAAACCTACTAAACAGATGTATAGCAAGCAAGTAAGGGTCGAACCCACAGGGAAGAAGTAATCAATCTATGTGTTTAAAAGCATGCAAAGTAACAAAGGGGGTTTTAGTTATCAAACTGAGCAAAGTAAACAAGGTTAAGTTGACTTGAGAATATGATTGGGGAAAGTAGTTCCACTAGAACGAGATCCACAATACAGAGACGTAGGTCGATCACTGAAATTTATTCAATCCAAGTTCTTTAACTATTCTTATGGTTGTTCCAACCCTGATCTTAAGTACTACCAATTCTCACAGTTGTTGATAGACTTATCACAATATCAATGGAAGAAAACCTTACCACCAATAAAGCAATAGCAATGCACACAAGGATATAGGATACATGCAAATAGAAGAAAACCTTACTACTTAACATGCAAATAATTCTCACTCATAATTGCACACTCGTATTCCACTATATGCAACAATCGTGTTTGCTACTAGATATGCACTCGTATTCCACTATATGCAAACCCTAGCAATTTGATAAATATTACTCAACCTAGTTGGCCAGACTATGAAGAATAAAGATAAATCAATAATCAATATAACCAAGAGAATTAAACCAACACATATAAGAATAAGAACAAGGAATAGAAATCTCACAACCGAATCAACTGTATTGCTTCAAACGTCTAGTAGAACAAAGGTGTTTAGTTCTCCATGGGTTAAAACCCTAGAGGTAGAATGAGAACGAGTCTCTAGATTTCTCCCTTGTGGCAACTAGGTTAACTAATGGGTTTTTAACCTAATACTAAAAAGTGTAAAAATAATAAAATAATAATCATAAAAATAATAACCAAAAATAAACAAACGAAATAGGAAATTAATCCCGCATCTCGGTTTTTCTCTCGTGGAAGCAGCTCATCCCAGCATGGCCCAACAACAATTGCAACATCCTCGGCCCATTCCAGCAGCGCGACCCACATCAACACATGCATCAGCGCTGACCAACTCATGACGTCATCGCAATCTCTTTCCAGCTTCACTTTCCGCTGCTTCACGCGTGAATTCTTCAATTGGGCTTCTTCCAATTGTTTGGGCCTTTCTTCATCTTCACGACCCATCTTCAATTCCAGCACGCGGGCTCGAAATTAATTTCCCTGCTTTGCCTCACGTGATGGCCGCGGGGAGGCACCCTTCTTTGAGACCCACCGCCGGGTCGTGGTGGCTCTGGCGTGGGGCGGTGACACTCGCCCACTCCTTTCTTCAACTCTTCTTCTTCTCTTCCGCTCTTCCATACTACCAAGTGTTGGTAGCCTTCTTCAATTAGTCTTCAAGCGGATCCTCATCATCTTCATCCTTCATTAAGCTGTAAATCCCTGGATATCTTCAATTCTCTCCACATCTTCTGGATTACAGACTTAACCCTAAATCTAGTCAGAAACTCCTCTAAGTAATGCTAATAATTGCCAGTTAAGGTGCATGAAATGACACCTATCAAATTCCCCTATGCTTAGACCTTTACTCGTCCCGAGTAAGCTAATGATAAACCTACTCTCTCAATCAAACACCAAGGTCTCAGGAAGTACAAGAAAATATGACACCAACAATTACAACATCTCAACAATCAGCTCCAGACAACCAAAACAATATGCACAACACAATACAACACAACACCATAGAGTGAAAATACTAATCCTATCCTCCATCTATCTTCTTATCTCTCCAAAGTGACCTACCCGAAACCTTCTTATATCTCCTCTTCTTATGACGCCACGCCAGGAAAAATGAGGAATCCTAAAAATCACTCTTCTTCTTTCCACTCATTTTGCCAAGGCGCCCTTTCGGGTTTTCACCAAGCCACTCATTTCATTTTCCAATAGATGTACTCGCATAAGCTCACGTCACTCTTGACCAATTATTACCTCAGCCTAATGCTGGTCCAAGCCACCTGCTTATTACCTAGGCTGCCCTTTCGGGTTTTTGACCTATCCCATGATTTCAATTTTAGCCTTTTTTCAATTTTTGGCTCTTTTCATTTTTTTTTCATCTTCTCAACGACGTAGCAAGTATAGAACTATTCCCCATGCTTAAACATTGCATTGTCCTCAATGTAATGAAAGACAAGAAAATAGAAGCATAGGGAAAAGCAAAAAATAACTCACAAACGTCGCCAAGCTGCTTGGACACTTCCTTTGTTGCTGGTGGTCTTCTCCATATATGCCCAGGTCTGTGGTGTTGGGCGGGTGTCTTCATCAAATCCATAATCTTCTCCTACCGTGCAACTAAAAGGGAACCACTTTGGTGAGTAGTGGCATAGCAAGTATGTCGGGGTTGCACGACCTTCTAGGAACACATAGTGGAGCCCAGATGTAATCATGGTGTGGACTCTAGTGTTCCTCCTCCTCAGCTGTCAATTGTAGGGCCATCATCGTTGTCAAATCAAGTATAGGGCAATATATCCTCCTTGACAACATGATGCGCACCGTCTCCATGGGGAACTCTGGACAGCTGGACTTCGGTAGAACTTTTTTTTTTTTGCCCCCCGTTTAAGGTTTTTTCGGGGGGTGACTTAGTGCAGGGAAAAGAAGACTTACATTGGTGGTAAACACCTTCTTCAATAGGCATGGATCTCTTCCCTGCAAGTTAGTCGAAAACAAAAACAAAAGCAAAAACAAAGACAAAAACACACTAAAAAAATGCAAAAAAAAAAACAAAGAAAGAAAAACAAGAAAATAAAAACATACCTCGGGTTGCCTCCCGGATAGCGCCTTAGTTATTGTCTTGACTTGACATACTACTCCATCTCAACTTGGGTTTCTCATAGCAACTGAACACTTGGGATCTGGATCTGGGGCCTGGATTAGGGGGATGCCTCTTTGTATACTCCCGATTGAGCGTGACCCCCAATCTCCTGTACTTCTTTGTGGGTGGACCGTTGTGTATACCCATGAACGCACTTGCCATCTTCAGAAATGGCCTACCCAACATATCAGGGCCTGCATGTATGTCCTGCCCCATATCCAGCATATAAAAATTCACCACTTGAATCAAGGCCTCCTTCTTGTGCTTCCCCTTCGGTTTCTTCTTGATCATGCCCAGCACCTTTAACATTTCCTTGCAGTGAGGGGTGTTGTCTGCCAGTGTGACCAAGGGAACGGTTTTTATGCAGTCACTGAAGGCCTCAAATAAGCATTTGTTGTTCTCCATCTTTTGGGTGTCCTTCAGAGCCTCAGGGAAGGGTGTAACGGGGTGCAGCGAGACGAGTGGGAAGGAGTCTAGACGCACAAACTCATCATAGGCAGCCTCCAGAGGGTCGGGGACTGCCGGGGCATTTCCGAAAGAAAAGGTTGTCTCTGGAGTATTTTCGCGATCACGACACTCCTCCTCATCGTCGCTGAAATCATCCAGACTCAAAAAGTACTCCTCCTCAGAAAGTAACTCTGGACGAAAATAAGGATCAACCCAAACCTCATCAGCATAATTGGAATTTTGGACGTCGGGTCGCGCTGATCTCACCGCGGGTCACGGCGAAATCTCACTAGGGGTTATTCCGTCCACCGCGGGGTGGTGGTCATCGCCGCGGGCCGGTGGCTGTGAGGAGGGATAACTGAGGCTCATCGCCGGGTCGCGGTCAGTGTCGCCGCGGGGCGGTCGGCGATTTTCTCCAACTCATATTCGTCCTCCTCTTCAGCACTAGGAGGAACGACCAATTGCTTTCCACTCCGGAGGATTTCAGCACTCACATTTTCCTTCGGGTTTACTACCGTTTGAGATGGTAGATTCCCCGCAATCCTTGCATCGATCCTTGTAATTGACTTCACTAACTGGTCCACCTACCTTTTTATATTCTTGAAGCTTGACTCCCTAGTTTGAGTATGAGTGGCGAAGTGCTAAGTCAAGGTCCGGAGCATCTCTTCAATTGACATGGCGGAACTTGGATTGGACATTGGTGGGTTATGCTCGTATGCTGGATAGTAATGGTGCGGAGCGCCCTGCTGATAGAATGACTGTGGCTCTGCGTAGAACTCCTGGCAGTCAAGGTCATATGGAGAGTATTGATGGCCCCCATAACTCGAATTGGGGTGATTCCTCCACCATGAGTTGTATGTGTGGGAGTATGGGACATATCTCGGCCTCTACGGATCAAAACCTCTTGCAGCGTTTACAGCAGTTGCATATTCAGGAAGTCTTGGGCAATCATCAGTGGAATGCCGTAGATCATGACAGAGTTTGCAGGCTCTAACTGGCCTTGCTGTACTGGAAGTTGGGTAGTATCCCCTCTCTGGCGAAAATGAGTAGGGATATGGGTCATCGCGCGGTTCTCCTCAGAAATCCATCTCTGTATCAAAAGCAAATAGAAAAACACACGGAAATCAGTAGAACTGGTGTGGACCGTAAGATAGATCGATACCAAATTAACACACACAAACAAACACACGGAAAGATCAAAACTTGCCTCCCCGGCAACGGCGCCAAATTTCACGCGGCTAAAATATGCAATGCAAATATCGTTGAATAGCCTAGTCAAAGTAAAAGTCCTAACAAACCTACTAAACAGATGTATAGCAAGCAAGTAAGGGTCGAACCCACATGGAGGAAGTAATCAATCTATGTGTTTAAAAGCATGCAAAGTAACAAAGGGGGTTTTAGTTATCAAACTGAGCAAAGTAAACAAGGTTAAGTTGACTTGAGAATATGATTGGGGAAAGTAGTTCCACTAGAACGAGATCCACAATACAGAGACGTAGGTCGATCACTGAAATCTATTCAATCCAAGTTCTTTAACTATTCTTATGGTTGTTTTCACCCTAATCTTAAGTACTACCAATTCTCACAGTTGTTGATAGACTTATCACAATATCAATGGAAGAAAACCTTACCACCAATAAAGCAATAGCAATGCACACAAGGATATAGGATACATGCAAATAAAAGAAAGCATTACTACTTAACATGCAAATAATTCTCACTGAAAATTGCACACTCATATTCCACTATATGCAACAATCGTGTTTGCTACTAGATATGCACTTGTATTCCACTATATGCAAACCCTAGCAATTTGATAAATATTACTCAACCTAGTTGGCCAGACTATGAAGAATAACGATAAATCAATAATTAATATAACCAAGAGAATTAAACCAACACATATAAGAATAAGAACAAGGAATAGAAATCTCACAACCGAATCAACTGTATTGCTTCAAACGTCTAGTAGAACAAAGGTGTTTAGTTCTCCATGGGTTAAAACCCTAGAGGTAGAATGAGAACGAGTCTCTAGATTTCTCCCTTGTGGCAACTAGGTTAACTAATGGGTTTTTAACCTAATACTAAAAAGTGTAAAAATAATAAAATAATAATCATAAAAATAATAACAAAAAATAATCAAACGAAATAGGAAATTAATCCCGCATCTCGGTTTTTCTCTCGTGGAAGCAGCTCGTCCCAGCACGGCCCAACAGCAGTTGCAACATCCTCGGCCCATTCCAGCAGCGCGGCCCACATCAACACATGCATCAGCGCTGACCAACTCATGACGTCATCGCAATCTCTTTCCAGCTTCACTTTCCGCTGCTTCACGCGTGAATTCTTCAATTGGGCTTCTTCCAATTGTTTGGGCCTTTCTTCATCTTCACGGCCCATCTTCAATTCCAGCACGCGGGCTCGAAATTAATTTCCCTGCTTTGCCTCACGTGATGGCCGCGGGGCGGCACCCTTCGCTGAGACCCACCGCCGGGTCGCGGTGGCTCTGGCGCGGGGCGATGACACTCGCCCACTCCTTTCTTCATCTCTTCTTCTTCTCTTCCGCTCTTCCATACTACCAAGTGTTGCTAGCCTTCTTCAATTAGTCTTCAAGCGGATCCTCATCATCTTCATCCTTCATTAAGCTGTAAATCCCTGGATATCTTCAATTCTCTCCACATCTTCTCGATTACAAACTTAACCCTAAATCTAGTCATAAACTCCTCTAAGTAATGCTAATAATTGCCAGTTAAGGTGCATGAAATGACACCTATCACGTCTTCGCGGCTAGGCATCGTAGCCGGCTCGGCGAATGTCCCTTGGTATAACATCGCGGCGCTCGCCGCCAATGTCACGAACGCGTTCTCCTTGGGGCTGGAGACGCGGTGGAGGTATCCAATCCGAAGGGTGATCCTGCAATTCAAGTGGATCTCCAAGAGGGGGTGAAAAAAGTTAGGGTTGACCATACCTGAGTCCTCGATCTCTTCGTCGAAGTCGTCGTGGACATTGGGTGTGATCGATGCGTAGCCATCGGATCCGTAACGTGGCGTCTAAACACTTTGGTGTCGAAGATGATCGCGTACATCATGGATCTGTGGTTGGGTAGTTGGGGTCCTCAATTGATCATCACGTCGCGTATGCCCACGGGGTCGGTGACTGGGTCTCCTTGGCGTCGCGTCGGCTTGCTCGGCTTTACGAGGGTGGCCTTCGCGAGGTGTTGATCCCGGTACGCGTCTCTGGGTTCTCCTAGAGGCATAGCGATCATCAAAGTTGTATGGTTCAGAAAGTTCAGCTTGAGTGTCAGCGGCTTCGTGGTCGGACTCGGAGTCATAGTCGGTCGGGTTGTTTCTGGGCACATAGCGATCCGTGTGGGAAACGAAGCCTTGGTGACTCTCGATAACACTTTGCATACGATTGAGTTGTGGTTGAGGATGAGATGTCGAAGGCATGATTCATTTGCCTTTGTCGACTCTTGTCTTCGATGGACCGGCATCGGTGGCTCGTGGTTGAGTATGCGCGTCCATAGTACTCAGGGGTGTTGGAGTGGGCACTAGTTGTGCCGCGCATTCTCTGGCTTCAAATTGAGCAACGCATTGACGAATAGCTTGGATCTCTCGTTGCTCCTCGGACAACTCCATGATGGGGTCTTGTTGTGGGGGGTCAATCGGTTGTTGGTCTTGGGGTAGACCCAACGGCGGTGGATGTGGATTGGTGTTGTCGACTCCAAGTTGGTCTTCACTTTGTCCAACCGTCATGCTACCTATAACAATATGGCCAGACATGGGAGTAAAAACGAACCAAAAGACAACAAAGAACAATAATCAAGAAGATCACTAGTCAAGTCACAAAGTTCACGTAGGTAGGGCTAGTTTGGCTTGCCGTGAGGGCGGCTTGGCTTGCACAAGAGATGGTGTATCAAGCAAGTTGCTAACAAATACACAAGAACAAATTGTAACCCTAAAACAAACGTAAACAAAGTAACCTAATTAACAAGAAATCACCTTCTAGGAAGCTTGACCTAGACGGCAGAGGGGTTGAGAAGATGAGCTTAGACCGAGAATGGGTTAGGGTTACCTTATTTTGGCTTTCCCTAACTTTGGAAAGTTTTTTTTTTTGAATATCGTTTGATATCGTTTTTTTTTCTTTTTCTTTTTTTAATATCCGAGATCTTATCTTTTGATCTTTTCGGATTTGCAAAAGGAAACGAACAAAAACAAAACGGCCTAAGTAACAAGAATATCACAAGTGTGATCTTTTAGAGATAGGAGAGAGAACATAAGATTTGATATGATATCTTATATAAGGAAATTCGGCTAACTTAACTAAAAAGCAAAATCTAGCAAACAAGGAAACTCTATCCACGCGTGAAACAAGGAAACAAAATATTCTAGCATGCAAGATAACAAATTACCTAACACACCAAAACTTAGGGAACAAGGAAAAAAAAATTCGGCCAAGATATTACCTTGTAGAAACCGAATAGGTGAGCAAATAAGGAAATTTTTTGTTTTTCTCAATAAGCGTGAGAAAGCAAACAATGGGGGTCAAGAAAAAAAAATTGTGAACAAGATGCAAGCTTGAGTTCGTGACTTACAAGACTGTTGGGCTCTGATGCCACTTGATGTGTTCTTGCCTCTGATGACAAGCCAATTGTCAAAGGTGACACCTTTGGATCTAGTCTTGGTTGGGAAGTCACTCGGCGTCGTCAAGCCTGTCGTGGAACGCGGTGTTTGTGGCGGTTCGCGAGCGAGAGATCGCGATGATTGGTGCGATGGCAGTGATTGATGGGGTGAATGGATAGTGGTGGCGGAAGCGATTTGATGAGGGATAGATGACTTGAAAATACAAGTCTTTGGTGTCATAGCGTCGACTGCGGATGAAGGGAGATGCGAAAGAAGACTTGGCTTGAGGGTTCAAGCAATTACCGTAGCGTCGGCGGCAGAGTGAAGGGGATGCGAACATAGAGGGTTTTGACGTCCGATCAAGGGAAGGAGGATAAACAATCGACTTGAAACCTTGAATTAAATTGAACGTGAGAAATAAGAATAACAAAGGGGGCTTTAAATAGCCAAAGAAACTCGGCCAAGACCAAATGGGCTTGGACCGAGACGAACCTATGGGCTAGCCCATGCAAGCATGCAAAGGCACAAACCCTAAAATAGAAATGACTATAAAAGGAAACGTTCTAAAATAAGCAATAATACCAAATATAGAAAATGTCTCAAAACTATGAAAACGACGCGTTGAATGCATGGATGCAAACACCGTGAGGAACGACGACTAAGGGTCGATGGCCTTATGAGTGGATGCATGCGATGTTGGCTGTGATGAATGCATTGTTTCGATCCCGATGGTGGCGAGGACGACGAGTCTTGGGTTGGCGTCTGGGATTCCTTGGCCAGCGACGACACGTGCGACAAGTGACGCGACGGCGGAGGTGATGGCTTTGGACCTAGACCTTGTTACTGGGCCCTCTGAGTGTAGGCTCATGGCTTCTTCCTCATCTTGGGCCGTCATGGGAGGCAGGGTCACATCACCTTGGAGCATCCGGAACAGAGTACGTTTATGGAGCCGACGGACATCTGTAGAAAGCGAAGGCCAAGTGGTGCGAAGAACAAGGCAAAGGGGTCGCCGAGTAGGGAAAAGAGCTTGCATGAGCACGTAAGAGAAGACTTACTGAAGTCTGAGAAGGCGAAGGCAAAAGGAAAGGCAAATGAGAAGGTGAAAGGGCCAGGCTGTCCCAGAAAGCAAGCAAGTTTTGTGGTGCTCGACGCTGAGGACATGCAATCCCAACCGCAGTCCGTCAGTCGGAATGGCCTGAAGAACACATGATTCATTTTGGGGTGGACTTTGGGGTTCAGAATATCGATTACTTCTGGTTTGGGTACATTAACGGTGCTAAGGATGTACGTTCATACGGACACTGTGGCTATCGTTCTTTGGCTGTGCTTATGGGGATGAGTCAGGGTCAATATCCCTTGATCCGTAGCGCGATGGCAAAGGAGTTGCGTGTCAACCGAAAAATGCGGGAGCCGATATGAGCTTATGCAAGACCAGGGTCATGGGACGATCTAATGGTTCAAATTAACTATGTTCATACCCCTTGTGGCCCGGATTATTGTCTTGACATGCCATTCATGGGTTTAGTGTTTGCCACGGTGTATAATGTTGCTATCATCGTCATATCTGAGCACCCTTCATTGTGCTTACCAATACGGGAGTCTGGACCAAGCTTCGCACCTCCCATAAATTTTGTGGGGATAGCACACGTAGGGGATCACAACCACTGGATACCGGTAATGTTTCGTATCTCTACTTGTACTTAGATGTTTCATTTGCAATATTGTGTATGCTAATTGCGTTTTGTTTTGTATTCCTATAGGTGACGCTCATTAGCGACTCTCCATTACCACCCATTACGGATGCGTGGCGAAGACATTGTGATCCGAACATCCACTGGTGGGAAACATTATATGTTTCGAAATTGCAAGAGTTCAGGGAATGCCGCAAGGCAGCCGGCAATAATCCAGATTATGTGGCGTATTAGATCCATATAGTGAATTGTAATACAATATAAAATTTGATCTGAGTCTCTTTTGGTTATTTGCTCATTATTTTTGCTTTGGTGGGTTTCAGAGTAATCCATACCTAATCAAAAAAACATTAAACTTATGCAATCATAACATTGGAATTTATGGTATTTTGTTGATGTTTATAGTATATAAGTATATTCACATGAAATATAAAGGAAAACTATAATACATAAGTGTTGAATTCCTTAGGTTTTGATGGTAACAAACACTCAACTAATATGTGTACCAAGTGTTTCAGGGACAAGGAAAGTTATCCCAGGGAGCTTTGCAGCAAAGAATCTCAGAGGGAACAAAGTCATGTCAAGTGCTTTGTTACCTCTCAAGGAACTGAAGTGACGGACCAGATCAAGGCTGCAAAAGGAAAGAAGAAATCCAGCGTGTTGAATTAAGGAAACAAATCAAGAAGCACACACGGTAAAGGATGAAGACTTCGGCTCTAAGGATCAAGCCGGATTGCGCGAAGATATGGAGAGAGAAAACCCGATTGTGTTATCTTAGGAATCTTCCCTAAGATAAGGCAATTGGAGAGAGAAGAAGAATATCCTTCCGATTGGATTAATTAAGGAACTCCTTCCTTAATTAATATAATCGGTTGTGATATTATTCTTCCAACAAAATCATATCTTTTGTAATCCGATTTTAGAATATCCTATCTTGTTATGATTAGGGTTTAGCCGAGTTGTATTTAAGTGAAGTGATGATTCATTTCTTATGTACGGCTTTGAACGACGAAAAACTGAGAGAACGAAAAAGAGAAAGAAAAGAAGTGAGGTGTGTGTAAGTCTTTGAGGGTTGAGTTCGATTCATCGTTGTAGAAGAGTCTTCGAGTCTAGCTGGTTGTTTAGAGGTCGAAGTCCAGGATACAAGTGTAATCGAACAAGAAATCAATAAGACAAGTACACGCTTCAACATCCTCTCAAGCGGAAGCTTGAAGGTAGTGGTTTTTCCTTGAGAAGCTAGTTTTGCTAATCAGGGTTTCCACTATACATCGTGAGTTCGTTCGTTATCTTTCTTGCTATATTAAATCCGCTGCAACTTCTGTGGGAACAAAGCTTTTGTTCCCTCAGACGTAACTCTAACGATCCAACAATTGGTATCAGAGCCTGGTGCTCTAGATTGTTTTCGTTACAGAATTTGCAGGAAAGATGTCATCGTCAAACAATGCAATCGGTGATTCATTCTGGAAGCCACCAATTCTGAAGGTCGGTGAATATGACTGGTGGGTGGAGAAAATTGAGTCCCATATCTGTTCCCTTGATGGACAGATCTAGAGAGTCATTGAAGTTGGACCTTTGGCTATAAAAAATGAGAAGGATGAGACGAAGCCAAAACCAAAGGTCGACTACACCGATGATGACTGGAAGAAGTTGGAGAAAAACAATAGGGCCAAGAAGATCTTTCACATGGCTCTTCTTCCCTCCGATCTCAAGAAAATCATGAGCTATAAGACTGCCAAGGAGATCTGGGATGCCTTGAAACGCCTTCATCAAGGAAATGAAGATGCCAAGAAGAACATGATTCTCTCTCTGATAAAGGAGTACGACCAAGTCTCTCAGAGAAAAGATGAACACATTCAGGAGTACTACTCCAGATTCCAGGGGCTAATTGGTCAGCTTCAGTTCCTTGGTGAAGCAATGCCAGACTGGAAGCTGACTCACCACTTCATGCAAGGCCTCAACTCTCAGTGGGATGCCATTGCTCTTGCTCTCTACTCTCAGACAGATGTCAAGACTCTTACCATGGAAGAGGTTGTTGCTAAGCTGGAAAGCAACGCCTCTGTCTATAATCACAAGCTGAACAAGAAGGGAGAGGAGAAGGCGAAGAGCATTGCCTTAAAGGTGGAAAGGGCATTTGACTTGTCCCAAGTCGAATATGAAGATGGTGATGAAGATGTTGCGCTCATCACAAGAGCCACGAGGAAGATATGGTCTCGAAACAAGGATTCGTCGAGTTCCTCCGAAGGGAACAGAGACCTAAGAGATGTGGTGTGCTACCACTGTCAGAACAAGGGACATATGGCCAGAAACTACTTCAAGAAAAAGGCAGGAATGCCTCCAGCAAATGAAGGGAAGCAGGCAATGGTTGCCACCTGGGGAGACTCAGACTCAGATGACGAAGATTCGTCACACTCCAGGGATGTCTGCTTGATGGCCATTGAAGAACCAAATGAATCAAAGGGAGAGGTACTCAACGATGAGGTAACTGAATATGATCTAGTATCAAGCTTAAAAAACAAATCTAAAGAGAGCTTGATATCTCTCATTAAGAAACTTGTTCATGAGAATAGTGTTTTCAGTGAGCAAATCGAAGAGAAAGATGAATTGATCTCAGGTTTGATCGAAGAAAATCAGGGTTGGGCAGACAAAGTGCTCAGACTCGAGAAAGGTTCATCCTCCTCTTCAAACTCTTGCACTGAGTGTCCTAAACTCACTGAAAAGATTACGTCTCTGGAGTCCTCTGTTTCCTCACTCGAGGCTGAGTCATTAATGTTGAAACTAGGAAATGCAAAACTTTCTAGTGATCTAACCAAACTCAGTGAGGAACAGAAGGATAAGCCAAAAGGCATTGTCTTTGTTGCAGCCAAGAATGAAAAGAAGACCGAGTCTGTAATACACACACCACATTGGGCCGGCCCATTACAGGGCTGCAGCCCATACACCCCAACCCATCCTTGTTGGCTACTCCAAATTAATGTAGCACAATTGGTATCCACTCCTTGCGGGGAGGGGATAAAGGGGAGAGGTCTCGAGTTCGAGCGCTCCCAACAACCTCTTGGAAATGGCTTCCATTAATTTGGAGTAGCCAACAAGGATGGGTTGGGGTGTATGGGCTGCAGCCCTGTAATGGGCCGGCCCAATGTGGTGTGGGTATTACATAAAAAGTACACTTTTATGTTGGTGCCTGACCTTGCCGACAACGGGCCTGACAGACACCCCGGCACTGCCATCCTTAACATGCTTGTAGGCCGTGTACCCCAACCCTTCCTTGTTGGCTCCAAGCCCAAAGGCCCAGCCATTTAATCAAGAGGTTGTTGGTGAGAGTCGAACATGCGACCTCTCCACCCTTTATCAAGCGCCTAAGCACTTGATACCAATTACGCTGCAGCATAATTGGTATCCACTCCTTGTGGGGAGGGGATAAAGGGGAGAGGTCTCGAGTTCGAGCGCTCCCAACAACCTCTTGGAAATGGCTTCCATTAATTTGGAGTAGCCAACAAGGATGGGTTGGGGTACATGGGATGCGGCCCATGCGAGTGTCTCATGTTGGGCTAGGCCCGTGGCTTGAGCACTCATATAAAAGTGTACTTTTATGTAATACCCACACCATATTGGGCCGGCCCATTACAGGGCTGCAGCCCATACACCCCAACCCATCCTTGTTGGCTACTCCAAATTAATGGAAGCCATTTCCAAGAGGTTGTTGGGAGCGCTCGAACTCAAGACCTCTCCCCTTTATCCCTTCCCCGCAAGGAGTGGATACCAATTGCGCTGCAGCACAATTGGTATCCACTCCTTGCGGGGAGGGGATAAAGGGGAGAGGTCTCGAGTTCGAGCGCTCCCAACAACCTCTTGGAAATGGCTTCCATTAATTTGGAGTAGCCAACAAGGATGGGTTGGGGTGTATGGGCTGCAGTCCTGTAATGGGCCGGCCCAATGTGGTGTGGGTATTACAGAGTCAAAGGAAGTGCATCGCTTTGGGATTGGCTATCAACCCAAACTTCCTGTCAATGGCACCAAGCAAAAAGGCTCCAAAGTCGAAGGAAAACAGCCTGTAAAAGAAAAAGGGGACAGTTCCTCCAGAGGGAACAAAGGCAAAGACTGTTCAAACTCAACTGAGGAGGGCAAGGCTTGGTATCATGGACAGAAGGCTCACGCTATCTGGTTGAAGCAATCTCAAAGCAGTAAGTCCAATAATATTGATTTTCATTCAAGGATTGCTAACAAAATAATTTGGCCTGGAAAGAGCAAGTATGCAGATCTGAAGTGCCATAGGGTCTGTTGGGATTGCGGACACTCTGGTCACTACAAGCAAGAGTGCTTTCTGAAGCAACACAATGAGGAGATTGCTCGCACTACTAGAGAGCAAATGAATGCTGAACCTCCTAAAATTAGATATGTTGCTCCTGTGCCCAGAAAGCATAAGCTTGTCTGGGTTCGCAAGAATTAACTCTTTCTGTGCAGAATAAAGTGAGGAAAGTTCCCGGTATTTCATTCGTACCAGGGTCAGTTACTTGACAGGGAACGAAGCGAGTATCACCTCACTCCTGCAGGAATGGTTGAGACTCAAAGGCCTGGTAACAAAGGTAAAGGAAATGGAGATGTGGATAAGGATTTAATGACTAAATTGTTCCTTGTTTGAATACTCAGGTACCATGTACATCTAGGAAAGACATCACTGTGTCGAGAAAGATTGGCATACAGGGAAACTTGTGGATCAAAGGATCAAACGCCAGTTTTCTCATTAGGACACCTGTTGGGGAACTCTACATTCAGTTCCATACGAAGCCTGGTTTGATCCCCTAACTACATGTCTATTTGTTGTGTTCCCTCGATGATTGGCTAGATTACGTGGTAAATTGTGAAAGATGAACTTTCATGTCTTGATATGCATTCTCTTCCTTGGGTATTAATTAAACATTCGACTTGAATATGTGTTTTTACTTCCTTGATGTACTGAATGTCGTGCATGATCTTCTATGTCATCATTTGTCACATGAATCAGCTTATTTCAACCCAAAAGAATCAACTTGATGTTTTGTTCCCTCATCATAAGCCCAAATGATAGTTGATTCTACAGCTTACCTAGACCGCCATGTTTGAAGTCTCCTATGAGCCCCTCTTATCATCCACAACTGGAGACCCCTCAGGCATGATGTAAAAATCAATCGCAAATATCATATATTTTGGTGTGATGGTCTTTTGTACCCTCTCTGGTAACTAACCCCCAGCATCATACCCTACTACTTTTTGGTTTGGCGGGAAAATGATTCGGCTTCTGTGACTTGCAGGTTGTGGTGACGTGTGTTTGCAGGGTGTAATGATGGAAGTTTGTGTTGGGCCACGTTGAGCATTTAGGGCTGATTTGATGGAAAGGAGTTGGGAAGGGTAATTCGGCTGGCTAAGTCGGATTTGGACGAGATTCTGATTTTATTTTGGGAAGTTGGAAGATTGCAATTGTTATCTGTTGGAAACTGAAAAGATTTGAATTTATCTTTGGAAACACTAAAAGATTCGGTGAAGATTATAAATTGGAGTCTCCGGGTAAGTCTCCTTCTCACTGTTTCCTTATCTTCCTCAATCAATCTCTCCCTTCCTCTCTGTCTCTCGTCTTCCCAGAACTCTCCCTCTCTCACAGAAATGGCCTCCAACTCAAACCTCCCCAACACCATCGCCCAAGACCTCCAAACCCTCCTCACCAAACTATCCTCCATGGGAACCGACCCCGTTCTCCTCGCTGCCATTACCCAATCCCTACCTTCCACCTCCACCACTCCAGCAACCACCACTATTACCCCTCCACCATCACCAACCCAGGACCAACTCGCCATGGTCCCCTTCGTAGCCCCAAACACAGACCCCGCTCCACAAAACCCTAACCCCAAAACCTCTCCAGCCGTCCCAACCGCCATCTCCTCTACTGAAATAGAGGAGGTCCATTCCTCTCCAACCCATCCCGACCCCATTGATGAGGAGATGGAGGAGATGCCCCGTCAAGAGACCCCGGTCACAGCTGAGGAGCACTTTGCTGTGAAGGAGAAGATTCAGTCGGTTGTGCGGGACCTCAACAAGGAACTGGTTGAGGAAGTTGATGAGGAGGAGCCCCCAAAGGCTCCTAAGACTTCTGGCAGGGTGAAGATTGCCTGCTCCTCCAAGCAGAAGACACGCTCTCAGAGGAAGTCTGAGAAGGCGATAACGGTCAGCTCCGATGAGGAGTCAGTACCCCTCTCAGGGAACAAAGCAAAGAAAGCCAAGGTGTATGCCGCTCCTGTCTGTCAAAGCCAACATCGTCAGCCGGCCAAAGCCAAAGGAAAGGTGGCGGCTGATGATGTCAAAGACATGAGCCACAAGTCGATGGTCAAGGAGCTGCGAGTCGTCCCTGAGTTCCTACTGGAGAACCATCTGGAAGGGGTGCATGATCTGTTGGAGACCCAAAAATGGAGCAATCTGTTTGTGGAGGAAGAGGAGATGGATAAGGTACTGCTAAGGGAGTTCTACTCTACCTACGCGATGGAAGTTCACCCCCACGCTGTCCTGGGGAGTTACAAGATGGAAGGGCAGGTCCACATGTTCTCAAGCATTGAGCTTGGTGTTGCTCTGGGCGTTCCACATGAAGGGTATGGGGAATACCCAAAAGGAAGGTGGCCGAAGGACTTTGCCTACTCAGAGGTTGTGTTGGTTGTTGCTGGTATTGAGAACCCTCAGGGGAGTGCTGATCTTGACATCTCAGAGATGTCCGCTGTCAACAAAGTGTTGTACCACTTCCTCATCAGCAACATCACGCCAAGGGGACAGAAGAGAAACCAACTTCTAATCTTGGACATTGTCCTACTGTCCCTAATGCTGAAGAAGGAGCCCATTAGCCTGCCGAAGATTCTGATGCAGCACATGGCCCACGCCAGGAACACTCTCCAGCACGCTCTTCCCTTCCCACGGGTTGTCAAGAAAATCCTTGAGTACCATAAAGTGTACAACCCGTCGGAGGACGTGAGCATCTTCTCCCGCCCGTTCGACGCCAGTAACCTGCACAAGATGCAGTTTGTTCTTCAAGATAATGAAGGCTGGGTGAAGGTTGAGAGTGCCCCTGCAGCTTCTGAGGCAGTAGAGGATTCCGAGGCAATGGAAGTTTCTGAGGCCGACAGCTCTGAGGGGGAACTGAACGAGAATTTGTCTCTGGGGAGGGATGTGAGAAGTCTCTGCAAGGATGTGAGACATCTCATGGCAGATGTGCACGCGCTTATCTCTCATCACGCATCGGCTCAACCGGCTGGTCATAGTGATGCCTGATCGCTTACCTGCTGTCCTTACCCCTCTTTTGTTCCCTTGCCCATTTACTCCCTCTTAGTTGTTTTTTCTTGTTATCTGGTTTGTGTGCCCGGTGTGGCATTTTGACTATGTTTTGATGTTTTGTCTGTCTTGGCGGTGTTTGCATGTTTTTAAGTTTTTTTTTAATTAATGACAAGGGGTGTTTGTGTTTATCTGGCCTTGACTTTTCCTCTCTAATTCTTTACTGATGTTTTTGATGATGCCAAAAGGGGGAATATGACAGGTAGAATTGGTTGAGGGGGAACAGAACAGGTAAAACGTATTGTTGAACTAAGGGGGAACTAACTGTGTCTTAGTGGGAAACTTTCATGTCATATTTGTCTTTTTCTAGTTGGTATATGCTTTCTAGTTAAGGGTGTTTGTCACCATCAAAAAGGGAGAATTTGTTGAAGTCCTTAGGTTTTGATGGTAACAAACACTCAACTAATATGTGTACCAAGTGTTTCAGGGACAAGGAAAGTTATCCCAGGGAGCTTTGCAGCAAAGGATCTCAGAGGAAACAAAGTCTTGTCAAGTGCTTTGTTACCTCTCAAGGAACTGAAGTGACGGACCAGATCAAGGCTGCAAAAGGAAAGAAGAAATCCAGCGTGTTGAATTAAGGAAACAAATCAAGAAGCACACACAGTAAAGGATGAAGACTTCGGCTCCAAGGATCAAGTCGGATTGCGCGAAGATATGGAGAGAGAAAACCCGATTGTGTTATCTTAGGAATCTTCCCTAAGATAAGGCAATTGGAGAGAGAAGAAGAATATCCTTCTGATTGGATCAATTAAGGAATTCCTTCCTTAATTAATATAATCGGTTGGGATATTATTCTTCCAACAAAATCATATCTTTTGTAATCCGATTTTAGAATATCCTATCTTGTTTTGATTAGGGTTTAGCCGAGTTATATTTAAGTGAAGTGAGGATTCATTTCTTATGTACGGCTTTGAACGACGAAAAAAAAAGAGAACGAAAAAGAGAAAGAAAAGAAGTGAGGTGTGTGTAAGTCTTTGAGGGTTGAGTTCGATTCATCGTTGTAGAAGAGTCTTCGAGTCTAGCTGGTTGTTTAGAGGTCGAAGTCCAGGATACAAGTGTAATCGAACAAGAAATCAATAAGACAAGTACACGCTTCAAAATCCTCTCAAGCGGAAGCTTGAAGGTAGTGGTTTTTCCTTGAGAAACTAGTTTTGCTAATCAGGGTTTCCACTATACATCGTGAGTTCGTTCGTTATCTTTCTTGCTATATTAAATCCGCTGCAACTTCTGTGGGAACAAAGCTTTTGTTCCCTCAGACGTAACTCTAACGATCCAACAATAAGTATTATCACATGAAATATAAAGGAAAACTATAGGATATAAGCTTATATCACATGAAATATAAAGAAAAACTATAGTATATAAGCTTATATCACATGAAATATAAAGGAAAACTATAGTATATAAGTATATCACATGAAATATAAAGGAAAACTATAGGATATAAGCTTATATCACATGAAATATAAACTAGAAATTAGGCCCAAGTAGGCCCAATGGGAAGGACTAATGAAGAAAATGGGTCAAAAAGTGAAAAACTAGAGTTCCGGGCACTTATCGTAATTTATGAAAAGTGTTGAAGGGCATGGGGACAACCATTGCGGCCTATGAAGACTTGGCTGAGAATCAGGATAGGCAAAGCCGCGATCGCGGCCATGGGGGCAGCCATCGCGGCCTTTGAAGACTTGGCTGAGAATGAGGATAGGAAAAGCCGCGATCGCGGCCATGGGGGCAGCCATCGTGGCCTATGAAGACTTGACTGAGAATCAGGATAGGCAAAGCCGCGATCGCGGTTATGGGGGCAGCCATCGCGGCCTATGAAGACTTGGTTGAGAATCAGGATAGGCAAAGCCGCGATCGCGGCCATGGGGGCAGCCATCGCGGCCTTTGAAGGAATTCGCTGGAGCCACAAAGAGCAAGCCGCGGTCGCTTCATACCGGTAAAGTTTCCTTTAAATTTCATGTGATATATGATTATATACTATAATTTCCTTTATATTTCATGTGATATATGCTTATATACTATAGGATATAAGCTTATATCACATGAAATATAAAGGAAAATTATATTATATAAGTATATCACATGAAATATAAAGGAAAACTATAATATATACGTATTATCACATGAAATATAAAGGAAAACTATATGATATAACTGATATCACATGAAATATAAAGAAAAACTATAGTATATAAGCTTATATCACATGAAATATAATAGAAAACTATAGTATAGAAGTATATCACATGAAATATAAAGGAAAACTATAGGATATAAGCTTATATCACATGAAATATAAAGGAAAACTATAGTATATAAGCTTATATCACATGAAATATAAAGGAAAACTCTAGGATATAAGCTTATATCACATGAAATATAAAGAAAAACTATAGTATATAAGCTTATATCACATGAAATATAAAGGAAAACTATAGTATATAAGCTTATATCACATGAAATATAAAGGAAAACTATAGTATATAAGCTTATATCACATGAAATATAAAGAAAAATTATAGTATATAAGCTTATATCACATGAAATATAAAGGAAAACTATAGTATGTAAGTATATCACATGAAATATAAAGGAAAACTATAGGATATAAGCTTATATCACATGAAATATAAAGGAAAACTATATTATATAAGTATATCACATGAAATATAAAGGAAAACTATAGTATATACGTATTATTACATGAAATATAAAGGAAAACTATAGGATATAAGCTTATATCACATGAAATATAAAGAAAAACTATAGTATATAAGCATATATCACATGAAATATAAAGGAAAACTATAGTATATAAGTATATCACATGAAATATAAAGGAAAACTATAGTATATACGTATTATCACATGAAATATAAAGGCAAACTATCGAATATAAGCTTATATCACATGAAATATAACGAAAAACTATAGTATATAAGCTTATATCACATGAAATATAAAGAAAAACTATAGGATATAAGCTTATATCACATGAAATATAAAGGAAAACTATAGTATATACTTATTATCACATGAAATATAAAGAAAAACTATAGGATATAAGCTTATATCACATGAAATATAAAGAAAAAACTATAGTATATAAGCTTATATCACATGAAATATAAAGGAAAACTATAGTATATACGTATATTACATGAAATATAAAGGAAAACTATAGGATATAAGCTTATATCACATGAAATATAAAGAAAAACTATAGTACATAAGTATTATCACATGAAATTTATCGTTTTTTCAGTTTTTCACCAATTTCTTCTATAATCCTTCCTATTTGGGCCCAATTTCTCGTTTTTCAGTTTTTCACCCGTTTCTTCTATAATCCTTCCTATTGGGCCTATTTGGGCCCAATTTTTAGTTTTTTCAGTTTTTCAACCATTTCTTCTATAATCCTTCCTATTGGGCCTATTTGGGCCCAATTTCTAGTTTTTTAGTTTTTCATCCGTTTCTTTTATAATCCTAGAAATTGGGCCTATTTGGGCCCAATTTAAGCCCCTATAAGGGCTGCTCTTATGCATTTTTTCTCCTATTGGGCCTAGTTGGACCCATTAGGCATTTTTTGGTCTATTTGGGCATTTTTTGGTCTATTTTGGCATATTTTGGGAGTAATCCTTAAAAATATATACATAACACAAAACACATTCATAAGTCCAAAAAACTTAACAAAAAACACATACATAAGTCCTAAAAACTTTATAAAATCCCAAAAGTATATAAAAAAACACATAACATCCCTAATCTCCACCGGACTGACTCCCACTACCCTCCCCGGGCTCGTGTATAAAATCCGGAAATATCTGTGATGCACGAGGTGGAGGGGGGGGGGGGGTCATCGGAGGAGTCTCATCAGTCAGCATATGCAATAGCCGACTCATCATCTCGTCAACCTCCTGAACGGGGATAAGGTCCCTACGCGTCCGCCTCTCGAAATAAGCACGAAGCTCACCAGCAACCAACTGGTTCCGCTGTATTCGTAAATACCCATTAGAATTTAAATATGACAAATTAATAATCGACATTAGTTGAATTAAACGAATTAAACATACCGTAAGAGTATCCACTGATGGTATGGGATGGACAGTGTAACATCCCAGGCCAAGCTACCCCAGCCACCAAGCCGCCCAGCCACCCAACGGTGTCGGCGCCGGTACTGGTGCCGCCTGGATGTCCAAGGGAATGCAGCCCACACACCCAACCCTTCCCCCATTTAAATGGATAGGTTGTTGCCCACGGGGATCGAACCTGGGACCTTTAGATATAAGGGCATTACCTTGCCACTTATATCACTTGGACATCCAGGCGGCACCAGTACCGGCGTCGGCACCGTTGGGTGGCTGGGCGGCTTGGTGGCTGGGGTAGTTTGGCCTGGGATGTTACAAAAAAGTACACTTTTATGTGAGTGCTCAAGCCACGGGCCTAGCCCAACATGAGACACTCCCATGGGCCGCAGCCCATGTACCCCAACCCTTCCTTGTTGGCTACTCCAAATTAATGGAAGTCATTTCCAAGAGGTTGTTGGGAGCGCTCGAACTCGAGACCTCTCCCCTTTATCCCCTCCCCGCAAGGAGTGGATACCAATTGCGCTGCAGCACAATTGGTATCAAGGTGCTTAGGCGCTTGATAAAGGGTGGAGAGGTCGCGTGTTCGACTCTCACCAACAACCTACCCAGTTGGGGGAAGGGTTGTGGTACACGGCCTGCAGGCCTGTTAAGGATGGCAGTGCCGGGGTGTCTGTCAGGCCCGTTGTCGGCAAGGTCAGGCACCAACATAAAGTGTACTTTTTTGTAATACTCCACAGGCCAGCTACCCCAGCCACCAACCACCCAGCCTGGTGACAACGACCAGCCGGTGCCGGCGCCGGTGCTGCCTGTGAGTCCACAAGGCTTGCAGGCCTAACACCCAACCCTTCCCCCATTAAATGGGTAGGTTGTTGCTCGCGGGGATCGAACCCGGGACCTTTAGATACAAGGGCATTACCTTGCCACTTATATCACCAATTACGCTGCAGCGCAATTGGTGCAACGCAATTGGTGATATAAGTGGCAAGGTAATGCCCTTGTATCTAAAGGTCCCGGGTTCGATCCCCGCGAGCAACAACCTACCCATTTAATGGGGGAAGGGTTGGGTGTTAGGCCTGCAAGCCTTGTGGACTCACAGGCAGCACCGGCGCCGGCACCGGCTGGTCGTTGTCACCAGGCTGGGTGGTTGGTGGCTGGGGTAGCTGGCCTATGGAGTATTACAGACAGGGCCCTGAGGACGATCCTGTCTGGTGGATTTGGGATCCACCAGCACATGCGAATACTCGTCCAACCAGTCCAGATAGTCATCTGTCACGTCCCAATGACGCGTGGCTGGTGGAGCCTCAATCTGGATCAAAGGCCTCGGATCCTCATCCCATGGCCCCAACAGATGATCGTCGAATGTGACGTCGTAATGTCTGAGGTCATTCTGTCGGATCACTGTCTTCGGCTCTGGAGGTAATATCGGGATCCCCTGTACATGCCTAAACTGACGAAGGCAGCGGTCCGGCAGGTACGGCTCCTGTACATCCATGATCTGGATGATCCCTTTAAATAGGGAAGAAGCGTACTCTGGTCGGTCGAATGATACTCTAGGAAACGGGAACCACTGTAACTGTAACAAATAAAGTTCATAACATATTATAAATTATTTAGCATGAAGTACATATTATAAATTAAAATATTAATATAACGAAACATATTACCTCATCATATCTAATGATGTCCAGCAATTGGCGCATACACACCAAACGCCCAGGATCCTTGCTCTGTGGGACCTTCTGGCCATCTCTGATGGCACAAGCATCATCGGCCATAGCAGTTGGGTCCGTGACATGATGTCCACGAAAATGAGGAAAGTACGCCCATATCCATGACTATATAAGAAGATCGAACGAAGTAGAAGATTAGAAAATAAATAATTATAACGTATAAAATTAAAATTTATTTAATTTTTTTTCTTACCCTCAAAAGTATGCCACAACTGGCAATGCCCTGCGCCTCTCGTCTGGACGCCTGTCCTAAGTTCTGGTACAGGAACGCCAGAATGCCTGCTCCCCATGCATATCGGCCTGTGGCCTCGTGATCGAACAGCAGTGCCAACCACTTGTGCTTGATCTGACGGGTAGACTTGTCGACCAACACTGTGGAGCCGAGCATCAAGAACAGATAAAGTGAAGCCAAGACGCTCTCGTCCCTCTGCTCACTCCCCATCATGCGCTTCAAATCGTTCTGCAAACTCTCGATAGGAATGCCGCCAGTAGAGTACCACCTATCCACCTGAGAACTATCGTCAAACCTAAAAAGCTCCAGCGCAAGCTTTGGCCCATCCCCTGGTATCGTACAACTCCTCCCGTCAATGGGCACCCTAAGTAACTCATAAACGTTGTGTAGCGTAATCGTCATCTCGCCCCAAGGGAAATGGAACGATGACGTCTCAGGGTGCCATCTCTCCACAAAAGCAGAGACCAGGACGCGATCAACTACCCCGGTGCCAAGAACACGGAGGTGTGTCAGGCCACTACGCTCCGCTAGCCGAAACCATGACTCTGGCTCGGGTCTGATGAAGTCCTCTAGCTCAGTGACCATGCCGACATGGAAGTGAACCCTCAAGACCTTACGGGTCTGCATGTTCGATAATTAATATTAGCTACAAAATTAAGAATTTTTTTATACAAGACAAATATGGGATAATGTACAACAAACGTACCAAATCCTGAGTCTGCTGGCGCATCTGATGACCCGAAATACGGGGAGCCTGGACAGCACCTGGAGCCTCCTCTGGCGCAGCCTCTGGAGCAGCCTCTGGAGCGTCCTCAAGAGCCGCCTGTCCTCTAGCTCTTCTGCGTCGTCGCTGCTGTCTAGGAAGGGTGGGGGCACGAGGGTTAGGAGGGGCCAAAGGAGTCAGGTCAAAAATCGCTCTCGCAATATGTGTGGTGTAGCTGGGAAGGAGGATAGGGATGCGCGGCCCTCCAGGCATCCAAGAAGACTTCCCTAGAACGGGGCCAAGAGCTGGAGGTGGAGCCGGAACTGGAGCCGGTACAGGGGAAGGAATGGGGGAGGGGGCAGCAGGACCAGTCTGGACCAGTGAGGGAACGGGGGATGGAAGGGGGGATGGGATGGGGGATGGGACAGAACAAGGGGGTGGAAGGCCGGTCTCATCCGGTAAAATCGGGTTAAAGGAAACCCTATACTCTGCCAGTAGGTCCTCGTCCTCGTCTGACACCTGACATGCCGCCTCATCAACTGGCATATCGTCACCAGATGTGACGTATGCGTCCTCCGTCCTCACATCATCGATCGGACCAGAAGATGGAACCGGCGGCTCTGCACCTAATAAGTCCGCCCTAATCTGCGACGAGCGACGACGCACTGCCGCTGAGATGAGCCTTCTAGGCACACCGCATCGATCGGCTACCGGAGCCGAATGTGTCAACCCCTCAGATCCTCCCAAGGCGTCCCGTAATGCCTAAAATTTTGGTTTCGTAATTTATTATAAACGTTTATATGAAATTTAGATAATCTAAATTTCATATGAATTTTATCTAAATTATCTATATTTTATATGAAACTTAAATTATATAATTTCATATCTAAATCATCTAAATTTTCTTTTTATTCCAATTTCTAAATAATCTAATTTCATATCTAATTTATCTAAATTTCATATTTATTGCTCAATTCTAATTTCATATTTTAATTAATGAATATAAATTTGGATCAATTCTAAAATGATAATATTCTTTCAGTTCTAAAAAATACATACTATCTAAATCTAACAAATATTCTTTCAGTTCTAAAATATTCATAACTTACGAATCTAATTTCATAACGAATACAATTTAAGTAAATCTAACAAATATAACGAATAAAATTTAATCACAAAATACATTACTTACCTGACGGATGCCTGGTACGGGTGTAACGTCCGTAGGTACACTGGATGGGGTCAACCGACGTCTCGCGCCACCACTCGTCCATCGGGCTAAACTGGATGCCTCCTCATCCTCCTCCTCCTCCTCCTCCTCCTCCTCCTCCTCCTCCTCCTCCTCCTCCATGGACACCCAAGCTCCCACCAGAGCTTCACCGGCGGCAGCACCTCCGTCACCGGCGCCGACACCTCCCATAGCGGTGCCCTTCAGAGTGACATATTCAATGTTAACCTTCAAGAACCAGTCAATTGTGCTTTGAGGGGAAGCACATGAGGCTATTGATAAGCTGATCAGCTTCACGTCTTAGAGGGCCAAACTATAATGGATCAAGATGGGTGAATAAACCTCATCTATGTTCTTTAGACAAGTCAAGACAAGGAAGACAAGGAATGCCATCAACTTGATTATCAAAGAGGATGGCTCACTCTTGAAGGACAGAATCGCTATAAGGCAAGAGATCTTGGCTTTCTACACTAACCTCATGGGCAGAGAATTCAATGTCACTGATTGGTCACTGATGGACTGTCTAGGCTGGTAACATCAGAGGAGGAGCAGATGTACCTTCTCAATATTCCAACACCAGCCCACATCAAGAGTGCCCATTGAAAGATTCACTACAACAAGTCCCCATGACTGGTTGGGTTTGGAAGCGACTTCTTCAAGAATGACTGGAACCTTGTAGGAAATGATATATGAGATGTAGTGCATGAATTCGTCAACATAGGTGATAGGATCACGCCTCTTTTCATCCAGTTCAAGGTAAGAATGGCTCGTCTCTTGTTGCTCCAAGGAAGGATCAAAATTGGCTTCACAAGTGATGGTCCTTTGGCGAGTTTGGTTGAGTTTTTGGATGGATCGGGGATCCATTTTAGGAGTTGTGTTTTTCTGAAATTTTAAGGGGATAGATATCCTATTCTCTTAGGGATAATACGCACCACTCAAGGATATAATAAGGATCACACGAGCTTGAGATATAACACACTCAAGAACACTTAATCAGGCACTCGATGTAGTCACAAGTACGATAGAATTTTTGGAAATTCTTCTACGAAGATCTTTGATAAAACTCAAGATTTTGATTAAGTTTGAAGTGAGTAACAAAGACCAACATGACCAGCATAAATAGGAACAAAATTGCTAAAGCTATAACTCTTGAGCTAGCCTATTCAAGACAAGGAAAATCCTTTCACAATTCACATAGCCAACTAATTACATCATTCAAACGACTTCAAATATTGATAAACCCTTAAATGATCTTGTAGAAGTTGAGGTCCCACCTGTCCCCCTTGAATTTGAAGCAAAAGGTCCGAGTGGATTTCAATTGGGCCTCCTTTTACGTCAACATGTCAAATATGCGGTGGAGGCGCCGACGCTGGATTTACTTGGAGAAGAATCATCGAGTCAAGTACAAATTTGATCATCGCTCTTAAGCTCAAAAGACCCTCCATAAGCTTAGTCTTGAGTCTAAAATATTGGGCACTTGTTATCACGCCAGGAGGTGGCTCACAGCCTTGCTTTGGTGTAGAAACCCTAGCGGCGTCAGGGACTTGGGAACCAGTGAGGCGACGCTCGGGAAATGGTGTACCTCCCTCGGCGCTCTTGACTTGGACGGTTGGCATAGGGCCAGACAGGTCCATTTGCTTCGGGGTGCCCAGTTGAAAGTGGTCCAAATGACTAGTGGCCTCACTTGAAGGTTGGCGCCGTATAAGGTTTGTGCCGGGCGTCGTTGGATGCGGAGACAAGGACGATGGCATGGATGTGTTGGCACATGATGTGGCACTTGAGGGGCCATAGTCACATCATCCTCCCTCTCTTATAATGGATTCGACCTCGAATCTGAACCATTGAAATCCTCCTCATCATCAACCAAGAAAGGGGCCAAGTTGGTGACGTTGAAGACATCATGGACGCAATAGGTTGGAGGCAACTCAAGTTTGTAGGCTTTGTCATTGATACGCTCCAAACACCTGAAAAGGACCATCACAATGCGGCTTGAGCTTGGAGTTACAAAGAGTGGGAAAATGCTCCTTCCTCAAAGGCACCCAAACAAGGTCTCCCGGATAAAAAATGACTTATTTGCGTCCTTTGTTGGCTTGCCTAACATATTGGGCAGTCCTCCACTCAAGCTAGAGCGTAGTATCCTCATGGAGCTTCTTGATCTTCTTAGCATAATCAAGTCCTTCCTTGCTTTCTCGATCTTTTGTAGCATATAGCACCAAATCAAGTGGCGTAGCTGAATTGCGCCCACAGACCACTTCAAAAGGGGTCTTCTTGGTGGCGGAGTAGACCAATCTATTGTAGGAAAACTTAATGAAGAAGAGACACTCTTCCCACCTACTCAAGTTAGTTTTAAGCAATGAACTAAGCAAAGCACCAATGGTCTGATTTACTACTTCAGTTTGCCCATCCGTCTGAGGATGGAAAGTGGTGGAAAAGAGAAGCTTAGTTCCAAGCTTGGCGTATAGTGTCTTCCAAAACTAGCTTAAGAACTTCACGTCATGGTCAGAAACTATGGTCCTAGGAACTCCATGTAGCCTCACAAATTCTTCAAAGAGCAAGTTAGCAACATGTGAAGCATCATTGATTTTATGACAAACTATAAAATAGGTCATTCTTTAAAATCAATCGACAACAACAAATATGGAGTCTCTCCCTCTATTAGACCATGGAAACCCAAAGACAAAGTCCATAGAAATGTCTTCACAAGGAGCACGAGGAATGGGAAGTGGGTATACAAACCATTATGGTGCACTTTAGACTTAGCTTATAAACATGTAATGCATGAAGTACAAAACTTTTCTACATCCCTAAGCATGCCAGGCCAAAAGAAGTGCTCTCTAAGTGTGTGCACATTTTTAAGGACTCCAAAGTGCCCCATGAGACCACCACCTTGAGCTTCTTGCACCAAAAGCTTCCTAATAGACCCGCTAGGAATGCAAAGCTTACTCCCTTTAGAAAAAACCTCATGCAAGTAAAATTGGTCCTTACTACCCTTAGAAACACAAACATGACACATATCATTGAAATCAGAATCATGAGCATAAAGTTCTTGCATAAAGGAAAACCCAAGAAACTTAGCATCAAGAGTAGAGATTATGGTGTACCGCCTTGAAAGAGCATCAACCACAATGTTTGTCTTTATCCTTCTTGTGCTTGATCACATATGAAAAAGCCTCAATAAACTCTACCCATTTGGCATGCCTCTTATTGAGCTTGATTTGTCCCTTAAGAAACTTCAAAGCTTCATGATCCAAATGAATCACAAATTCTCTTGCCAGATGGTAGTGTTGTCAAGTTTTGAGCAAACGAACAAGGGCAATCAACTCCTTGTCGTAAGTGGGATAATTGAGCTCAGCACCTCCCAACTTCTCACTAAAGTAGGCGATGGGACAGACCTCTTGCATCATCACTCCTCCTACACTACTAGAAAACGTGTAACTAACCGACGCTTTTTTAAGCACTTCTCGACAGAAAAAAGCGTCTAGATTTAGCTTTTTGACGCTTTTTTTCAGTTTCGACTTTTGTCGATGCTTTTAAGTGTCGCGCATATCGACGCTTTTGAATGTCGAGGTCATTTTCCGATGCTTTTTTGAAGAGAAAAAATCGCGGATTATGTCATTTTTAGACACTTAAAAGCGTCGAGGATTGCGTTATGGGACTAAACATGGACACTTAAAAGCGTCGAGTTTGCCTCCCAAAAATCCATGGATGCTCTTGACAGCTTAAAGTGTCGAGATATTGGATTCACACTAAGACCTGTATGCATCGGTGACACCAGAAAGCGTCGAGAATATTGGCGCCAAGATCGTGCTAACATCCTAGACGACAAAAAGTGTCGGTTTTTTATTAGAATAAAGCAAAAAAACACATAATATGATATTGATAAACTAATATACAATGAAACATATAAATATTATTTATATTCCTTAAAACAGAATATAGTTAATTAGTATTTCTAACAAAAAAGACCCAAAACATAAACCTACATAGCGATAACTAATATTTATATCCAACATTGTATCTAGCTATCCCACCAAAAGAATCAAAACATTCTTTACAACTTCATGAATAGCTTGTAAATCCCAAGATAGCTTTGTCTTATTACTTCTAGCTTGGTCATCTTGAAGACATGGCGAATATTATTACAACTTGCAGTTGAAGAGACCTGAATATGTATAACAAAATTACTTAATAAAAGAAGAGAATACATTAATTAAACACTTTATATATCAAGCTCTGAATGTCCTCAAGTCAAATGTATCAACACAACAGCAAAAGAGCAACAAATACAGAAGACATCAAGACATAATCAAATGCACTAGTTGACAATGACAATTCTTTTAGCATTACATCAGCAAAAAAAGAATAAAACAATATTCAGAGCACCACGACAACCGGACGTAGCAGTAAAACCTCCACAAAGTAAAAATTAGTAACTAAAAAGAGAACTAATCTTGGAATAGATCATATGTACTGACTTGTGTGGCCATCTCAAATTGTGTAGGGAAGATCCCGTCCCTCAAGTGTAGTTGTATCTGCAATGGGAAGGCTACTCATGGGTTAGATGTTTGAATCTAGTATGCATGGAAGAGTAAGGCACAACTAATGGTATAAACAAATACCGAGTACTTGTATTGTAGGGTATGCATGTTGAACACAAACCTCACAGTCTAATGGTGGCTCATAAAGATCATCTATTCCAGTAAAACCTGCAAATGAATCAACCTTCCATTATGAGAGAGAAACTGATACCGTAAATATTCAGTTGCATAGGTATAATAATGTGTGAGAATATCATTCATGCTTTAGCGTGAATTTCAAAACAACAAGGCTTCAGTATGGATTCCCCCACTGTCTAAAAACAGTCCTTCCCAGTTTGATTATTTTTATGATCATTTTACTCCTATACCAACGGCTTCAACTTATCCAAGGCAACGAGAAATTGAAGCAGAAGACAAGATAACGGAAAGCAGGCATTATTTAAAGGTTGTTGTTTGAAGCCATACTGCCAGTATTGTTGCTATGGAGTATATGGAAAATGGTGAAATGAGATTGACATTCACCTTTGATCTTTCTAGCACGAGCAAGCTTATAAAGGCCTTTAGCATCCCTTTCTTCGCAAACTTCCAAGGAATATTCATGAATACCTATCATTGAAAGTGGAAATATTAAAAATGAATCAAATATGTTCGTGACTCAGATTTGGAGAAGCATTACCTCAACAAAGCTGCCATCTGGCAGAATTGCACGGCAAGCATCACGGTCTTTGCAGTATGGGGATATTAAACTGGCTATGCAGATCAAACCAGAGTCCGAGAAGAGATTTGCTACCTCCCCTATCTGACGACTCTATCCGTTTTGCTTCACTATTTAGCCTTTTATTAAGGATCCTCATTTCATTACATTGACGATCACATGCATCTTTATTATGTTCACGAAGATTGTTCTCCAGCTCCTTAATATAATTGTCCTTATTTAATAGAGAAGACTCTAGCTCCTGCTTGCAAAAGCAACAACTTTTTAATAGCATTTCGTAACTCATCTCTTTCTCTAGTAACAGAAGACAACTGCAATATACATCATAATGCATCATTACAAGTAAGTCACTTTTAGAAAATTCTTAAAATAAGGGCATGAAGAATAGAGATACGTTTAAACAAAAGTTCAAATTTGACCCAGTTTTAATATAAGTAACAATATCTGAAATAGAGATTACAAAACCTAAAAAACAAGTTAGAGCATACCATCACTTCAAGTTGTTTAACTTCTGACTTCAATGTCACTACACTCTCCACCGAAAAAGCAGCCTCTGTTTCAAAATTCCGCTTAACGTGTTGTGCTTCTTCTAGAGCTTCCTCCTTCTGTTTCAAATGTGTAGGATCGTGATTGTTAGATTAAGAACAAGGGAACTGAGAATACAGATTACAGTTCCCTTCACAGCGGAAATAAACAATCAAATATAAATGAACAAGTTCCTTATAGTGGAAACTTTCGATTGCCAATTAGCAATTTAGGATAAAAACCACTACCTTTCTTTCGAAAGGATTTCAAGGTCTACTTCTTGATTTCTTATCACTTCGGTTACAGGTTACTCTAGGAACAAACACAGTTTCTTTGTCTTATACACAGTTAGACAATCCTAGATAAACTTAACAGAAAGTATAATCAATTCAATAAGCAGTCCTAAGCACTAAGGAACTAACTCACTTACAGTCACAGAAACTAGCACACAGCTCTCGAGTTCCTTGACTGGTTCCTCTTGATCTTGGTTTGAGTTGATGATCTTGTTGAGAGTTCACACTTTGATGTTTGCTATGAAGTGTGATTCTTGTTGTAGTGCTTGAGAATAACACTGAAGCTTGTCTTCCTTATATAGTGTATTCTCGAGATTGAGTCTTCTCTCGGTTCCCACAGAGCAAGCTTGACCTAGGTTGTGTGGTGATCCTTGATTCACGCTGACTTAGACATGTACCGACAACCTAAGCAACTCAGAATCCACATTGGTTGGTCAACAGCTTCAGAAGAATCTGTCATGTCATTGTCAACCACCTTTCGTCCGAAGTTCAGCAACCTAGATACTTTGGAACTTTGCTCTGGATGGTGACAAGCTCTTTGACGTGTCGCTTTCACCGACCAATGTCCGAGGTTCAGCGTTCTGGACAACTTGGAGCTTTCCTTTGGATGGTGGCAGGCTTTAGAAGCTTTGCTCATGTCGCTTTCACCATCTTTTGTCCGAGGTTCAGCGTTCCCAGCTTTATCGGGAAAAGCAAAGTCACGTGTTGTACTTCTAGGTTCCTTTGGCTTGCTTTGGCTTGCTTGTTTGGTTTCTTTGTCTTGTTTGGCTTCCATGGTTTCAATGACTGTCCTGTGGTTCCTTTAAACACATCTTTGAGATAAAACATTAGTATCAAAGTATTTGTCATCTTCAAAAGTAGAGAAACTGAGGAAAGGAACTCTCATAGGAACTGAGGTTCCTGAGTTCCGTTTCCTAACAATTTCCCCCTTTTTGATGATGACAAATATAAGGAACCTGACAACATAATAAGGACATGAAATTCATGAGAACAGTTGAGCTAAGAGATTTACAACTTTACAAAATAATGAAATAACATTCAATAGTTGTAAATTCCCCCTAAGCAAATGAACTAAGTTATTTGAGTTCCCCCTCAGAAATAGAACATGTTTAGATTTCCTATAAGTCCAGTAGTTCCAAGAGTTCAAGGTTCCTATCCATTCTTCCCCCTTTTGACATCATCGAAAAGATCAATTAACTTATCAAGTGTAGGATATCAATGTGAAATAAACAATTGCTTTAAACCCATGACAGTTACCATAATAGAAACTGAAGGCAAAGACAAATGATGCATTAGAAACATACCCAGAAAAGTTCATTAGACATTAAAGCCAATACAGTGTCCATGATGCATAGTGGAAAGAAAAACAAAAGATCACAAATAACTTGAAACACATAAGAGAGGGAGAGGGGAGGCATGTAGGATCCTAAGGAACTACTAGCACAATGTGGCATTATAGCACTAGGAACTAGGAGAGACGTTCATATGGCTTCGTAGTGTCCTCCTCCTCTTCAGCATCCTTTTGTTCCTCAGTTCCCTCATCGCGGCCTGTGGCCACCTCAGCTGCCTGAGCACTTCCAATTGCAGCCTCCAGAGTTTGCTGAATCACCCTCATTAGACCAGATACAGCATTCCTGGTCTTTCCCAGTTATGTCACTTGATCACGGATGGCAAGAGAGATAGCAGTGGTTCCATCTGTGAGAGCTTTTTCAATACGACCCAGTGAAGCTAGAATCGCAGAGGAGTCTTGGACAGGGTAGAGCGGAGGCAAAGAGCTTGGAGTGGCTTGGGAACTTGCCTTTTCCTTAGGCAAGTCCGCTTGTACATCAGAGGGAGCATCCAGGTGGTCTCTGGTTTTGAGCTTCTTCACAGTTGCCATGGTGAGGAACTTACTGTAGGTGGTTTCCTTGAGGTTTGCTGGATACAGGTTGAGCATGGAGAGAAGATTTTTTATGATGTGAGGAAAGGGCAAAGCATGGGATTTATGAGATTGACAGAATTGCATATGGGCTAGCACCAGCTTAGGGAGATCAACTTGCTCCCCAGACAGAATCTTGTCCATGAGGATGGCGTTCGTGATGAGAACTGAGGCTCTATACTCTTGCATGGGAACCAGATTCCGAATGATCCAGAAGTGCAGTAGCTTGTTTGACAGTGAAAGCCCCTTGGTCAGCAGATTCCTTGGATTGTCGCCATCATAGAGCATGCTTACTACCTCAGACTTGGTTTTGTACCCTTTTCCCTTTGGCCAAGTCTTCTTTTGATGCAGAATGCCAAAGCCAAACCTGTGCTCAATCCCTAAGGCAGAGGCAATGATGCTTGGGGACAAAGGAAACATGGTTCCCTTCCATTGAACGATGGCATCTTTGCAGGGAGAGTCCGCTTTGGCTGGCACAAATGTCATAGATTGGTAGAAGACTCGAACTACTTCATCTGAGATGGAGAAGGGTTCCACCAAGATCTGGTCCCATCCTTGGAACTGAAGCAGGGAGTAGAATTCGCTGAGGGCGTCGTTGAATTGAGCAGCATCTTCCTTCTCAAGGTGTTGGGTCCAGAACTCCTCACCAATGATGAGGGGCTTCAGAATCTTCCTCTTGGCAAATCAGGAAGACACTTTTCCCAGGGAGGAGGTGGAGGTTATTACTTTGGTGGACAAAGAAGAGAGGGCTGCTGATTTGAGCTTTTTGGAGGGGGTTGGCTCTTCTGGGGCAGGGTTGAATGGAACCAGGGCCTGGGAACTCCGCTTGCGAAGCTTGAGCCTGGTTGCAACTGAGGGAGCAGGCTTGGATTTGAGGCTGACAGGCGAGGGATCGGAGCTGTGAACCTCCAGAGTATCCTTGTCTGGAGATGAATCATGGGAACCGCCATCAGAGACGGTGTGAGTAGCTGATTCAGATTCATGATGGAGTTCATTTTCCACCTCTTCTGTTTGCTTGGGTAAGGGGTTTTTTGTGGGGGTTATATCAATGGATTTGGAGGATGAGGCGGCTCTCTTTTCTCTGAAGGCTCTGAGGAGAGTAGCTTCTTCCTCATCTTGAGAAAGGTGAGGGTTGAGGTCTTTGTTGGCCATTTGAGGAGTTTGGTGTTTTTGAGAGAGAGAAATGAGCAAGAGAACGAGAGAAAGCGAGAGGATGAGAAAGCTAGAGAGGGCAAGGGAAGCAGAGTGCTCGGCTCATTCAAACAGGAGCCCCTAAATAACCCTTTAGTAGCGTTTGGAGTCGTTGAGAATCAAGCCGTTGGGGAGAGAGATTTATGGGAACTCTGATATTTGGAAACGGCTCTTTTACTTGCAGCTTTTTCGGCTTTGCAACGGTCACAATTTCAAAAAGAAAATGATCAAAAATGGCAACAATGCAGGGCTGATCAGAGTCTCTGACGCTGTTGATTTGCAATAAATGTCGTCTTGGGAAGAGCGAGTTTCTACTAGCCGTTTGGAGAACTGCCTTACCTAGTTCCTTTCTGGCGATTTTTTCATTGTGCTAGAGGGATATATGGGAACCTTTGATGTGGGGATTTAAGACATAGAACATGAAAGTATGTTCCCATAAAAGAAATCGGGGAAGGCCATTTATCGCATCACACACTAATTTCCAAAGAGGGTTAAGAGATGGATCATAGGAAATTAAATTATGCAATAAGGCAAGGGAGGGTCATAGTACACAATCATCATTTCGGCTTGTATTATTGGGTTAGAATATGATCAGATTGTGACTTTTGGGCCAACAAAGAAACTTGGACAAGAATTGAGTCATAATGAAAAATGAACATTCAAGGAGAAGAACTAGAAAGATTTATCAAAGCCTTTTGAGTAACTATTATAGATATGAGGGTCTATTGCAAAAGAGATAATACAAAGATTCCAAGACAAAAGTAAGCAAAAGGATCTGAACTAGTCAATCAAAGGAACTGTAGAGTAACTTGAAACTAAAAGAACTGCTAGTTTATAGGAATCATTCACAGTTCTAATCTAAGGTTCTCGAAGGGAACTCTATTCAAAGCTTTGGTGAATATATCTACAATCTGATCTTCAGTCCTACAAAATTCCATAATGATGTTCCCTTTCTCAACATGATCTCTAAGGAAGTTATGCCTTATATCTATATGTTTGGTCCTAGTATGATGCACATGATTCTTAGAAATGTTTATAGCACTAGTATTATCACAAAGAATAGTGAGAGGACCATAAGACATACCAAAATCCGTGAGTTGTTGCTTTAGCCATAAGAGTTGGGAACAACAAGAGGCAGCTGCAATGTACTCAGATTCTGTGGTGGAGAGGGAGACTGAGATTTGTTTCTTTGAGCCCCATGACACAAGACAAGGGTCTAGGAATTGTGCCATTCCAGAAGTACTCTTCCTATCCACCAAGTATCCAACATAATCAGCATCAGTGAAACCTATCAGCTCAAAGGGACACTCTTTGGGGTACCAAATGCAGAGTGAGTCAGTTCCCTTGAGATATCGGAATATCCTTTTCACAGCTGCTAAGTGTGTTTCTCTTGGACATGATTGAAACCTAGCACACAAGAAAACAGCAAACACAATATATGGACGACTAGCTGTTAGATACATGAGAGAACCTATCATACCTCTATAGAGCTTTTCTTCCACAAGAGGACTTGAGTGATCTTTGTCCAAATGGGCGATTGTAGAGATAGGAGTGGAGAGAGGCTTGCAAGACTCCATTTTGAACTTTTTCAACAGTTACCTGACATACTTTTGTTGGTGAATTTGTATTCCATCTTTCTTTTGGGATATTTGCAATCCAAGGAAGAAGGTGAGTTCCCCTATGAGACTCATTTCAAATTCACTGCTCATCAAGTCTTTGAACTTATCTACAAGGGACAGGTTAGTGGAACCAAAAATGATATCATCAACATAAATTTGAACCACTAGGATGTTATCTTCTTCTTCTAGAATGAAGAGAGTCTTGTCAATGATTCCACGCCTGTAACCATTGGAGAGTAGGAACTGGGCAAGACGATCATACCAAGCTCTAGGGGCTTGCTTGAGACCATACAAGGCTTTGTCTAGGAAATAGACATGGTCTGGATGATCACTGTCTTCAAAACTGGGTGGTTGCTTGACATAGACTTCCTCTTGAAGAATGCCATTGAGGAAGGCGGTCTTTACATCCATTTGGAATAGTTTGAAACCATTGTGTGATGCAAAGGCAATCAATAACCTTATTGCTTCAATCCTTGCCACTGGAGCATAGGTTTCATCATAGTCGATTCCTTCTTGTTGATTGTATCCCTGAGCAACAAGCCTTGCTTTGTTCCTAATTACAGCTCTTGAGTCATCGAGCTTATTTCTGAAAACCCATTTGGTTCCTATGATATGCTTATCTTTAGGGCGGGGAACTAGATGCCATACTTTGTTCCTTTCAAACTGATGAAGTTCTTCTTGCATGGATTGGATCCAATCTACATCCTTCAGTGCTTCACCTATGTTATTTGGTTCCACAATAGATAAGAAAGCATTGAAAGCATAAAAGGTTAGATCTTTGAACCTGACAGGAGGCTTGATGGTCCTTCTTTCTCTATTGGGAGCTAGAGCATTTGATGTGGAGGTAGCTTGATTTGAACATTCAGCTTCAACTTCTATGTTGGGATCACCTTCTCTGTTTAAGAACATGTGAGAGGATGAATCATTTATGTCTCCACATGTATTGTCTTCATGTTCATGGTTCCCAGAAATTCATTGTTGTTGATTGTCCATGGGAACTGGTGGAGGAATTTGTGCAGCTGGGTAGGAGCTGGGAGGTGTGATGTCTTCATCTGGATCTTCTTGAGGTGGCTTGTGAAATGGATCTTCAAAGGGGCTGGTGGTGTTCTGCATATTTCTACCAAGTGATTTCTCATTAAAAACAACATGAACACTTTCTTCTACCTTTTTAGTCCTTTTGTTGAAGACCTTGTATGCTTTGCTGCTTGAGGCATATCCAATGAAGATCCCTTCATCACTCCTTGGGTCGAATTTGCCAAGATTATCTTTCCCATTGTTATGCACAAAGCATTTGCATCTGAACACCCTAAGATGTGAAATGTTGGGAACTCTTCCTCTTAGAAGTTCATAGGGTGTCTTCTCTGTGATTGGGTGAAGCATAGCTCGATTGATGATGTAGCAGGCTGTATTGATTGCCTCAGCCCAGAATGATTGAGGGAGTCCACTTGAGATGAGCATAGTTCGAGCCATGTCTTCTAAGGTTCTATTCTTCCTTTCCACTACTCCATTTTGTTGAGGAGTGTATGGTGCAGAAAAGTTGTGATCAATGCCATGCTCACTGCAAAAGGTTAGAAATTCTCCATCTTCGAACTCAATACCATGGTCAGAACGAATAGAATTGATGGAACAATCGAGATATTTTTCTAACATGGGAACCATATCCTTAAATCGTCCAATAACTTCACTTTTAGATTTTATGAATATTGTCCAAGTAAAACGAGAGAAGTCATCGACGAGAACAAAGATATACCTGTTTCCTCCTAGGCTTTGAACTCTCATGGGTCCACAAAGGTCCATGTGAATGAGTTCAAGGGGCCTTGAGGAACTTACCATATTCTTGGATTTAAAGGAACTCCGAGCTTGTTTCCCTCTTACACAGTCTGAGCATAGTTCCTCAGATATGCCACTTATCTTTGGGAGGCCTCTGACTGGCTCCTTTGAGTGTAGCTTTTGAATTAATTTGGTACTTGCATGACCAAGACGTTGATGCCACAAGTTCGTTTGATCATTCACAGTTGAGAGACAGAGTTTCTCCTTGGGAACGAAGGAAGGGTCAACAACATACACATTGTTGAACCTTTTACCTTTTAAGATGATTTGTCCCGAGGAGTTAAGGACAGTGCATTCATTTGATTTGAATCTAACTTCGTTGTCTCCTTGATCACACGGCTGTGATACACTAATTAGATCAAAACCAAGATTATCAACAAGGTGAACTTTGTTTACCTTAATGTGGTCATTGAGATTCACAGTTCCTATTCCATAAATTTTCTCTTTGCTTTTGTCTCCAAATGAGATGTTCCCTCCTTGGAGGGGTTGAAGAGAGGTCATTTGATTTCTTTTTCCGGTCATATGGCACGAGCAACCACTGTCAATATACCATAGTTGAGGTTGCCTCTCTTCTTTCTACACACAAGGAAACTAAGATTTCTGAACCCAGTGAAGCTTGGCTTTACTGGGGGGATTAGCATGTGATTTATTATTGCGAGTCTGTGAATGACAAGGGAACTGGTTCCTTTCATGGTAGTATGCACTTTTCTCATTATCATAGTTCCTTTTCTTAGGACACTTAGTGTTGTAATGACCATTCTTACCACAATAGAAACACAGACGATTGTACACAACATGACCATATTTTCCCTTTCCTGGCCTAAAAGGTTTTTCATTTTTTCTTTTATTGAAATCAACATTATTTCTAACCTTACCATGAGCCATGTCCACGTACCTTTTGTGAGCAAAGGAGTTAGTGAACCACTTGTCTTTAGGAGATACTTTCTCATTTCCCTTAGGTTCCCTTTCAAAGGCCTTAGGGTCCCTCTTTGGACTTGTAGAATTTTCTACGAGAAGCTTGGCAACCTCAACCTTGTTCTCAAGAACCATGATCTTCTCTAATAGGAACTGATTCCTATCTCGAGAAGTCGCAAGAGAAGTACTGAGGTTCTCATTCATCTCAACAAGTTCACGTCTAACCTTTTCATTTTCAGCATCATCATTGATCTTGTTGTTAATGTATCCAACTCCATGGCGTTGTTTCACAAAGACAGTTTGATTTACTGTTTTTTCTTTTATAGAATCAGTGAGATCATCTAACCTATCAATTATAGATTGAAGCAAGACATTTCCAGATAGGTTATTATGCATAGGAACTGTAACAGATTCTATCTTAGATTCACTACAAGATTGGCAAATTTTAAGGGAACTAGCATGTATATTACTAACTTCCATGAGTTTGGATTTGGTTTCAGCAAGATCTTTCTCAGTTTCTTCAAGTTTCTTACTCCACACAGAGTTCTCAACAGTTAAACAAGCAATCTCATCTTCACAATCATCAAGTTTTTGTTGAAGAGAACTCGTTTCCTTCCCTAGATTTTTTATGATCTTTAGAAGTTGTTTCTTGTCACAATCAACTAGAGTTTTTAAGAAGTCATCAGAAGTTACCTCAAGGTCTTCTGAGTCGCTTGGATCTCCTTTTTCCATGAGGCATCTTCCTCCAGAGAATCCACTCAGACCTAGTTCCTCATCTGAGTCTTCTTCCCATGAGGCCACAAAAGCCTTTTTCCTTTGAGGTCTTTCATCTTCTTTGGAGTCTTCTTTGTTGGGACAGTTCTTAGCATAGTGTCCCTTTTCCTTGCACTCATAGCAAGAGACATCTTTGAGATCTCTCCTTAGTCCAGTGTGAGAGGAACTGCCCTTTTGGAACTTTCCTTTCACAAAGAATTTTTTAATGTTCTTTGTGAAGAGAGCTGTAAGTTCATCCTTCTCATCTTCTAAGTCTGAGTTCTCATGTTCCATTTCAAGCCTTGAGAAGGCTTTGGAGATTTTGAGGGCAATTCCTTTCTCTAGTTTCTTGTCAGCATTGCTTTTGGTGTGTTCTCCTTCTTCAACTTCCAGTTTTCCTATGATTTGAGTCAAGGGAAGATATTGGATACCTGGGGTGTTCTTCATGATTCCCTTAATGAGGGTGAACTTAGAGTTAAGTCCATTGATGACCACCAGTGATTTGGAGACTTCATCAAGGATGACCTCATCAGTTGTTAGCTTTCCAATGAGCCTGTTGAAGCGTGAGTAATACTCAGAAATGGTTTCAGTTTCCATCATTTTGAATGTGTGGTATTCTCCTTCTAAAGCAAACTTTCTGCTTTGCTTTAGTTCCTCACTTCCTTCATGCATATCCTTGAGTGCTTGCCACATCTCTTTCGCCGTCTTGATTCATATGACTTTGTCCATATCTTCTCTATCCATTCCATTGAGAATGAACTGTCTAGCCTTGGCATTCTTTTCCATGATGACATAATGCTCAGGTTTCCATTCTTCATCCTTTTGATTGAGATTGACATAGCCATCTCCATTCTCGACTACCCTCCAGCATTGGTAGTCATTGGTCTTTATGTGGCTCTTCACGCACTTGGCCCACCATGTTTCCTCTCCCTTCTTTCGGAGATGTGGTTTGTTGGTGGAGATTCCGAGCTCAAACTTGTTTGACTGAGACATCTTAGATCTGCAAACTTAAACAAAGATCTAGAGCTTTTCCTGCTCTGATACCAATTGTAGGATCGTGATTGTTAGATTAAGAACAAGGGAACTGAGAATACAGATTACAGTTCCTTTCACAGCGGAAATAAACAATCAAATATAAATGAATAGGTTCCTTATAGTGGAAACTTTCGATTGCCAACTAGCAATCTAGGATAAAAACCACTACCTTTCTTTCGAAAGGATTTCAAAGTCTACTGCTTGATTTCTTATCACTTCGGTTACAGGTTACTCTAGGAACAAACACAGTTTCTTTGTCTTACACACAGTTAGACAATCCTAGATAAACTTAATAGAAAGTATAATCAATCCAAGAAGCAGTCCTAAGCACTAAGGAACTAACTCACTTACAGTCACAGAAACTAGCACACAGCTCTCGGGTTCCTTGACTGGTTCCTCTTGATCTTGGTTTGAGTTCATGATCTTGTTGAGAGCTCACACTTTGATGTTTGCTATGAAGTGTGATTCTTGTTGTAGTGCTTGAGAATAACACTGAAGCTTGTCTTCCTTATATAGTGTATTCTCGAGGTTGAGTCTTCTCTCGGTTCCCACAGAGCAAGCTTGACCTAGGTTGTGTGGTGATCCTTGATTCACGCTGACTTAGACATGTACCGACAACCTAGGCAACTCAGAATCCACATTGGTTGGTCAACAGCTTCAGAAGAATCTGTCATGTCGTTGTCAACCATCTTTCGTCCGAGGTTCAGCAACCTAGATACTTTGGAACTTTGCTCTGGATGGTGACAAGCTCTTTGACGTGTCGCTTTCACCGACCAATGTCCGAGGTTCAGCGTTCTGGACAGCTTGGAGCTTTCCTTTGGATGGTGGCAGGCTTTAGAAGCTTTGCTCATGTCGCTTTCACCATCTTTTGTCCGAGGTTCAGCGTTCCTACCTTTATCGGGAAAAGCAAAGTCACGTGTTGCACTTCTGGGTTCCTTTGGCTTGCTTTGGCTTGCTTGTTTGGTTTCTTTGTCTTGTTTGTCTTCCATGGTTTCAATGACTGTCTTGTGGTTCCTTTAAACACATCTTTGAGATAAAACATTAGTATCAAAGTATTTGTCATCTTCAAAAGTAGAGAAACTGAGGAAAGGAACTCTCATAGGAACTGAGGTTCCTGAGTTTCGTTTCCTAACAAAATGTGAATTTGTTTCCCACAGTTTTGCCATGTCGTCTAGTACTTCTTTGCATTCCACACAAGTCTAGTCTTGAGGCATGAACAAATAAACATATGCAGGATCCCAACAAGTTGCAAACACAAGAACCAAAACATACCCTAATGCCTTCACACCAAAAGTGTACTACCAAATTCTCAAGAAAAAAATAAAGGTGAAAAACTTTTTAGGTGAATAACATACTTCTGCAATGCAGCAAACTTGACAACAACATCTTCAAGATTACAAACCCCGGGATTGTCCTGAGAAATCTTCTTCCAAGAAAATAACTCATCTTCAAATTTTTCCATGGCGAGCTACAACTCTGGTTTCTTAAGTAGCTCAATCTCTGCCTTTTCTCTATGCATATTTTCTTCCATTAACTTCTCTTTCAATAGTTGTATGTTCTAACATGATGCTCTCAACTTTCTTGCTTCATGCACTTCCAATTCCTTTAAAACAGATGTAAAAAATGAGTCAAACAGAGCAAATAGAATATAGGGGAAATGACATAAAGCACACATTTTTTGTCACACTTGTAATTCAGAACAATTAACCACATACTGATTTCTTGTGCTCTCAATATTAAGATCAGAGTTCGGTCAAATTGGAATTTTATCAAAAAATTGGAAGGAGAAAGCATCCTATTGTGCAGATTTAGGTAGTAATATGACAAAGATAAGAGAAACCATAAATCGAAGCACCAAAGCTAGGATATATGTAGTAACATGGAACAAGCAAAATAAAGACATGGAGGTGCGTTGAAAAGGACATTTGAAAAGCCTATGAGTCATGTTATATGTTATCCCAATATATCATCTCGTAACAACACTTTATAAATAGCTTAAACAAGTTTAGAACCCTTTTTATTTGTGTCTTTCTTATATTTACAATTATGTTTTATAAAATACAAAATTGTTGCAGCAACATTCATCAATCAATAACTAAGACACATGTTTGTAGGGGAAATTTTTTAACCAACTGAACTTACGTACTTCCTTAGTTCTTCTTGTAATTGTTTAACCAACATACCACTATTTTGTTCAGTTGAATCTTTCAATGGAGAAGCAGCCATTGTTAACTTATTTTGAAGTTCACTCTTCTGGCTCAAGCACTACATAGAAACATTGTACGGCAGAGCACATTAGGTTACAAGTGAAAAATTAATTGAATACATATGAGATTGGGAAATGACACGAGGATGGATGACTGAAAAGGAGTTATATATTGAGGAAGTGGACTTAAGATACTTATCCTGTCAAACCCAACCATTGAACGGCCATAAACATACCTTCCAATAGAAGTTATAGAATAAATGCTGAAGGAGGAAAACAGCATATACCTAATATAAGGAACACATGATACTCGTAATCGTCGCCGCGTGCTCGAAATCGCCGCAGCCTTCTCGAAATCGAGGCCTCGTCTCGCCGGTGCCTGCTCAAAATTGCCTCTGTTGCCTGCTCGAAATCGAGGCCTCGTCTTGCCGGTGCTAACTTCATCTGAAGAGTCAATATTACTAGACCGTTAGAATTCCCTAGCCTAATTTACATAATATCTTAGCCATTTGTGGTACTCAGCGAATATTTTGGTAGCTTCATCACATTGTTGATCATATGATTCCAACTTTACCTGTTTGTGCCTGTAATAGAAAAAATATTAAAAATGCAGATTATTTAAGCTATAACACAAGAAAGGAAAAGGCAATGTTGGTCAAAATGAACAAAAGACGGATACAGCTAACACTTCACAGAGATACATCCAGTCCAGATAGAAAATGCTGTTGTATTCTTTCTTCAGACAAAGTTTCTTATGATATTCTGAGACAGACAAGTTTAAGTTGATGCTTCACTCTTTCACTTTGAATTAATACAAACTTACATTGTCCATAACTGAAGCTTCAATGCTATGCCAGCACTGCAGAAGACAAGCAGGTCTAGCAGAAATACCCATATCATGCCATACCAAAGCCAGTTTCACCCTAACTGAGCATCCATGCATTTATAAACTTCGTATATTTTTTATTCTTAATTCCTTGGAGGTGACCCATAGAATCAGAGCAATAGATAAAATTTTGTTGTTAACTGTAGATTTAGCTTGTGAAGCTATCAGGATAAGAGAGTTCCAAAAGGAGACATCATTGTGGTTATTCAACATAAATGTATAGAATTTTAGATCCAGATATGATACAACTGGTGTAGTCAAATGGTCAAGCAAAGACCAAGTTAGCTTTGTAAAGTAGAAGTTGATCCAGAAGGTAAGTACTAAGGGTGTCCAGATGGTCACAACAGGCAGAGTAAACATGATATACTTTGTTTTTTACAGAAACAGCAGCAGTTGGGGTTAATGCCTTGTTGTAGTTTTTAGTAATAGCATTATCCAGAGTAGGCGATTTAATGTTAATGTTGACAACAACAGTAAGGTTTATAATGTTTGCTTGTGAAGCATTTGTTGTTGGGGTTCAAGGGCATGGAAATGAAAAACAAGGGGATTTACCTTTATTAATGTAGAATGAATGTAAAAACAGATTGAGACAGGAGTAATTACACATAGCAAGCCATCTAGCAGATTCACAAACAAGATCAATGACAAGCTCAGAGTTCACGCATATAAAAGAGTAAAGATGAGATCTGTTTAGAATGCCAGTAAGCAAATAGATATTGCATGATTTATAAGCACGGAAGATAAACCATAAATAATGTAACAGTTAAAGGAAGGAATTGGTTGATTACACCTTGTATTTGATCGGAAGTGTCGAAGAGGGAGCTTTCCGGGGTACACTAGTACACCAATACCCAACCTCCAAAATCACAGAGGAAGCTTTTGTAAGGATTTATATGCTTTAAGCGGAATTTAAGAAAATAATTTTCTAACATCTAACTTATGATTTCATGTATAAACTTGATACGAACCATATATAAAAGAGTAACATATCTTTTGTTATGCTATAATCAAAGTTTGTACCACTTAATTGTTTTTGTTTACAATTGTAGCGCACTTTAAGATTTGAGCAGAACACTTAGGGAAATTAAGCACACAAGTTGGGAGGCTTTTATTTTGGAATCGGTATTAGTTTTGGGCCTGAATGGAGCATCTATGGGCCCATTGAGTAGCTGCTGGCAACGACATCAGGAGGCCCACTTACCTCCTCGTGGAAAGGTGGTCACGTGCAGGAGCATAATACAAATTGGCTCATTTTGTCTCCAAACAGAAATCAGAACAAGAAATCAACATTTTCTAGGGTTTGTGCCGTTCAGCTCAGAGAGAGAAAAGAAGAGAAAAGAGAGGCCTTGGACGAGAGCTTGAAGGGATCGATCGGTCAGAGGAGCAAAGGGAAGACGAAGGCGGTGGCGCTTCCAAGTCCGGTGGTGACTCGGTGGTGTGCGTCGAAGCCGAGAAGGTCTTGGTGTCTCCTGCTGTGACGAGGCCTGTCGGAGTGCAGAAACTTGGCGTTTCTGCGGTGGTGCTTCACAGGGGCGTTATCTCTTTCGATCCTTGTTCTTGTGATTCCTTGTTGTTGTGTGCTTCAGATTTCTTTTGTGTGTTTTGCTCTCTTAAAGTGTGCTCTTGTAAACCGAACGATTGATTGCCTTGAATGCTTAGTGGATTGGGTGGATCCCCTTCTGAGATCCCGCGGATGTAGGGTAACCGAACCGCGTTACCAAGTCTTGGCGTTTATTCTGTTTTCGTTCGTTTCTGTTTTTAGCTTGAGTTTGCTTGAATCGGATATATTAGATTCACAAAGTGGTATCAGAGCTTGGTTCTGATTTCTTGTGTATTTTTGATTCCCTGAGGTTCTGATTTCTGAGTTCTTGGCACTTATTGTGACTCTTGGTTTTTAGGGTTTCGATTTGTGTGTTCTTGGGTATTCCGCTGCATGATCTTGATTCTTGTTGGTAGCATTGATCTTAGTCCTTTGAGTGGTTCTGTTATTAGCGTGTTTATTCCTTTTGATTGAGATTTTGTGTGCTTGAGTTCAGCAGATTGTGTTACTATCTCTTGACTGATCGTGCTATTGCTTTTTTTCTACTCTTGATCTTGAAACTGTTATTTTGAGAATTGTTTGAGATTCTTGAATATTCAGTTTGTTGGATATTGTGGTATGGATTATAGTGTTTAGCTGTGCTGTTGGTTTTCTGAGATTCTTTCTGATATTTTTGGTCACTTATTTTTCTTTTCTTTGATAGGCTTATACTTTGGATATAGTCCTATTTTTAAGAACTGATTTGCTGTGTATCTTAAATGGCAGAAAAGTCTAGCAAAACCAAGACTTTTGATGGCTCTACAGATTTTGCTATATGGCAAATGAAGATGAATGCCATCTTGATTAAGGAGAAGTGTCAAAGGGCAGTGACTGGGAATTATCTGGCTGAAACTTCAACTGCAAGGCAGCTGGAGATGGATGAGCAGGCACACAGTGAGATCTTCATAAGGCTGTCTGATGAGGTTGCAAGGCAAGTCATGGGAAAGAAAACAGCTAAGGAGCTTTGGAAAGCCCTCGAAGAGATGTATTTGGTAAAATCCTTACCTAGCAAAATTTCTCTCTTATGTCGTCTATTCACTTTTAAGATGGATGTGAGTATATCTTTGCAAGAAAATCTGGATAAATTTCTTAAGATGACTCAAGATCTTGAAAGATGTGATGAAAAGATTAAAGATTCTCACTTGGCTATTCTTTTGCTTAATTCCTTGCCTGCTGATTTTGATCATTTTAAGGATGTTATTCAGTTTGGTAGAGAGGAATTGACTAAGTTTAAGATTGTGGAATCTATTATTGAAAAGAATCAAATTTTGAAAGTGTTTAAGCATGCCAAATCTGATGTTAAGGATGAGAATAAAAATGGTTCTGTCCTAAACACTGAGGGTAAGACTAAAACCAAATGGAAAAAGGGTAAGACTGATGCTAAGGATAACAAGGATAAAAGATGCTTCTATTGTGATAAAACTGGCCACTTTGTTAAAGACTGTAGAAAGAAAAAATCTGATAAAGAGAAATCTGATGATAAACCTGAAATTGGTGCTAGCTATTCTTGTGAGCTTCTTATGTTAAGTCCTGAGTATGATCATGATTGCTGGATTTTAGATTCTGGATGTTCTTTGCATGTTACTCCTCACAGATTTATGTTTGAGTCTTTGCATGAATTTGAGGGTGATAATGTGATGCTTGGTGATCATACTCGGCTGGATGTTAGAGGTATAGGAAATGTGCCTTTGACTATGCATGATGGAAAGGTTAGAATGTTGCAAGAGGTGAGGTGGGTTCCTAGTTTGAGGAAGAGCCTCATCTCTGAAAGCATGTTAGAAGATAAGGGCTGCAGAATTACATCCCATAAAGGTGTAAGAGAGGTCACTAGAGGTGGCAAATCTCTTATACGAGGTATTAAGAGGGGTGGGTTGTACTTTGCTATGGCCCAACCTTGCTTAAGTACCTCAGATGGGAAAGGTAATGTGAGCTCTTTTCAATCCAAACATGTTTTTAATAGTCTAACTTGTTTAAATGAGTATGTAGCACAGGTTCAGTCAAGTATGCAGTCTAAAACAAGTGAAAACAGCAAGGAAAAGGCTGTGGGAGTGCCAGAAAGTTCAGTCAAGATGGGACTGGATGAAGAGGAAGCTAGGTGCCAACCCCTGCAGTGCTCAGAGTCAGAAAAAGGCTCTCTGAACCAGCTAAGTGTGGCTGAAAATGGTGGAAGAGCTACTGCAGAGATGGAGGGGCACAAGGAGGTGAAGTCAGAAAGCCATATACGCGAATTAAGTAAGAGAGGGAGTTTCTCTGAACCCAAGCTAAGTACTTCTGAAACTAAAACTGAGTTGCATGCTAGATTGAGTGGTCTTGGTGATCCTTCACATGTGTGTGAAATATCTGAGCATGAACATGTTTTTAGCTGGAGTTTTCATGTGGGAAATTTTCAGAAATTGGCTTGGTTAATTGGTATGTGTGCTTATCTGATTTTTGGTGGCATTGCTTTGGCTAGCATTGACTCTTATATGCATGATATTGAGCTGTGGAATGTTCATATATGGATATATGCACTTAGAGTTATTATTGCTGCCTTTGTACTGCTTGGTCTCATTGGTTTCATGTGTTGGAACCTTGAGAAGGTGAAGTGTCATCATGCTGAGTTCATATCTGAATTTTGTCGCTTAGGAGGGCATGATTCTAGGTCTATGAATGTGATGACATCTCGGTTGTGTAAAATTCCTGAATGTACTGTTTCTGCTACTGCTCCTAGTGATGAAACTAATGTAGCACTGAGTTGCAGGAACTCCCCTTGTGATGGGGCATTCTTCTGAAGGAGTAACACAACATTGGGTTGATGACGAACGGGAGGCAATCTACCTAGTCCACTACTGGTGATCAAGGCTGTACAGAACTTAGATTAGGAGGGCATTTGTTATGCTATAATCAAAGTTTGTACCACTTAATTGTTTTTGTTTACAATTGTAGCGCACTTTAAGATTTGAGCAGAACACTTAGGGAAATTAAGCACACAAGTTGGGAGGCTTTTATTTTGGAATCGGTATTAGTTTTGGGCCTGAATGGAGCATCTATGGGCCCATTGAGTAGCTGCTGGCAACGACATCAGGAGGCCCACTTACCTCCTCGTGGAAAGGTGGTCACGTGCAGGAGCATAATACAAATTGGCTCATTTTGTCTCCAAACAGAAATCAGAACAAGAAATCAACATTTTCTAGGGTTTGTGCCGTTCAGCTCAGAGAGAGAAAAGAAGAGAAAAGAGAGGCCTTGGACGAGAGCTTGAAGGGATCGATCGGTCAGAGGAGCAAAGGGAAGACGAAGGCGGTGGCGCTTCCAAGTCCGGTGGTGACTCGGTGGTGTGCGTCGAAGCCGAGAAGGTCTTGGTGTCTCCTGCTGTGACGAGGCCTGTCGGAGTGCAGAAACTTGGCGTTTCTGCGGTGGTGCTTCACAGGGGCGTTATCTCTTTCGATCCTTGTTCTTGTGATTCCTTGTTGTTGTGTGCTTCAGATTTCTTTTGTGTGTTTTGCTCTCTTAAAGTGTGCTCTTGTAAACCGAACGATTGATTGCCTTGAATGCTTAGTGGATTGGGTGGATCCCCTTCTGAGATCCCGCGGATGTAGGGTAACCGAACCGCGTTACCAAGTCTTGGCGTTTATTCTGTTTTCGTTCGTTTCTGTTTTTAGCTTGAGTTTGCTTGAATCGGATATATTAGATTCACATCTTTTAATGCAAAACTTGTTACCGAGATCTTCTTGGAGAATAGAGCCTCAATTATGACTCATCTACTTAGTCCATACGACCACAGTATTAGATCGTCTTGCCATCGTAGGCTAGAACAAATGAACAAGAACAAACAAAGCTCCACCAAAACTTGATGTACGGCCGTGCAAGACTTGGCTTCAGATCTCCTCTGCAAATGCCAAAGAATTGCTTTTTGTATCTATGTTGCACTTTCACGTAAAGGAACAATCCTTTTATTATATTTGGAAGAGATATATCTTTACGTACATATCTAATATGTATATATATATTATCTTATTCATTGTTTTATTATCTTATAATAATAGAAAAGTATATATATATAACAATTATATATTATCTTATCATATATCTCATAAGATAAATCTCTTTTTAACTAGGAATGGATAAATATGGTTGATACAATATCTTATCTTTTCAAAAGATAAATTTTCTTATATCATCAAGTAAACAAATAACTATTTATTAATACTTGATGAATAATCCAGTCTTCCAAACAATATACACAGACCGAAATTTTCAGTCCCACAATGGGCCTCGGGTTGCTTTGATCTAGCCCAATTACTCTATTGTGTGTGACCTTATAGGATCCGATGATAATAGCAATGGGCCAAATCTAATTTATCCCATAAGTCATAGTTGGCTTCTAGCAAAGCACTAAGACTACCTAAAATATATGGATTATTAAATCTCCATTATAATCCTATTCTATTATTAGTAATTGTCATCTTGATTAAAGGACACATATTCCTTCAGCTTTCCGGAGGACATAATCAGATAGGACACCACACACCCCCAGAGACTCGGCGGAAAGTGTCGAAGAGCACCCCAAGAGACCATACCAGCCGTAACCGCTTTTAGAAGGAGGAAGAGGAGAAAAGGGTTTTCTTCCCAAACCAAGCCGCAAAGCTTACGTCTATGAACCAGATGATTGAGCAACTGAAAAGAGGGGGATTACACCCCAATCTTGACCCACGGCTAGCCAGTATCGCTATTTTTGTAAAAATGAGTTGTCTAATAACCCTCATAATCTGGTAGAGAGGCCATATCTGAGAGTAATAGTTTGATTTGGGTGGTTGATCCTTGCTGTGTTTTTCCACACTCGATCGAAAGATGGCTATAGCGAGGAGTTGAGGCCAAGGAAGCAAGCGGCGCTGGTTATGGTTAGGTATGGGGGTGAAAGGGGGAAGAGAGAAAACAGAGCGAGTTTTCCATTAGGGTTTTAGCGCCCGTGCTACTTTGAATATCAATGGGCTAGATTGAAGAAGTAAGTGAAAAAAGAAAAAAAGAAGAAGGTTAAACTGATCCATGATAATCAAGACGGATCCATATTTGAATATTATGGAGTTCGATAATGCGGAATTTTGAAACTTCAACAGCTTTCTCAAGGACCTTGCCTTTGGCATTATATTTTCCTTTAATTAAAGGGATTGTGTTCCTTTTGGAATCACCTTCTTTAGTTACGGTTTCAATTGCTAGTGATACGTGAAAGCCTCCTTCATGTTGCGTTCAGGTTTCTTTTGGCCAAGTCTCAAACTTTATTTCTACATCTTCAAGAATGATTATCAATACCTTAGGAAAACAACCTCCAACTTTGGCTTTAGTTTATCAAAGCTTGCTCCAATAGTGGTGGAGCTCACTAAGTCACCAACGGCTTGCGTAAGGGGTCACCGTCAGACCAACTAGGGAAGAGGAATTGCCTCGACATTTTTTTTTAATTGAGAACAAATTTTACAGAGGACCTTATGATTGTATTAAATAGAGGTTTTTCAAATATCGGGCTAAAATTTGAAGGTTTGCTTATTTCATAAGCCAAACGCTCATGGAGAGGACCGATTAGTTCGGTTACGAGTTAGTTGAAACTAACACGATGTTGACTAGTCCAACCTACAATGCAATTGTGAAGGGTGGGGAAGCGCTCCTTCCTCAAATGCACTCATATTAGGTCTCTCGGCTCAAAGATCACCTCCTTGCGACCCTTGTTGGATTGCTTCATGTATTGCAAGGTCCTTTTCTCTAATTGCAGCCTTGTGTCCTCATGCAACTTTTGAATCCTCGCAGCATGGTCAGCTCCTTCTTTGCTCTCGCGGTCCTTGGTAGCATAGGGCATGAGGTCCAATGGAGTGGTAGGGTTACAGCCATACACCACCTCAAAGGGCGTGTGTTTGGTGGCTGAGCGAACCGACCTATTGTATGCAAACTCTATGAAGGAGAGGCATTATTCCCACCTGCGCAAATTAGTGTGCAACAAATATCTAAGCAATGCACCAAGAGTTGGGTTTACTACCTTAGTTTGTCCATCCGTTTGAGGATGACAAGTACGTGGTGGAGAAGAGAAGTTTTGTCCCAAGCTTGGCTCATAAAGTCTTCCAAAAGTAGCTCAAGAACTTCACATCTCTGTCCGAGACTATGGATCTAGGAGCACCATGTAACCTCACAACTTGATCAAAGAAGAGATTAGCAACATGTGAAGCATCATCAGTTTTATGGCAAGCAATAAAGTGAGCCATTTTTAAGAATCTATCTACCATAACAAAGATGGAATCCCTCCCTCTCTTAGATCATGGTAACCCTAAAACAAAGTCCATGGAGATGTCCTCCCAAGGGGCTTGGGGAATGGGTAAGGGAGTGTATAGGCCATGGGACTGGGCTTTAGACTTAGCACGCAAGCAAGTGGTACATGATGCACAAAATTTCTCAACTGACCTAAGCATGCATGGCCAATAAAAATGTTCCTTAAGGGTATGCAAGGTTTTAAGTACCCCAAAGTGTCCCATGAGTCCTCCACCGTGGGCTTCTTGAACCAACAATCTCCTAGACGATCCCTTAGGAACACATAACTTAGACCCTTTGAATAGAAACCCCTCATGCAAATAGAATTGGTCCTTACTCCCCGTGGACATGCATGCATGAAAGATATCACAAAAATATGCATCACTAGCATAATGTTCTTTCATAAAGGAGAATCCAAGCAATTTAGCATCCAAAAGGGAGAGGAGAGAATACCGCCTTGAAAGTGCATCGGCAACCACATTGTCTTTCCCCTTCTTATGCTTGATGACATAGGGAAAAGCTTCGATGAATTCAACCCATTTGACATGCCTCTTATTCAGTTTGCTTTGCCCCTTCAAGAACTTCAATGCTTCATGGTCCGAATGGATGACAAATTCCCTTGGCAATAAGTAGTGTTGCCATACCTTGAGCACTCGGACTAGGGCCACCAACTCTTTGTGCATATGTAGGATAATTCAGCTCAACTCCTCCTAGCTTTTCACTAATGTAAGAAATTAGCTTGCCTTCTTGCATAAGCACACCTCCAAGACCAATGCCGGATGCATCACACTCGATCTCAAAGGTCTTGTCAAAGTTTGGCAAGGCTAGGAGTGGTGCATGCGTAAGCTTCTCCTTAAGAGCCTAAAAAGCTTCTTCTTGCGCAACCTCTCATTTGAAGCCCACACTCTTCTTGGTGAGTTCGGTGAAAGGTGTTGCCAATGTGCTAAAATCCCTCACAAACCTGCGGTAAAACCTAGCCAATCCAAGAAAACTGCACACTTGAGTCATGGTGGTGGGAGTTGGTCACTCTTGGATTGCCTTCACCTTTCCTCATGAACTTTCAAGCCTTCCCTGCATACAACAAAGCCTAGAAATACCACGTGATCGGAGCAAAAATGACACTTTTTGAAATTAGCATACAACTTTTCACTCCTAAGAACTTCTAAGACTTGTCTAAGATGATTGACATGCTCATGCAAGTTGTGACTATACAATAAGATGTCATCAAAATAAACTACTACAAATTTACCAAGAAAAGGTCAGAGAACATGATTCATTAACCTCATGAAAGTACTTGGGGCATTGGTGAGACCAAATGGCATGACCATCCATTCATACAAGCCTAGAGTTGTCAAAATTTGACCCGCCCCGCAAACCTGACCCGACCCGACCCGTGTTTTCTAGGTTGAGACCCGACCCAAAAAATATTGAGTCAAAAGTGACCCGACCCGTTCGACCCAAAAATTTCTGGGTTGGGTCAATACAAATGTGTTTGTATTTTATATATTAAATATTATGATATATGTTATTATTAAAATATTATATAATAATATTTTTTTGATTTATTATTTTTTGTTTTAATTAAAATATTATTTTAATATTCATTTTATAAAATTTTGACAAGGCGCTCTCGACCCGCTGGGTCGACCCAAACCTGTACCTGACCCGCAACGACCCGATCCATAATCGACCCACAATCGACCCGACCCGTAAATGACCCGAACCCGACCCGTTTGACACATCTATACAAGCCATACTTGGTTTTGAAGGCAGTTTTCCACTCATCGCCCTCCTTCATCCTTATTTGGTGGTAGCCACTTTTTAGATCTATCTTGGAGAAAATGCTTGCCCGATGCAGCTCATCAAGCATATCGTCAAGCCTAGGAATTGGATGTCGATACTTGTTGTTAATGTTGTTAATGGCCCGACAATCAACACATATCCTCGATGTCCCATCTTTCTTTGGGACCAAGATGACTGGAACGGCGCATGGACTAAGACTTTCCCTCACATAGCCTTTGTCAAGCAACTCTTGCACTTGTTTTTGGAGATCCTTTGTCTCTTCTGGATTGGCTCTATAGGCAGCTTGATTTGGAAGTATTGCCCCAAGTATGAAGTCAATTTGATGTTCTATCCCTCTAATCGGTGGTAGCCCACTAGGGATTTCTTCTTAGAATAAATCTTCAAAGCCCTGCAAAAGATGAGCAATAGGAGGAGAGAGATCATCTAGCTCTTGGGAAGTAAGCAATGTATCTTTGAATATAAGGAGAAAGCAAAACTTCCCTGGATTTCGTGAACCACTTCCTTTGGCTTGGCTAGAAGCACGTGGTTGGATGCGCCTTCTTTGCTTCCTATGGCTAACTTCTTGCCCTTGTTCATGGCTTCCTTTTCCTTGACAAGTCTCCTTTGTTCCCTTTCTACGTGATCAACCATGATCTCATGGGGTGATAAGGGATGGAGAGTGATCCACTTGCCCCTCAAATGGAAGGAGTATTCATTTGTAACCCCATGGTGTATGGCACCCCTATCAAATTGCCATGGCCTACCAAGCAAGATGTGGCACGCAGTCATGGGCAACACGTCACATAGGACTTCATCCTTATAGCCTCCAATTGGAGAGTTTTTGGTCGAAATAATTCAAGAAAAGCTAGCCAAGTTTGCTTGATAATTTTCAACGTGTATTTTACCAAATAAATCCAAAGTATAAATAAGGAAAAAATAGAGTTCTTGCATGCAACGAGATAAAATAATGGCCCAACCCATCACAAGTCTATGGCTTGGTCATTCTTGCTAAATTTAGTAACAAACTTAATGTTATAAGGCTTAATATGGATTGTCACAAAAAGAATAACAATTGGATAGAAAGTGTCCGAAAGTGAATGTGGCAAATATCAAAGGTGCTCATCGGGCGCGCCTAAGCGCGGTCTTGATCGTCCAATGGCTTTTGTCTCACACACTCGACTAGGGCTTGGACTTGAGACTCCGCCATCGTGGCTGCAAGCCTTGAGAGAAGTGATCTTGTGGCATCTTGGATATTCTTGGCTCATAATCTAGTGATTGGTCCATCACTACGAACCATAAATATTCTCTCCACGTCACTCGTAGTCATAGGTACTTGTGAGTTTTTCAATTATGTATCAAGTGGTATCGGATTACAGGTGTTAAGGCAAACTTTTCTCTCTGTTTTTCACTTGTTCATTGTCAAATTTCTTAGCAATTTCCCTTTCTTTACTTTTTCCCATACATTTTGCCACCGAAGTTGCCACTTTTACCCCGAAAATGACCACTTTTTCCACCCCGCCACCACAATATCACCCACTTTGATGTGACTATGTCCAATCATAAAGGCCTTGACACCCAAGTCACCGCAGCGGCCACCACTCCTATGCCATCCTCTGCGCCATGCAAGCCACCCAAGGCCACCACACCATCCCAACGACTTCCCTCGGATACCACGGCCCCCAAAGACTCCCTCATCCATGATGAGTTTATCCAGTCCAAGTGTGTCGTAGAAGATTTGCCGAGGCTTGAAGATGGCTGCACTTCATTGCCCACGCACGGCACCCCCACGACACCATCAGCCACTCCACATATTGGCCCGCACACCCAAGCCCCACAACATTCCTTAAGTCCTAGGAAAGGCCCTCACTCAGGGTTGTCCGGTGAAAGTCCTAAGAAGCCTCACCAACGCCGCTCACCTTACTCCACGCGCGGTGCCACTAGGGTTCCACCCTTGGACATTGACGATAAGATTCCACATGGGGCTATCACGTGTGCGCGAGCCAAATAACTTCATGCCAAGATCAAGATGGGACTTCTAAGCCTTGAAGCGTCGAGCCAGGATCAATTTGACTCGATGACTTTGCTCATGACACATCGGGCCGCATTGAAGGCAAACCGCCAACGCGTCTGATGTTTCTTCAAGACATTCAAGGTTGCGTCTTCTATTTTTAGTTGTAGCTTATTATATGCATCTTAATTACTTTTAAGACTTCTTTAAAATAAAGATAAGTTGGGAGGGGAAGAGTTATAGTGAGGTCATGTGAAGGGTTGGTTGTGTAACTCATTTTGAGGCCTTTATAAGGCCGTGTCTTCTTCCATGTAAAACTCATCTTTCAGCTTAATAAAACAACTCAAGAAAAGCTTTGTTTTCCCTTGAAAACTCCAGCAAGAAATTGTTCGTGTGTGGCATCGAACAACCTCATTGACCTTCCACTTCGGGTGTGTTATATCCCATAGTCTTAGATGAACTTGTTCTTCCTTTTGTGGTGTGTTGCATCCACTCAAGAAAGTCCACTTATCCCCTATATCACTCAAGCAAACCGATCTCCCTTCGTCCTACCCATCATTCCTTCGTTTCCCTTCGAAATCCTCTCAAAAAGAACCCACTGCAACAAGTCCTTGGAACCCTCTTGTTTGGCTGCATTCCTTGGCATTTTCCTTGCACCAAGGCTAAGGAGATCGTCAATCCTATCATGTGGTATCAGAGCCACGCGAGGTAAACGCTTGAAACTTGATTTAAAATGTTAATCTTAGTTCAAGTTGCAAGCCTTCATGCTCTTTCGTGTCTTGCTGCGTCAGGTTATTGTTAAAGCTGGTTGAATTTGCAGTTGTGTTGGACGTGTTTTGGTTGCTGGAAACACTTCTAGTTTTGAACCTCCTAAAGCTTGAAGACAACCCCTGAATTAGTTACTTGCTTGTCTTTTATTATTTTTCTTGTTGCAAATAATTTGTTTGGCTTGTGGAATTTCTTGTGACTAAAACTGAACCAATCAAGCAACAAGGATACGGGAAATGCCTTGCTTCTCACGTTCCACTTTTCTTGCTTTTGTTTTATGTAATCGAATGCAGTTATAAAAAAGAGAGACGATTAATCTTGTTGTGTTTCCAAGTTATAGACCAAAGTTTCTAGTTGAGATAAACTCGAGAAAAAAGAGCCAAGGGCCAGAAAGAGACGAGTAAACAAATTATAATCTAAACAAGCTCGAGAAAGAGTGGCGAAGCCAGAAAGAAACTAGCCAAGTGAGCTTGAGAAGTCAAGTTCTTAGTAGCTTCCTTAGCACTTGTGTTGGTTCGTGTTTGGCCAAGAGTTTTTCACGAGTTCTTTCAAGTTATTGTGGCTTGTTTTTGCTTGATTGAGTCTACCATAAACTACCCTAAAACTTGAGAGCTTGCAACCTGAATTTGTGAAACTTTATAATCAAATTTTGGCACTTGCTGGTTTGAAGTTCCATTGGTTGATTGCTTTCTCTTTAGTTATTTTGTGCTTGGTATTTTGCTTTGGTTGCTAACCTGCAAGGGGAGTATCATGGAATCCTTCGATAAGCAAAAATGAATTTCCATCAACGATCCCACACCCACCCTACCAGTTACTATGGAAACTCTCCTAAAGGCCTTCCAAACAAGCAAGGAAGAGCAACAAGAACATGTGCGGCAACAAATCCAAGAAGTGAGGGTGGAGACCGCAACATTCATGCAAAGAATGGAGGCCAAGATAGAGCACTCCCTCAGTTGGATGAGGCCAAGTGGCCAGCGTAAAGAAGGCGGCTCTATGCACTCACCACGCTATGATGGAGACAATCTCGATGCTATGCCGAATGCCTTCTCTAGGATGGAACTCAACGAGCAAGCTACCACGTCCCAAGCTCCTCATGTTGCCACCACTCACCAAGAGCAAGGTTTGGGTGAGGATCACCTTTCTAATGTCAATTCATACCCTCCTATTTGCACTACATATGCAGGTGGCGTAAGAAATGCCCTGCCCTAACCCTTCTTTTAGGTTGGCTCCCTTTCCAAGGAGGAATGTGCCAAGGAATCCACCTCTTAGGGACCATCCTAGGGAGAGATTAGGCCAGTTCCAAAGGGGCCAACGTCAGGACCTGCAAGGATACTTTGGGGATGACTATGAGAGACCCCAAGGGAGGGAGCAATACCATGGTGTGAAGGTTCAAGTTCCTACATATGCAGGCTTGTCGGATATTGATGCATACTTGGATTGGGAGTCCAAGGCCGAGTTAGTTTTTGATTTCTACAATTACGGAGATGCTCAACGTGTTGCCCTTGCTACCATCAACTTCACGGACTTTGCATATCAATGGTGGCAAGAAGAGAAGGAGGGGCGTGTGTATGAAGGATATCCAACTATTGAGACTTGGGAAGAGCTCAAAGCTGCCATGAGGGCTCGATTCGTGAAAGATGACTACTTGGCTTATATCCATGTCAAGCTTGAGCGCATCAAGCAAGGCCCAAGAAGCCCGGATGAGTTTTATAACGAACTTAGGACTCTTTTGTTTAGATCTGGTATCAAATTTCCTAAGGAGTATGTAATTTCTAAGTTTGTTTGTGGCTTGAACTCTGATTTGGCTAACATTATGAAGAACCAAGGATTTGTTAGGGGCATACCAATTGAGGAGGTTCGCCATTATGTCAACCATGTGTATGGAAATTTGCAGAAGAAGAGGACTAGCTCAAGCTCACGTCCATGGTCCACATCAAACTCAAGCTTCACTAATGCTCAACCTAGGCGTCAAGAGCCAAGAGTGAAGCCTTACAAGAGCCAACCGAGGAAGGAAGTGCCACCACCACTGCCTAGGAAGGAAGGAGAATCCCGCACTAGGGATTTGAAGTGCTTCAAGTGTCTAGGCCGTGGACACTTTGCCAAGGACTGCCCAACCAAGAGGCAAGCGTTGCTCTACACTCATGGAGAATCTGAGTCCGATGATGAGCCCTTGGAGGAGGCCGTGAAGGAAGAAGGACAAGAAGATGAGGGACTCCATGTAGAGGTTGATGTGGGAGATTGCTTTGTTGTCAAACGCACCTTGGTTGCCAATGAAGCCGTAAGCATCCTAATCAACGAGAGACCATCTTCCACACGAGGTGTTTCATCCAAGGTATAGTTTGTAGTATGATTATAGATGGTGGCTCATGTTGCAACATAATTGATCAAGAGGTAGTCACCTGCTTTAATATTTCAACTACACCTCATCTTCAACCCTATACATTGATTTGGCTTAACTCTTCTACTCCTCTCAAAGTTAAAGAACAAGCCAAGGTTAAATTTATCAAGTGTTCAGTATTCTTGCAATTCGTTGTCTTTGTCAAGAGTGAGAAATTTTGCCACACAAAGATGGTATTTTCCTACATCCAATTCAATGGATGTCATATACATCCTTGTAGTAGATGTTCCACAAAGTTTCGAGTGATTTAGAGAAGGTTTTCCGAGCCATTTGTCAAACCCTAACTCATGACCGAAGTAAACGTTCCTCTCGACGAGCGTTTGGTTCACGAATTATTCGTCCGAGAAAACCTTTGAATTTTATAGCAAAATTTGGACGTAGTCTCATTCACACAATCATAAGGTCGTGTGAAAACTTTGTGCCAATTGGAAATGAAACGCGAAGAAAATTATTTTTCCCTAGTTGGTGTGTCGGTGACTCCTTGCGAAAGTCGTCACTGACTTAGTGTGCTCCGTAATTTTTTGAGCAAAATTTTGTGAACTAAAGACAAAGTTTGATGGGATTTTCCAGATGTATTGAGAAGCTTTCATAAAAGTATAAACGAAGTTTGAGACTTGCCAAAGAGGGACCTGAATGCAATGTGAATGAGGCTTTCACGTATAAAATGATTTCGGATTACCGGTGTTTAGGGAAGTTTTTCTCTCTTTTTTCACTTGTTCATTGTTAAATTTCTCATCAATTTCCCTTTCTTTACTTGTCCCTTACATTTTGACACTAAAGTTGCCACTTTTACCTTGAAAGTGACCACTTTTGCCACCATCGCCACCGCAAAACCACCACATTCTCCACCGCCAATCCAAACCTAACCCTTACCACTGCAACATATAAAAAAAATCAGACCTTTTGGACCATGTTTTCCCTCCCAAATCCCACAACATAACAACCTACATTTCCTAGATTACTCACAAGATCTTCCACTTCTATGTTGTCTTGGATTTCAACCTTCCCACCAATTGATGTGATCCGAGAACACGCAATGCCAAAAAAGAACAAGGTATCAATTCGACGTCATTCTTCTCGGATCTTGAAACAATCTTTCAGTATCCTGGTCCGTTCAGAAGCTATGAATCTCCAATGGAGGTCCATGAGTAATCATTGGAAAGCTTACTTCAAGGGCTACAACTTTCAAGACAAAGACTTAAGACAAATCAGCCCGAAATTGATCCTAAACTGTCAATATTTTCAATGGCTATTCCTAAACGCGAAGAGTCATCACCATTGAAGACTTTGTGCCTAATTATGATCAAGACTCTTGAGTTGGTTGTCCTCCTCGATGCTAGGCCATGTGAAGAGTCTCTGTTTCAACGTAATTATTCTATAAACACTAAGCTTTGTTAGATTTTTTAGATAGGCTCGAGTGGAGAAAACTCTTGAGAGTGTTTTGGGAGAGATTCCCTTGTTTGGTGAGTTATATCCAAACTTGTTTGGTGAGTTGCATCCAAAACGTTCATTTCTCTTTAGGTGTGTCATATCCTAAAGAGACTCGAAGCCCTCTTTCGAATTACCATTGTGTGGTGTATCCTCGGTCTTTCGATTGCTTATCCCTTATAATATATTCAATTCATGCTTAGTTTGAATTCTGTTACTTTCTTCTTCGTTTCTCCAAAATTAAACCCAAAACACAAAAAACAAGGTTGGTTGCTCGAGTACTCTTCAAGACAGAGCGGAGTTGGAACTTTCTTCGACTACGGAACAATCATTCGAGGTTCAAACCGCATCACCAATATTTCCACAATTCTTTTCATCCAATATTACTTATTTTGACCACTTATTATTTGGTTAAAATATCATGATTTTAGGAGCACCAAAGCACATTGCTTATTCTCAAAGCAAAAGAAGATCTTCCATCAAATCTAAGAAGATATTGTTAGCATATTCCTTTCCTTATTTGATTACTTTAATTAATTATTGTTTTTAGTTGATTGAGCATATCTAATTGTGAGATTTTTCATGAAAATAATTTGGCTTTCACTTGATCCCCGTGTTTCTCTTCTCCTACTTGCATGTTCCCCTTCGTTTCTTGCATACTTAATCTACTACTTCTTGCTTTGTGTGTGAGTAAAAAAAAAGATTATACAGACTTGGTGTCATCATATACACATACCAATTTCATACACAAGAATATTATAGCCATAGGCTTTTCTTACTCTTTAAGTGCGTATGCACACTAGCTTCAGCAAAGTCCGATTTTGGTACAAAAAATAGTATCTTCTTCAAGACTTTTGGCCTTATATTTGTGAGTCCAAAAGTGTCAATGATTTGTTTTTTTAATTCACCAACATCTTTCTTCTTTTTGTACTCATTCCTTGTCTTCTTTGATTGCGTTGTTGTTGGAATCCTAAGTGTGATTACTTAAAGGGTTATAGACTTCCTTTGTTTTGATGGTTACAAACCTCTATGTTTTAATATGGGTTAAGTGTTGTATGAAGAGTATATGATGCATCAAAGGTACCAAATGTGATCGAGATCAACAGAGTGATCGAGAGAATGTAACGCAAACACATGAAGAGTCCTAGATGTAGGAAAGCCCTAAAGCGACAAGTCGAGACAAAGACATCTTGGTTGAAGTAGATATTTGTGTAGCTAGGCTTGGAGGTAAGGAAGATTGGGAAGAGCACATTATTTGACAATTGAGTGCATTAAACAAACGTCAAACAAAAGTTGAACGTGATAGACAGAAGAAGGCGAGTTGTACTCGTCAGAGGCGGAAAGTCTGCTTGTCTCTTTGCGGTTTTGGAATGTTGTGAGCGACATTGGAAGGCGACATAGAAAGCAAGTGTGTACGAATTCCGATTGTGGAAGTTGGTGGACACGAGGTAGAAAGCAATCCTAGGTTGGGTGGATGTTCAAAGGTAGCTTGAGAGTTTAAAGAATGAGAGTTCAAGTGTAGCTGATTTTTGGCGATTGAGAGCAAGGTACCAGTGAGAAAGACAGTTAATAGTAAGTGGGAAGCTTCTAGTCAACGTCCAATCCGCCTTTTGTAATATCTCAAGAGATCAATTAGATAAGTACACTTGTTCTAAATCCTTTCAAGCGAGAAGCTTGAAGGTAGTGGTTTTTCTCTAACTAATATTTTGGTTAATTGAATTTCCAATCTAAGTACTTATTTTGAAAAAGGTCAATACTTTGCAAAGCTTTACATTTCCGTTGTATTCTCTGTGAAGGTCTTAGACCTTCTTATTAGAATACTAACAATCCTACAATTGTATCAAAGCCTTGGATCTAAATTTTTTGTTCTTAGCTTTTGCAGGAAAATATGGATAGTACAAGTACTTTAATCATTGACTCATTTCTGGAAGCCTTCGGTGTTAAAGGAAGGCGAGTATGATTGGTGGAAGGTGCAAATAGAGACTCGTGTGTGTTCTCTTGATGGCCAGATCTCGAAGATCATTGAGAGAGGTCCTAAACACTCTCTGGACGTAGATGACCATGAGAAGAAGAGAGCACACTATGAAGATGTAGACTACAAAATATTGGAGAAGAATTGTATGGCCTTCAAGATCATATACCAGGCTCTTTAACCCTCAGATCTAAAAAAAGGTTCTCGTGTACTCGTCGGCTATGGAGATCTGGGATGCCTCTAGGAGACTTCATCAAGGGAATGGTGATGTGAAAACAAAACAAGATTTTTCCTCTTCTCAAAGAGTATGAGTTTGTCTCTCAAGGAAAAAGTGAGACGATTGAAATTTTCATTCTCACTTTCGAGGTCTTGTAAGCCAACTTGGGTTTCTAGTGGAGAAACTTTCAGATTGGAAGATTACACACTACTTCCTTCAAGGTCTGATCTCAAGGTGGGATACTATTATTGCCAACTCAACAAGATATAAAGACTATCACCTTGGAAAACCTCACTGGAAGGCTAGTGAGTAATAGTACTGTACTTCGGAGAAAGATGGCCATGAGAGAATCATAGAAGTCTCACATTATAGCTCTCAAAGTCGAAAAAGCCTTCAACTTGGCACAAGAAGATGAGGACAATGTTGATGCAGATGAGGACGTCGCTCTCATCACAAGAGCTATAAAGAAGTTGTGGACTTGAGGAAAAGGTCAAGGTAAAAGACTAGAGAGGAACAAATAACTGACAAAGGTCGTATTCTATCACTATCAAGCCAAAGGCCAACTCACAAAAAAACTGCTTCAAGAATAAGGCTAGAAAACCTCCATATGAGAAGGCATTAGTCGCAACATGGGGAGAATCAAACTCGGATGAAGAGGTTGAGATTTAGTAAAAGGACTTTTGCCTCATGGTAATGAATTCTTTGAACTCTCTAAGCAGATTGAGGAAAATTGTGATACAATCGCTAACTTGATTGAGGACAACAAGCTTTGGTCGGAAAAAGTCATCAAGTTAGAGGGTGTAACACCTTCTTCCCCAAGAGGTTGTGATACTTGCTCGAATATGAAAGAATATTCTCTTGATCTAGAATCTGATGTTGCTAACTTGAATTTGAAGTGTTAATGCTTAAACTTAGTAATGCTAAGCTGGTAGACGACCTTCAGAACATAAGTAGTGACTTAGAATCTAAGAAAAAGGAATGGCTAGATGAGTATGTTGTATCTCAAGCTAAAGATGATTATGGGAAACGATTTGTGAAACCATGGTTTGGTCTTGGCTATGTTCGTGGTGACCATGGAAAGAGTACCAATATCCCTCACCTGAAAGTTTATCTTTGCACACAAGTCAAGGAGGACGAGTACGTTCCCACCAAGGATGAGGTACTTGTACCTTCAACTAATGGGAATTGTACCGTACTTCAGAAGCTTGTGTAAAGACTTCAACAAATGGGGGAGGGAGTGATACTTGAACCAAAAGGCATACCACATATGGCTGAAACATGCACAACGTGATTAACCATCACAAATCGATTTCCATGCTTGAATGAATAAGAAACCCATATGACCAGGGAAAAACAAGTATGTCAACCTCAAGGGTTACAAGGTGTGTTGTCATTGCGGTAAAGCAGACCACTACATTCAGAGTTGTCATCTCAAACTTAGGTATGAGGTTAATGCTCGTGCTTGGAGGGAGAAACACTTAGGAACAATTGAGAATGAAGAATTTGATCTCTTAAGTGTAGCATTGTTGTATGACAAAGGAAAGAATAGGGTAGTGTTCACCTCAATCGATTGTCAAATAGATGAGATAGGTACATGTAAAGTCCTAATGAAGAGGACTTGTGAGCAAAATGTATATAAATTCGATTTGACTACAAACCTGGGGAGAGGTTATGTCTCATTGCTTGCTCTGAAGCCACTGAGCTATGGCACAATCACTTTGGACATGCAAGTCATCAACTTCTGAACAAGCTTCATCGACAGGACCTTGTAGTAGGTCCGCTCAGAATTGACAATCATAGTGATGAGGTATGTGAAGCATGCATGTATCAAATGTAAGCAAGTAAGGCCATCCTTCAAGTAAAAGAATGAGGTAAGCACTTCTCGTCCCTTGGAACTAATTCATATGGATTTATGTGGTCCTATGCGGGTAAGGAGTTGTGGTGGTAATCATTATGTTTTTGTTATTGTTGATGACTACTCACGATATTCCTAGACCCTATTTTTGACTTCTAAAGATGAGACCTTTGTAGAGTTTACAAGTTGGTTAAAGGTTATTCAGAGAAAGATTGGAGTTTCTCTGGTTGCTATATGTTTAGATCATGGAACTGAGTTTGAGAACATACACTTTCTCAAAATCTACAGAGAGCATGGAGTAACTCACAACTTTTCATCACCAAGTACACCACAATAAAATCGTGTGGTGGAGAGAAATAACAAAACCCTAGAAGACATAGGCTACCTTTGTTGGAAAGGATAGCCTGGAGAAATTTGATCCAAGAAGTGACAAAGCTAACTTTGTTGGATACTCCATGAACAACAAGGCATACAGGGTCTATAACAAAAGGACCATGAACGTGGAAGAAAGCATTCACGTCATATTTGCTAAAGCAATAATGGCTAGTACCTCCATCAATGATCTAAATGATGGAGATGAAGGGGTTGCCATGGAATTAAGGCATCAAGAAGTTCCAGAATTGTCAGTTCCATTACAAGGTCCCCAACTTCCAAACTCAGGGATAACAGAACGAAATAGAGAAGGATCTGACTTACAAAGGGACCAGGACCCATACAGTGAGGAGTCAAAGGTTCTTAAAGGTGTAGATGATGATGAGAACTCAAGTACCCCTACTCCAATTCTTGGAGATGTAGGACCAAGTGCCCGATCAACAAAGGAAGGTGACTCTAATCTCTCTCAGCTTCAGACCAAAAATTGTCAACTGAGAAGAGATCATCTAGTCATCAACATCATCTCCGACTACACAAAAGGAACCTAAACAAGGTCCTATCTTCATAACTTCTTTGCCTTTAATGATTTTCTATCTTTGTTCGAATCTAAAAATGTAGGTGATGCTCTGAAGGACTCAAACTAGGTCATTGCTATGCAAGAGGAGCTTCATTAATTTGAGGGGAACAAGGTATGGCGTCTAGTACCACGACCAAAGGATAGAACTGCGATAGGCACGAAGTGGGTGTTCATGAACAAGTTTGGTGACAAGGGGTAAGTAATAAGGAACAAGGCCAGACTAATCGTGAAAGGCTACAACCAGCAAGATGGCATAGACTATGATCAAACATTTTCTCCAATTGCATGGTTAGAAGCTATCCGTTTGTTAATTGCTTATGCTACTCACAATGGTTTTAAGTTGCAGCAGATGGATGTTAATACCACCTTCATAAATGGAAATCTTAAGGAAGGGGTCTATGTCGAGCAAACACCTAACTTCGAAGATACTTGTCACCTAGATCACGTACAAATCCTAGACAAGGCATTGTATGGCTTGATGCAAGCTCCTAGAGCTTGGTATGAAAGGCTATCAAAATTCCATTTGTCCAATGGATATGTACGTGGTAAGGTTGACAATACTTTGTTCTTGTTGAAGGAAGGTTAACGTACTCTAGTTGTACAGGTCTATGTTGATGATATCATATTTGGTTCAACCAATCCAAGCTTAGTGAAGAGGTTCATGACCCTTATGAAGAACAATTTCGAAATGAGCATCATGGGAATTGAAATTCTTCCTTGGACTTCAAGTTGAACAAGGAGAGGACGAGACCAATGTATATCAACAGAAGTACCTACAAGAGTGTGTGAAGAAGTTTGGAATGGAGAGTTCCAAACCGTTTGACACTCTAATTTCTCCCAACACTTTTATGGGAAAGGATGAAAAGGAGAAACGAGTGGACCAGACCTTGTATCGAGGAATCAAAGGTTCTATGCTCTATCTCAGTGCTAGTAAACCTGACATTATGTATAATGTATGCTTGTGTGCTAGGTTTCAAGGTAATCCTAGGGAGACACATTTGAAGGCAGTGAACGAGTCTTACGTTACCTCAATGGGTCCAATACTCTCAGTCATTGGTATCCAAAAGGTTGTGATGTATGTTTTGTGGGATACACCGATGCTGAATTTGCTGGGAACAAGGTGGACCGATAAAGCACATCAAGCATGGCTCAGTTCTTGGGTCCATGTCTTGTGTCTAAGGGTTCGAAGAACCAAAGTTTAGTGGAGTTATCAACCACCGGCGAAGAGTATATAGTTATTGCATCTTGTTGTACACAACTCCTATGGCTTAAACAACAACTCAGTGACTATGGGATACTCTTTTGTAAGGTTCTTATACTCTATGAAAAAACCGGTGCTATAAACATTTCAAAATATCTAATACAACACTCTTAAACAAAGCACATTGAAATAAGACATAATTTCATACGAGATTGTGTGGAGAATGGTCTTGTGTCTATGGACTTTTGTAGGATCAATGATCAAATTGTAGATATCTTCACCAAGCCTCTTAATAGGAAACCCTTTGAAAAGTTACGCATGAAGCTTGGTATGATCTCCCTTGATGCCTAGTCATCTCAGATATATTACCTACAATGATTGGTTGAAATTTGTCATTGGAGAAACATTAGGAGCATGTATAGAACTTAAGCCATAATTTGTTGTCATTAATCTTTTAAACATGCTAGACATGTGTGTGTTCTTACACTTTCTCCACATGAATTCATGAAGAACATTAATTAGTAGTAGTATTGTTCTTGTTGTGTGAAACCATCTTCATTTAGCCCAAAAAGATCAACATGATGTACCCACTACTAGAAAACGCGCGATTTTTAGATGCTTTAGCCTCGACGCTTTATGATCCTGTCGAGGAGGAATTTTCAGCCGTGCTTGGAATCAAGCAACTCCCGACGCTATTTGGCGTCGACAGTTAAAAATAAATTCCAAGACATTTAAAAGCTTCATCCCACACATATGAGAATGGGGCAATAGTCCATCTAGGTCCTCCATTCATGCTTTTGCTCTTTTGCCCTAACTCGCATCGATATCTCTATCGCCGCAAATCGAGATCCAAACCACCACCATGTATGCGTGATCAGTTGCGTCTCTACACGACCTCTTTCTCGATGTTCCAGGTCGTGCAAAGGGTGTCGATGTTGGAGATCACCATTTTCATTATAAAGATGTTGTTCTAGTCAAAGTAGGGGAACGGTGCGCAAAACTCTATGGATATGGAGTTGTTGAGGATGACGACTGGATCGATAGATTCACCGTCGTTGAGGTTGTAGAGGTGAAGGAATTTGGCGAAGGAGGTGAGTAGAAAGGTAGAGGAAAGATATGGACTAAACATGAGATTCCTCGGAGGGTAGGGGCAAGAGAAGGAGAAAGATGGTTTGAAGGTTAGGGTTAGGGTTTCATTGTCGAATGTGAGAATGTCTACCTGGTTGTTGAACTCTTAAAGTTGTTAACAACGATGCACATGCAGCAAGCGTGACGGTGTAGGTGGCCAACTGCGGAGGAGGAGAAGGACATGGCGTAGGTGAGCAAACTCTCATTTCGAAGGTGCGATTCTTTAGTCCAATTTTCAATTTTTACCGGTGGAATTATCTAATTTGTTGTTGCTCAAGAATTATACTAAACAGCTTGGGTATGTTACACTCCATTTCTTCGTTGTTCTTCCCATTAGTGTTAATGTGTATTGGTTTGTTGCTTGCACAGTTAGCTCAACTTGTAGAAATGATTATCCTCTTGCGTATTAGATTGTGGTGCTTTTGTTTGTTTTTTGTGGTTAATAGGGTTCGTGTGTGGATATTCCTTTAGAAATGGCACCAAATTGAGTTGACCATTTAGATAAACTAATTGGGGTTGCATCTGATGCGCTCTCTAGGATTTTAGGGATGATTTTTGTCCTGCCTTGTTTTACTCTAGGGTTGATTGTTTGTTATGTTCAATTTGTCGAATTGATGCACTCTCTAGATGGTATTATTAGAGGAATGATAATTGGATGTGTTCTTTTAATCTTGACTTCATCCTCTATCTCTTAATTTTCAATTTTGATATTTATCATTCCAGATGATTTGTCATGAGGCTAAATTTCTATAACGCATAGACAAGAAAGATTTTGTTCTTTGGATCATCACTTTTGCAACTACGTTATTCCTCAACATGGAGATTGGTGTTCTAGTAGGGGTGAGCATTTCAATTCCAAACAAACTATGATGTCTTAATAATCTCTAAGCTTCCTTATTCTATAGAATGATAAAAATTCTACTCAGGGTAAAATCCTTAGCACATCAAGTTGTGACATGTTGCTGATTTTTAAACTCTCTGAAATCATAGGTTGGTGTTTCACTTGCATTTGTGATCCATGAGTCAGCAAACCCAAGCATTGGTTAGTAAAGTCTTAAGAGTTCAATCCATAGGAACTTAAAACTCATCTATTTGAGCATTTCTTGGCTGAAATTTCCGATTCCATGGTCTTGCATCTCTCTTAGGCCGTCTTCCAGGCACTATAATCTACAAGAACTTATAACAATACACTGAAGCTTACACTTATTATGGAATTGTTCTCGTTTGTGTTGATGCTCCTATTTATTTAGCAAATATAAGCCATATAAAAGATAGGTGTAGCATTTTATGACTAACACTAGTGATGGGTGTTGCGATCACTGATGCATTTGTTGTTGCCATCACCTCCCACTTTTCAGATTTGTGAAAATGACATGCTTTCTAGTAGTGATATGATATGTGACAAACTGCTAGATGTTTAGATTTGGTTGGATCCAGCAACCTAGCTAGTGATTAATTGTCCTTGATTATGTTTAATTTCACATAAAAAGGAATTGGTGGTCATTTGCATGGTTATTAATTGTCCTTGATTGTGCTAGACCTGGATCCATTATTTTTGTAAATGCTAAAATTTCCCGAAACACATGTCATGTGCTATTTCTGGACGCTTTTTCTTTGACGTTTTCAAAAACCATCGAGGAGCATTTTGCACGCGCGCCTGGACTCTAGCGGATTTCAACGCTTTTTCATGTCGTTGCTTCTTTAGATTTCAAATTGAACATGACTAATTTTGTCCCATGTTTTGGTTTTGCAGTACGCGGTTAAGTGGAAGTCTGTGTGGATCTGGGGTTACAAGGATTGTGGAAAGGTCAAGGCAGGAGGCGCATATACACCTTGAAGTAAGAATTCGATCACCTTGAAAATTTTCCATTTCTTCCTTTCCAGAGGTGTTTATTAATTTGTTAGTCCTTAAATCAATATTTTTATTGTTTTTATGTTCCCCTGCATAAATGTTAAGTGGCTATTCTAGGTTTTCTATTCTTTCTAGCAAGGTCGAGGACTTGGAGGCAAAGCTTTGTGAAGAAACAATAAAAGGTCACAAAAGAAGGTATGAGCTTGTACAATCTTGTGCTTGCCTCTGTTTTCAATTGGTTCAGGTTCATGTCATGAACACTCTAATTTACCTATATTTAACTTGAACGTCCAGGCTTTCCATCAATAATAAGCATGTAAACATGAAATTAAATGCTCAGCTTTCCATAAATTATGCAACATGTAAACATTCTTTTAATCTCTTGAAGTTGTCAAGCAATATCATATTTAATGTTAAAGAAGGTCCGTTGTTCTCATGATCATGATCTTAAGGCTATCTGGATGATGAGCTAGTGTAGATGCTCTTAAAAGTCTCTCAAAACATATTTGCATATATTCCTTTCTATTGTGACATTTCTGAAGCAGCTATCATTATCTTTTTTTTTTCTTTTCTTTTCTTAGTGATATAAACATGTGAGTTTAAACTTTAAAATCAAGGATATCACTAGATAAGACATTCCAATATTCCATAGACTATAGGATTAAGTTTATCCCATCAACCATGCTGATATCGACCTAGCACAATCATTTACTCAACACATTAATCATTACTTTGTTTGAGGGCTCACCATTCTCTCCTAATTGATTTACATCATCAAAAAAAATCCCCTGGTCTAATTTACATGTGGTGAAGTTGAATTTTTTTTATTTTATCCAAAAGAGACAGATATGAGAGAAATCAACCATAACTGATAAGAAGGTTCATTTTTTTCGGGAGAGGGAAATAAGTTTTACTATAGAGGACCAACAGGTGGCCATCTATGCACAACAATTTTGAGCTTTCCAAGACATAAGATCTTATAACCACCTGATCCACATTTTTTTACCAAGTACAGTTAGCATGTCCACTTGAAAGTTCAGTGAACATATTTCATAGTTTTGCTCGAAAAAGTTCTTGCTCTCTTGTCATGATAATTCGTTTTAGCTTACGGAAGGCTTTGTTTGTTGTTGTTTAGTGGCAAAGTCATAAACGTTTATGGACAAGGATAACATAATTAAGAAGCTATAGGAACCTCTAGCAATTGGAGAACTAGAGTAGTCTTATATCATAGAAGAGGAAACACTAGGATATCTTGTTTGGCACAAAAGTGAATTACATAATGTTTACCTTGTCCAAATTTATATAAAGGTACTTGTTCTGACAAGCATAGCTAGAATATTATATGTTATGCATTGTCTGTTGTACTGGGAAAGGAAGCACCTCTATAATTGTCGATTTGTTAAGCATTGTCTGTTGTACTGTAGTGGATACTTTTGGTGCCCCTCTGTAGTTCAATAATTGAAGTTTTCACTTCCATTGTCTATCTTTATCAGTCTGCAAACTTCTTCAACTTATATAGAGATGATAGGGGGTAAAAAAGTTTTGTCTAAATCCTTCTTTGTTTTGTGCAAGAAAAATGATTTTCTAGCTTTTGCTATGGGGTACTAGACATTATGAATAAACAAACTCTGATGTAGAGTTTTTAGTTTTGAGGAATAGAAAATTGGTGTTTGAAATTTTAGTTAATCGAGTATTTGTCATTTTCAGGAGTCTCCTCAAGCTGCCAGAGTTGAATTCCTAGCTAGCGGAAATGCTACAGAGAAAATTTTTAGCTTTGACATTCTTTCTTTTTCATTTAGAGTTTTAACTTTGTCATTTGAAAAAAGTAAGAATTTTGTATGACCATCAGCAGCCTTTTTTTGTTATTTTGTTGCTACGATTCAAATCATACATTAATGAATTTTTATGACATTCTGAAAATGAATTAGGGAAGAAATCATTTAAATGATTATATGCTTGATGCAACTTGAGCTTTAATGAATTTTTGTATGCCCATCAATCTTCCTATATGTATCATATTCTTTTGGCTGACCTAAAATGAGTATACTTGCATTTCAAGGCTATTACTTAGATTGTAGAGCTTTATACTCCTTTGAATGACTATATGCTTGATGTTATGTGGATTATGTGTTAAGTATACATGATACTTCGTAATGGTAAAACCACGACACTTTTTTGACAACTGGTAGTAGAGCTGGCCAATCCTGAACCGGAACCGGCGAACCGGACCGGGTCAAACCCTGAACTGGACCGAAACCGGACCGGCGGTTCAAGGTCCCGACCGGTTCAGGTTCCGGTTCAAGGCATAGTTGAACTGTCGAACCGGCGGTTTCACCGAAGGTTTAACCGACGGTTTAGGCGAAATATAATTTTTTTTTTTAAAAAATATCTATTACAATTACCCTAAAATCCAAAACACTCCTAAAATCCTAAATCCTAAAGTCCTACATCCTACTATTCCTACTAATCCCTTTAAATCTTAAAAAAGATATAAAAATCATAAACACATTAAAAAACGTTTAAAAAATTATATATTAAAAAAAACATAAACCATAAACCATACTCTACAAAGTAACAAAACCTTAAAATACAAACCCTTAACCCTAAAACTATGTCTAATGTCTATAAACTCTAACCTAAATCATATAATGTTACATAATTACATTACCCTTTAAATCTTAAAAAAGCTACGAAAATCATAAATACATTAAAAAACGTTTAAATAATTAAATATAAAAAATCCTAACCATATAGTTATACAAAACCTTAAAATACAAACCCTTAACCCTAAAACTATAAACCCCAACCTAAATCATATAATGTTACATTACCCTTTAAATCTTAAAAAAGCTATAAAATCCATAAACACATTAAAAAATGTTCAAATAATTAAATATAAAAAAACTAATCATAACCCATAAACTATACAAAACCTTAAAACACAAACCCTTAACCTAAACTATACACCCTAACCTAGAGTCCTAAATCTTTCATTACCCTTTAAATCTTAAAAAAGCTACAAAAAACATAAACACAATAAAAACGTTCAAATAATTAAATTTAAAATAAAACCTAACCATAAACCATAAAACAATACAAAATCTTAAAATACAAACCATTAACCCTAAACTATAAAGCCTAACCTAGAGTCCCAAATCTTACATTACCCTTTAAATCTTAAAAAAGCTATAAAAAACATAAACACATTAAAAACGTTCAAATAATTAAATTTAAAATAAAACCTAACCATAAACAATACAAAACCTTAAAATACAAACCCTTAACCCTAAACTATAAACCCTAACCTAGAGTCCTAAATCCTACATTACCCTTTAAATCTTAAAAAAGCTACAAAAAACATAAACACATTAAAAACGTTCAAATAATTAAATTTAAAATAAAACCTAACCATAAACCATAAATAATACAAAACCTTAAAATACAAACCCTTAACCCTAAACTATAAACCCTAATCTAGAGTCCTAAATCCTACATTACCCTTTAAATCTTTAAAAAACTACAAAAAACATAAACACATTAAAAACGTTCAAATAATTAAATTTAAAATAAAACCTAACCATAACCCATAAACAATACAAAACCTTAAAATACAAACCCTTAACCCTAAACTATAAACCCTAACTTAGAGTCCTAAATTCTACATTACCCTTTAAATCTTAAAAAAGCTACAAAAAACATAAACACATTAAAAACGTTCAAATAATTAAATTTAAAATAAAACCTAACCATAAACATTACAAAACCTTAAAATACAAACCCTTAACCCTAAACTATAAACCCTAACCTAGAGTCATAAATCCTACATTACCCTTTAAATAATTAAATCTAAAAAAACTACAAAAATCATAAATACATTAAAAAACATCAAAATAATTAAATATACAAAAACCTAACCATAAACTATACAAAACCTTAACATACAAACCCTTAACCCTAAACTATAAACCCTAACCTAAATCATATAATGTTACAATACCCTTTAAATTTTAAATCTTAAAAAAGCTACAAAACCTAGCCCTTTTTTTATTTTTGTAAAATGTTTTTATTTTTTATTTTTTTTATTTTTTTTGAACCGGGTTCTGAACCGGCGGAAACCCGATTTCCAATTTTTTTATTTTTTTTGAACCGGGTTACGAACTGACGGGAAACCGGCCGAACTGGACCACCGGTTCCGGGGGTAGCCGGTTCAAGAAAACCTTGAACCGGCGGTTCATGAACCGTGACCCCCTCTAATTGATAGTGGTCTTCTGGTCAAGCCATGATTCAAACTCGTAGATAAGAGCTTGAAGTGACATTTTGGCTAGGATGATTTTGAAGAACCCACCAACACATATTACAACGAAGTAATGTTCTGTCTTATCTAGGCCTTCTAGATTTTTCTTTTATCTTCAATACAACGAAGTAATGTTCTATCTTATGGTATGAACTTTATTGCTTTAATATTATTAGTGAAACATGTAGGTTTTTGTTTAGTGTGTATATATGAGCTTTTAATTGTCATTTTTTGCCTCCAGAAATTTGAGCTCAAAAGGAAGGAATTTCTTCTTGTCTTGGTGAGGGAAACATGGCAAGATAGGAGTTTTGAGAGATTAAACTTGACTAGTTGCCATTAGTTAGGTACTTAGTTGGATTATCAGTTTTTCATCTTAATTGATATTTCTAGATGCCATTAGTTAGGTACTTAGTTGGATATAAGTATTGGTTAGCATTGTTTTGCCTTTGGATATGTTTATGTTTTAGATCTTTCTTTTGTTGTAATAAATGAGTAGAAATAACTATATTTTGCTTCACGAAACATAATGTAAATTTCTGATGTTTAATTGTATATTACTTAATTAGTATCATATTATGTATTTTTTTCTGTATTGTGATCCAAAGTTGACGTTTTTTTATCATCTAGACTTACTAGTACAGTTTTGGCGTCAAATAATATCTCGATGCTTTATGATGTCACAATAATCTGCAGGGTTTTGATATACAAATTTCGATGATTTTAGGCGTGATCTAGCGTCAATGTGCAAATATCGTAAGGGTCAAAAAAGGACTAGCACACATTATTTCTCTCCTATAATAACGCGACGGGAAGGCATTCTCGACACAAAAAAGCATCGAGAATGACGACGCAAAAAAACGGCGACGCTTTAAGCGTCGCAAAGTGTTGAAAAAAACGTCTAAAAAGACATGTTTTCTAGTAGTGATTGAACCCTCATTACAAGCCTAAATTATAGTAAATCCTATAGTCACCCTATCCTATCATGTGCGAATACCTCTACGAGCCCATCTATGTCATTCATAATTGGGGATTATTTACCATGATTGAACAATAAAATATTTCCTTGCATAAATATTGGTTTTGTACTTGGCTTATTATTTGTACCACTTCTGGTGTAGAACCCATAGCCAAGGTACACTACACTTTAAGGCAAGGTAAGGAAACACATGGGAAAAGGGTTGGAAATGGCTAGTAAGGTGCGTCATAGCGAGTTGACAACAATCGTCTCTGGGTAATATGCATCACAGTGATGAGTTGACAGCAGCCATCTTCGGGTAATTTGCGTTAGAAGTCAGAGGTAAATTTTTGAAAAGCAACAGTTAAAAGGGGAAGTTGTAAATGAAAGGCGAGTTTGCAAGTGAAAGTTGGGAAAATAAAATTGTAAATTTAGGGAAAGTAGAATTGCAAATTGAAGAGATACGATCCACTTATGAGCATTTATAAAAGGACAAAACACAAAATATCGGAAGGTACAACATCTCTCTCTCTCTTAAAGTCCATTTGCTCCAGAATCTTTCTTGCACCCAACTTTCTTGATCTCTCTTTCTCTTTACTTCCCACTTCTCAAAGAAAACCCTAAGCTTCTCAAATGGACTCTAACCTATAGACTTTTTAAGACTGACATCATCATCGATGGACCTGAAAGTCCACAAACCCTCCCCAACGAACTGAAATCCCTAATGAGTGGTGAAGCTATGGCCCAAATCACTGAATCCCTTCAGAAATCCTCACACAATGACTCCACAACACCCAAAAATCCATCACCACAACATCCTCTCCACAAAAGATCGAACCTCGAGAGCAGGATGAGGTAGAGAACCCTGAAGTGGAGACTACCACTACTCTAATTTCGGTAGAGGAGAAGGAATCGTCACCACCAACGGTGCCGAATGGAGAGAAGGAAAATGTCTCTTTGGAGGATTTGAACGAGATCGGAGCCCATGTAGTGGAGAATCTGGAAAATAAAGAGGAAGAGAACGCGTGTAATAACCCCTAAAAGTCCCAACTGTTGTTTTATAAGAAGGACGTGTTGGGCAATTTCTGTAAACTCGATAAGATCCTTTTTAACGTGTTGATATACGTTTATTAAAAATATGGGGTCTTAAATTAATTATGGAATGCTAAAAATAGAATTTAGCAAAGACCGCGATCAAACCCGTGAGCAAACGTCAAGAGCGCGAGCACGGCTGATCCGCGACCGCGGTTTTTCCTGGGCAAACCGCGATCGCGGTTCTGAAACCGCGATCGTGGGAGACTCTGTTCGTCTTCTTTGCCAGCTTCCAGAAGGACGACGATCCGGATTTTCTCCTCGTGCTCCGATCGGCGGGAGGTGGATCGTTTGAGATGCCCGACGTTGATGTCGAAGGCCCCCTTCTGAGCCTATAAAAGGGGCTCGGATTGGCTCTTCTCCATCATCCATCTTCTTCCATCTCTCTCTTTCGTTAAAGTGTGTTTGTCGCCGAAGTTTCGTCGCCGGAGACGAAGTCGTTGCCGTTTGGGAAGGTCTTGAGTGTTGGAGGTGCTCTTTGTCCAGAAGCGAAGTGGTGGTTCCTCGTCATTGTCGGTATGATCTCGAAAGTTCGAGTTAGGTTCGTGTCGGAATGGAGTCTTGCGACCGCGGCTCCATCCACCACGATCACGGCTGGGCAGAGACTCGCGGCCCCGGCTGGGCGCGAAACCGCGATCGCGGTTTTGCCCAGCAAGACCGCGATCGCGGCTATGCCATCCGCGATCGCGGTCTCGTCATGTTCCTTTCGTTTTCTTGTCGTATCGAAACTAATTAGGGTTCTTTTCGTAAACTCGTCTCTGTGCGCGTCGTCGGGTTGGTCTATGCTCGTCACTATGGCTGGTTATGCGGATCAGGATCCGACCCTTCGGAACGACGATGGAATGCCATAGGGATTTCAGTAGGCAGTCGTGCACGTGTTCAGATTCCTGATTCTCGAATCAAATTTTCGTTCGTCTAGACTAAGGTAAGTGGCGGTTCGCTCTTGCTCATTATTCCATGTTTCCCTTGATTATCAATTATTTGATTGTTAATTAAGATTGGATAAAAGTTATTGTTTTATGTTTGGGAACAGATTTAATAAAGCAATGTGTTAAAATATGAATTTATAATAGGTTGTATATATTGCTAGAAACAACGCTATTATATATTTCTACATGATATTACCGTAATGGAATTTGGTGTGGATTTATGTGTGAACTTATGTGTATTTAGAACGAGTATTCGTAGGAACGCTATGTACTTTGCGAGGTCTAGTCGTTTCTTTATAACTGGTATTAGGAGGATTTTACCCTAGTACTTCTGGTCATGACCGTACCCTTATCAGGGTAGGTGCACTTAGCTAGTGCCAACTTTCGGGATTCATTCCCATAAATATCTCTCGTATCGAGATGATGTGAATTAAAAGTTATAACGTGAATGTATGTTTTGGAATTAAATAAGATAAGTGATTTTACGCACATAATTAGTATACCCTCGGGCGAGGAGTACAACGTGGAAACCGCCCGGACTCTTGTTAGAGTAAGTCTTCTTTCCAATCTGAATTCGCATTGCGCGGTGAGGTTGGTCGTGGACCCAAATAATCAAGGTCGTGTTTTAAACTTGTGTGAAAACTTAACGTTCCCAAACAATTATCATACGTTTCCTATAAGACTCAACTCCTTTGAAGTCTTCTCTTCATACATTTTCCATAAGACTCAATCCTTTTGGAGTCTTCTCTTGATCATTCCTTTTCTTGTGTTTCCGTAGAAGTATGAGGGTTCACTATCGTTTATCGGCTATTATTCGAAAAGCGATGGGTGTAACTTAATAGGACTACTTAGAACCTTTTTATTTGTACCCTTGCATAGTCTTTCATTAGACTAACCAATCGGTTTTTATTCCTTGCATGGTTGGCTGGTGTCATCTGTCTCATATGACACATCAGGTAAATTTCCTCATCCGTGAAGGCCAGATTCCGACGTCAAAGGCAGTTGTTATTTTAAAGTGATTTTCCAAGGTTGAAGATCCTGGCGTGAGATCGCTCAGTTCAAACCCCTTTATGGCGTTTATTTATTTCAAAGACTTCCGCTGTAATAAACATTTCTGTATTTGGTTTTGTTATCAGTTGTAAACCATGACATCAGTATGAATATTATTTGGTCAACTTTCATGTTATTTAATAAAGTTTAAATTATTATATCATGTGTTATAAAAACGGTAAGCCTTGGGTGACCCCGGGTGTGTATTCTGAGGTCACTGGCGGTAATATTTCCAAAGGTATTTTGGGGGTGTTACAGATTTGGTATCATAGCCAAAAGTTTTTAAAATGATTTATGTTTTCAAATCGTTTATTTTAAAACAAAATTTTTGTAAATCGTTCTTCGTTCGTGGTAAAAAGATTAATTGGGTATTTCAAAAAGACGAGTCAAAGTTTTAAACAAGATTATACTTTTGAGTAAAATGTTATATTTTGAAACCTCTTCCGTTATAGTCGTGCCTTCTTCTTCTGTCTAATATAGAAAGTTAGCTTCTATATTTAGAAAGTTATAATTCTCTTCCGTCACCTCGCAGGCAATGGGTGATGTCGTGTCACAACTCAAGGGAAGAAGGGACGTTGAAGTAGGTCCGCCACCTAAGGCCAAGCTTGAGTCCCCTCTTCTTCTGGAGTGTACTCTAGTCGGGGATACGGTTAGTCCTCAAGAGGAGGAGAAGACCGTGCTCGAGGAATCGGTGATTCTCATATCTGACAAGATGAAGGGTCCCGATGAAGACCTCGAAGAGGAGCCCGAGGAGGATCCTGAGGAAGACCTAGAAGAGGACCCCGAAGAGGATCCTGAGGAGGACCTCGAGGAGTACGATGATGATCTAGGTCTGGAGCACCTGCTTGTGGACGGAGAAGATCCGGGGATGCAATTCATCTTCCCTAGCCCGGAGATGCCACCGTTTCCGGAGTACACGCCCTTGTCTCATGCTACTTGGGAGGCACTTGGGGTGTCCGGTGCAGACAGAGTGGAGTATGAGCCGTTGGGTGCACCGATGGGTCCGCATCCTACTCATGCACCCGGAGAGCCGGTGATGAGCCATGGTCATTACGAGTTCGTAGTGATGCCTTTTGGGCTTACAAATTGATACGAATAGAGTATGCTCGATTCGTCCCGCGCACGGATCTAGATCGAGGAGTTCACCTGGGTCGCCAACTGGTTGTGTTTGGATTGATTAGGGATAAATTGTGTTTGATTTGTAACAAGAACATATGACGTTGATACCAAGGGGAGGAGTAAAACTCAACTACAAGGCTTGGATTAATTTCAACGTAATTAAAATGAAGTACAAGAGAGGCTTTAAATAGCCAAGTGACTCTCCCAAAAACCCTAATGGTCTTGGGCCTTATTCTAGCTAAATGGGCCGGCCCACTCTACAAGAGTTGGCACACGCCCGAAATAGAAATGACTGAAATAGAAATACCAAAACGGGAAATATACTAAAACTGGAAATAACTAATAATATAGAAATATATAATAAACTGAGCTAAGTACTATTCCAGGGAGGACGCCATGGTCTTGGATGACTCAGCCTCGTACTGAACCATCTGATGGCGGGCCAGTACCGCATCATTCTCCCTCCCTTAGAATCGAAGCGTCTCCGCTTCGAGCTTGGTGGGGCTAGGGAGAGCAAGTGCGTGATCAGCAGCTGATAGACGACGTCAGATAGGGGTCCGACTCTTGGAACCTCAAATGTGATCGAGTAGTACTCTGCTCCAGGAGAGGGCGTGTCGTCTGGTGCATTAGTGGACAGCAATGGGCTTGAGCCCGCGGGAACTTGCACGGCAATCATCGCGTTGAATGTCGGCGCCGCGATGAACTTCTGCTCAGTAGGCGGCGCGTCGATGGTCGACTCACTAGGCGCCGTGGTGATTGTCGGCTTCACTATGAGTTCGAGCTCGGTGGGCGTCGCGATGATTTCTGGCTCGGAGGGCGCCGCGATGAAGACCGGCTTGGTGGGCGCCGCGATGAACACGGGATCCGAGGCACGCGTTGGGACGCGCTCAGGGACACGTGCTAAATCTGGGATGCGCTCAGGAAGGCGCGCTGAAGCTGTGGGGTGCGCAGGAGATCGCGCTGAAACAGTGGTGCTTGCAGGAGAGCGCGCTGTAGCTAAGGCGCTCGCAGGAGAACGCGTTGAATAAGAACGCGCTGGAAGCGGTCTTGTTCTTCTGTAGGAATGGGCGGCGTAGGCTACTGGGTCAACTTGGGGAGCAAAATCTCGAGTCATCAAGTAAACCAGGTGCTCCCAAGTTTCCACGGGTTGTAAAGCGCGGTCCCATCTCTTGTCTTCGACGCGACACCACCAATCCCACGCGTAGCCAACGAGGCAATTGATCGCGATGTCGCATTGCTCAACTTCGTCGTAGTCCCGTTGGCGAAAGTAGTAAGCCATGTGTCGGGACCACTCCATGAACTCTTCGGCATCACCATAAAAACGTCGACGATGCAAACGGATCTCGGGTGGACGCCAATCCGAAAGTCGACATGCCATGTCGAAAGTCACTAATTTCTTTTCTCTCCCTTTTTTTTTATTTAAATTCTCTCTTTTTTTTTTCTCACAGCAAAAAACTGAATTCTTTTTCTCTCATTTTTTTTTCTCGTTTTTTTTAAAAAAAAAATTAAAACAAAACAAATTAAAAGAAACCTAATCTAATTTCACTTTCGTTAGTTTGTAGATTTGCAGCCGCCAGCAACAAGCAAGGAACTGGCGCGGCGGTTTGCGTGGAAGCTGAGTCGGAACGGCGGATCGCGAGATCGAACGGCGGATTTTCGAGATCGGCGGCGATGCAGAGGAGCGGCGGAAGCTAGGGTGGAGCGAGCGTTGCTGACTGGCGAACAGGGGCAGCGGATGCTGGGGTGGGTTCCGATGTTGTCGGCGATGTGTTGGACGGGGCTGGAGACGAGGTCGAACTCGCGGGCGGTGGCACGGGGTGGATCTACAGGTTCGGCGAGCAGATCTGCAGTGATGCGGTGGGTGATCGGCGGGAGAGTTGCGGTGATGGTGGCTGAGTGGGTCTATTGATGATGATGCGTGATCTGTTGATGATGATGATGAGCAACAGTGAACGGTGATGAATTGGTGATGTTGGGTGGCTCGATCGACTGACGCTCTGATACCAGTTGATACGAATAGAGTATGCTCGATTCGTCCCGTGCACGGATCTAGATCGAGGAGTTCACCTGGGTCGCCAACTGGTTGTGTTTGGATTGATTATGGATAAAGTGTGTTTGATTTATAACAAGAACAGATGACGTTGATACCAAGGGGAGGAGTAAAACTCAACTACAAGGCTTGGATTAATTTCAACGTAATTAAAATGAAGTACAAGAGAGGCTTAAAATAGCCAAGTGACTCTCCCAAAAACCCTAATGGTCTTGGGCCTTATTCTAGCTAAATGGGCCGGCCCACTCTATAAGAGTTGGCACACGCCCGAAATAGAAATGACTGAAATAGAAATACCAAAACGGGAAACATACTAAAACTGGAAATAACTAATAATATAGAAATATATAATAAACTGAGCTAAGTACTATTCCAGGGAGGACGCCATGGTCTTGGTTGACTCAGCCTCGTACTGAACCATCTGATGGCGGGCCAGTACCGCATCACAAATGCTCCAGCTGTCTTTATGGACTTGATGAACCGATGTTTTCACCAGTACTTGGATAAGTTCGTGGTGGTCTTCATAGATGACATTCTGATCTACTCTCCGAGTGAAGAAGTCCACGAGGAACATCTGCGGATTGCCTTGTCAATCCTTAGACAACATCAGCTTTATGCTAAATTGTCTAAATGTAAATTCTGGATGAAAGAGGTGGCTTTCTTAGGCCACGTGATCAATAAAAATGGGGTTATGATTGATCCCCAAAAGATTGAAGCGGTGGCTAAGTGGACACAGCCTCAGAACGTAAAAGAGGTGCGCAACTTTCTTGGACTTGCCGGGTATTATAGAAGGTTCGTAGAAGGATTTTCAAAGATCGCTCTACCTATGACCAATCTACTCCGCAAGGTCCACAAGAAGTTTGTCTGGAACGACAAGTGCGAGGTCAGTTTCCAGGAGTTGAAGCGACGGTTGACCTCGGCACCCGTGTTAGCACTTCCAGAGGGGAACGACGAGTATGTGGTCTAACGTGATGCCTCAAAGTATGGTCTTGGTTGTGTTTTGATGCAAAGGGGCAGGGGTATTGCTTATGCATCCAGGCAACTCAAGACGTACGAGGAAAACTATCCGACCCATGATCTTGAGCTAGCAGCGGTTGTCTTTGCGCTGAAGATTTGGAGACATTACCTCTACGGTATAAGATGCCAAGTCTTCACTGACCACAAAAGTCTCAAGTATATATTTACTCAAAAGGAGCTAAATATGAGACAACGCCGCTGGCTAGAGCTGCTCAAGGACTACGACATGGAGTTGCTGTATCATCCGGGCAAGGCTAATGTAGTAGCTGATGCGCTAAGCCGGAAGACAACGCACAAGACTGTGGTTGCGTTGCTTACTGCTCAGACCAAGCTAAACCGAGAGTCATGCGATGTTGAAGTCTTATATGACCAGCGTAGAGGGTGCCTGAGTATGATGGAAATTCAGGCTACACTGCTGGATCAGATCAAAGAAAAACAAGTCGATGACATCATCTTGGTAAAGTTAAGCAGTGAAGTGATGGATGGGAAAGCTCCCAGTTTTGTGGTTCAGGATGATGGATCACTTTGGTTTTATGATCGGATCTGTGTGCCTGACACATAAGGTCTTCGTCAGTTGGTGATGAGAGAAGCTCATTCATCTGCTTACTCTGTGCATCCTGGCTCTAGCAAGATGTACAAGGATCTCAGGAAGAAGTTTTGGTGGCCAAACATGAAGTGGGATGTAGCAGACTTTGTGGCAAAGTGCTTAACTTGCCAGAAGGTCAAGATCGAACATCGCAGGCCAGGTGGTGAGATGCTACCTCTCCCCGTGCCAGAATGGAAATGGGAGGACATTTCCATGGACTTCGTCACTGGGCTACCCAAGACTCGAAGTCAGAGAGATGCTATCTGGGTAATTGTGGATAGGCTTACGAAGAGTGCTCATTTCATAGCCATCAAGACCACATGGGAAACCCAGAAGTTAGCAGAAGTTTACCAGAAGGAGATTGTCCGCTTACATGGCATTCCTAAGACCATTGTATCAGACCGAGATGGCCGTTTCATGTCAAGATTCTGGAAGGAGCTTCATAAGGCTATGGGAACCGAGTTGAGGTTCAGTACAGCGTTTCATCCTCAGACAGATGGCCAGTCTGAAAGGACCATCCAGACTCTAGAGGATATGCTTAGAGCTTGTGTGCTCGATCGTCCGACTAGCTGGGAGGACAGCTTGAGTCTGATTGAGTTCACGTACAACAATAGCTGGCATGCTACAATCAAGATGGCTCCGTTTGAAGCTTTGTATGGTCACAGATGCAGATCTCCGATTTGTTGGGACGATAATGCCGACAAAATTCTGCTTGGACCAGAGTTGGTCGAAAGGACGGCTTCAGACATTGCTTTGATCAGACAAAGAATGTTGACCGCTCAGAGTCGACAGAAGTCCTACGCAGATCGGAAGCACATGACTGTCGAGTTCGAGGTCGGTGACAATGTTTTTGTCAAGGTATCGCCATCCAAAGGAGTTTTCAGATTTGGTAAGCGTGGGAAGCTTAACCCTCGCTACGTGGGACCATTCAAGATTCTGGATAGAATGGGATCTCTAGCGTACCGCTTGGCGTTGCCGCCATCGGCTCACCCGGTGCATAACGTGTTCCATGTATCTTTACTCAGAAAGTATGTACCAGATGAGTCTCATGTACTTAGTTACGAGGACATCGAGATTCAAGCTAATGGTACTTATGAAGATTTGCCCGTGCGCATTTTGGAGCGTCGGGAGAAGCATTTGCGCAACAAGATCGTACCATTGGTACGAGTGCTGTGGTCCAAGTCAGGGACCGAAGAAGTTACTTGGGAGACATGGGAAACCGAGTCAGATATGCTCAGGCATTTTCCCGAGTTATTCTCGACCTAAGTTTCGGGGTCGAAACTTCTTGTAAGGGGGAGGAGATGTGATACCCCGTAATTTTGTAAGGTTATATTGGGAATTATGGAATTTTCCCGGGTACCCGTTGTGTACGTCGGATTTAATTCAGGTAGTTTGAGACATTCTGTAATGTGCTCTGTATTTGTAATATTTTTCTCAGTGAAATAATATACAGACATCATGCCTTGGAGTTTAATTGTCGTTCGCGTACGATAATTTTTATCCCGGTTTATCGTCAAGCTCGTTCAAAGCTGAATGGGCGGGAAAAGGGAGAAACGGCGACCGCCGTTCAGAAACGGCGACCGCTGTGGTTGGGCCCGAGAAGTCAGCGTGTCAGCTTCTAGCTGGCCGCGACAGGCCTAGCAACGGCGACCGCCGCATTTACGGCGACCGCCGCGTGCCCGCCGCAGGCAAAATCACAGTGACCGCCGTGATTGTCCAGTGGGCATTGCCCGTCGGTCGCCGGCGTCGTTCGAGGCGCGCCGTTGCGTCGGTTGCCGCGTCTTAGGGTTTGCTGGGTACTCCTTGGGATTTGCCTATATATAGAGGAGCTTGGGCATGGGTTTTGGGTCATCTACAACCCCGAATCGCTGCCAAAATTCTCCCTCAAAGTGAGTTGAGTTTCGTCGGTTTTCTTGTGCTCGCCGGAGGTGTTGTGGTGTGTTTCCAGAGTGCCTTTGTGAAGCTTTTGGTTAGCCTTGGAGGTTAGAAGCCAAAGCAAGTCGAGGGAGGCCGAACCGCTCGTGTTTTGGGGTGAGATTTCTCTCGTTTCAGTCGGCCGTGTTCTTCACGGCTACCGCCGCCAAGAACGACGACCGCCGCCAGTGCCTAGAATGCCTTCGTGGCTTTGGCTTGGTTGGTTGTCGTCGTGGCGTCTTTCCTTTCGTATTCTTTCGCCGTGTTTAGATTCATACTGTTTATGTCGGATCTAACTTAGGGTTCCTTTTATGGGTCGACTCGAAGGTTGTTGTGCTGTCGGAACTATACCGTGTCGAGCCCGGAATCCAGTGACGTCTTTAGACTATTCTGCAGATTAAGGCAAGTGGCGGTTCGCTCTTGCTCATTCGTTCCATATTTACATTAATTATCAGTAGTTTATCTGAGTAATTAATTTGGAATGAATACTCTGTTCGTCTGGAAACGGTTTTGATAAACTGTTTTAAAAATCATATAATAGGTTGTATATCTGTTAGAACAACGCTATTATCTGTGATCGCCTTTCAGGCCTTTATGTGGATTTATCATGTAACTGTTGTGGTGCTGTAACTGTTTAGTTAGCACTGTTAGATAGGAACGTTACTCGGACTCTGTCCAGTCGTTTCTGTAACATTCCAGATTTGTCATACTTCCTTAAAGACTCATTTCAGTTGGAATCTTCTTTCGGGTCGATTTCTGTGAAGATTAAGTCTTCCAGAATCTTCTCTTGTGCATACCTCTTGGTCATTCCAGTAGGAGTATGGTGGTTGACAAGCATACTCGATTATTATTCGAGGGACGAGGAGTCTAACCTAATACGACTGCTTCGAACCATTCTGCGTTGTTCCCTTGCTAGTCTATTCATTTAGACTAACCAACCGATATTTTCCTTGCATGGTTGGCTGGTGTCATCCGTCCGATTCGGCACATCAAATCGGAAGTAGTGAAGACTAGAACGATTATGGAGTCAACGGTGGTTTTCAAACGTTTTAGTTATTGCTTTTATCAGGTTGCAATCCTTTAGACAATAACTTCGATTGTAATGTACTTTCTTAGTCTTCCGCTGTGTTTGGTTTAAACTATGTTTTGACCTATTCGGGATTGGGTTGTAGTCCCGTAACTCTTGTTTCCTTGACAATGTTATGTTTTGGAATTTAATGCTTGATCATTGTGTATCAATTGCATTTCATAAATTGTATTTAAGTGGTAAAGCCTTGGATGATCTCGGTAAGGAACACTGGGGTCACTGGCGGTAATACCTTTCCAAAAGGGTTAAGTTTTGGGGGTGTTACATAGCTGATCACCCCGCATTGAATTGGGGTATGTTCAAGACAAAAATGACCGACCGTTTCTTTTCCCGTGCTATGAGGGAGGAGAAACATAAGGAGTTCCTTTACCCTAAGACGGATGGGCTGAAGGTGACTGAGCTAGCTGCAAAGTTCAATCACCTGTTGTAATATGCTGGACCGGAAGTGTCAAGTAAGGAGCAGAAAATATGGCATTTCCTTGAGTGGATGAACCCGGATATTAAGCCGTTGATGGTGCGCCACGGCTGCTATACTCTGGAGAAGTATGTAGATGCTGCCTACAAGCTTGAAATGACTCTAGAGGAGTCGGAAAAGAAGCGTAATCGCCAGAGACCGGCGCAGAGCCAACCTCAGGCTAGTGGGTTTAAACGACCTGCACCGCCGTCACACTTTGCCAAGTCTGGTCGGGCAAGAACTGAGGTGACACAGTCAGGTCCTACTCAACGCTTGGGCCAAAGCAAGAACTCAATTCAATGCTATAACTGCGGAACGCCGGGGCACAAGAGCAACGAGTGCACGAAGGGTAAGAGGACGTGCTTTGCATGCGGAAAGGAGGGGCATTTGCAGACTTTTTGTCCTCAGAGGAGGCTGAAGGAGGCTGAGTCGCAACAAGGGTCAGTTAGCCATAACAACCGACCCCGATTCAAGCCTGTAGGAGCTCCTAGTACCTCGATGCAGACAACTACTCAGAACAAGGGAAAGGCCCCAGCTGCTCCAGTGGGTCAGGGTCAGCGGCTGTATGAGATGCGCGAGGCTGACGGACCCAACGCTCCAATTGCTCAAGGTACTTTATACCTTCACTCTACATCAGTTTGCATATTGTTTGATTCTGGTGCCACTCATTCCTTTATTTCGGAGAAGTGTGTGAGTAAGTTAGGGTTGAAGTGCAATGAATATTGCGAACCATTTGTGGGGAACCTTCCTAATGGTGAGCAATTAGTAGGGACCAAGCGACTGTCGGAATTTCCGATTACTATTCAAGGTCGGAAGTTCGAGGCCGACTTGATTTGTATAGCCATGGATCCATACGACATCATTCTCGGGATGGACTGGCTGACGCGTCACGGGGCGGTAATCGATTTCAACTCAAGGATAGTGATGGTTTCATCTGGGGGCCAGTTTGTGTGTAAGTTCAAGGGTCGTAATGACGCTGATAACTGAAAGCTTATCAATGCGATGGCTGCGTGTAGCTACTTCGACAAGGTTGTGTCAGGTACATGTGCTATCTGGATAAACCCAAGAAGGATGAGACTTCAGTTCACGATGTTCCTGTCATATGCGAGTATCCGGATGTTTTTCCTGATGAGATTCCCGGTTTACCCCCGAATCGTGACGTAGAGTTCACTATTGATCTAGAGCCTGGAACCTCGCCGATTTCTAAAGCACCTTATCGGATGGCTTCAACGGAGATGCAAGAGTTGAAGAAAAAACTTGAGGACCTACTCGAGAAAGGTAATATAAGGCCGAGTGCATCGCCTTGGGGCACTCCTGTCTTGTTTGTCAAGAAGAAGGATGGCTCGTTTAGAGTTTGTATCGACTATCGAGAGCTGAATAAGGTCACCATTAAGAATAAGTATCCGTTGCCAAGGATATGTGATCTTTTGGATCAATTGCGGAGAGCAAAAGTCTTTTCCAAGATCGATCTGAGATCTGGTTACCATCAGCTCAGGATTCGTGAGCAAGATATTCCGAGGACTGCGTTCCGGACGAGATATGGACACTACGAGTTCGTAGTCATGCCATTTGGGCTTACAAATGCTCCGGCAGTTTTCATGGATCTGATGCACAAATGTTTCCATCAGTATCTGGACAGGTTCGTGGTGGTCTTTATCGACGATATTCTGATCTACTCTCCGAATGAGGAGGTTCACGAGGAGCATCTTTGTATCACATTGTCGGTCTTTAAACAAAATCAGCTGTATGCAAAGTTGTCTAAATGTGACTTCTGGATTAAGGAAGTGGCTTTCTTAGGCCACGTGATTAATGAGGATGGGGTGATGGTCGACCCTCAGAAGATTGAAGCGGTAGCCGACTGGAAGCGACCTCAGAACGTGAAGGAGGTGCGCAGTTTCTTGGGACTTACAGGTTATTACAGACGGTTCGTAGAGGGATTTTCAAAGATCGCTCTACCCATGACCGGGTTGCTCCGCAAGGTCCATAAGAAGTTCATATGGGATGACAAGTGCGAGGCAAGTTTTCAGAAGTTGAAAAAGTGCTTGACGTCCGCACCAGTTTTGACGCTACCAGAAGGATATGATGGTTATGTGGTCTGTAGTGACGCTTCAAAGCATGGGTTAGGATGTGTATTAATGCAAAAGGGAAAGGTTATTGCATACGCATCTCGGCAATTAAAGACCTATGAAGCAAACTACCCAACGCATGATCTGGAGTTAGCGGCTGTGGTTTTCGCTCTGAAGATTTGGAGGCACTACCTCTATGGTGTGAGATGCCAGATCTTTACCAACCCAAGAGTCTCAAGTATGTGTTCACTCAGAAGGAGTTGAATATGAGGCAACGTCGCTGGTTAGAGCTACTCAAGGATTACGACATCGAGTTGATGTATCATCTGGGCAAGGCTAACATGGTAGCCGATGCTTTGATCTGGAAGACACCGCACGAGACCGTAGTAGCTCTGCTCACTGGTCAAACCAAACTGCGTCAAGGATTGTGCGAGATTGATGTCTTGTATGATCAACGTCAAGGATGCCTGAGTATGTTGGAGATTCAGGCTACGTTACTTGATCAGATCAAGGAGAAGCAGGTTGATGATGTGATCTTAGTGAAGATAAGCAATAAAGTGGCGGATGGGAAAGCTCCGGGATTCGTGATTCAAGATGATGGATCACTCTGGTTTCAGGATCGGATCTGTGTGCCTGACATAGATGGCCTTCGTCAATTGGTAATGAAGGAGTCCCATTCGTCAGCTTATTATGTACATCCAGGATCCAGTAAGATGTACAAGGACCTCAGGAAGAAATTCTGGTGGCCCAACATGAAGTGGGATGTAGCAGAATTTGTGGCGAGATGCTTGACTTGTCAGAAGGTCAAGATTGAACACCGCAGACCAGGTGGTGAATTACAACCTCTCCCAGTGCCAGAGTGGAAGTGGGAGGATATTGCGATGGATTTTGTCACGGGGTTGCCGAAGACTCAGAGTCAGAAGGATTCCATATGGGTGATTATTGACCGACTCACGAAGAGTACTCATTTCGTGGCCATCAAGTCAACTTGGGGAACCCAAAAGCTATCGAAAGTTTTCCTACACGAGATTGTTCGATTGCATGGTACGCCAAAAACCATTGTATCGGATCGTGATGGCCGATTCATGTCGAGGTTCTGGAAGGAACTCCACAAGGCCATGGGAACTGAGTTGAGGTTCAGTACTGCATTTCATCCTCAGATGGATGGACAGTCTGAGAGGACCATTCAGACAAGGTGTTTGTCAGGGTGTTGCCATCCAAGGGTGTGTTTAGGTTCGGCAAGCATGGGAAGCTCAACCCTCGCTACGTGGGACCGTTTGAGATCCTTGACAGAGTTGGATCTTTAGCATACCGTTTAGCATTGCCGCCGTCGGCGCATCCGGTGCATAACGTGTTCCACGTGTCTCTGCTAAGGAAGTATGTGCCAGATGTGTCTCATGTGTTGAGTTATGACGACATCGAGATTCAAACAAATGGTATATACAAGGAGAGACTTGTTCGTATTCTCGAACGCCGCGAGAAGCAGTTGAGGAACAAGGTGGTACCATTGGTACGAATTCTCTGGTACAAGTCAGGATCTGAGGAGGTGACTTGGGAATCTTGGGAGACTGAGTCTGAAATGCTTAGTCGTTTTCCCGAGCTGTTTTCGGCCTAGTTTCGGGGTCGAAACTTTTTTTTAAGGGGGAAGTATTGTAATAACCCCTAAAAGTCCCAATTGTCATTTTGTAAGAAGGACGTGTTGGGCAATTTTTGTAAACTCGGTAAGATCCTTTTTAACGTGTTGATATACGTTTATTAAAAATATGGGGTCTTAAATTAATTATGGAATGCTAAAAATAGAATTTACCAAAGACCGCGATCAAACCCGCAAGCAAAGGTCAAGAGCGCGAGCGCGGCAGATCCGCGACCGCATTTTGAAACCGCGGGAGCGGTTTTGCCTGGGCAAACCGCGATCGCGGTTCTGAAACCGCGACCGTGGGAGACTCTGTTCGTCTTCTTTTCCACCTTCCAGAAGGTCGACGATCGGATTTCCTCCTCATGCTCCGATCGGCGAGAGGTGGATCGTTTGATATGCCCGACGTTGATGTCGAAGGCCCCCTTCTGAGCCTATAAAAGGGGCTCGGATTGGCTCTTCTCCATCATCCATCTTCTTCCATCTCTCTCTTTCGTTAAAGTGTGTTTGTCGCCGGAGTTTCATCGCCGAAGCCGAAGTCGTCGCCGTTTGGGAAGGTCTTGAGTGTTAGAGGTGCTCTTTGTCCAAAAGCGAAGTGGTGGTGCCTCGTCATTGTTGGTATGATCTCGAAAGTTCGAGTTAGGTTCACGTCGGGATGGAGTCCCGCGACCGCGGCTCCATCCACCGCGACCGCGGCCGGGCAGAGACCCGCGGCCCCGACTGGGCGCGAAACCGCGATCGCGGTTTTGCCCAGCAAGACCGCGATCGCGGCTATGCCATCCGCGACCGCAGTCTCGTCCTGTTCCTTTCATTTGGTTTTGTTTTCTTGTCGTATCGAAACTAATTAGGTTTCTTTTCTTAAACTCGTCTCCGTGCGCGTCGTCGGGTTGGTCTATGCTTGTCACTATGGTTGGTTGTGCGGATCGGGATCCGACCCTTTGGAATGATGATGGAATGCAACGAGGATTTCAGTAGGCAGTCGTGCACTGCACATGTTCAGATTCCCGATTCTCGAATCAAATTTTCGTTCGTCTAGACTAAGGCAAGTGGTGGTTCGCTCTTGCTCATTATTCCATGTTTCCCTTGATTATCAATTATTTGATTGTTAATTAAGATGGGATAAAAGTTATTGTTTTATGTTTGGGAACAGATTTAATAAAGCAATGTGTTAAATTATGAATTTATAGTAGGTTGTATATATTGCTAGAAACAACGCTATTATATATTTCTACATGATATTACCGTAATGGAATTTGGTGTGGATTTATGTGTGAACTTATGTGTAGTTAGAATGAGTATTCGTAGGAACGCTATGTACCTTGCGAGGTCTAGTCATTTCTTTATAACTGGTATTAGGAGGATTTTGCCCTAGTACTTCTGGTCATGACCGTACCCTTATCAGGGTAGGTGCACTTAGCTAGTGCCAACGTTCGGGATTCATTCCCATAAATATCTCTCGTATCGAGATGATGTGAATTAAAAGCTGTAACGTGAATGTATGTTTTGGAATTAAATAAGATAAGTGCTTTTACGCACATAATTAATATATCCTCGGGCGAGGAGTACAACGTTGAAACCGCCCGAACTCTTATTAGAGTAAGTCTTCTTTCCAATATAGATTCGCATTGCGCGGTGAGGTTGGTCGTGGACCCAAATAATCAAGGTCGTGTTTTAAACTTGTGTGAAAACTTAACGTTCCCAAACAATTGTCATACGTTTCCTATAAGACTCAACTCCTTTGGAGTCTTCTCTTCATACATTTCCCATAAGACTCAATCCTTTTGGAGTCTTCTCTTGATCATTCATTTTCTTGTGTTTCCGTAGAAGTATGGGGGTTCACTATCGTTTATCGGCTATTATTCGAGAAGCGATGGGTGTAACTTAATACGACTACTTAGAACCTTTTTATTTGTACCCTTGTATAGTCTTTCATTAGACTAACCAACCGGTTTTTATTCCTTGCATGGTTGGTTGGTGTCATCCGTCTCATACGGCACATCAGGTAAATTTCCTCATCCGTGAAGGCCAGATTCCGACGTCAAAGGCAGTTGATATTTTAAAGTGATTTTCCAAGGTTGAAGATCCTGGCGTGAGATCGCTCAGTTCAAACCCCTTTATGACGTTTATTTATTTCAAAGACTTCCGCTGTAATAAACATTTCTGTATTTGGTTTTGTTATCAGTTGTAAACCATGACATCGGTATGAATATTATTTGGTCAACTTTCATGTTATTTAATAAAGTTTAAATTATTATATCATGTGTTATAAAAACAGTAAGTCTTGGGTGACCCCGGGTGTGTATTCTGAGGTCACTGGCGGTAATATTTCCAAAGGTATTTTGGGGGTGTTACAACGCGTGACAGGATCTCGCCCCTTTTGACTCAGTTCAAGGCAAGTTGGCTCGAGTTTTGCATCCCCTAAGCAAGATAAGGTTCGTTCCTCCTTCGAGTGATGTTTTGGGGCCGATTGGTGGTTTGTTGTTGGATCGGTGAAGGGGACAAGGTGGAACTCTTTTTGTGTGGATTTTATAGAGTATTTTGATAAAGAATAGGTGATCTAGATGAGTGTGGATGTGACACATCACGCAAGGCTAAAACAAGATGAAGATGGCTCGAGATATGACTCACTCAGGGCACCTAGATCACGCTTGATATAACTCACAAGCAAATTGAGTTTTCTGGAGGAAAAGCTCACGTTTTCTTATTGTTTTCAATTCAAGTTGAGTGATTACAAAGAGGAGGAAATGCCTCTTTAAATAGCCACAAAACCAAGCCAAGAAGACAACTCCTCACATGGTCAGTGGCAATACAAAGAGTCTCACCTTAACTCCTAATTAAGTTCTGGAAAATAAAACATTGATTTATGAAATAACTTATATTAAGATATTATGAAGACCACATGAATTAAAGGCAAAATGCACAAGGCATTTGGTGGAGTGTGCTACCTTCATTGCGATGGGCAAAAGCAAAATGACCGGACCATGTTGCAATTCCCTCGGTGCTTCATGAGTCATTAGGCCTTGATTGAGCCTAGTTTGATGTTTCTTGGCTCTTGCACGGGTGATCACACTGGGAGGTAGGTCATCGTCGATGTTTGGAGAGGAAACCCTAGCATGGCCGCGCACGGGTGAACATGGCCGGCATGGCTCGAGCACTTAGGCACATTTGTCGGAGCTCTTGGCTTGGATGGGTGGCAAATGACCAGGGAGGTCCATGGGCGTCGGCTTGTTCGAGGTAAAGTGGCTCAAGTGGTATGGCGCCTTGGTGCGACTTGGGCACCGAAGAGAGTGTGCGGCGGCGAGCGGCGCTGAGACGCTTGAGGGTGTTGGCATTGGCTTGTCTTGCTCACCATGATGTGCCATAGTCACGTCAACACGTTGAAGGATCTTGAAAGATATGAGGATGCCAGAAAGAGCAAAGGGGATTGGATGTCTATTGTTGTAACCCTGGAAAAAGATTTGGCGCCATTCATGGACACGGAGGAGGACACTCCCAAAGAGTCGAGTAAGTCAACCACCTCTTCCATGCTCAAGAGCACCACGTCTCTCAAACAAGGTAGAGGACCCTCTTTTGAGATGGAAGATTCAGAAGGAGGAGAGTCCGCTTCTTTCCTTAAGTTACTTAGCCGTTTATTTTTATTTTATTTCATTTAATTCTTATCCGATCTTCAATCAAAACTCAAAGACTAAGATCTTGGATTTGAATTTCAAAAAAAAAAAAGTCAAGTCGCATTTTTTAAAATAAAAAAAAATGCGACAATTCAAAAAAAAAGTAAAGCCAAAATAAGGCAACCTTCTTCCCTCAACGGCTAGGCTCATCTTCTTCATCTCTCCACCGTCTAGTGTCACACTTGGAAGTGTGTCTTGTGTGTGCGCGTTGTTTACGCAAGAAGTTAAGACTTATTTCTTTTGGTTTCGTTTGCTTTTGTGCTTGCATATCACATTAGCTTTGCTTGCCTTTAGCCGCCCTCACGGCCAAAAGAACGCGCCCTCCTATGTGAACACTTGTTTCTTGTTCAGTGCTTACTTGTTCTTTGGTTTTGAATTGTCTTTTGTTCATTTTACTCGCGATGTCTGGTCATATTGTGATAGGTAGCCTCACGGCACCCACCAGAGGGAATGTTCAAGGAGAAGGCAACAACCACCCTCCACCACAAAACATCGTGCAACATGAAGTGGTACCGCTTGCCAACCCTCCTCTACAAGACCCTATTCTGGAGCTCTCGGAGGAACAACGCGAGATCCAAGAACTTGGGCGCCAAGTTGCCGAATTCCAGGCCATACAACACGCTGCGGTGGCACAACCCACACCAACTTTGCAAGTACCTATGGACACCTTGGCCGCACCGCGTCAAACTGAAGCCGGACCAAGTAAACAGCGCGTTGACAAGGGCAAAGGAGTGATGCCCCCCTCCTCCAACTTGCAGCCGCGTCTTCAAAGGATTCACTCGGTGATCGAAAGCCGCCAAGGCTATGTGTCGCATCATGACCGCTATGCACCACATGCAACACCAGCCGGCCACGACAGCGACTCTGACCGTGACGAGGATTCCCATAGTGAGTACTCTGAACCCTTTGACTTCAATGACAGGTATGAAGCAAGGGGGACAAGACGCCACCGCGAGATTCCTTCAACACCAATTGTCGGCCGAGCCAGACGAGAAGAACGCGACTCAGGTCTGCTGCGTCGATCCAATCGCGCCCCAGACGCTGTGCCGCGTCACCGCCGCCATGATCCCACCCTAGTGCCTTTCGACGTCCACGACCACCTTGGCCATCAATGTACGCGCACTCCGCATTATGGATCTGATGGCTATGGATCGACGACGCCAACAATTCATGATGATTTCAATGAGTTCGACGATGAGGAGATGGAAGACGCAGGGCTCATCAATACAGGCTCCTTCCATCCTCCCCTTGGTGACCCCATTGAACTCCAAGATAGGCCCACGGATTGGATTCCACCCCCACTCCAACTAGTAAGAGCACTATATCGCATCCCAGGCGACCGAAGACGTTATACTCGTGGCCACCACCACGAGGACATTCCGCGTGACTTTCGCCGACAACACGATGCCCCTGCTCAGAGAAGAAGACAAGGACGCGTTGACTATAACGCGCCTCCTAGGAACATTGTCGCTGACGATTTCCAGGATCTCCAAGTTCACCGTCATCGTCATCGCGCTCAAGAAGCTGACCAGCGCGCTTATGCACCACCACTTGCTCAACATCCACCAAGACTTAACCGCCATGAGGTAAAAGTAAAAAATGAGCATTTCTTTGGGGAATATGATCCCGCTGTGTTTCTTGAGTGGTTTTAGGCCACAGAATATACCTTGCGCTATACCAAAGTCCCCCCAGAAGAGCATGTTGACGCGGCAACGCTACACTTCTGAGGGGCTGCTCGCATTTGGTACCACAGGTTCGTGGACGATCGCATTCACCGACACCTTGCTCCCGTCATAGATTGGCACCAGCTCGTGTATGTCATGACCCAGAAGTACGTGCCATCAGACTACCGAAACCAGATGCGCATGGAGATCGCTATGGCGCGGCAAGGCACCAAAACACCTCTGGAGTTCTTCTCCCAGTTGGAGGACATGTACTACAAAGCCAGCATTAGTGTCGCCCCGTCCACACTGCGAACGGAATTTCTCAGTGGCTTGAATGTCTCCATTCGTGACCAACTCGAGATTTTGCCGATCAAGGATCTGAATATCTTGACTCACACCGCGATGCAGATCTACAAACAACAAACGCATCATCGGCAATCCACTTGGCAAACTCCGAGTCAAAGAAGGTACAATTCTAACTCTGGTCAATTCCCTTCTACTAATGTGCGCGGTCCACCCACAGGAACCACCGCATCACATCAAACCAGACAGGGGAAGATCGCGACAACATCCAGCAATGCTCCTCGTGTGCCGCCATCAAAGGGCATGTAATATCCCACATTTTATACGGGTAAATTTTGAACTTTCTTAAGCCCATGTTACGAGTCATATTAAATTCAGAGATGTTTGAACATTCTGTGTAATGTTTGATCTCTGTAATATTTTTCTGAGCAATATAAAATACAGTTAAGGTATTTTTGGGTTAAAAGATCATACGTGTGCAAATATATTTAACCCGGAGTTAAAAACTTGTTACCACTTAAGGTATAAACGACAAAGGACGGAGGGGAACGAATCTGGCCTTGATCGCACCCCGCAGTGAAGGGTGTGCCGCACCCCGCGGTGGCCTGTGTCACTCGACAGTTGCAGTGCAACTTGGCGGGGCTACTCCGTAGGCTTGTGACTCGCCTTGGCTACGTTTCTGAGGCTTGGACAGCTCCTCCTTGCTCCCTCCAGCTCGTGTGCAGCTTGTTTGGACTATTTAATGAGGCAAGGAGGATCAAAATCGAGCCACAAGTCAGCTGCTGCACCATCTCTTTCCTTTAGAAAACACCATTGTTGAGGCAAGCTTTGAAGCTTCGTTTGAGAGCTAATCCGACCCCTTTTGAGAGCGATAAGAGGTGATCCTTAGAGGCGGTATAAGGCTTAAGAAGGTGGGAAGACAAACCAAGAACAAATCGAAGTCGAATCGATCGTTTTCGGTGAGTGTTTCTTCCCAAAAATCTTGCTGAACTTCGCCCCTGTCGTCTCGCCGCACCCGCGGTCAAACGCCACCGCACCCCGCGGTGAGGGCCTACCGCATTCCGCGGCAAGCATGGCCGTGGTGTGTGTGTGTCTTGGATGTTGGCTTGGGCGAAGCTTGGACCCTTCGATTCTTATCCTTTTAGATTCATATATGTAGATATTGAATCTAATTTAGGGTTTTATTATGAGTCATTTCAGAAGGATTTGAGATCCGAAATCTGTCCCCGATCAGACCCGGGAATCGTCGTCTTGAGAGCTCGTTAAGCTTTTTGCAATCTAAGGCAAGTGGCGGTTCGCTCTTGCTCATCATTCCATATTTCCATTAATTATCAATGGATTGATTGTTAAATAATTTGGAATGATTTACTGTTTTGTTGGGAACAGTTTTGATAAATGATATGGATTAAAATATGATATTATAATAGGTTGTATATCTGTTAGAACAACGCTATTATAGATATATATTTTATGAGGATTGCCGGGAGGGCAACAATATGAAAAGAATATATATGATATTATAATAGGTTGTATATCTGCTAGAACAACGCTATTATAAATATATATTTATGATATTAGCCTGGAGGGCTTTGATATGATTATTACTGTGTTGAACTGTTTAGTTAGCACGAGTATTCGTAGGAGCGATGGACTATTCGAGGTCCAGTCGTTTCTTAATAATGATTAATGGTGCAAAGGGTGATAAACCCAAAAACCATTTGGTGGGTCATGACCAATCTCTATACTCGGGTATAGAGATGGTGGCACTTAGCTGGTGCTACAAATCTTGGGATACGTCCCTTTAGGAATATGTCCCTCATGGCGAAACATATGTCATATATGTCCCTCATGGCGAAACATATGTCCTATATGTCCCTCATGGCGAAACATATACTCAATATATGTCCCTCATGGCGAAACATATATTTAAAAGCCTATAACGTGATGCGCATTTTGGAATTAAATAAGATAAGTGCCGTCGTAGCACATGATTAATATACCTCAGACGAGTAGTGCAGCTAGGGAATAGTGCAGCTAGGAAAGCTCATCTTGACTTTGATCAGAGTACCGTTCTCTTTCCAATCTGGATTCGCATTAAGCGATGAGGTTGGTCGTGAACCGAAACATCAAGTCGTTTGTGAACGCTTGTATGATTAATTAATGTTCTCCAACATTTGTCATAATTCCGATAAGACTCAATTCATTGGAGTCTTCTTTTGGGTTGATTGCTGTAAGACTCGGTCTTTCAGAATCTTCTCTTGATCATGCTGCTTGATATATTCCAGTAGGAGTATGGTGGTTGACTATCGTCATCGGTTTTAATTCGAGAAATGATGAGTCTAACCTAATACGACTACTTCGAATCACTCTGCTTTGTACCCTTGCGTAGTCTTTCATTAGACTAACCAACCGTAGTTGTTCTCTGCATGGTTGGCTGGTGTCATCCGTTCAATTCGGCACATCAGATAGGAATCCGAGAAACAAAGGCTAGAACGACTATAAAAGCAAACGGTGTTTTAATGGATTTATCAGGTTGCGATCCTTGGCGGGTGATCATTACGATCAAGACCCTTGTATTTATGTTTTACAAAGACTTCCGCTGATTACTCTGTTTTGTCCTATGGGGATTGTGATGTAATCCCTATACATATGTTTTAAACGAAGATTTTGGTGTTTAAATCATAATTGCCGTTTATGATTTGTGTTTAAATGGTAAAGCCTGGGGTGGTTTCAGTGTGGAGACCGAGGTCACTGGCGGTAATACCTTTCCAAATGGGTTGTGATTTAGGGGTGTTACAGAACTTGTATCAGAGCCGAAAGTTTTTAAAACGGGTTTGGAATTTCATGAACCATTTACTCGTTTTCGAAAATGTTTTGGAGGCTCTGAACTTTTAAAATAAAATTGTTAAATACCGTTTATAGTCGTGTCTTCTCTTTAGTCTGATATGGAAAGCTAACTTCCATATCTAGAAAGACTAATTTTCTGTTGTCGCTCGTGGATTCTGAGCGCTTTCGTTTTTCTTCAGAGGGACTCGGAAGAAGCCGAGATGGCTCCTCCATCTCTAGATAGGCTTGAGTTCCCGGTTCCCTCGTCGTGTTGTGAGGTCGGTAAACCTAGTAGTCCACCCGAGGAGGTGAAGACCGTACTCCCTGAGTCGGTAGTGCTAGTGTCCGACGAGACTGTGGCTCCTGTGGTAGAGCTTACAGAGGAGCCAGGGGAGGACACTAAGGATGAAGAAAAGTTGTCAAGGTATGTGTTTTGGGGCAAAAAGATCGGACGATCTAAATCGCCTTAGACGGGGTAACTAGTCGATCGGGTGATAGAAAACAATCCAAACCAAATAGATAATAGACAAGCAAAGAGCAAATGCAGAATAGCGAAATGACTTTATTAGATAATATATTGATCGGATTGAATCGAGATACAACTTATCGTAATAAGGCAGAGTGATCTTATTGGATTCGACCGGTAATTCTTAGGTTGCGACCGATGGCGAATAAGCGGGGGTGATTGCTGGAGAGCTAGACGGGCAGTGAAAGTGTTATTCTGTTTTGTTTCTGAATGAGAATGCTTGAGTGTGTAACGTGCTTGTATCCGTCCCCCTCTTATCTTCCTCTTCGTCCATCTATGGTAAGTTCTTCATGCCTCTGACCGTTATATTTCGATCCCATCCTTATCTTCAACGCCGGGATTTAATTACGGAGATTCTGTCACTAATTGCTGCTATTATGGTGTTGTGTAAATGTTGTGGCCATTGATCAATCCTGGCATTTAATGCTTGGCGGGATCTTCGCGATCTTGTCGGAGGATGTTTGACTGGAGAAGCCTTGTCGCCTTCTCTGGGTTTCTCTTCTGTTCTTCCGATCCGTCGTGGGCCTGGGCTTGTCTTGCTCGATCCACCTTCCTAGGGGACGCCAAGCCTAACAATAACCCCAAGTTGCCTTGGGCTTGCGGTTTAGGCAAGTAAGCGGAATCCGAGGCAACTTCTCCATACACGATCTTCACCATCCTTTTTTGACGCAGTTGCCCAGGGCTACGTGGTGCAAGATCGGAGCACGATGCGGCTCCTCTGTAGACCATCATTTCCCTCCATAAATTCGGAGCAGAGGGGAGCGATTAGACTTCACTTCATCTTCTCTCACAAGCTTCTTTCGTAAGTCTTTCAGCCTCTTTAGCCATAGCTTTTCGATTTCCTTCTTTTTCCGTTCTTTTAATGGTTTCTAGAGAAGCTTCCGAGTCGTCGAAGACTCTCTCTGATTCGCGCGAGGGCGAAGCTCCTCCCCTCTTCATTCTGAAAGAATCGGACGCTCTGACAAGCACCATGTCCCAGGCGGAGTTGGAGCAAATTCTTCAAGTTGGAGGCTTTCCGTCAGAGGCGGTCGCTAGGTTGCCTCACCCAGACGAGAGGGCCGATGCTCGATATGAAGGATGGGTTTGTTTCTATGCATATCCGTTTTGGATAGAACATCAGTTTCCTTTCTCTCCCCTCGTTAGGGATTTCTTGGCTGCTCTGGCGTTGGCGCCGTGTCAGGTGATGCCACAAGCGTGGAGGGTTCTCAGGGTCTTGGACCTTGTGAACATCCGATCTGGGGCTGGTTTTGATTTTGATGCTTTGTGGTACAACTATTTCTTAGGGTCGAAGAGTTCCTCTCGTGTTCAGTTACGTATCCGACATGGTCGGAAGCCTTTGGTGCAGAATCTTGATGTCAACGACCGCGGATGGGGGTCGAAGTTCTTCTTTGTCGAACGTTCTTCTCTGGAGAAGGGGGAGAATGTTCATTCCTGTTGACAGAGTGGCGAGTTGAGAGTATGTATTTGTCTTCTTTTTTGTTTGTTTATGTGTCTTAACTCTTTGCTTTAACTTTTCTTTTTCGTAGTTCCTGAGCCAGAAGATTTGGAGGTGAGCGCTCGGTCGGAAGGTCTGTCCAAGATTGTCCTGGGTGTTCCAGCGTCGGAGAGGAGTTTTACCAATGTCAACATGTTGTCAGCACCTCCTTCTGGTCAAGAAGTCATGTCGACTGTCTCATCATCTCGTGCCAAGGGTGAGCTCTCGACCGTGAGAATTCTTTCTGTTCTTTTTCACTTTGTCGTGTGTTTTAAGATTTTTGCTTCGTCTTGTCGTGCCAGCTTCCCCTGGTGGTCGAGCAAGTGCTCGTTTAAAGGGAGCGTCTGGGAAAGGTTTGATTGAGCAAAGGAAGGCGGCGGCCAAAGCCGCGTCGAGTAAGTCTGTTCCGGCGGACTCGGCGCTTCCAACCAAAGTTGGTTCTAAAAGGAAGGCGGATGTTCAGTCTGATGATGTCAAAGTGGAGGAGATCCCTAGGAAGAAGGAGGCGACTTCCGAGGGGATCGGAATGATTGGCGCAGTCGGTCAATCGATTGCCGATCTCTTCCGTGCTCAGGATCCGACTTTGAAATCGGAAGTTGATGATGTTTCCCCTTTGGACTGCATTGGTGAAGCGGGGTGCTCCGCGTGGAGGGTGAGTTGCCCTCTGTTTGTGCTTTTTCTCTTTTTCTTTCGTTTGGCCATGTCTTCTTACTATGTGTTGCATTGTCGTGTGAGATTTCAGACTTTACAGTATCTCTTGGGGGCCTATTCTGGTGTCAAGACAATGGTCGCCAAGGCTGAGGAAAGGGCTGCTAGGACAGAGTCCGACCTTGCGTCCTTAAGGACCAAACTAGAGGGAGCGGAGAGCCGTTGTTGTGAGACTGAGCGTCGCCTTACAAGGGAGTTAAAGAGTTGCCAAGAGGAGCTGGTTGCGAGTCGGAAAGAGTTTGAGGAGAGCCGATAATGCGTTGAGGAAGAGGTGAAGCAGGCTCGGATTGCTGCTGGTCAGATCGCAGGCGATGTCGGTGCTTTTTATGCACTGAAGTCGCGTGTTGAGATGATCGAAGAGTTCGATGAAGGCAAGCATGAGCTCTGGGACTTGAAGGCAAAAAAGGAGACTCTGGACTCCATGTTTCCGAAGGGAAATCCTAGTCAGGAGTTGTTTCGCTTGGCTGGCGTCGGAGAGGAGGCCATGGATGAGGACGCTGGCGAGGACGAGGCCCATTCTGGCGACGTCGAGCCGACTGATGGTGTAGCCTCTCTGGAGCCAGCCCGTGTCGAAGGTAAGGCCGTTGTCCCCGATGCCTGATTTGTTTTTCTTGCGTAGTTTGACTCGTTGTCCCACTTGTGCGTGGGTTTAGACATTTGGTATTTTTGGCGACCCGTCCACCCTCGCGGGTCGCAGAATGTTTTTAAGTGAATGCTTGATGAAGTCCTACAGATGTGTAGGCAAACAATATGTTTTGGTGACCCGTCCACCATCGCGGGTCGCCTATTTTGTATAAAAATGCTCGTGTTTTTATTCAATGCAATTTGTCTTTACATATAAGATCGTACGTTTGCTTGTTTCGTACATGTCGTTAGACATCCAAGGGGATTGTCGATAACGTTTTGTGTTTGGTGTGTCGGTTTCGCCCGTGTGCTCCGTCGAGTGGGGCTCCCCGTATGTATGTGTGTAAAATAGGCCTGTAAATGTTTGTGTATGTGTTAGTCATGACTTTATGCCGGGGAGGTAAGCAATATGTTTCTATTGCGTGAATGTAATAAGGTGTCGTACCTTATGTTTTGTATAAGGCATGCGGTGTGCCGACGTGCATGTGTTGTTCATCTCCCCGTGTTCCGATCGATCGTGTAATGTAAGCGCTTTTTGCGAATGACTGGATCCAATGTATGTGTCAATGCAGTTCTGCATTCGTGTTTTTGTAAGGATGAGGTCCTCACTTAGTGTCAAATGATAGTTTGTAAAGGAAGATAGAGATGTGCATGCAATAATAAGCGATGTGCAAGTTTTTGTAGTGTCTTAACTTGTCAGTTTAGAAATGGTATAGCTTTAGATGTGCCGCGTTCCAACTTCTTGGAATTGGTTGTCCGTCTTTGTCTTCTAATTGATACGCTCCCTGTCCGACCACTTTGGTGATCAAGTAGGGTCCTTCCCATTGTGGTGCCAGTTTTCCGTCGAATGGATTCTTGGTGTTCTGGAATGTTTTCCTAAGGACCCAATCTCTGACTGTGAATGCCTTGATCCTGACGTTCTTGTTGTAGCTCCTTGGGACCTGTTGTTGAAATCTGACCATCCTGATTCGAGCTTTTTCTCTGATCTCGTCCACTGTGTCTAGGTTATGAGCCAATTCAATATCGTTTTGCTTGCTCATTTGGAGGTTGCAACGGGCGGTCGGAACCAGTAACTCGGCTGGAATGACTGCCTCACTCCCGTAGATGAGGGAAAAAGGCGATTGTCCGGTCGCATTTTTTAGAGTAGTTCTGTCGGACCAGAGAATGTATGAGAGTTCGTCGGCCCATTTGCCCTTAGCCCCAGTGAGGCATTTCTTGAGATTGCTGATAATGATTTTGTTGCTAGACTCGGCCTGTCCGTTGGATTGCGGATACCGAGGTGTGGACGTGACCAACTTGATGTTCCATTGGTCGCAGAAGGCTCGAATCTTATGACTGATGAATTGGGAACCGTTGTCGCACACGATTTCTGATGGGATGCCAAATCTTGAGCCGCTTTGCTTCTGTTTTATCGTCGGGCAGAATGCCGTCTTTCAACCATCGGATGTAAGGTAGCATCCAATCGTCATTGTTGTCGATGATGTCTTCTTCTGATCGGCCGCCGACTTCCATGGCGATGAGTTCTTCAAGCGGTGTCGTTGACTCGACGGACGTCCTGGGGACGACTGGCATCATGATGTGGGCCAATGGTATGTGCGGAAATTCCTTCCGGTCTAGGACGGATCCTAGATTGGCAAGTGCGTCAGCTTGGGAGTTAAAATCTCTGGGTACCTGTCTGATGTTGAATGCTTGGAATTGTCCGATCAACTTCTTGGCTACCTCCAGGTAGGCTATCATCCTGACGTCTTTAGCACTGTATGATCCTTGTATTTGGTTTACGACCAGCAAGGAGTCGCAAACAACTTCGATCTCTCGGACCCCTAGGTCGCTGTTTTGGGGCGAAAGGATCGGACGACCTAAATCGCCTTAGACGGGGTAACTAGTCGATCGGGTGATAGAGAACAATCCAAACCAAGCAGATAATTGACAAGCAAAGAATAGATGTAGAATAGTGAGATGATTTTATTAGATAATGTATTAATCGGATCGAATCGAGATACAACTTATCGTAGTTTAGACCGAGTGGTCGTGTAGGACTCGACCGATGACTTTTAGGTGGCGACCGGTGGAGAGTAAGCACAGATGATTGCTAGAGAGCTAAGCGGGCAGCGTAAGTGTTGTTCTGATTCGTTTGTGAGCCAGGATGCTTGTGTGTCCAGCGTTAATGTGTTCGTATCCTCTTATCTTCTTCGTCGTCCAAATATGGTAAGTTCTTTTCCATTGTGACCGTTGTGTTTTTCTAATATCTTCGTCTTCAATGCCGGGAGTAATGGCAAGGATTATGCCATTTAATTGCTGCAATTATAGTGGTTTGAATGTTGTGGACGTTGCGTGATCTGGACATTAAATGTATGGCGAGATTCTCGCGATCCTGTCGGAGGGCATTCGACTAGAGAAGTCTTGTCGCCTCCTCTGGGCCTTCTCCTTTGGTCTTCCGATCTGCAACGGGCTTGGGCTCGATTCACTTGATCCACCTTCTCCGGGGATGCCAGGCCTAACAATAGCCCCAAGTTGCCTTGGGTTTTCGGTTTAGGCAAGTAAAACGGAATCCGTGGCAACTTCTCTAGATACGATCTTCACCATCCTTTTTTGGCGCGTTTGCTCAGGGCTACGTGGCGCATGATCGGGGCATGATGCGACGCCTCTGCAAATCTTCGCTTCCCTCCATAAATTCATAGCAGAGGGAATCGATTAGTCTTCATCCCATCTTCCTTTGCAAGTTTCTTCTGGTAAGCTTCTCGGTCTCTTTCGCCATAGTTTTCTGATTTCTCTAGTCATAGCTCTTTGATCTCTCTCTCTTTCCATTCTCGAAATGGTTTCCATCGAGGCTTCCGAGTCGTCGAAGACTCTTTCCGATTCTCGTGAAGGCGAAACTCCTCCTCGTTTCATTTTGAAGGAGTCGGATGCATTGACTAGCACTTTGTCCGAGGCGGAGCTGGATCAAGTTCTCCAAGTCGATGGCTTTCCACCGGAGACGGTAGCCAGGTTGCCTCATCCAGACGAGAGGGCCAATGCGCGTTATGAAGGATGGATTTGCTTCTACGCATACCCGTTTAGAATAGGGCACAAATTTCCTTTCTCTCCCCTTGTCAGGGATTTTTTAGCCACTTTGGCGCTGGCGCCATGTCAAGTAATGCCTCAGGCGTGGAGAGTTCTTAGGGTTTTAGACCTTGTGAATGTTCAAACTGGGGCCGATTTTGATTTTGACGCTCTGTGGTATAACTACTTTATTGGGTCGAAGAGTTCCTATCGCGTTCAGTTGCGTATCCGACATGGTCGGAAGCCCTTGGTGCAGAGCCCTGATGTCAACGACCGCGGATGGGGGTCGAAGTTCTTTTTCGTCGAACGTTCTTCTTTGGAGAAGGAGGGAGAGTGTCCGTTTTTGTTGACGGAGTGGCGAATTGATAGTATGTATTTGTCTTCTCTTTCGCGTATTTTATGTGTCTTAACTCTTGCCTTAACTTTTCTTTTTTGTAGTCCTCGAACCAGAAGATCTAGAAGTGAGTAGCCGGTCGGAAGGCTTGTCGAAGATTGTCCTTGAAATTTCCGCGTCTGAAAGAAAGTTTGTGAACGTCAACCTGCTGTCGATGACTCCTGCCTCTCAAGACGACATGTCGAACGTCTCATCGTCTCGTGCAAAAGGTAGATTCTTGACTCCAGGCGTCTTTTACCGTTTTTCGTTTTGTCGTGTACTTTAGAATTTCTCCCTTTTTGTTGTCCTGTCGTGTCAGGTTCCCCTGGTGGTCGATCGAGTGCTCGTTTGAGGGTGGCGTCAGGGAAAATTCTGATCGAGCAGAGGAAGGTGGCGGCCAAAGCCGCGTCAAACAAACCGGATCTGGTGGATCTGACGGTTCCAGTCAAGACTGGCTCTAAGAGGAAGGCGAGCGCTCGCCCTGAAGACGTCAAGATGGAGGACATCCCTATGAAAAAGAGTACGACTGCTAAGGGGGTCGGCAAGATCGGTGCCGTCGGACAGTCGATCGCCGACCTTTTTCGCGCTCAGGACCCGACTTTGAAGTCGGAAGTTAAGGATGTCTCCCCTCTAGACTGCATTGGTGAAGCGGGATGCTCCGCGTGGAGGGTGAGTTGCCCTTTGTTCTTGTTTTTATGTTTCTTTTTGCTCGACTGCGTTTCTTGATTGTGTTTTTGTGTTGTCGTGTGTCTTTCTGTCAGGCCTTCCAGTATTTCTTGGGAGCTTACTCTGGTGTTCAGGCGATGCTTGTCAAGGCCGAGGATAGGGCTGCTAGGTCAGAGTCCGACCTTCCGTCTTTGAGGACCAAGCTGGAGGGAGCAGAGAGTCGCTGCCGTGAGACCGAGCGTCACCTCACCAGGGAGCTAAAGAGCAGTCAAGAAGAGTTGGTCGCAAGTCAGAGGGAGTTTGAAGAGTGCCGATCAGGTGTTGAGGAGGAGGTGAGGCGGGCTCGCATTGTCGATGGCCAAATTGCTGGTGACGTTGGGGCCTTTTATGCTGTGAAGTCGTGCATCAAAATGATCGAGGAGTTCAACGAGGGCAAGCATGAGCTCTGGGACCTGAAAGCGGAGAAGGAGACTCTGGACTCCATGTTCCCAAAGGGCGATCCTGGTCAGGAGCTGTTTTGCTTAGCCAGCGTCGGAGAGGAGGCCGTGGATGAAGGCGCCGATGAGGACGAGGCCCATCTTGGTGATGTCGAGCCGACTGATGCGATAGCTTCTCTAGAGCCAGCCCCTGCGGAAGGTAATGCCATTGCTCCCGACGCTTGATTTGTTTTCTCTGTGTGGTATGACTTTCTTTGCCCCACCTGTGTGTGGGTTTGAATATTATGTGTTTTGGCGATCCGTCCACCATCGCGGGTCGCAGGATATTTCTGAATGATTGTCGTTAAAAGTCCTACAGATGTGTAGGCAGATAATGTGTTTTGGCGACCCGTCCACCATCGCGGGTCGCGTATTTTATAAAGATGCTTTTATTTCGATGCAATTTTATTTTTACATATAGAGTCGTATGCTAGTTCGTTTCGTACATGTTCGTCGGACCTTCAAGGAAGTTGTCGATGACGTTTTGTATTTCGTGTATGTTGGTTTCACCCGTATGCTCCGTCGAGTGGGGTTTCACCGTGTGTATGTATGTAGAGCAGGCCTGCGATGTGTTTGTGTATGTGTTAGTTATGACATTATGCCGGGGAGGTAAGCAATATGTTTTATTGCGTAAATGTAATAAGGTGTTATACCTTATGTTTTGTGTAAGGCAGGCGGTGTGCCGACGTTCCTGTGTTGTCATCTCCCCGTGTTCCGATCGATCGTGTAATGTAATGTAAGCGCTTTTTTTGCGGATGACAGGATCCAATGTAAATGCTGTTCTGCATTTGTGTTTTTGTAAGGAGGAAGTCTTCGCTTAGTGTCAGATGATGATATGTAAAAGGAGATAGCGATGTACATGCGAAAGCATGCGGTATGTATGCGACGTGTAGCAATGTATATGCGATAGCATGCGATTTGTATGCGACAGATAGCAATGTATATGCGATAGCATGCGATTTGTATGCGACAAATAGTAATGTTTATGCGATAGCATGCGAATTGTATGTGATTTGTATGCGACAGATAGCAATGTATATGCGAGGTATAAGATTTGTGTGATGTTTTACCTCATTGGTTCAGAAATGGTAGAGTTTTAGATGTGTTGCGTTCCAACTCCTCGGGATCGGTTGTTCGTCTTTATCCATTAGCTGATATGCTCCCTGTCCGACCACTTCGGTGATCAAGTAAGGTCCTTCCCACTGTGGTGCTAGCTTTCCGTCGGATGGGTTCTTAGTGTTCTGGAAAGTTTTCCTGAGGACCCAGTCTCCGACCTTGAATGCCTTGATTCGGATGTTCTTGTTGTAGCTCCTTGCGACTTGTTCTTGGAACCTGACCATCCTGACTCGGGCTTTCTCTCTGATTTCGTCCGCTGTGTCCAGATTGTGTGCTAGTTCGATGTCATTTTGTTCATTTGTCTGAAAGTTGTAGCGAGCGGTCGGAACCAGTAACTCAGCCGGGATGACCGCCTCACTCCCATAGACGAGAGAGAAAGGTGATTGGCCGCTCGCATTCTTTGGAGTAGTCCTGTCAGACCAGAGAATAAGTGGTAGTTCGTCTGCCTATTTGCCTTTAGCCCCTGTGAGGCGTTTCTTGAGGTTGTTGATAATGATCTTGTTGCTGGATTCGGCTTGTCCGTTGGATTGCGGATACCGAGGTGTGGGTGTGACCAACTTGATGTTCCACTGGTCGCAGAAGGTTCGAGTCTTATGACTGATGAATTGGGAGCCATTGTCGCACACGATTTCTGATGGGACGCCAAATCTGCACAAGATATTGCGTTTTACGAATGAAATGACGTGTTGATCTTTTACCTCTCTGTAGACTTCGGCTTCGATCCATTTAGAGAAGTAGTCCTTCATGGCAAGGAAGAAGACTCTTTGACCCGACGCGGGGTAGAGCTTTCCGACGATGTCCATTCCCCATCTCATAAAGGGCCATGGAGCTAGGGTCGAATGGAGGAGCTCTGAAGGCTGATGATGGACGGGTGCGTGCCGCTGACAGGCGTCGCATCTCTTGGTGTATTCCATGGCGTCTTTGTTAATCGTTGTCCAATAGTACCCATTTCATAGGGCTTTTCCCGAGAGGCTTCGTCCGCCGGTGTGATTACCACACTCCCCTTCGTGCAACGATTGTAAGATACGTCCGACTTCTGGAGTCTTGAGGCATCGTAGGAGTAGTCCTGTAACAGATCTTTTGTACAAGATGTTATCTACGATATCGTAAGAGAGTGCTTGTACCTTGATCCTTTTTGCTTCCGTCTTGTCGTCGGGTAGGATGCCATCTTTTAACCATTTAATGTAAGGTAGCATCCAGTCGTCATTGGTGTCGACGATGTCTTCTTCTGATCGGTCTCCTATTTCTATGGCGACGAGTTCTTCAAGAGATGTTGTTGACTCGACGGATGTCCTTGGGACGGCTGGCGTGGTGATGTGGGCCAATGGTATGTGTGGAAATTACTTCGGGTCTAGGACGGATCCCAGATTAGCGAGTGCGTCAGCTTGGGAGTTAAGATCCCTGGGCACCTGTCTGATGTTGAATGTTTGGAATTGTCCGATCAGTTTCTTGGCTACCTCTAGGTAGGCTATCATTCTGGTATCCTTGGCACTGTACGACCCTTGTATCTGGTTTACGACCAGCAGAGAGTCGCAAACGACTTCGATCTCTCAGACCCCTAGGTCGCGAGCTAGGATGAGTCCGAATATGAGTGCCTCGTATTCAGCTTCGTTGTTAGTCGCATCCCACTCACATCTGACAGCTTGAGCTATCTTGTCCCCTTGTGGCGATTTTAGCACGACCCCTAGCCCCGATCCTCTGGCATTCGATTCCCCGTCTGTGTGGAGCTCCCATGTACCTGCCTCATCCGTCGCGAGTAATTGTGTTGCTTCTTTTGTGGCTTCTTGCTCTAGGGTCGAACTGAAATCGGCCACAAAGTCGGCTAAGGCTTGCGACTTGATCGCTGTCCTGGGCTCGTACTCGATATCGTAACCACTGAGGTGTATGGACCATTTGGTCATTCGTCCTGTGAACTCAGGTTTCCTCATGATAGCTCTCATGGGATGATTAGTGCGAACAGTAATAGTATGGGATTCGAAATATGGTTTGAGTTTGTTCGAAGCCATTACCAGTGATAGCACGAGCTTTTCAAGTGACGAATACCTTGTTTCGGCCGGTAACAGCGTCCGACTGACGTAATATATTGGCGACTGATTGCCATCCTCCTCCCTAATCAGTACTGCGCTTACGGCTGATTCTGACACTGCAAGATAAAGAAATAAGGGCTCATCGCCTTTAGGTTTGGTCAGTAACATGGGACTGGCCAGGTACTCTTTGAGGTTTTGGAACGCTGCTTCGTGTTCTTCCGTCCATTGAAAGGACTTGTTCTTCTTGAGTGCATCGTGGAAGGGTTTGCATTTGTCGGATGATTTGGAGATGAATCTGCTCAGAGCTGCTAACCGACCTGTGAGCTTCTGTACATCTTTGATGCATCGGGGGGATCGAAGGTTGATGAGAGCCTTGATCTGTTCTGGGCTAGCCTCTACTCCTCTTTGTGTCACCATGTATCCTAAGAACTTCCCTGACGACACTCCAAAGGAGCATTTAGTAGGGTTTAGTTTCATGTTGTACCTTTTGAGCACCTCGAAGCTGTCGCGTAGGTGGTCCATGTGATCTTCTTTCTTTTTGGACTTGACCAACATGTCGTCGATGTAGACTTCCATCGTGTCTCCGATTTGGTCTTTGAACATTTTGTTGACTAGTCGTTGATACGTAGCCCTTGCATTTTTCAGACCAAAGGGCATTACTCGATAACAATAGATACCTTAGCTGGTGATGAACGCTATTTTTTCTTGATCGTCGGGTTCCATAAGGATTTGATTGTAACCGCTGAAAGCGTCCATGAATGTAAGCATTTCGTGCCCCGCTGTGGCATCGACCATGGCGTCGATATGGGGTAGAGGGAACGAGTCCTTGGGACAAGCCTTGTTGAGGTCTGTGAAGTCGATGCAGACTCTCCATTTGCCGTTCTTTTTCTGGACTACGACCACGTTGGCTAGCCATTCAGGATAGTGGACCTCCCTGATCTTTCCTGTTTCCAATAAGCTTTTGACTTCGTCGTCGACTATCTTGTTTCGCTCGGGGGCGAACTTCCTGCGTTTTTGCTTGACAGGGGGATGAGATGGATCCACATTTAATTTATGAGTAATAACGTTTGGAGATATTCCGACCATATCCTCATGCGACCATGCGAAACAATCACCATTGGCCCTGAGAAAGTCAAGAAGTTATTGTCTGGTCGAATCGTCCAAGTCCGACCCGACCCTTGCCGTTTGGTTTGGCTTTGAAGGGTCTAGTGTGATTTCATCGAGTTTTTCCATTTCTGGTTCGACGTACCGACTAGGCCCTTCGCCGCTCTGTGGTTGCTATGCGGTCTTGTGTTCGACTGCACTCTTCATGGAAGCGACGTAGCATTCTTTTGCGGTCCTTTGATCTCCTTTGATCTCTTGGACTCCCCATTCAGTGGGGAATTTGATGACTCGATGATACGTTGAAGGTACTGCCTTCATAGCGTGTATCCATGGCCTGCCAAGAATACAATTATAGGGAGACGGACAGTCTAGGACTAAGAATTTCACCTGTTGGTTGATTCTTCCAGCGTATGTGGTTAAAATGATTTCACCAGTCGTATGCTTAACCTCACCACTGAACCCGACCAGTGGGGTCGACTTCTTGATTAGGTCATTCTCAGTCAGACCCATTTCTTTAACAGCGTCAAGGGTCAAGAGGTTTGTCGAACTCCCTGTATCGATTAGTACTCTCCGTATTAAACAATTACCAATAGACAAAGAGATTACCAGACCATCGTGGTGACTATCCGACCCGTCGAAATCGGATTCGTCGAATGTGACCGTCGGAAGGTCAGATGTCCTCCTTGGCTTGAATTCCGATGCCTCGGGCTTATCGCCCTTGCTTTCCCTAGCGTGTCGCTTAGCCGCAGAGTATGTGTTTCCACATATATCCGATCCACCTGAAATGGTATTGACAACTTTTGTATGGACGGGAGATGGGGGTTTGTTCTGTTTTACCTGATCTCGACGTTCCATGGTGGCCTTTGCCCGCTCCGAGATTACGTCGCGCAGGAGCCCCTATGAGAGCAGCCTAGCGACTTCCTTCCGCAGGGCGATGCACTCGTCGGTCGAATGACCGTGGTCGCCGTGGAATTCGCACCATCGACTAATGTCCTTCTTGACATCCGGTCGATCGCACTTTCGGGGCCATCTTACCTCTTTTTCATATTTGTCGAAACTCTTGACGAGCTCCGACACAGAAACATTGAAATTATAAGACTGGACCCTAGGAGGCAACGCCGGACCGTCTCTCCATTCCTGTGACCTGTCTTGGAAAGAGTTTACCTGATTTGGTTCATTTCGATTACGAGAATAGGGATGAGATCGTCTGTCTCGACGGTTGTCGGGGGGATTTTTACGGTCGGATGGATCGGGTCCGCGTGAGGCTTTACGCGACTCTCGGTCTTCTTCCAATCTTACCTCGGCCATGGTTTTGGCTTGGACATCTTCAAAACTTTTACACAGGTACTTGGTAATCTCGTCGTAGAGATTGTTGTCTTTGACCAGACCTTGTCGGAAGGCCTCAATGGAGGTTGTGACGTCGCAGTGAGGGATCGCCACTTTTTCCTTATTGTATCTGTTAAGATAATTCCGAAGGGGTTCGTTATACCTTTGTGTGACTCGGTAAAGGTCACTTGATTGTCTTTCGAGCCTTCGACTGCTAGCAAATTGACTCTTGAAAGAGTTGACCAGATCCGCAAAGGATGTAATCATTCCCTGAGGCAAAAGCATAAACCACGTTAGTGCGGGACCCGCGAGGGTTGTGCCAAAGCTTTTGCATATGACAGCCTCGCGGCTCTCCCTTGAAACAGATGCGGCCATTAGTTTTTGTTTATAGAGAGAGATGTGGTCATCTGGATTAGTGGTGCCGTCGAACATCGCCATGTTGGGGAGATGGAACTTCTTGGGGATCTCGACCCTTGTGATTTCTTCAACGAACGGGGATTCTTCGAATCCGCCGGACGTTTCCATCTCGATTGGTTGCGGGACTCCTGGGAGCCTGTTGAAGCGGTCGTCGATTGTCTTCATGTGTCTGTCGAGCGTCTGCTGGAAAAGATCCAGGACACCTAGCGGATTGGTAACCTACGGTTTGTCGATTCGGGCCCCAGCAGACCCGATCGGTGTGGAAAAGGTGACATGGTTAGTCGAAAATGGACTAGCGAAAGGAGTTTGAGACATACCCTCAGTGTGTCCGGGACGTCGTATGCTCGGAGGAGTCGGCTCGATGTTGTCCATGTCGAGGCGTGTTCGGACACCGCCGTGGACGGGCACGTTCCTAGATCCTGAAGCCACTGACTGTACCTGCGACTTAAGAGACTCATTTTCACGGGTTAGTTGCACGATCTCGGCTTCGGATTGGGTTGACAAAGTGTCTAGGGCCTCGGTCTTTTGGCGTTGCTGGGCTAGTTCCTCTTGAAGGGTGGCCATTTTTTGGTAAAGTTCTTGGAACTGGGTTGGAGTAGGATTTTCGGTTGTGATTACTGCATCTTGGGTTCCGTCTTTGAGACGTGGTTCTTGGTTGTCGGTAGGTGGGTCAATAGTCATGGTTGGAAAGTTTCAAAAGGGTGATCAGCAAGTTGCCCCACGGTGGGCGCCAAATTGTTTTGGGGCGAAAGGATCGGACGACCTAAATCGCCTTAGACCGGGTAACTAGTCGATCGGGTGATAGAGAACAATCCAAACCAAGCAGATAAGTGACAAGCAAAGAATAGATGTAGAATAGTGAGATGATTTTATTAGATAATGTATTGATCGGATCGAATCGAGATACAACTTATCGTAGTTTAGACCGAGTGGTCGTGTAGGACTCGACCAATGACTTTTAGGTGGCGACCGGTGGAGAGTAAGCACAGATGATTGCTAGAGAGCTAAGCCGGTAGCGTAAGTGTTGTTCTGATTCGTTTGTGAGCCAGGATGCTTGTGTGTCCAGCGTTAATGTGTTCGTATCCTCTTATCTTCTTCGTCGTCCAAATATGGTAAGTTCTTTTCCATTGTGACCGTTGTGTTTTTCTAATATCTTCGTCTTGAATGCCGGGAGTAATGGCAAGGATTATGCCATTTAATTGCTGCAATTATAGTGGTTTGAATGTTGTGGACGTTGCGTGATCTGGGCATTAAATGTATGGCGAGATTCTCGCGATCCTGTCGGAGGGCATTCGACCAGAGAAGTCTTGTCGCCTCCTCTGGGCCTTCTCCTTTGTTCTTCCGATCTACAACGGGCTTGGGCTCGATTCACTTGATCCACCTTCTCCGGGGATGCCAGGCCCAACAGTCACGAGCCAAGATGAGTCCGAATATGAGTGCTTCGTATTCAGCTTCGTTGTTAGTCGCATCTGACGGCCTGAGCTATCTTGTCCCCTTGTGGCAATTTCAGCACGACCCCTAGCCCCGATCCTCTGGAGTTCGACGCTCCATCTGTGTGGAGCTCCCATGTACCTGTTTCTTCCGTCGCGAGCAGTTGTGTTGCTTCTCTTGTGGCTTCTTGCTCTAGGGTCAGACTGAAATCGGCCACAAAGTCGGCTAAGGCTTGTGACTTGATCGCTATCCTGGGCTCGTACTCGATGTCGTAACCACTGAGGTGTATAGCCCATTTGGTCATTCGTCCTGTACACTCGGGTTTCCTCATGATTGCTCTCATGGGATGATTAGTGCAGACAATAATAGTATGTGATTCAAAATAGGGTTTGGGTTTGTTCGAGGCCATTACCAACGATAGTACGAGCTTCTCGAGTGACGAATACCTTGTTTCTGCTGGAAACAGCGTCCGACTGACGTAGTATATCGGTGACTGCTTGGCATCCTCTTCCCTGATCAGTACTGCGCTTACGACTGATTCTGACACTGCAAGATATAGAAATAAGGGCTCGTCGCCTTTAGGTTTGGTCAGTAACTTGGGACTGGCCAGGTACTCTTTCAACTTCTGGAATGTTGCTTCTTGTTCTTCCGTCCATTGAAAGGACTTATTTTTCCTGAGAGCGTCGTGGAAGGGTTTGCACTTGTCGGTTGATTTGGAGATGAATCTGCTCAGAGCTGCTATCCGACCTGTGAGCTTCTGTATATCTTTGACGCATCAGGGGGATCGAAGGTTGATGAGAGCCTTGATCTGTTCTGGGCTAGCCTCTACTCCTCTTTGTGTCACCATGTATCCTAAGAACTTCCCTGATGACACTCCGAAGGAACATTTAGTAGGGTTTAGTTTCATATTGTACCTTTTGAGCACCTCGAAGCTGTCGCATAGGTGGTCTATGTGATCTTCTTTCTTTTTGGACTTGACCAACATGTCGTCTATGTAGACTTCCATCGTGTCTCCGATCTGATCTTTGAACATCTTGTTGACTAGTCGCTGATGGGTAGCCCCTGCATTTTTTAGGCCAAAGGGCATTACTTTGTAACAGTAGATACCTTGGCTAGTGACGAATGCTGTTTTTTCCTGATCGTCGGGTTCCATGAGGATTTGATTGTAGCCGCTGAAAGCGTCCATGAAGGTAAGCATTTCGTGCCCTGCTGTGGCGTCGACCATGGCGTTGATGTGGGGTAGTGGGAACGAGTCTTTGGGACAAGCCTTATTGAGATCTGTGAAGTCGATGCAGGCTCTCCACTTGCCGTTCTTTTTCTGGACTACGACCACGTTGGCTAGCCACTCAGGATAATGGACTTCTCTTATTTTCCCTGTTTCCAATAAGCTCTTGACTTCGTCGTCAATTATATTGTTCCGCTCAGGGGCAAACTTCCTGCGTTTTTGCTTAACAGGGGGATGAGATGGATCTACATTCAATTTATGCATAATAATGTTTGGAGATGTTTTGGGGCGAAAGGATCGGATGACCTAAATCGCCTTAGACGGGGTAACTAGTCGATCAGGTGATAGAGAACAATCCAAACCAAGCCGATAATTGACAAGTAAATAATAGATGTAGAATAGTGAGATGATTTTATTAGATAATGTATTCATCGGATCGAATCGAGATACAACTTATTGTAGTTTAGACCGAGTGGTCGTGTAGGACTCGACCGATGACTTTTAGGTGGCGACCGGTGGAGAGTAAGCACAGATGATTGCTAGAGAGCTAAGCGGGCAGCGTAAGTGTTGTTCTGATTTGTTTGTGAGCCAGGATGCTTGTGTGTCCAGCGTTAATGTGTTCGTATCCTCTTATCTTCTTCGTCGTCCAAATATGGTAAGTTCTTTTCCATTGTGACCGTTGTGTTTTTCTAATATCTTCGTCTTCAATGTCGGGAGTAATGGCAAGGATTATGCCATTTAATTGCTGCAATTATAGTGGTTTGAATGTTGTGGACGTTGCGTGATATGGGCATTAAATGTATGGCGAGATTCTCGCGATCCTGTCGGAGGGAATTCGACCAGAGAAGTATTGTCGCCTCCTCTGGGCCTTCTCCTTTGTTCTTCCGATCTGCAACGGGCTTGGGCTCGATTCACTTGATCCACCTTCTCCGGGGATTCCAGGCCCAACAATAGCCCCAAGTTGCCTTGGGTTTTCGGTTTAGGCAAGTAAAACGGAATCCGTGGCAACTTCTCTAGATACGATCTTCACCATCCTTTTTTGGCGCGTTTGCTCAGGGCTACGTGGCGCGTGATCGGGGCATGATGCGACGCCTCTGCAAATCTTCGCTTCCCTCCATAAATTCAGAGCAGAGGGAATCGATTAGTCTTCATCCCATCTTCCTTTGCAAGTTTCTTCTAGTAAGCTTCTCGGTCTCTTTCGCCATAGTTTTCTGATTTCTCTAGTCATAGCTCTTTGATCTCTCTCTCTTTCCATTCTCGAAATGGTTTCAATCGAGGATTCCGAGTCGTCGAAGACTCTTTCCGATTCTCATGAAGGCAAAACTCTTCCTCGTTTCATTTTGAAGGATTCCGATGCATTGACTAGCACTTTGTCCGAGGCGGAGCTGGATCAAGTTCTCCAAGTCGAAGGCTTTCCACCGAAGACGGTCGCCAGGTTGCCTCATCCAGACGAGAGGGCCAATGCATGTTATGAAGGATGGATTTGCTTCGACGCATACCCGTTTAGAATAGGGCACAAATTTCCATTCTCTCCCCTTGTCAGGGATTTTTTAGCCACTTTGGCGCTGGCGCCATGTCAAGTAATGCCTCAGGCGTGGAGAGTTCTTAGGGTTTTAGACCTTATGAATGTTCAAACTGGGGCCGATTTTGATTTTGACGCTCTGTGGTATAACTACTTTATTGGGTCAAAGAGTTCCTGTCGCGTTCAGTTGCGTATCCGACATGGTCGGAAGCCCTTGGTGCAGAGCCCTGATGTCAACGACCGCGGATTGGGGTCGAAGTTCTTTTTCGTCGAACGTTCTTCTTTGGAGAAGGAGGGAGAGTGTCCATTTTTGTTGACGGAGTGACGAATCGATAGTATGTATTTGTCTTCTCTTTCGCGTATTTTATGTGTCTTAACTCTTGCCTTAACTTTTCTTTTTTGTAGTCCCCGAACCAGAAGATCTAGAAGTGAGTAGCCGGTCGGAAGGCTTGTCGAAGATTGTCCTTGAAATTCCCGCGTCTGAAAGAAAGTTTGTGAATGTCAACCTACTGTCGACGACTCCTGCCTCTCAAGACGACATGTCGAACGTCTCGCCGTCTCGTGCAACAGGTAGATTCTTGACTCCAGGCATCTTTTACTATTTTTCATTTTGTTGTGTACTTTAGGATTTCTCCCTTTTTGTTGTCCTATCGTGTCATGTTCCCCTGGTGGTCGATCGAGTGCTCGTTTGAGGGTGGCGTCAGGGAAAAGTCTGATCGAGCAGAGGAAGGCGGTGGCCAAAGCCGCGTCAAGCAAACCGGATCTAGTGGATCTGACGGTTCCAGTCAAGACTGGCTCTAAGAGGAAGGCGAGCGCTCGCCCTGAAGACGTCAAGGTGGAGGACATCCCTAGGAAAAAGAGTGCGACTGCTGAGGGGGTCGACAAGATCGTTGCCGTCGGACAGTCGATCGCCGACCTTTTTCGCGCTCAGGACCCGACTTTGAAGTCGGAAGTTAAGGATGTCTCCCCTCTAGACTGCATTGGTGAAGCGGGATGCTCCGCGTGGAGGGTGAGTTGCCCTTTGTTCTTGTTTTTATGTTTCTTTTTGCTCGACTGCGTTTCTTGATTGTGTTTTTGTGTTGTCGTGTGTCTTTCTGTCAGGCCTTCCAGTATTTCTTAGGAGCTTACTCCGGTGTTCAGGCGATGCTTGTCAAGGCCGAGGACAGGGCTGCTAGGTCAGAGTCCGACCTTGCGTCTTTGAGGACCAAGCTGGAGGGAGCGGAGAGTCGCTGCCGTGAGACTGAGCGTCGCCTCACCAGGGAGCTGAAGAGTAGTCAAGAAGAGCTGGTCGCAAGTCGGAGGGAGTTTGAAGAGTGCCGATCAGGTGTTGAGGAGGAGGTGAGGCGGGCTCGCATTGCCGATGGCCAAATTGCTGGTGACGTTAGGGCCTTTTATGCGATGAAGTCGCGCATCGAAATGATCGAGGAGTTCAACGAGGGCAAGCATGAGCTCTGGGACCTGAAGGCGGAGAAGGAGACTCTGGACTCCATGTTCCCAAAGGGTGATCCTGGTCAGGAGCTGTTTTGCTTAGCCGGCGTCGAAGAGGAGGCCGTGGATGAAGGCACCGATGAGGACGAGGCCCATCTTGGTGATGTCGAGCCGACTGATGAGATAGCTTCTCTAGAGCCAGCCCCTGCGGAAGGTAATGCCATTGCTCCCGACGCTTGATTTGTTTTCTCTGCATGGTATGACTTTCTTTGCCCCACCTGTGTGTGGGTTTGAATATTATGTGTTTTGGCGACCCGTCCACCATCGCGGGTCGCAGGATATTTCTGAATGATTGTCGTTAAAAGTGTTACAGATGTGTAGGCAGACAATGTGTTTTGGCGACCCGTCCACCATCGCGGGTCGCGTATTTGTATAAAGATGCTTTTATTTCGATGCAATTGTATTTTTACATATAGAGTCGTATGCTAGTTCGTTTCGTACATGTTCATCAGACCTTCAAGGAAGTTGTCGACGACGTTTTGTATTTCGTGTATTTTGGTTTCACCCGTATGCTCCGTCGAGTGGGGTTTCACCGTGTGTATGTATATAGAGCTGGCCTGCAATGTGTTTGTGTATGTGTTAGTCATGACATTATGCCGGGGAGGTAAGCAATATGTTTTATTGCGTAAATGTAATAAGGTGTTATACCTTATGTTTTGTGTAAGGTAGGCGGTGTGCCGACGTGCCTGTGTTGTCATCTCCCCGTGTTCCGATCGATCGTGTAATGTAATATAAGCGCTTTTTTTGCGGATGACAGGATCCAATGTAAATGTTGTTCTGCATTTGTGTTTTTGTAAGGAGGAAGTCTTCGCTTAGTGTCAGATGATGATATGTAAAAGGAGATAGCGATGTACATGCGACAGCATGTGGTATGTATGTGACAGGTAGCAATGTATATGCGATAGCATGCGATTTGTATGCGACAGATAGCAATGTATATGCGATAGCATACGATTTGTATACGACAGATAGTAATGTTTATGCGATAGCATGCGATTTGTATGCGACAGATAGCAATGTATATGCGAGGTATAAGATTTGTGTGATGTTTTACCTCATTGGTTCAAAAATGGTAGAGTTTTAGATGTGCTGCGTTCCAACTCCTCGGGATCGATTGTCCGTCTTTATCCTTTAGCTGATATGCTCCCTGTCCGACCACTTCGGTGATCAAGTAAGGTCCTTCCCACTGTGGTGCTAGCTTTCCGTCGGATGGGTTCTTAGTGTTCTGGAAAGTTTTCCTGAGGACCCAGTCTCCGACCTTGAATGCCTTGATTCGGACGTTCTTGTTGTAGCTCCTTGCGACTTGTTGTTGGAACCTGACCATCCTGACTCGGGCTTTCTCTCTGATTTCGTCCGATGTGTCCAGATTGTGTGCTAGTTCGATGTCGTTTTGTTCATTTGTCTGAAGGTTGCAGCGAGCGGTCGGAACCAGTAACTCAGCTGGGATGACCGCCTCACTCCCATTGACGAGAGAGAAAGGCGATTGCCCGGTCGCATTCTTTGGAGTAGTCCTGTCGGACCAGAGAGTAAGTGGGAGTTCGTCTGCCCATTTGCCTTTAGCCCCTGTGAGGCGTTTCTTGAGGTTGTTGATAATGATCCTGTTGCTGGATTCGGCTTGTCCGTTGGATTGCGGATACCGAGGTGTGGATGTGACCAACTTGATGTTCCACTGGTCGCAGAAGGTTCGAGTCTTATGACTGATGAATTGGGAGCCATTGTCGCACACGATTTCTGATGGGACGCCAAATCTGCACAAGATATTGCATTTTACGAATGAAATGACATGTTGATCTTTTACCTCTCTGTAGGCTTCGGCTTCGATCCATTTAGAGAAGTAGTCCGTCATGGCAAGGAAGAAGACTCTTTGACCCGACGCGGGGGGGAGATTTCCGACGATGTCCATTCCCCATCTCATAAAGGGCCATGGAGCTAGGGTCGAATGGAGGAGCTCCGAAGGCTGATGATGGACGGGTGCGTGCTGCTGACAGGCGTCGCATCTCTTGGTGTATTCCATGGCGTCTTTATTCATCGTTGGCCAATAGTACCCATTTCATAGGGCTTTTCCCGAGAGGCTTCGTCCGCCGGTGTGATTGCAACACTCCCCTTCGTGCAACGATTGTAAGATACGTCCAACTTCTGGAGTCTTGAGGCATCGTAGGAGTAGTCCTGTAACAGATCTTTTGTACAAGATGTTATCTACGATATCGTAAGAGAGTGCTTGTACCTTGAGCCTTTTTGTTTCCGTCTTGTCGTCGGGTAGGATGCCGTCTTTTAACCATCTAATGTAAGGTAGCATCTAGTCGTCATTGGTGTCGACGATGTCTTCTTCTGATCGGTCGCCTATTTCCATGGCGACGAGTTCTTCAAGCGATGTTGTTGACTCGACGGATGTCCTTGGGACGGCTGGCGTGGTGATGTGGGCCAATGGTATGTGTGGAAATTCCTTCGGGTCTAGGACGGATCCTAGATTAGCGAGTGCGTCAGCTTGGGAGTTAAGATCCCTGGGCACCTGTCTGATGTTGAATGTTTGGAATTGTCCGATCAGTTTCTTGGCTACCTCCAGGTAGGCTATCATTCTGGTATCCTTGGCACTGTACGACCCTTGTATCTGGTTTACGACCAGCAGGGAGTCACAAACGACTTCGATCTCTCGGACCCCTAGGTCGCGAGCTAGGATGAATCTGAATATGAGTGCCTCGTATTCAGCTTCGTTGTTAGTCGCATCCCACTCCATCTGACAGCTTGAGCTATCTTGTCTCCTTGTGGCGATTTTAGCATGACCCCTAGCCCCGATCCTCTGGCATTCGATGCCCCATCTGTGTGGAGCTCCCATGTATCTGCCTCATCCGTCGCGAGTAATTGTGTTGCTTCTTTTGTGGATTCTTGCTCTAGGGTCGAACTGAAATCGGCCACAAAGTCGGCTAAGTCTTGCGACTTGATCGTTGTCCTGGGCTCGTACTCGATATCGTAACCACTGAGGTGTATGGCCCATTTGGTCATTCGTCCTGTGAACTCAGGTTTCCTCATGATAGCTCTCATGGGATGATTAGTGCGAACAGTAATAGTATGGGATTCGAAATATGGTTTGAGTTTATTCAAAGCCATTAACAGTGATAGCACGAGCTTTTCAAGTGATGAATACCTTGTTTCGGCCGGTAACTGCGTCCGACTGACGTAATATATTGGCGACTGTGTGCCATCCTCCTCCCTGATCAGTACTGTGCTTACGGCTGATTCTGACACTGCAAGATAAAGAAATAAGGGCTCGTCGCCTTTAGGTTTGGTCAGTAACATGGGACTGGCCAGGTACTCTTTGAGGTTTTGGAACGCTGCTTCGTGTTCTTCCGTCCATTGAAAGGACTTGTTCTTCTTGAGTGCGTCGTGGAAGGGTTTGAATTTGTCGGATGATTTAGAGATGAATCTGCTCAGAGCTGCTATCCGACCTGTGAGCTTCTGTATATCTTTGACGCATCAGGGGGATCGAAGGTTGATGAGAGCCTTGATCTGTTCTGGGCTAGCCTCTACTCCTCTTTGTGTAACCATGTATCCTAAGAACTTCCCTGACGACACTCCGAAGGAGCATTTAGTAGGGTTTAGTTTCATGTTATACCTTTTGAGCACCTCGAAGTTGTCGCGTAGGTGGTCTATGTGATCTTCTTTCTTTTTGGACTTGACCAACATGTCGTCGATGTAGACTTCCATCGTGTCTCCGATTTGGTCTTTGAACATTTTGTTGACTAGTCGTTGATACGTAGCCCCTGCATTTTTCAGACCAAAGGGCATTACTCGGTAACAATAGATACCTTGGCTGGTGATGAACGCTGTTTTTTCTTGATCGTCGGGTTCCATAAGGATTTGATTGTAACCGCTGAAAGCGTCCATGAAGGTAAGCATTTCATGCCTCGCTGTGGCATCGACCATGGCGTCGATATGGGGTAGAGGGAACGAGTCCTTGGGACAAGCCTTGTTGAGGTCTGTGAAGTCGATGCAGACTCTCCATTTGCCGTTCTTTTTTTGGACTACGACCTCGTTGGCTAGCCATTCAGGATAGTGGACCTCCCTGATCTTTCCTGTTTCCAATAAGCTTTTGACTTCGTCGTCGACTATCTTGTTCCGCTCGGGGGCGAACTTCCTACGTTTTTGCTTGACAGGGGGATGAGATGGATCCACATTTAATTTATGAGTAATAACGTTTGGAGATATTCCGACCATATCCTCATGCGACCATGCGAAACAGTCAGCATTGGCCCTGAGAAAGTCAAGAAGTTGTTGTCTGGTCGAATCGTCCAAGTCCGACCCGACCCTTCCCGTTTGATTTGGCTTTGAAGGGTCAAGTGCGATTTCATCGAGTTTTTCCATTTCTGGTTCGACGTACCGACTAGGCCCTTCCCGCTCTGTGGTTGCTATGCGGTCTTGTGTTCGACTGCGCTCTTCATGGAAGCGACGTAGCATTCTTTTGCGGTCCTTTGATCTCTTGGACTCCCTATTCAGTGGGGAATTTGATGACTTGATGATACGTTGAAGGTACTGCCTTCATAGCGTGTATCCATGGCCTGCCAAGAATACAATTATAGGGAGACGGACAGTCTAGGACTAAGAATTTCACTTGTTGGTTGATTCCTCCAGCGTATGTGGTTAGAATGATTTCACCAGTCGTATGCTTAACCTCACCACTGAACCCGACCAGTGGGGTCGACTTCTGGATTAGGTCGTTCTCAGTCAGACCCATTTCTTTAACAGCGTCAAGGGTCAAGAGGTTTGTCGAACTCCCTGTATCGATTAGTACTCTCCGTATTAAACAATTACCAATAGACAAAGAGCTTACCAGACCATCGTGGTGACTATCTGACCCGTCAGAATCGGATTCGTCGAATGTGACCGTCGGAAGGTCAGATGTCCTCCTTGGCTTGAATTCCGATGCCTCGGGCTTGTCGCCCTTGCTTTCCCTAGCGTGTCGCTTAGCCGCGGAGTATGTGTTTCCACATATATCCGATCCACCTGAAATGGTATTGACAACTTTTGTATAGACGAGAGATGGGGGTTTGTTCTGTTTTACCTGATCTCGACGTTCCATGGTGGCCTTTGCCCGCTCCGAGATTACGTCGCGCAGGAGCCCCTGTGAGAGCAGCCTAGCGACTTCCTTCCGCAGGGCGATGCACTCGTCGGTCGAATGACCGTGGTCGCCGTGGAATTCTCACCATCGACTCATGTCCTTCTTGACATCCGGTCGGTCGCTCTTTCGGGGCCATCTTACCTCTTTTCCGTATTTGTCGAAACTCTTGACGAGCTCCGACACGGAAACATTGAAATTATAAGACTGGACCCTAGGAGGCAACGCCGGACCGTCTCTCCATTCCTGTGACCTGTCTTGGAAAGAGTTTACCTGATTTGGTTTGTTTTGATTACGAGAATATGGATGAGATCGTCTGTCTCGACGGTTGTCGGGGGGATTTTTACGGTCGGATGGATCGGGTCCGCGTGAGGCTTTACGCGACTCTCGGTCTTCTTCCAATCTTACCTCGGCCATGGATTTGGCTTGGACATCTTCAAAACTTGTACACGGGTACTTGGTAATCTCGTCGTAGAGATTGCTGTCTTTGACCAGACCTTGTCGGAAGGCCTCAATGGAGGTTGTGATGTCGCAGTGGGGGATCGCCACTTTTTCCTTATTGTACCTGTTAAGATAATTCCGAAGGGGTTCGTTATACCTTTGTGTGACTCGGTAGAGGTCACTTGATTGTCTTTCGAGCCTTCGACTGCTAGCAAATTGACTCTTGAAAGAGTTGACCAGATCCGCAAAGGATGTAATCATTCCCTGAGGCAAACGCATTAACCACGTTAGTGCGGGACCCGCGAGGGTTGTGCCAAAGCTTTTGCACATGACAGCCTCGCGGCTCTCCCTTGAAACAAATGCGGCCATTAGTTTTTGTTTATAGAGAGAGATATGGTCATCTGGATCGGTGGTGCCGTCGAACGTCGCCATGTTGGGGAGATGGAACTTCTTGGGGATCTCGACCCTTGTGATTTCTTCAACGAACGGGGATTCTTCGAATCCGCCGGACGTTTCCATCTCGATTGGTTGCGGGACTCCTGGGAGCTTGTTGAAGCGATCGTCGATTGTCTTCATGTGTCTATCGAGCGTCTGCTGGAAAAGAGACAAGACACATGGCGGATTGGTAACCTACGGTTCGTCGATTCGGGCCCCAGCAGACCCGATCGGTGTGGAAAAGGTGACATGGTTAGTCAAAAATGGACTAGCGAAAGGAGTTCGAGACGTACCCTCAGTGTGTCCGGGACGTCGTATGCTCGGAGGCGTCGGCTCGATGTTGTCCATGTCGAGGCATGTTCGGACACCGCCGTGGACGGGCACGTTCCTAGATCCTGAAGCCACTGACTATACCTGCGACTTAAGAGACTCATTTTCACGGGTTAGTTGTGCGATCTCGACTTCGGATTGGGTTGACAAAGCGGCTAGGGCCTCGGTCTTTTGGCGTTGCTGGGTTAGTTCCTCTTGAAGGGTGGCCATTTTTTGGGAAAGTTCTTGGAACTGGGTTGGAGTAGGATTTTCGGTTGTGATTACTGCATCTTGGGTTCTGTCTTCGAGACGTGGTTCTTGGTTGTCGGTAGGTGGGTCAATAGTCATGGTTGGAAAGTTTCGGAAGGGTGATCGGCAAGTTTCCCCACGGTGGGCGCCAAATTGTTTTGGGGCGAAAGGATCGGATGACCTAAATCGCCTTAGACGGGGTAACTAGTCGATCGGGTGATAGAGAACAATCCAAACCAAGCCGATAATTGACAAGCAAAGAATAGATGTAGAATAGTGAGATGATTTTATTAGATAATGTATTGATCGGATCGAATCGAGATACAACTTATCGTAGTTTAGACCGAGTGGTCATGTAGGACTCGACCGATGACTTTTAGGTGGCGACCGGTGGAGAGTAAGCACAGATGATTGCTAGAGAGCTAAGCGGGCATCGTAAGTGTTGTTATGATTCGTTTGTGAGCCAGGATGCTTGTGTGTCCAGCGTTAATGTGTTCGTATCCTCTTATCTTCTTCGTCGTCCAAATATGGTAAGTTCTTTTCCATTGTGACTGTTGTGTTTTTCTAATATCTTCGTCTTCAATGCCGGGAGTAATGGCAAGGATTATGCCATTTAATTGCTGCAATTATAGTGGTTTGAATGATGTGGACGTTGCGTGATCTGGGCATTAAATGTATGGCGAGATTCTCGCGATCCTGTCGGAGGGCATTCGACCAGAGAAGTCTTGTCGCCTCCTCTGAGCCTTCTCCTTTGTTCTTCCGATCTGTAACGGGCTTGGGCTCGATTCACTTGATCCACCTTCTCCGGGGATGCCAGGCCCAACAGGAGATATTCCGACCATATCGTCATGCGACCATGCGAAGCAATCAGCATTGATCCTAAGAAAATCAAGAAGTTGTTGTCTAGTCGAGTCGTCCAAGTCCGACCCAACCCTTACCGTTTGGTTTGGCTTTGAAGGGACCAATACGATCTCGTCGAGTTTTTCCATTTCTGGTTCGATGTACCGACTGGATCCTTCGCCGCTCTGTGATTGCTATGCGGTCTGATGTTCGACTGCGTTCTTCATGGAAGCGACGTAGCACTCTTTAGCGGTCCTTTGGTCTCCTCGGATTTCTTTTACTCCCTATTCAGTGGGAAACTTGATGACTTGATGATATGTCGAGGGTAGCGCTCTCATAGCGTGTATCCATGGCCTGCCAAGAATACAATTGTAGGGAGATGGACAATCTAGGATCAAGAATTTCACCTGTTGGTTGATTCCTCCAGCGTATGTGCTTAGAATGATTTCACCAGTCGTATGTTTAACCTCACCGCTGAACCCGACCAGTGGGGTCGACTTTTTGATTAAGTCGTTTTCAGCTAGACCCATTTCTTTAAGAGCGTCGAGGGTCAAAAGATTGGTTGAACTCCCTGTATCGATTAGTACCCTTCGTATTAAGCAATTACCAATAGACAAAGAGATTACCAGACCATCGTGGTGACCGTCCGATCCGTCGGAATCGAACTCGTCGAACGTGACTGTCGGAAGGTTGGAGATCTTCCTTGGCCTTAATTCTGACGCCTCAGGCTTGTTGCCCTTGCTTTCCTTTGCGTGTCTCTTAGCCGCGGAGTATGTGTTCCCATATACGTCTGATCCACCTGAAATAGTATTGACAACTTTTGTATGGACGGGGGATGGAGGTTTGTTTTGTTTTACCTGGTCTCGTCGTTCCATGGTGGTTTTTGCCCGCTCCGAGATTACGTCGTGCATGAGCCCCTGTGCGAGCAGTCTTGCGACTTCCTTTCGCAGGGCGATGCATTCGTCGGTCGAATGACCATGATCGCCATGGAATTCGCACCATCGGCTCATGTCTTTCTTGACGTCCGGTTGGTCGCTCTTTCGGGGCCATCTTACTTCCTTTCCATATTTGTCGAAACTCTTGACGAGCTCCGACACGGAAACGTTGAAGTTGTAAGATTGGATCCTGGGAGGCAACGCCGGAACGTCTCTCCAGTCCTGGGACCTGTCTTGGAAAGATTTTACCTGACTCAACTCGTTTCGATTACGAGAGTAGGGATGTGGACGTCTGTCTCTACTGTTGTCGGAGAGATTTTTACGATCAGACGGATCGGGCCCGCGTGAGGCTTTTCGCGACTCACGGTCCTCTTCCAATCTTACCTCGGCCATGGTCTTGGCCTGGACGTCTTCGAAGCTTTTGCATGGGTACTTGGTAATCTCGTCGTAAAGGTTGATGTATTTGATCAGACCTTGTCTGAAGGCTTCGATGGAGGTTGTGACATCGCAGTGGGGGATCGCCACTTTCTCCTTATTGTACCTGTTGAGATAATTCCTGAGAGGTTCGTTATACCTTTGTGTGACTCGATAGAGGTCACTCGACTGCTTTTCGAGCCTCCGACTACTGGCAAATTGACTTTTGAAGGAGTTGACCAGATCCGCAAACGATGTAATCGTTCCCTGAGGCAAACGCATAAACCAAGTTAGTGCGGAACCTGCGAGGGTCGTGCCAAAGCTTTTGCACATGACGGCCTCGCGGTTATCCCTTGAAATAGAAGCAGCCATTAACTTTTGTTTATATATAGAAATATGGTCATCTGGGTCGCTGGTGCTGTCGAATGTCGCCATGCTGGGAAGATGAAACTTCTTGGGGATCTCAACCCTGGCGATTTCTTCAATGAACGGGGATTCTTCGAATCCGCCGGTCGCTTCCCTCTCGATTGGCTGCGGGACTCCTGGAAGCCTGTTGAAGCGATCGTCAATCGTCTTTATGTGTTGGTCGAGCGTCTATTGGAAGAGAGCCAGGACGTCTGGTGGATTGGTAACCTGTGGTTCGTCGATTCGGGCCCCTGCCGACCCGATCGGTGTGGAAAAAGTGACATGGTTAGTCGAAAATGGATTGGTAATAGGAGTTCGAGATGTAACCTCTGCGTATCCGGATCGTCGCACGCTCGGGGCCGTTGGCTCGACGTTGTCCATGTCGAGGCGTGTTTGGATGTTGCTGTGGATGGGCATACTCCTAGATCCCGAAGCCATTGATTGTACATGCGACTTAAGAGACTCATTTTCACGGGTTAGTTGTGCGATCTCGGCTTCGGATTGGGTTGACAAGGCGGCTAGAGATTCGGTTTTTTGGCGCTGCTGGGCTAGTTCCTCTTGGAGGGCGGCCATTTTTTGAGAAAGTTCTTGGAACTGGGTTGGAGTAGGGTTTTCAGTTGGGTCCCCTGGAGTTTGGGTTCCGTCTTCGAGACGTGGTTCTTCGGTGTTGGTAGATGGGTCGATAGTCATGGTTGGAAAGTTTCGGAAGGGTGATCGGCAAGTTGCCCCACGGTGGGCGCCAAATTGTTTTGGGGCGAAAAGATCGGACGACCTAAATCGCCTTAGATGGGGTAACTAGTCAATCGGGTGATAGAAAACAATCCAAACCAAATAGATAATAGACAAGCAAAGAGCAAATGCAGAATAGCGAAATGACTTTATTAGATAATATATTGATCGGATTGAATCGAGATACAACTTATCGTAATAAGGCAGAGTGATCTTATTGGATTCGACCTATAATTCTTAGGTTACAACCAGTGGCGAATAAGCGGGGGTGATTGCTGGAGAGCTAGATGGGCAGTGAAAGTGTTGCTCTGTTTTGTTTCTGAACGAGAATGCTTGAGTGTGTCACGTGCTTGTATCCGTCCCCCTCTTATCTTCCTCTTCGTCCATATATGGTAAGTTCTTCGTGCCTCTGACCATTATATTTCGATCCCATCCTTATCTTCAACGCCGGGATTTAATTACGGAGATTATGTCACTAATTGTTGTTATTATGGTGTTGTGTAAATGATGTGGCCGTTGATCAATCCTGGCATTTAATGCTTGGCGGGATCTTTGCGATCTTGTCGGAGGACGTTCGACTGGAGAAGCCTCGTCGCCTTCTCTGGGTTTCTCTTCTGTTCTTCCGATCCGTCGTGGGCCTGGGCTTGTCTTGCTCGATCCACCTTCCCAGGGGACGTCAGGCCCAACACCGTTTATGATTTGTGTTTAAATGGTAAAGCCTGGGGTGGTTTCGGTGTGGAGACCGAGGTCACTGGCGGTAATACCGTTCCAAATGGGTTGTGATTTGGGGGTGTTACAGGGCACATCACCAAATCCAGAACGCACGCATGACTTGGAATGTTACAAGTGTGGAGGAAGAGGGCACTACCAGAAAAATTGCATGAACAACAAAAAGGTCCTCTTCTCCAGCATCTCCGCATGATATGAGTCTTATGAGGACGAGGACACACCCCTTGAGACCATCGAAGAAGGGTTCAAAGATGACGAGGAGGCTTACACCTGTGAAGCCACCGCGCTACATGAAGGCACACCTCTGAGCCTTGTAACGCGACGTCTCCTCACTGTCAAGGAAGCCACTCTTGGCAACCAACGCGAGAACCTATTCCACACGCGTTGCTTGGTCAAGACCGCGTCCTTGAGCGTCATCATCGATGGAGGCAGCTGTTGCAACATAATCAATGAAAAGGTGGTCACTCATTTCAACCTCTCCACCACTCCTCACCCACAACCATATGGGCTAAAATGGATTTCTTCGAGTTCTGGTAACATTGTAACTCGTCAATGTCAGATTTCTTTCTCCATTGGTCAATATACAGATTCTGTCCTTTGTGATGTCATTGCAATGGATGCCACACATTATTTGTTGGGGCGCCCATGGCAATTTGACAGGCGTGTTCTTCACGATGGCTATTTAAACACTTATGTGTTTACTTACCACGGGAAACACGTCACGCTCTTACCTATGTCTCCTCATGAGATTTTACAGGACCAGGTTGAGCGTGATCGACAGAAGGAACTGGAAGCAACCAAGACACAGAGTCCAAATAGCACGCGTTCTTCCACTGGTCACGAAGTCGAAACCACCGACAACGCATCCAATAATCGAACGCGTTCTAATGAAGGGACAAAGCCCAAGCCAAAAAGCACCAACTTGAAAGGAACCTGTGAGCACAGACTGCTCCTGGCACGGCCAAGCGACCTCATTGCCCCCTTGAGTGGCAAGGCACCGTGTTTCCTTTTAGTGCCCACGCGTTGCGACCAAGAGTCCCCCATCCAGAAAGCTTTGCCCACCGCCATCTCTGAGCTGCTCGAGGAGTTCAAGGACTTATTCCCAGAGGAACTTCCACAAGGACTTCCACATTTGCGAGGCATTGATCACCAAATTGACTTGGTGCCTGGTGCCTCACTTCCCAATCGCACTGCCTATCGCGCGGGCCCAGATGAAACCAAGGAACTACAGCGCCAAGTGCAAGAACTGCTGGACCGCGGCTACGTAAGGGAATCCCTAAGCCCTTGCGCGGTACCCATGATCTTGGTCCCAAAGAAAGATGGCTCATGGCGTATGTGTGTCGATTGCCGCGCCATCAATCAAATCACAGTCAAGTACAGGCATCCCATACCGCGCCTTGATGACATGCTCGATGAGTTGCATGGCGCGACCCATTTCACCAAGATTGACTTGAAGAGCGGATATCACCAGATTCACATGAAAGAGGGTGATGAATGGAAGACCGCATTCAAGACCAAATATGGGCTGTATGAATGGCTAGTCATGCCATTTGGTCTCACCAATGCGTCAAGCACCTTCATGAGGCTCATGAACAATGTGTTGAGGGAATTTCTAGGGAAATTTGTTGTAATTTACTTTGATGATATTCTGGTGTATTCGCGTAGTCTTGAAAATCATGTAAAGCACCTTAGGCTTGTGTTAGAGTGCTTGAGACGCGAACACTTGTATGCCAACCTTGGCAAGTGTCGTTTTGCATCCGACACTACCAACTTTCTGGGCTACGTGGTATCCAAAGATGGACTCCGCGTAGATGACGACAAAGTGAAGGCCATCCGAGATTGGCCAACACCCACCACACCGACAATGGTTAGAAGCTTCCTTGGCATGGCAGGCTTCTATAGGAGATTTGTCCGCAACTTCAGCTCCATCGCCGCGCCACTCCATGAGCTCACAAAGAAAAACGCCGCGGTGAATTGGAAGGACAGCCACAATCACGCGTTCAACGCGTTGAAAGATGCCCTGTGCAACGCGCCACTACTTCAACTCACAGACTTCACCAAACACTTTGAAGTGGAATGTGACACGTCCAATGTGGGGATTGGTGGAGTCCTCCACCAAGAGATGAAGCCCATCGCGTTCTTCACCGAAAAGCTCACTGGGGCAACTTTGAATTACCCCACCTACGACAAGGAGCTCTACGCGCTTGTTCGCGTCCTCAAGACATGGCAGTACTACCTGTGGCCACGCAAGTTCGTGATCCACTCAGACCACACGGCCATCAGCTATCTGAAGAGTCAAGCCCATCTAAGTCGCCGCCATGCTCGTTGGGTGGAATTTATGGAGACGTTTCCTTACGTCGTCATGCATAAAAAAGGTAAGGAGAATGTGGTCGCCGACGCCCTTTCTCGCAGGTATGTTCTACTTACTCATCTTCAGTCTAAACTTATTGGCTTCGCGTTGATTAAGGATTTATATATGATTGATCCCTTCTTTAAGCCAATTGTAGAACATTGTCTTAGGGACTGCGAGTTTGAGACATATTTCTTTCATGAGGGGTACCTGTACAAAGCAGGGCGCTTGTGCATTCCTAGCTCACCTATTAGGAAACTCCTCGTCCAGGAAGCCCATGAAGGACGCGGTCACTTTGGGGTTACCAAGACGTTAGCTGCTCTTCGCGAGCATTTCTTTTGTCCGCGCATGACCACCCAGGTGACGCGCTATTGCACTAGTTGTGTCACGTGTCAACGTGCAAAATCTACCTCATATCCCTATGGTCTCTACACGCCTCTGCCCATCCCATTAGGCCCTTGGGAAGATTTGTCCATGGACTTCATCACAGGTTTGCCTCTTTCTCATAAGGGTAAAGATTCCATCTTTGTAGTTGTGGACCGGTTTTCAAAAATGGCCCATTTTATCGCGTGTAAGACCACACACACTGCTAGTGAGATCGCCGCATTGTTCTTTGACAACGTGGTCCGTTTACATGGGATACCAAGGACTGTCATGAGTGATCGCGATACCAAATTTGTAGGCCTTTTCTGGAGAACCCTTTGGGGAAAATTGGGTACCAAACTCTTGTTTTTCACTAGTTACCATCGACAAACAGATGGCCAAACTGAGGTAACCAATAGAACCCTAGGATCCCTCCTTAGGACCATGCTCAAATCCAACCCAAAGCGTTGGGAAGACTTACTAGCAATTGTTGAGTTTTCTTACAACAGGTCCAGGCGCTCCGCGACAAAGCTTATACCGTTTGAGGTTGTCTATGGGAGGAACCCCCTGACTCCGCTGGACATGTTTCCACGGGCTCTGAAGGATAATGAGCACCCTAACGTGGCCAACCGCGCCGCGATGATCTAGGAATTACATCAACGAACCCGGGACTAGCTCGAACGGCGCGCTGATCAATATGCCACCCAGTACAATCGTGGTCGACGCCGCGTTATATTTGCCCCAGGGGACTTGGTATGGGTGCATCTTCGCAAAGGCCGTTTTCCAGCAAAGCGCAAATCAAAACTGGCTCAACGCGGTGATGGCCCTATTTGGGTTGTGAAGGCCATTGGAAACAATGCCTACGAGATCGAGCTTCCTCCAGACTACGGTGTCCACGCGACCTTCAACGTCACTGACTTACTGTTGGATCGTTAGAGTTGCGTCTGAGGGAACAAAGGCTTTGTTCCCACAGAAGTTGCAGCGGAATAATATAGCAAGAAAGATAACGAACGAACTCACGATATATAGTGGAAACCCTGATGAGCAAAACTAGCTTCTCAAGGAAAAACCACTACCTTCAAGCTTCCGCTTGAGAGGATTTTGAAGTGTGTACTTGTCTTATTGATATCTTGCTTGATTACACTTGTATCCTGGACTTCGACATCTAAACAACCAGCTAGACTCGAAACCTCTTCTACAACGATGAATCAAACTCAACCCTCAAAGACTTACACACACCTCACTTCTTTTCTTTCTTCTTTTCGTTCTATCTATTTTCCGTCGTCGTGGTTACATAGAAATGAATCCATACTTCTATTAAATACAACTCGGCAAACCCTAAATGTAACAAGATAAGATTTATTCAAATATGGTAACACGAAGATATGTTTTGCTGGAGGAATAATATCCCAAGCCGTATATATTAATAAAAGGAAAGGATTCCCTTAAATTAATATAAACGGATGTGATAAGATTCTTCTCTCTCCAATCCGCTTATCTAAGGAAAGAATCCCTAAGATAAGGAATCGAGCTTCTCTCTCCATATCTCCTCCAACGGCTAGATCCTTCCAGCCGATTTCTTCAATCCTTGACCGCGTGTGCGCCTTGATTTGTTTCCATAAATAACACGCTGTATTTCTTCCTTCCATTCGCAGCTTCGATCTTGTTCGTCACTGTTGTTCCTTCAGAGGTAACAAAGCACAAGAACAGAGCTTTGTTCCCTCTTCAATCCTTTGCTGCGAAGGTTCCCTGAGACAACTGTCTTTGTTCTTGAAACACTTAGTACCCAGATTAGTTGAATGTTTGTCACTATCAAAACTTAAGGAATCCAACAAATTCCCTCTTTTTGATGGTGACAAACATCCTTGACAATAAAGCATATACATACGAGATAAAGACGGTTGTATGGGGAAAGGTTCTCCACACAAGACCATAATAGTTCCCCCTCAATACAGCAACATATGAAACCATGTGCTGTTCCCCCTCAACCAAGGCTACCTGTTATTTTCCCCCTTTTGGCATCATCAAAAAAACATAGCGAAGAGTTAGAGATGAAGGATCACAGCCAGATGAACATTATTCCCAATCGCATTAGATTGAAACGCACGAAAACGGACAGCATGTTAAGACAACAACAAGATATGCAAGGATACCATTTATGATCAACATGCCAGTAAATGTTCACACACGAATCAGAGACAAGGAAGTTCGAAAAGGAGAGGGATAGATGTGCTAGGGAACAAAAGAGGTATTGGTTAGCCAGAGAAATACGAATTAAGTACCATTGGGGTCAGCAGTAGATCTGAAGTATGACTAGCAATGGAGTTCATCTTTTGTTCCCACTCAAAGCTTGTGCTTCCTTATTGTCGTCAACATCCATCATAGGCTCAGCTAATAGAGGAGAGAATCTTTGGTTCCTTCTTTTCCCTTCTTTGTGTATCTTGTGATGTTCTGGGTTTTTTTTTTTTTTTAATATCACAACCTTCAGCTTGCCTTCTTTCACCAGGGATTCATTCGGAGCCCACAACTTCTCATGTGCAACATCAACTTTTAAGCACGAACCCTCCTTAGGCAGTTGTAAGCCAGCATTACATATCATACATGTCGAATCCTATCCACAGACCATAGTGGCAGCAATTCGTATACTCGACTTTCCGAAAAAGTAGAAGAGTGTAATGCGGGGGTAATGTTACCAGAGAGGGTACAAAGAACATCACAAAAAACATATATGAGAATTTCTCAATAATGTGTAATCATGAATGAAAGACTCCCAGATGTGAATGATTAGAGGGGCTCATAGGGAGCATCAAACATGATGGCTAAGGTAAGCTGTAGAGTCAACAATCATTTGGGCTTATAATGAGGGATCAATGCATCAAGTTGACTCTTTTGGGCCGAAGGAAATATGATTCATGTATTAGCAAGATAGCATAGTGAGCATGCATGAAATGTTGCACATAAGTGAAGTATTAGCATGAGTCTAGGCATGTCATTCAACTAGTGATCAAGAGAATAAATGCAGGCCGGGACATGATGTTTCATCCTTTACACTTTACCATGTAATATTAGCCAATCATCGAGGGAACACAACATGTAGACAGTCAGTTTAGAGAGATCATACCTAGTTCCATACGAAACTGTTTGAATGGTTCCCTGTTTAGTGCCTTGGTGAAGATGTCGGCGATTTGATCCTTAGTTCCACAGAAGTCCATTGTCACCAACCCTTTCTCCACACAGTCACGTAAGAAGTGATGTCTTATCTCGATGTGCTTGGTACGTGAGTGTTGCACCAGATTCTTGGAGATATTTATGGCACTTGTATTGTCACAGAGAATGGGAATGGAGTTTAGAAGAATACCGTAGTCGCTGAGTTGTTGCTTGAGCCATAGGAGTTGAGTGCAACAAGCAGTAGTGGCTATGTATTCAGCTTCCGCAGTGGAGAGAGCCACGGAGTTCTGCTTCTTTGACCCCCAGGAAACTAGACACGGCCCAAGGAACTGAGCCATTCCAGAGGTAGATTTTCTGTCCACTTTGTTCCCTGCGAAGTCAGCATCTGTGTATCCGACAAGATCAAGGCTTCCTCCCCTTGGATACCACAGATAAAGATCATCTGTTCCCTTCAAATATCTCAGGATCCTCTTTACTGCTTTGAGATGTGTCTCTTTGGGATCGGCCTGAAAACGAGCACAAAGACATACACTATACATAACATCAGGCCTACTGGCAGTGAGATATAGAAGCGAACCTATTATTCCTCGGTAGAGAGATAGATCAATTCCTTGCTCATGTTCGTCTTTTCCCATTGGATTGTTTGGAGATATGGGAGTGGTGAAGGGTTTCGCATCATTCATACCAAACTTTTTGACGCACTCCCTGAGATACTTCTGTTGGTGCACTTTGGTTCCCTCATTTCCCTGAGAGACTTGCAGACCTAGGAAGAACTTGAGTTCTCCAACCATGCTCATCTCAAATTCACTGCCATTAGCTTAGAGAATTTCTGAACCAGTTTATCATCAGTGGATCCAAAGATGATATCATCCACATAGACTTGGACCACCAGAATATGCTTCCCTTCCTTCAGAAGGAACAGAGTCTTATCGACCTTTCCTCGAACGTATCCGTGTGTCAGAAGGAACTGTGAGAGCCCTTCATACCAGGCCCTTGGGGCTTGCTTGAGACCATACAGAGCTTTGTCTAGAATGTAGACATGGTCAGGTTGAGTGGTGTCCTCAAAGCCGGGTGTTTGCTCCACGTAGACTTCCTCCTTAAGAACTCCATTCAAGAAGGCAGTCTTGACATCCATCTGTTGCAGCTTGAACCCATGGAAAGAAGAATACGCAATTAGGAGTCTTATTGCTTCTAACCTGGCAACAGGAGCAAAGGTCTCATCATAGTCGATGCCTTCCTGCTGGTTGTAACCTTTCACCACCAGCCTAGCTTTGTTCCTTGTGACCTGACCTTGATCATCCAACTTGTTTCTGAACACCCACTTGGTTCCAATCACTGTTTTGTTCCTTGGACGAGGAACTAACCGCCAAACCTTGTTTCTTTCGAACTGGTGAAGTTCCTCTTGCATGGCGTTTATCCAGTCAGGATCCTTCAATGCTTCTCCTACAGTTTTGGGTTCTTGCAAAGAGAGAAAAGCATTGAAAGCACAAAAATTTTGTAGGGAGGAACGAGTGCTCTGAGGTGCTCCCTTTCTATAGTCAGTGACGATTAGCTTGACTGGATGAGCCCACTTTTGCTGGTAGTTGGGAACTTGGAGATTGTTGATGTCGAATTCCTCTGAATCAGCGTTCCCAGCACTTGAGCCTTCACCTCCTATGCCATTAGCATTAGGATTGACATCCCTCGTTTCTTCAGCAGAAGGGCAGTCCTCAGAGGGCTCCCCTGTGCCGTGACTTGGGCTTTGTTCCCCCTGAGGTGCCTGACATACATCAGGGGTGTAAGCATTTTCTTCATTGCCCCCTGAGTTGGTGGAATTGGGAGTTCTTGGTGTAGAGGGATCATTTTGAGTTTCTTGATCTTCAGAGGTCCCACCGCTGACATTGCTATCTACAAGCTGAAAGAAATCATCTTCGGAGAGCTCGATGTTGCTTGATAGTTCCTGCACATTGTTACCAGCCATAACAATTTCATCAAATACAACATGAACGTTTTCCTCTACCTTTCTGGTTCTCTTGTTGAAAACTTTGTAGGCCTTGCTTTGCTGTGAATATCCTACAAAAGTTCCTTCATCACTTCTGGGATCAAACTTCCCAAGAGAATCTTTCCCGTTGTTGTGGACAAAGCACTTGCAACAAAATGTGCGTAAATGAGACACATTAGGTTTCCTTCCCTTCAGAAGATCATAGGCAGTTTTGTTCAGAAGAGGACAAATGGTTGCCCTGTTCAGAACGTAGCACGCGGCATTCAAGGCTTCGGCCCAGAAACTCCTTGGAAGACCACTTGAGATGAGGAGAGTACGCGTCATGTCTTCCAGAGTTCCGTTCTTCCTTTCCACAACACCTTTTTGCTGTGGGGTCCTGGGAGCAGACAAGTTGTGGTTGATACCTCTGTTCCTACAGAGGGATAGGAACTGGGAGTTCTCGAATTCAGTTCCATGATCAGTGCGAATAGACCCCAAGGAATGTCCAGTGCTCCTTTCGGCTGCCTTAAGCCAGGACTCAAACTCCGCGAACACTTCATCCTTTGTGGAGATAAATAGAGTCCATGTGTACCTGGAATAGTCATCAACAATAACAAAGACATATGCATTTCCCCCACGGCTCTTTGTGCGCATAGGCCCACAAAGATCCATGTGGACTAATTCCAGAGGACGTGTTGTACTTACATCCCTTTTTGACTTGAAGGAAGACCTCACTTGTTTTCCTTTAATGCATGCGTCACACACGTCACTTCTCATTGCTTCAACCTTGGGAAGGCCATTCACCAACTCTTGTCTATGAAGTTTGGATAGGAGTTTAAGGCTAGCATGTCCAAAGCGTTTGTGCCACAAGTCTGTCGTCTCAGCAATAGACGACAGACATAGGTCCTTGTCAGGGATGAAAGCAGGGTCGACCTTATAAACGTTGTTGTCGCAGATCCCTTTGATTAAGATTTTCCCTGTACTTAGACACTCAACATGACAATCATCAGTGGTAAAGACTACCCTATTTTTTCTGTTTTGACATAGTTGAGCCACACTAAACAGATAAAACTTGAGATTATTCACTAGATTCACATTATTCACAGTGATGTGTTTAGAGAGTCTTACCATACCGATACCACAAACCTCACCCTTACTCTTGTTTCCAAAGGCTGAAGAGAAGTGAACCAGTCACTGTTCCATGTCATGTGACTTGAACATGCACTGTCAAGGTGCCAAGAGCCTTTCCTTGCTTCCTCCTCGGATTTATGAGAACCACCTTCTGATACGTTGTGACCTTTTGAGCTCATCAAGCAGATATCCTTTGAGAGAGGAGATGCTTCATCATTTGAGCTGCAGTCACCCCACTTCGCAATCCTCGTTTGTTCCTTGTTGAGGACCAGAGAAGAACCTGCTGCTTTGTTGAGGCACCTTTTTGCGAAGTGTCCGTTGTCATAGCAGTGAGAGCAGACAACCTTCTTCATGTCATTGTGAACCATGACCGAACCTTTAGTGCCTTTGCTTCGAGACCATATCTTCTTCATGGCTTGAGTGATGAGAGCCGTAACTACATCACCTTCTTGAGAGTCTCTATCCAAGGCATTTCCTGACGACATCTTTCCTGCAGAATCTGTAACTAAAACAAACAATCTAGAGCACCAGGCTCTGATACCAATTGTTGGATCGTTAGAGTTGCGTCTGAGGGAACAAAGGCTTTGTTCCCACAGAAGTTGCAGTGGAATAATATAGCAAGAAAGATAACGAACGAACTCACGATATATAGTGGAAACCCTGATGAGCAAAACTAGCTTCTCAAGGAAAAACCACTACCTTCAAGCTTCCGCTTGAGAGGATTTTGAAGCGTGTACTTGTCTTATTGATATCTTGCTTGATTACACTTGTATCCTGGACTTCGACATCTAAACAACCAGCTAGGCTCGAAACCTCTTCTACAACGATGAATCAAACTCAACCCTCAAAGACTTACACACATCTCACTTCTTTTCTTTCTTCTTTTCGTTCTCTCTATTTTCCGTCGTCGTGGTTACATAGAAATGAATCCATACTTCTATTAAATACAACTCGGCTAAACCCTAATTGTAACAAGATAAGATTTCTCCAAATAAGGTAACAAGAAGATATGATTTGGTTGAAGGAATAATATCCCAACCGTCTATATTAATTAAGGAAAAGATTCCTTAAATTAATATAACCGGATAAGATATAATTCTCTCTCTCCAATTATCTTATCTTAGGAAAGATAACACGATCGGGCTTCTTCTCTCTCCATATCTTCTCGATCCGGCTTGATCCTTGGAGCCGAAGTCTTCAATCCTTTACCGCATGCGTTACATGATTTGTTTCCATAATTCAGCACGCTGGATTTCTTCCTTCCATTCGCAGCTTTGATCTTGTTCGTCACTGTTGTTCCTTGAGAGGTAACAAAGCACATGAACAGAGCTTTGTTCCCTCTGCGATCCTTCGCTGCAATGGTTCCCTGAGATAACTATCTTTGTTCCTGAAACACTTAGTACCCATATCAGTTGAATGTTTGTTACCATCAAAACCTAAGGAATTCTATAAATTCCCCCTTTTTGATGGTGACAAACATCCTTAACAATAAAGCATATACATACAAGAAAAAGACAGTATGGAGCGAAAGGTTTCCCACTTAGGCAATATTAGTTCCCCCTCAACTCAGCAACATATGAAACCATGTTATGTTCCCCCTCAACCAAAGCTACCTATCATTTTCCCCCTTTTGGCATCATCAAAAACATAAGTAAAGAGATAGAGAGAAAAAGACCACAGCAGGATAAGCAAAACAACCCCTTTTGCATTAGATTGAAACGCACAAACATAGACTGCATGTAAAGACAACAACAAAATGAGCACATGTAACACATATGTCTAACATGCCAATCATTGCAAACACATGAAACAGAAGCAAAGAAAAGCAAAGTAGTAGGGGAAGATGTGCTGGGAACAAAAGAGGGATTGGTTAGCCAGAGAAAGACGAATCAAGCACCACTGGTGCCTGCAGAGGGAGCTGAAATATGAATAGCAATTTAGGCATTCACGTACTTCGCAAGACACCTTTGTTGTTCTCCCAACTGAGATGTTGCGTGAGATAAATTCCTCACGGCCCTTCGCAGATAAGTTCATCTTTTGTTCCTGCTGAGGGTCTGCACTTCCTTACGGCTCTTCCTCAGATGCATTAGTCCTCTCTTTGTGTACTTTGTGATGTTCCAAAATTTATTTTTTTATTTTTTTTTATTTTTTTTTGGAACAACACAATCTTCAGGTTTCCTTCTTTGACCAAAGATCACACCCAAGAGGATATTTTCCAGAAATAAATCTTGTAAAAGGTTCTGTCCAAATCCGTCAAAGCCCACAAAATCTCAAGCACAACAACTATCACGCAGCTACCACATCATCTTTTATGAACACTACACAAGCAGTTGCAAGCCGTTATCACACATCATACCTGTCAAATCTCAGCCACAGACCACAGAGGCGACAATTTGTATTCTCGACTTTCCGAAAAAGTAGAAGGGTGTGATGCAGGGGTAATGTTACCAGAGAGGGTACAAAGAACATCACACAAAAACATATACGAGAATTTTTAATAATGTTTAATCATGAATGAGAGGCTCCCAGATGTGGATGATTAGAGGGGCTCATAGGAAGCATCAAGCATGATGGCTAAGGTAAGCTGCAGAGTCAACAATCATTTTGGCTTATAATGAGGGATCAATGCATCAAGTTGACTCTTTTGGGCCGAAAGAAAGCTGAACCATGTATTAACAAGAGAGCATAGAAAAACATGCATGAGATTTTGCACATAAGTGAAGTATTAACATGAGTCTAAGCAAGTCGTTCAACTAATGATCAAGAGAAGAAATGCAGACCAAGACATGATGATTAACCTTTCACACTTTACCATGTAATTTAGCCAATCATCGAGGGAACACAACAAATAGACATTTAGTTTAGAGAGATCATACCTAGTTCCATACGGAACTGTTCGAAGGGTTCCCTGTTTAGAGCCTTGGTGAAGATGTCGGCAACTTGATCCTTAGTTCCACAAAAGTCCATTGTCACCAACCCTTTCTCCACACAGTCACGTAAGAAGTGGTGTCTTATCTCGATGTGCTTGGTACGTGAGTGTTGCACCGGATTCTTGGAGATATTTATGGCACTAGTATTGTCACAGAGAATGGGAATAGAGTTAAAAAGAATACCATAGTTGCTAAGTTGTTGTTTAAGCCATAGGAGTTGTGTGCAACAAGCAGCGGCGGCTATGTATTCAGCTTCTGCAGTGGATAGAGCGACGGAGTTCTGCTTCTTTGACCCCCAGGAAACTAAACACGGTCCAAGGAACTGAGCCATTCCTGACGTTGAATTTCTATCCACTTTGTTCCCTGTGAAGTCAGCATCTGTGTATCCGACTAGATCGAGGCTTCCTCCCCTTGGATACCACAGATATAGATCATATGTTCCCTTCAAGTATCTCAGAATCATATTCACTGCTTTGAGATGTGTTTCTTTGGGATCGGCCTGAAAACGAGCACAAAGACATACACTGTACATAATATCAGGTCTACTAGCAGTGAGATAGAGAAGCGAACCTATTATTCCTCGGTAGAGAGATGGATCAATTCCCTGTTCATGTTCGTCTTTTCCCATTAGGTTGTTTGGAGAGATGGGAGTGGTGAAGGGTTTTGCGTCAAACATTCCAAACTTCTTGACACATTCCCTTAGATAATTTTGTTGATGCACTTTGGTTCCCTCATCCCCCTGAGAGACTTGAAGACCTAAGAAGAACTTGAGTTCTCCAACCATGCTCATCTCGAATTCACTGGCCATCAGCTTAGAGAATTTATGAACCAGTTTATCATCTGTAGAGCCAAAGATGATATCATCCACGTAGACTTGTACCAGCAGAATATGCTTCCCTTCCTTCAGAAGGAACAATGTCTTGTCGACCTTTCCACGAACGTATCCGTGCGTCAGAAGGAATTGTGAGAGCATTTCATACCAGGCCCTCGGGGCTTGCTTGAGACCGTACAAAGCTTTGTCTAGAATATAGACATGGTCAGGTTGGGTAGTGTCCTCAAAGCCGGGAGTTTGCTCAACATAGACTTCCTCCTTGAGAACTCCATTCAAGAAGGCGGTCTTGACATCCATCTGTTGCAGCTTGAATCCATGGAAAGAGGAATAGGCAATTAGGAGTCTTATCGCTTCTAACCTGGCAACTGGAGCAAAGGTCTCATCATAGTCGATGCCTTCCTGCTGGTTGTAACTTTTCACCACCAGCCTTGCTTTGTTCCTTGTGACTTGGCCTTGATCATCCAGCTTATTCTTGAACACCCATTTGGTTCCTATCACTGTTCTGTTCCTTGGACGAGGAACTAACCGCCAAACCTTGTTCCTTTCAAACTGATGAAGTTCTTCTTACATGGCGTTTATCCAGTCAGGATCCTTCAATGCTTCTCCTACGGTTTTAGGTTCTTGTAAAGAGAGAAAAGCATTGAAAGCACAAAAGTTATGTAGGGAAGACCGAGTGCTTTGAGGTGCTCCCTTTCTATTGTCTGTGACGATTAGTTTGACTGGATGAGCCCACTTTTGCTGGTAGTTTGGAACTTAGAGATTGTTGATGTCGAACTCCTCTGAATTAGCGTTGCCAGCGTTTGAGCTTTCACCAACAGTTTCATCAGTATTAGGACTGACATCTCCAGTTCTGTCAGCAGTAGAGCTGTCCTCAGGGGGCTCCGCTGTGCCGTGACTTGGGCTTTGTTCCCCCTGAGGTGCCTGAGGTGTTTCTGGTGGGTGAGCATTTTCTTCATTTCCATCTGAGTTGGCGGAGTTGGGAGTTCTTGGTGTTGAAGGATCATTCTGAGTTTCTTGATCTTGAGAGGTCCCAACATTGACATTGCTTTCTACAAGTTGAAAGAAATCATCTTCGGATAGCTCGGTATTGAAGGGAACATTGCCTGATTGTTCCTGCACATTGTTACCAGCCATAACTGATTCATCAAACACTACATGAATGCTTTCCTCTACCTTTCTGGTTCTCTTGTTGAATACTTTGTAAGCCTTGCTTTGCTGAGAGTATCCTACAAAAGTTCCTTCATCACTCCTGGGATCGAACTTCCCAAGAGAATATTTTCCGTTGTTGTGGACGAAGCACTTGCAACCAAATGTGCGCAAATGAGACACGTTAGGTTTCCTTCCCTTAAGAAGCTCATAGGCAGTTTTGTTCAGGAGAGGACGAATAGTTGCTCTATTCAGAACGTAACAAGCAGCATTCAGAGCTTCTGCCCAAAAATTCCTAGGAAGACCACTTGAGATGAGGAGGGTACGCGTCATGTCTTCCAGAGTCCTGTTCTTCCTTTCCACAACCCCGTTTTGCTGAGGGGTCCTGGGAGCATGGTTAATACCTCTGTTCCTACAGAGGAATATGAACTAAGAGTTCTCGAATTCTGTTCCATGATCAGTGCGAATAGACCCCAAGGAATGTCCAGTGCTCCTTTCTGCTGCCTTAAGCCAGGACTCAAACTCAGTGAACACTTCATCCTTTGATGAGATAAATAGAGTCCATGTGTACCTGGAATAGTCATCAACAATAACAAAGACATATGCATTTCCCTCATGGCTCTTCGTGCGCATTGGCCCACAAAGATCCATGTGGACTAATTCCAGAGGACGAGTAGTACTTACATCCCTTTTTTACTTGAAAGAGGATCTGACTTGTTTTCCTTTGATGCATGCATCACACACATCATTTCTCATAGCTTCAACCTTAGGGAGACCGTTCACCAGCTCTTGTCTGTGAAGTTTGGAAAGGAGTTGAAGGCTAGCATGTCCAAAGTGTTTGTGCCACAAGTCTGTTGTCCCAGCAATAGATGACAGACAAAGGTCCTTGTCAGGGATGAAAGCAGGGTCGACCTTGTAAACGTTGTTGTCGCAGATCCCTTTGAGTAAGATTTTCCCTGTACTTAGACATTCAACATGACAATCATTGGTGGTAAAGACTACTCTATTTTTTCTGTTTTGGCATAGTTGAGCCACACTAAACAGGTCAAATTTGAGATTATTCACTAGATTTACGTTATTCACAGTGATGTATTTAGAGAGTCTTACTTTACCGATACCACAAAATTCACCCTTACTTTTGTTTCCAAAAGTTATCGATGCCCCAGAGGTTGGCTGAAGAGAGGTGAACCACTCACTGTTCCCTGTCATGTGACTCAAGCACGCACTGTCAAGGTGCCAAGAGCCTTTCCTTGCTTCCTCCTCGGATTTATGAGCACCATCTTCTGATATGTTGTGATCTTTTGAGCTCATCAAACAAATATCCTTTGAGAGAGGAGATGCTTCATCATCTGAGTTGTAGTCACCCCACTTTGCGCCCTTTGCTTGTTCCTCTTTCCGGTTCTGAGGAGAACCTGCCGCTTTGTTGACGCAGTTTTTGGCGAAGTGTCCGTTGTCATGACAGTGGAAGAAGACAACCTCCTTCATGTCATTGTGAACCATGACCGAACCCTTAATGCCTTTGCTTGGAGACCATATCTTCTTCATGGCTTGAGTGATGAGAACCACATCTACATCACCTTCTCGAGAGTCTCCATCCAAGGCATTTCCTGACGACATCTTTCCTGCAAAATCTAAAACGAAAACAATCTAGAGCACCAGGCTCTGATACCAATTGTTGGATCGTTAGAGTTACATCTGAGGGAACAAAGGCTTTGTTCCCATAAAAGTTGCATCGGATTTAATATAGCAAGAAAGATAACGAACGAACTCACGATGTATAGTGGAAACCCTGATTAGCAAAACTAACTTCTCAAGGAAAACCACTACCTTCAAGCTTCCGCTTGAGAGGATTTTGAAGCGTGTACTTGTCTTATTGATTTCTTGTTCGATTACACTTGTATCCTGGACTTCGACCTCTAAACAACCAGCTAGACTCGAAGACTCTTCTACAACGATGAATCGAACTCAACCCTCAAAGACTTACACACACCTCACTTCTTTTCTTTCTCCTTTTTTTCGTTCTCTCAGTTTTCCGTCGTCATGGTTACATAGAAATGAATCCACACTTCTATTAAATACAACTCGACTAAACCCTAATTGTAACAAGATAAGATTTCTCCAAATAAGGTAACAAGAAGATATGATTTGGTTGAAGGAATAATATCCCAACCGTCTATATTAATTAAGGAAAAGATTCCTTAAATTAATATAACCGGATAAGATATAATTCCCTCTCTCCAATTATCTTATCTTAGGAAAGATCTACTAAGATAACACGATTGGGCTTCTTCTCTCTCCATATCTTCTTGATCCGGCTTGATCCTTGGAGCCGAAGTCTTCAATCCTTTACCGCGTGCGTTACATGATTTGTTTCCATAATTCAGCACGCTGGATTTCTTCCTTCCATTCACAGCTTTGATCTTGTTTGTCACTGTTGTTCCTTGAGAGGTAACAAAGCACATGAACAGAGCTTTGTTCCCTCTGCGATCCTTCGCTGCAATGGTTCCCTGAGATAACTATCTTTGTTCCTGAAACACTTAGTACCCATATCAGTTGAATGTTTGTTACCATCAAAACCTAAGGAATTCAACATTGCCAACCAGGATGAGATGATCAAGGCGTTGCACTAGAAGACCAAGGACCAGCTCGAGCGTTGTACGACCAAGTATGAGCACAAGGCCAAAAAAGGTCGACGCCGCATCATTTTCGCGCTCGATTACCTTGTGTGTCTCCACCTCCGCAAGGAGCGGTTCCTCACCAAGTGTTATACAAAGCTAAATCCTCTCGGTAATGGCCCATTTCGCATCTTAAGGCGCTACGGTGACAATGCCTACAAGCTTGAACTCCCTCTAGATTATGGCATGCACCCCACATTCAATGTGGCAGACCTATCTCCTTACGTTCCCCCAAACCTCGGCGTGGAAGAATCGGGGACGATTCGCGGCCAAGAAGGGGAGAGTAATGTGCCCAAGACCTTGACGGAAAGGGATTAGGAGGAGATGATGAGCCTTAGGACCACCAGCCTGTCACCAAGAATGTGCTCGCGCCATCGCGCGTGCCACTTAGAGAATTGTCTCCAAGGCGCTTGCATGCAATGACACCTCTGTGCCATCCCCTTCACTTTTGACACTGGCAACCATCGCCAGCACCGTGGTGCCCTGCTCACCAGCGGCACTTCCTTAGCCCCGTCGCGCCCCCGCGGTGTGCCCCTGGCGGCATCCTTGTCGCGAGCCTATGACTTTATGCTTTTGCTATTTTGAGGTTATTTGCTCGGATATTTTGAGACTTTCCGTATTGAGGTTTTTTCGTATTTTAGTCATTTCTATATTTAGCATTTCAATTTTGGGTGTGTATGGATCACATGTTGTGGACATCAGCCCAATGGACTACTCGGCCCATGGCTGAGTACTTAGCATTATTTAAGCCAACACTTGGCTTCATTTTGTGGTTACGCTTAATACATTGATCAATTTCAAAGTCGAGTTTCTTCTTGATTAAGCCTAGACGTCAAACACGGTCACTAGTTCTAATGAGCCACTATGCAGCTCACCCCCTCTGATTGATTCATTGCATTCGAACCCACTCTCCCCAACTTGATCCTATTCGAGAGCAAGAGTACGTCGACATCCAACTCCTTGGAGGTTGTCAATTATTCGAGCAGACGAAGAAGATCCGTTCGAGTTTGATTGTTCCTTGATCGGGATCCGGTCTCGAGGCATCCGAGGACTCAATTCGTATCAGGACTTGCATGTCCAAAGCGCTTGTGCCACATCTTGGTGGCTTTAGAGGTAGCAATAAGACATAACATCTCCTCATGTATGTAATCAAAAATCGACTTTATGCACTATTTTTCTCACAAGTCCTCTTCATTAGGACATTACATGTACATATCTCTTCTATTTGACAATCAGTTCAAGTGAACACTACCTTGTTCATTCCTTTGTCACACAATTGTGCTACACTTAAGAGATCAAAGATTATGTCAAATACACATACCTTTCATACTCCCAAATCTACTCCCTTTTTTATTTCCAATGGTAATGTTACCTCCAGTGTGTTTACAAAGTGAGATGAACTTTTCTCACGTATGTGACATGTGATTTGAGCATCCACTATCTATGAACCATGTAAATGGTCCCACTCCTCTCTACAATTAAGAGATCAGTTTTTACATACCCAGACCCTCTTAGATTTGGGTATAGGACCTTGAAATTCTTCATTCTCAACTGGTCCTAAGTGTTTCTCCCTCCAAGCATGAGCATTTGCCTCATACTTAAGTTAGAACTCTGGCTTGTAGTGGCCTACTTTACCGCAATGCAAACACACTTTGTGATGTGACCCTACCTCCCATGACGGCCCAAGACGAGGAGAAGCCATGAGCCTACGCTCACAGGCCCAGTCACAAGGTCTAGGTCCAAAGCCATCGCCTCCGCCGTCGCATCACTAGTTGTACGCGTCGTCGTTGGCCAAGGAAACCCAGAAACCAATCCAAGACTCGTCGTCCTCGCCACCATCGGATCAACGCGTTCTTTTGAAGACAAAGACACTTCATTGTCATCTTCACCGCGTTAGGAGTTTCACGTATTCTTTTAAGACACTATCTATATTTGGTATTTCCAGCGTATTTTAGATAGTTTCCTTTGATAGCTTTACATAGTTTCCTTTCATAGCGTTTTAGATAGTTTCCTTATAGTCATTCTATCTTTTAGGGTTTATGCCTTTTGCATGCTTGCATGGGCTAACCCACGAGGTTCGACTCGGCCCATCCGACATCTCACCTCCCCTATTTATACCCGACTTTGTTAATGTTATTTCTTACGTTCAAGTTAAAGTTCAAGGTTTCAAGTAGAGTGTTAATTCCTTCTTCCCTTGATCGGACGTCACCCATATCCCTCTCATCCCCATTCCCTCCGCCTCCGACGCTACGGCAATCGCTTAATCTTCTCAAGCAAAGTCTATCTTCGCATCTCCTTCATCCGCAGTCGATGCTACGACACCCCAAAGACTTGTCTTTTCAAGCCTTATATCCTTCACTAAATCACTTCCGCCACCGCTAACAATTCTTCCATCAAATCGCTTCCATCACCACCGAGCTCCTTGTTGTCGCCACCGTCTTCCCAGTCGCCGACGTCAACAAACCCATTCATCGCGATCTTCCGCTTGCGATCATCCCCATCATCGTGTTCCACAACAGAATCACAACATCGAGTGACTTCCCAACCGAGACTAGATCCAAAGGCATCACCTTTGACAATTTGGCTTGTCATCGGAGGCAAGGACACATCACTTTGTGACCCTTGAGGTTGACATACTTGCTTTTCCCTGACCATATGGGTTTGTTGTTCTTTCGAGCATGGAAACAAATTTGTGAAGGTTCATCACGTTGTGCATGTTTCAGCCATATGTGGTATGCCTTTTTAGTTCATGTATCACTCCTTATCCCCTTATATTGAAGTCCTTACACAAGCTTCGAAAGTAAGGGTACAATTCTCATTAGCTGAAGGTACAGGTACCACAGCCTTGGTGGGTATGTACTCGTCATCCTTGACTTTTGTGGAAAGATCAGCATTTCAGGTGAGGGATACTGGTACTCTTGTCATGGTCACGACCAAACCGTATGTGGTTTCACAAATCGTTTCACATAATCATCTTTAGCTCGAGAAACAACATACTCATCTAGCCACTCTTTTTTCTTAGATTATAAGTCACTACTTATGTTATGAAGGTTGCCTACCAAGAGAATATTCTTTCAATTTCAAGCAACAATAGTGTAACACTTCATATTCATGTCTAGTAACATCATATTCTAGATCAAGAGCATATTCTTTCATTTTCAAGCAAGTATCACAACCTCCTGAGGAAGAAGGTGTTACACCTTCTAACATGATGACTTTCGGACCAAAGCGTGTTGTCCTCAATCAAGTTAAGGATTGTATCACCCTTTTCCTCACTCTCCCTAGAGAGTTCAGATATTTCATTACCAAGTTTTCCAATAAGAGAAACTAAATACTCCTTAGACTTGGTATGTACTTAGAAATAATTTTAGTATCACTAACCTCTTATTCAGATTACGTACTATCGGACATAAGGCACGGGTCCTTTGACGAAGTCTCAACCTCTTCATCCGAGTCTGATTCTCCCAATGTTGCAACTAGTGCCTTCTCACATGGAAGTTCTTCAACCTTCTTCTTGAAGTAGTTCTTCACGAAGTTGCCTTTGGCTTGACAATGACAGAATACAATCTCTCTTCTTTCTCTATTCATCTCTAGGCTCCTACCTTGGCCTTATCCTCGAGTCCACAACTTCTTCATAGCTCTTGTGATGATAGTGACGTCCTCGTCTGCGTCATCTTTGTCCTCATCTTCTTGTGCCAAGTCGAAGAGTTTTTCGACTTTGAGAGCTATGTTGTGAGACTTCTTAGATTCTCCCATAGCCATCTTCCTCTGGAGTACACTACATTACTCAGTAGTCTTCCAAGGTGATAGTCATTATATCTTGTTGAGCTTGCAATGTTGTAGAAATAGCATCTCACCTTGAGTTCAGACCTTGAAGAAAGTAGTGTATAATCTTCTAATCTGGTAGTTTCTCCCCTAGAAATGCAAGTTGGCTTACGAGACCTTGAAGGAGAGAATGAAAATCTTCAATTGTCTCACTTTTTTTCCTGAGAGATAGACTCATACTCTTTGAGAAGAGCAAGAATCTTGTTCTTTTTCACATCATATTCCTTTGATGACCATCCTTGATCTCCTTAGCCGAAGAGTACATGAGAACCTTCTTTAGATTTGAGGGTTGAAGGGCCCGGTGTAGGTTCTTTAAGGAAATACATTTCTTTTCCAATATCTTATAGTCGGCGTCCGTTTAGTCTGCTCTCATCTTCTAATGGCCATCGGCGTCCAGAGAGTGTTCTTGTAACACCCCCGACTTATGTCGTTAGTGTCACACACCAGTGACCTCAGACTTTAATGTCCAAAGTCACCCTAGGCTTTAATCGGAACAATTACGTTTAAATAAATAAATAAACATTAAATAAAAAAAGAGTGGTGGAAGACTTGTATAACAAATGCACAATTCTCTTAATAAAATTCCTCTCGTATATTGAGAAGGATAGTTTTACAAACAATGTAAAATTACAGCGGAAGACTTTTAAAATAAACCCTAAATACATGACTAGTTTATCTAAGTATTACATTTAATTAATAATATTAAATCGATACTAAACATCTTAAAATAATATCACTTAGAACACAACCTTCAACTACAAGCCTTTGTCTTCAATTGTTACTTCAAATCGTTTGAGACCAACCACTGATGTGCCGTATAGGACGGATGACACCAGCCAACCATGCAAAGAAAAAGAGCGGTTGGATAGTCTAATGAAACACTATGCAAGGGTGAAAAACGGAATGATTCTTATAGTCGTATATAGTTACTACTCTTGTTTCTCGAATAAAACTCGGTAAACGGTATATGACTACTATACTCCTATTGAAACAAAAGAAAAGGCATGCATGAAGAGAAGACTCCAACGAATTGGTCTTATGGGAAATTAAATAAATTTGTTTGGGAACATTTATAATTATCACAACAAAGTTTTGAAAACGCCTCATTGAACATTTGGGTCATCGACCAACCTCACCGTATAATGTGAATCCAGATTGGAAAGGGGACTTACTTTAGACAAGAGACCGGGCGGGTTCCACGTTGTACTTCTCGCCCGAAGGTATATTAATTATGTGCAAAATGGAACTTATCTTATTTAATTGCAAAACGTGCATTAACGTTAAACCTTTTAATCCACATCAATCTCGCAATGAGATATATAACATGGGACGAATCCCAAATTTTGGCACTAGCTCAGTGCACCACCACTTATATACAATAAGGGTAGGTCATGATCAAAAAGTATTAGGACAATAATCCTCCTAATACCAAGTTATAAAGAAACAACTAAACCTCGCAAGGTAATTAGCGTTTCTACGAATACTTGTGCTAATTAAGCATATAAGTCCACACCAAATTCACACCAAATCCACACCAAAGTTCATCTAGCACCCTACAATAATAATATATATATATATATGAGGGTCATTGCTAGTAAATATACAACCTAATAATAAGGTTCATTTTCACACCAATTTAACACACAAGTTCCCAAACACAAAATTAAGAATATTTATCCCAACATAATTATGACAATAGATTAATTGTCAATTAAGAAAAATATGGAATAAATTGCAAGAGCAAACCGCCACTTGCCTCAGATTAAGATATCGGTTGAACGGCGTAATGTCGTTCGGAAGAAAGTTGCTCGGAACCAACAAACTGGATTCTTGGTTCGTTTCCGTTTCCATTAGCAATTCTGAGACATACCCAATTCGCACAAAAATAAATTACAAGAAGATAATTTATTCAATAACGAAAATTGAACGATACTTGTCTCAGTTCTAACTGGGTGATTTAAGTCCAAATAAATCAATTGTCAGATAATGTTATGATTAGTTTCTTTAATCATAAATCAACAACCTAATTAAAATAAATTGACCACAATTAATTTATTTTAACCCTTATTTATAAACATAATTATTTATGAATTATATATGCACATTTTATAATTTAATTACCTCATTAACTTAAATAAGTAATTTTAAAGCCTTAATTAAAATTACCCCAACTAAATTAAATAAATTAATATTCCTAATTATATATTTTATCCGCTTAATTATTAAATTAACCTAATACATTTTTAATTAATCCGGATTACTTAATTAATCACGATTAATTAAAATTAAACAAAAAACAAAATCGGAAATTGGCAAAAACAGTACCGGAATCACGTGGTGGCTACCGGTCGGAAATCGGCCAAATTAGGACTCGTCAGAGCAGAACTGGGGTCGGGGTCAGGGAGATTTCATAGAGGACGACTGGGCGGTGCTATAGGTGGCGCCAATCGCGGCGGTGGAGCTCGGTGGTGGTCGGAATTAGACGCTGAACAACTACGACCTAATTCTAGGGTTCGTGAGATTTTTCAGTTGAAATTGGATGCCGAAATGACCATGGGTGAGGCTCTATTTATAGGGGTTGAATTACCCATGAATAGAGATTCACATTCACGGTAAATCCGGCGCAAATTGATCCCGAATCGGATCGAATTTCGTCAAAAAAACGCAAAGACGCGTTCGGGAATATTTCTTTCCTTTCAGGGAAAATTCGATCTCATCTTGGGTTTACTCTTCCCGATTTTATGGGGATATAACGCGTCTTGATACAAGGCCCAATGCATAATTTCAAGAATCGCGTTCGGATTTGGGCCGAAATCCGCCATTGATGGAGCTCGGTTGAGCTTGTGCGTGTGGGTTGTTTGGCTGAAGGTTGAAGATGACTTAATCATGTACGGCCTCCCGAAATTTTGGCTTATTTGCATTAATTTGCCAAACTTTTTAAGTTGTGGCAAAAATGCCCTTATATAACTTTTCAAAATTTACAAAATTTACACAAACTTATTTATTTTATTATACTAAGCTTATATATACATTTTAACCCAAATTTAAGTTAAAAGAAAAATTAAATTAGCTAATTATAAGCTTAAATCACCTTTCCTTATAAACTTAACCATATATTAATTAATCTTCTATTATTCTTACTTTAAATACTTTATGAAGAACAATATAATTTTATTTAAGTTAATATTAACATCAGTTAACATAATTTAAATAAGTCATGACTTAAAAAGGTAATATACTTAGGTTAATTACTATTTTATCCTCTCATGGATAAACATAATAATTCTTAGAACCTTTATTATTATATTTATAAATTATAATACTACGTTCATGGTTATACTTATTTTTTTTGTTTATTTATGCACCATACTATTATAACTCATTTGATAATTTGTACAAAAATTATCTTAACCCAACATTTGAACTTAAGTTGATGAAAACTTAAATTACTCATCTAAAAGAAATAAAATAAATTGATAACTTTTATTTTTATCAAATTGAAATTACCATATTACCCATCTAATTTAAGCGGGATATTACAGTTCTAGACCTTTCTCAATAATCTTCCACATCTGACCGTCAAGAGAACACTTATGAGTCTCTATTTTTACCTTCCACCAATCATACTTGCATGCCTTCAACATCAGAGGCTTCTAGAATGAGTCACTGATTGAAGTACTTGTATTAGCCATACTTTCCTGCAAAAGCTAAGAACATAAATCTAGAGTCAAGCTTTGATATCAATTGTTGGATCGTTAGTGTTCAAATAAGAATGTTTAAGACCTTCATAGAGAATGCAACGGAAATGTAAAACTTTGCAAAGTATTGACCTTTTTCAACACAAGTACTTACCATCTCTTGGCTTATATAGCCAAAAGCACTAGACCATGGGCCGATCCAACAACTAATGGGACGGTGGTCTTAACACAAGAAACACACACGCCCATAATTAGAAACTACTAAAAATAGCAAAATAACCTCAAAGCGGAAAGTCTGAAAATATCCGAGAAAATAACCTCAAAATGGAAATAACATAGAAACATAGGCTCGCGGCGAGGGCGTCGCGAGAGGCGTCACCGGGCGCGTGCCAAGACATCGAGCATTGGGGCGCCATGGCGCTAAGGGAACGTTGTTGTCACGAGTAGGGCACGCGATAAGGGGGTGTTGGGGCGCCGACCTCGATGATATCCAATGTCACAAGGGTCGAGGTCGACGCCTGGATGGCGCCGTTGCAGGCTAGCGCTCTTGTGACATTGGATTGAGTGACTCAAGTAATGGCACGAGTGCGAGCCCTAGTGATGCGGCCGTCGCTCCTCAAGCTCATCCTCTTTGTCCTTCGTCGTTAAGGGGTGGGGGTCATCAACTAGTGTTTATAGACCGATCAACCTGTGCTAAAATGTTTATAAAGGTATATCTAAGATTATTATTGAAAGACTGAAGGATATCATTACAAAACTCATTCACCCTTTACAAGGTGCCTTTGTTGCATAAAGGGCAATACAGGATAACATATTTAACGCGCATGAAATCTTTCATTCATTTCGGGCTAGGAAAGGTAAGGAAGGGTGGATTGCAATCAAACTAGATGTGAAAAAAGCATATGATAGTCTGGACTGAAATTTTGTCCTAATAACGCTTCAAAAATTCGGATAATGTAATAAATTCATTGGTTGGATAGAGGAGTGCATTAAAACTGTTTCTTTCTCTGTCCTGGTGAATAATGGACCCACATACATTTCTTTCCAGAGAGGGGCCTTCGGCAAGGAAACCCGATATCACCATATTTGTTTTTCTTATGTGCTGAGATCCTTTCTTGTAACCTACAATTGGGTTGTAATGATAGGAAAAAACAAATTGGGTTCACCCTTGCTAAGGGTGGAACTAATATACCTTTTTTGGATTTTGTTAATGATATTATCATGCATTTTTTTGCAAAAGCAAACCAAACATCGTGCTCCAAAGTCAAAGATATTATTGAAGAATTGTGTTCCTTCTCTGGACAAAAAGTAAACTATCATAAATTTGCTTTCCAAGTAACGAAAAATGTAATGAGCTCCCAAAAACTTAACATTCAACAAATATTGAACATTCCTAATACTTCATTGGAGAAATATCTTGGTTGTCCTATTATCAATGAAAACGTTAATAAAGAATCATTCCAAGACATCATCTTAAGCTCTAAAAACCAAATGAAAAAATTGAAGGCTAGCTCCCTCTTCTAGACAGGGCGCTCAATTCTAATTCAGTATAATTTGAGTGCAAAACCTAATTTTACAATGCAAAGCTTCATGCTCCCTACATATACCCATAAAGAACTGGACAAAGTTAATAGAAATTTCTTCTGAAATAAAGGAAAAAACTTCTCTCCTTTAATTGTGTGGAACAAAATTTGTAAACCTTCAAAAGTTGGTGGGATAGGGCTTAGACACACACAAGCCATGAACCAAGCTCTTCAAATGAAGATCATTTAGAAACTGCTTGTAGAACCAGATGATCTCTAGGTTAAGATTATTAATAAGAAATACCATAAAAATATGGATGTATTCTAATATGAACATAATACCAATCAATATATATTTAAAAGTTGGCTTCCAAGCCAATAAATGTTAATCCTTTAATGATGGAGTCCTAGAATTCAAAATGGGTTCGTAATATATATCCATAAGGCCCATTGGGCCAAAATGGCTTTGTGTCCAAACATTGCTAGCCTAGGGTAGGCAATCTTAATTTTACTGATAATTAATACAGTAAAATAATATAATACAATGTGCCCTTGAAATGTAACCGTAAGAAGCATTAATTTTGCTCTTTTAACATGCTCTTAATAAGATGCCCTTTCTATACCAGCCTGGGGTATGCCCTGATAATTACCAGTTGTAGAGGAGCCCTTTCATGTACCCCTGAAATGTAACCGCAAGAAGCATTAGTATTGCGCTTAATAAGATGCTCTGATAATTACCAGCTGCAGAGGAGCCCTTTCATGTACCCCTGAATGTAACCGCAAGAAGCATTAATGTAACCGCAAGAGGAGCCCTTTATTGGACAGATTATGCGTTGCATAACCAATTGAAAATGAGGCTATGTAGTTGCCTGGGGTAGGCCCTAATAATTACCAGCTGCAGAGGAGCCCTTTCATGTACCCCTGAAATGTAACATCAAGAAGCATTAATGGACAGATTATGCCTTGCATAACCAATTGAAAATGAGGCCTTTAAATATTGTTTCCAGCCTCTACCTCCTGCACTAAAACTACCTCTAATTTCATGCACCATGTCTTCTTCAAAGGAAACCCAAAGCCATGCTTCACATGTGGTTGTTTGTGATGCATCGACGAAAGGATAAGGGCCTGCCAGCATTACCGGTCCCTCAACCCCGCCCAACAAAAAAGGCTCGGCTGTAGTGGTGGCGCGCTCGGTTGACTCCTGCGTAGCTCTTGGCGAGCTGACCTTTGGAACCGCCTGCACAGTCATAATCATGGTCTGTCGTAAGTGGGATTCCACAGACTTGAAGGGTAGACCTATCACCACCGACTATATCATCTCAGATGAGCATGTATTCTCCTTTTCATTGACTTTACCCTATTGTATTAGTACGCCTTTAGTTTTTACCTTTGTCTACTTTAACAAAAATAATGCATAATAGGGGGGGCTATACACTGTACTGTATGGAGTGGGATTGCTCACCGCTTCACCACAACACTAGAGGAGGGTAATTGCTATATTATTAAAGGGTTTACCGTCAAGCCAAACAAGGATAGATTCCGCTTGCGCAGTGCCGACAAATATTGTATCCAACTGGAAGGTAACACCGTCGTGAAGGCCCTCGAATGTCATTCTTCGCTCTTCCAACGACATCCCTTCTAGCTGACACCTTTTGAAGATATAGCTCCGAATGGTTCCAGGTTCCTCCTGGGTACGACATTATTTATATCCCTGAAATACTGAAACATTACACAGTGAGGGCTACAAACTTACTATTTTGTTTGACCTTGCCGATGTGATAGGAATTGTTACCCGCATCGGCGAGATCAATGCCACAAGGAACAATTCTCAGCTGCTCGACATCCAACTCCAAAATGAAAGGTATAGCAGCCTTTTGTTTCCCCTATTGGATGCCCTAATTGAGGTGCAGGATGGAACACATCACTATTTCTAATTGCCAAACATACAACAATGAACTCAGAAATATATAATCCTTGCCTGTCCAAGGGCAGGCAGCTCCGCGTGATGATGTGGGGCCCGCTATGCAACGAGTTTCTCGAGAGGAATGATGCCTTGCAGTCCAACTATGTCCTTATCCTGCCCAACCTGCATGTCAAGGAGTGGAAAGGTATGAATTATATCACTTTGCATTGTTATTGCTATATCATTTGAACTCTTATTAGAACCCTAAATTCCCTCCTAAAAAAACAAGAATAATGTTTGAATGAATTCCATATACAAGAATAACATTTAAACTCTTATTGTTATTGCTACAGCAGAAGGCTGTTAAAAAAACTAAAAAAAATAGCAGCATTTCGCATCATAATCTTTTTTTTTAAACAACCTTCTGTTGTAGCCTGCTGAACTTGTGCCACTTGACTCACGTTTATGTATTATTTCTCACTCACTCCATCCACTCATGTACAGGGGAAATATATTTATCGAGCACTTCAGCAACTTCACTACGTGATGGGGACGACATCTCTGAAATACAAACATTTAAGACATTGCTAATGTACTTTTTTTATCCTTAAACTTACCATAGTATTGTTGCAAAACACTAACTTCTCTTCATAATCCAACAGCACAGGCCTTCCTCATGTTGCACCCCCACTCGGCCCCCAAATCCCAATAGAGGGAACACTTCAACAACTTCTGCACCTGGGGAGGGAGCAAAAAGCAGACAGGCAGAAGGTGAGTCTTACGCAATTCGGCATACCACTAATTTACTTTGTCCTTTCCCAAGTTTACCGTTTTTCGTTCCTTTGTTGATAGGAATTTGTAGCCCTGCACTACAAAGTGAAGATCGAGAATGTTAGGACCAAACATAGCTGGTATTATTTCTCATGTGGCATGGCTAATTGCAAAAAAGGAGTTAGCAAGATGGGTGACCAGTTCTGGTGTGAATCGTGCTCCAAGATTTGTGAATTTCCCCAAACAAGGTAATATGTTCCCAACTCCTTTTGTGATACCCCGTAATTCTGTAAGGATTATTTTGGGAATTTTTGGAATTTTCCCGAACACCCGTTTAGTACGTCAGATTTAATTCAGAAAGTTGGAGACATTCTGTAATGTGCTCTGTATCTGTAATATTTTTCTCAGTGAAATAAAATACAGACGACGTACTTGGGATGTTAATTACTCGTTCGCGTACGATAAATTTTATCCCGGGTTAACGTTATTTCGTCCGAGAAGCAAAGGAAGCGGCCGAGCCAGGGGCGGCGCCCGCCGTGAGATTGGCGGCGCCCGCCGTCGCAAGGCTCAAGGTGGCCGGCTGGCCTTCTCCTAGCTGGGGACGCCAGGCCTATGGCGGCGCCCGCCGCATTGATGGCGGCGCCCGCCGCAGTTATGACGGCGCCCGCCGTCGATGTTGTCCGGAGGTCCTTGCTCGAAGGTCGCCGGCGAACGTCTGACGATGCCGAACTAGCCCCGCCACGCCTCCAGTTAGGCCATCATTGTGTCTCCCAGGGTTTTGGCTATTTAAGGAGGGGTTTGGAGGTCGGATTTGAGGGATTCCATAACCAAACTCTCCCAAACTTTGCCTCGCCGGAATTTTTGTGCCTCGCCGGAGTTCTGAGGTGCTCGCCGGTGTCATTTGGTGGTGTTTCCAGAAGCCCTTTTTAAGCCTTTTGGTTGCCCTTGGAGGTCAGAACCCAAGCAAGGCAAAAAGGGGTCGAAACGCGCATCGTTTTGGTTAGTCTTCTCGCCATTCTGTTGTCGGAGGTTCTTCACGGCAACCGTCGTTCATCACAGCGCCCGCCGTGATGAACACGGCGATCGCCGCCAGTGGCCAGAAGCCCCTTTGTTGGCTTGGTCTTGGTGGTCGTCGTTGTGGAGTCGTTCCTTTCGATTTCTTTCGTCTTTCCTTAGATTCGTACTAGTTTATGTCGGATCTAACTTAGGGTTTCCTTATGGGTCGACTCGAAGGTCGTTGTGCTGTCGGAGCTATACCTGTGTCGAGCCCGGAATCCCGTTGTCTCTGCTCTGTTCCAGATCTGCGGACTAAGACAAGTGGCGGTTCGTTCTTGCTTAATCAGTCCTTGTTTCGTTAATCATTAATCATTTAATTGTTAATTGAGTTAATGTGAACTGTTGTTCGGTTTGGGAATTAATTTCATAAGTAAACGTGATTAAAATAATGTCATAATAGGTTGTATATCTGTTTGTACGACGCTATTATATGTGATAATTACCATGATGGTATCGGGTGGTTTAATGTTAATCTTTAATGCTTAATCTCGTGTGTGTTGTGGGAACGCTAGTCCAAATAAGGATTAGTCGTTTCTTAATAACTTAATGTTCGTAGGAACGCTAATCCAAGTAAGAATTTGTCGTTTCTTTAAATCATAATATTCCTCGGATTAATTCCGAATAATTTAAGGGTCATGACCTATGCTTCTTATCCACCGTTAAGGATTTGAAGTGTTTAAGCGCCTTGCAAGCGCCATTGGATGAGCATAATTGCAGTCCTGTGTATTAAGCACTTAGCTAGTGCAATTGGGATGGACGTAACTGTCACCCTGTAAATTAAAGTGTAAGCACTGTGGCAGTGCAATCAGGGTGAACGTAAGGTCACCCGGTGTAATAATAACTTTCGTGTTCTCGGAATAATATTAAAAGCCTCAACAGTAGTGTGTGTGTGTGTGTGTTGTAATTTAATAAGATAAGTGCAGTTAAGTACATAATTAATAAGTGTAAGCACTGTAATAGTGCAATCAGGGTGAACGTAAGGTCACCCGGTGTAATAATAACGCCGTTGTTACTTGGCATAATAATGTTAAGTCCCGCGTGTGTGTTGTGTGTGTTTTAATTTGGGTTGACGTAATGGTCGCCTTAAGATTTAAGCCTTGTTGTCGCTCTTAATAACATTAACGTGTTTCAGTAATGCGTGTTTTGTAATTAAATAAGGTATGTGCCCGAGTGCACATGATTAATAAACCCATGGCGAGTAGTGCAGCTAAGTAATAGTGTAGCTAGGAAAGCTCGTCTCGACTTGAATGTAGTACGTTCTCTTTCCAATCTGGATTCGCTGTATGCGATGAGGTTGGTTGTGAACCGAAGCATCTCAGTCAACTTTTAAATCATTGGTGTGTGTAACTTTAATGTTCCCTCGGTTGTCATAATTTCCTATAAGGCTCATTTCATGTTGGAGTCTTCTCTTTAGTGCATATCTTAATTGTTAAATCATTCCGTGAAAGTGTCGGGTTATATATCGTTCCTTCGGTTATTATTCGAGGGATAATGATAGTAAACGGTCATGATCACTCGAACCACTCTGCTTTGTGCCATTGCTAGTCTATTCAGTAGACTAACCCGCTGTATTTTTGTTATCTACATCGTCATGGTTGGTGCCGTCCGTCCGTTTCGGCACATCAGGAGTTGATTCCCGGAGTTTAAGTAACCTATTGAAGGATAAGAAGCTTGCAGACGAAGATTTAAAAGTCAGTGTTTTAAGTTGTTAAGTGTTTTAAGATTGTTAAAGTGTTACTTCAATGTATCTTCATAATTTAGCCATGTTATAAGTTGGCTCTTTAAAGTCTTCCGCTGTGTAATTTAAAGTCTTCCGTTGTTTAATCTTTCCATTATTATGTAATTATGTTATGTTTTTAAGCTTAATCGTTCTGGAAAAGCCTGGGGTGACTTTGGACGGTAAAGTCTGAGGTCACTGGCATGTAATATCTCCGGTATAAATTAGGGGTGTTACAGTTATGGTATCAGAGCAATGGTTTTAAAATTCTTGGCCTATTGTTAGGTTTGAGAATTTTCGAAAGTTTATTTTGAAACTGTTTTCGAACCTATTCTATATTAAAATGGAATTTTGAGAATTTCAATGTTAAGAGTTATATGTAACTCGGTGATTTAATATTAAAGGATTTAGCATTTTGAATTTCAAATGCTACTTATAATTGGTTTATAAAAGTGTTGTGTTATAAGCAAGTTTAAAGGTCTGAAGTTTGAAAGTGAGATTGTTAATAAGTGGTTTCAAACTTCTGCAAGCTTCAAGTGTTACTTATTCCTTAGATCCATTCTTAGGAATATTGTCTATTCTCGGGATTAATGTCATTTAAAGGTTGACATTTCTCCCAGGTTCTCAGTCTTTAGTGAGCAGAAGAAGGTCGTTCTTGCAGTTAACAGTGAAGGATAGTCAGACTAATATAAAGTTATTAGTTTGGACTTCTATAATCCGTATCATGACGTATTTGACTATAGTGTCAAAATTAAGTTGGATAAGTTCTAAAGTAACGTTATGATTCACCAGAAGATGGTGAACACAAGGAACACAGCCCATGCTAGTGCTGAACCAAGGTTTATTCTGAGGAGCGCCGCTAATCAAGGGGAAGAGCGTGAGGCTGCTTCTAACAATAACCAGGGAGGCAATGGCCAAGCTCAGGCCAACACTCCGATGTGATTTGATGCTGCAGCAGTGGAGGCAATTCGAGGAATTGTCATGCAGGCAATCACATATGTTATGTGACCAGTTGCACCACAAGCACAAGGTGGTCCAGTTCCTCAAGCTACTCCTGAAGTCGAGGAGTTAGTGGAGCAAGTACCTCGGGTCAATGTTGTTAGGGACAGAGGAACTTACGGGCAAGCGTTAAAAGCCGTGAGTTCAATGAGGCCCGACAGCTATGATGGTACTGGAGAACCGGTCAGGGTGACCTATTGGTTCTCACATATGGAACGGTTGCTCCGGAACATTAATTGCACTGAGGCTGGAAAAGTGCACATCGCCTCTCTTCAACTCAAGGATGTGGCTAGCGAATGGTGGGAAAGCACCGGTCTGGCTGACCATCCCGAGCTTAATTGGAGCATGTTCAAAACCAAGATGACCGATCGTTTCTTTTCCCGAGCTATGAGGGAGGAGAAGCATAAGGAATTTCTGTACCCGTAGACTGATGGGTTAAAGGTGACTGAGCTCGCAGCTAAGTTTAATCACTTGATGCAGTACGCTGGACCTGAGGTGTCAACCGAAGAGCAAAAGATCTGGTACTTCCATGGATAGATGAATCCAGAGATCAAGCCTCTAATGTTCCGTCATGGCTGTACTACGTTAGAGCAATATGTGGATGCAGCCTACAAGACGGAAGTCACATTGGAGGAGTCTGCCCTTAAGAGGGAGAAGCAAGTTAAGGGAAAGGGTGGGCAACAGGATCGCCAGGTTGGTTCATTCAAACGACCGGCATCACCTACCAAGTTTGAGAAGTCGGGTCGCGCTAAGACCGAGACAACTCAGTCAGACTCTGCCAGAGGCTCAGGTTGGAGCGGCGGAGCAATTCAGTGCCACAATTGTGGTGAAGTGGGGCATAAAAGTTTTGTTTGCCAAAAGGACAAGAGGATGTGTCATAATTGTGGAAGGGAAGGCCACATAAAAGCATACTGCAGACTGAAGGGTCAGGGACCAATGCAGTCTTATCAGGCGTCAAATATTGGTGGTGGGCAGAACCCAAGGCCAGAGGTATCTGCTCCTGAGCAATCTATGGCTCGTAATAAAGGCAAAGCGCCTATGGGGTCTTCAGGCCAAGGGCAACGACTCTTTGTAATGAGCCAAGCCAATGGAGTGTGATACCCCGTATTTTTGTAAGGTTATTTTGGGAATTATGGAATTTTCCCGAATACCCGTTGTGTACGTCGGATTTAATTCAGGTAGCTTGAGACATTCTGTAATGTGCTCTATATCTGTAATATTTTTCTCAGTGAAATAATATACAGACAAGGTGCCTTGAATTTTAAATTGTCGTTCGCGTACGATAATTTTTATCCCGGTTTATCGTCATGCTCGTTCAAAGCCGAATGGGCGGGAAAAGGGGGAAACGGCGACCGCCGTTCAGAAACGGCGACCGCCGTGGTTGGGCCCGAGATGTCAGCGTGTCAGCTTCTAGCTGGCCGCGATAGGCCTAACGACGGCGACCGCCGCGTGCCCGCCGCAGGCAAAAATACGGCGACCGTCGTGATTGTCCAGTGGGCTTTGCCCGATGGTCGCCGGCGTCGTTCGAGGCGCGCCGTTGCGTCGTTTGCCGCGTCTGAGGGTTTGCAGCTCACTCCTTGGGGTTTGCCTATAAATAGGTGAGCTTGGGCATGGGTTTTGGGTCATCTACAACCCTGAATCGCTGCCAAATTCGCCTCTCGCCGGAGTTTTGTTTTCGCCGGTTTTCTTACGCCCAGGGATGTCGTAGTGACCATGACGGCACTAGTTGAGCCACCGAGGGAGGAAGCAATGCAGGAAGTGGGTGAGTCGTCTAGGTACGCCTTAGGGTACTACAATGACGATTTCCAGATGGAGATGGTCCCAGAAGGGGACGAGGATGAGGAGGACGAGGAAGAAGAAGAAGAGGAGATGCTCGAGGTCGATCCCGTGGAGGACGATGACCCCATAGAGGATGACCCTGTGAACGAGGATCCCATCGAGGATGATCCCGAGGAGGACCCCGAGATGGACCTCGAGGAGCAGAACCAAGAGTTGTCACCATTGCCAGTATACGCACTCATGACAGAGGCGGACTGGGAGATACTTTATGCCGAGTATGGTATTGGCAGGAGTGGCAGAGAATCTCAGCCTATCCCTACTCCAAGGAGAAGGAGGTCAGAATCCGAGTTGCAGGAGATCCTCCGTCAGAGTGAGATGATCTTTGCAGAACAGAAGCGTCATATGGATGAGCTGATCACCAGTGCTCAGAGGAGGGCTGGAATAGGAGGACCAGTCATGGACGACCCATACTTTACCATGACTGAGATAGGACCATGTGCTTCAGGGTCAAGCAGGGCGCATAGTCCATCGTCAGATTCCGATGGAGAGCCCCGCCCGAAGAAGCCCTGCATGGGAAGTCTACCGTATAGGAAACGTTTTGGGATGCCATGATGAGGATTGATGTGCCTAGAGTAGTTTCCTTTTCTAGTATTTCCACATGTACCGTGTAAAATATTACAGTATTGCGGCATGTACTTTGTAAAATACTATGATCTCCGAGCAATTTTGTCCTGACGTTCGGGAGATCGACTCATGTGTAGTTTGTATAATAGTTCAAGTTCATCTATAAAATACTCAGTTGATCTATTCTGAGTAATTTTACTACATTAAGTATGTTCGAATGATATTAATGTATAAATAACTTGGAATTTGATCGGTAAACAGATGGTGAACACAAGGAACACAGTTCAAGCTGGTGTTGGGACTAGTCAGGACCCCAGACCAACTGTAGGAAATGTTGGACAGGACGAGCAGGAGTATGGTTCCAACAACCATCCTAGAGGCAATGGCCAAGAGCAGACCAACGCCCCAATGGCATTTGATGCCGCAACGTTAAAGGAAATTCGAGGAATGGTCATGCAAGCAGTGACTGATATACTGCGACCAAATGTGCCGCAAGCACAAGGTGTGCAAATCCCTCCACCGGTTCCCAGATTTGTGGAGCCAGAAAACCAAGTATTCCAGGAGAATATAGTCAAGACCCGAGACAATTATGGTCGTGCACTGAAGATCATTAATTCCATGAGGCATGACAGCTATAACGGGAAAGGGGAACCAGTCAGGGTGACCCATTGGTTTTCCCACATGGAGCGGTTGTTCTGCAACATTGATTGTACTGAAGCTGAGAAAGTACATATAGCTTCTCTTCAGTTAAAAGAGGACGCTAGTGAATGGTGGGAGAGTACCGGCTTAGCTGATAGCCTTGTCTTGAACTGGTCTATGTTTAAGACAAAAATGACGGACCGTTTCTTCTCTCGTGCTATGAGGGAGGAGAAACACAAGGAGTTTCTTAACCCTAAGACTGATGGATTGAAGGTGACTGAGCTGGCAACCAAATTCAACCATCTTTTACAGTACGATGGACCTGAGATATCCAGCGAGGCACAGAAGATCTGGTACTTCCACGAGTGGATGAGCCCAGATATCAAGCCAATGATGGTGCACCACACATGCTCTACTCTAGAGCATTATGTGGATGTAGCCTACAAGCTGTAGGTGACTCTGGAAGAGTCAACCAATAGACGCAATCGGCAGAGGTCGATGCAGAATCAAGGGAGTGGATTCAAGCGACGTGCGCCACCGTCTAACTTTGCCAAGTATGGACGAGCAAAGACGGACACGATTCAAGGAGGGTCAACGCAGCAGTCAGGTCAGAGCAAGAGTTCATTCCAGTGTTACAACTGTGGTGTTGCTGGGCACAAAAGCACCGAATGTCCGAAGGAGAAGAAGTCATGCTTTGGGTGTGGACGTGATGGGCATTTGCAGAGATTCTGTAAGCAGGGAAAGCAGAAGGGGGTGGAGTCACAGCAAGGGTCAGTTAATCAGAATAACCGGTCTAGGTTCAAGCCTACAGAGACTCCTAGTCCTTTGATGCAGACAACTGCTCAGAATAAGGGGAACGCCCACTGCTTCAGGAGGTCAGGGTCAACGCCTGTACGAGATGCGTGAGGCGGATGGACCTAACGCTCCGATTGTTCAAGGTACTTTATACCTTCATTCTACTTCAGTATGCATTCTGTTTGATTTCGGTGCTACGCATTCCTTTATTTCAGATAGTTGTGTTAGTAAGTTAGGAATAGTGTGCGACGAAGCTTGTGAGCCTTTCGTTGTAAATCTTCCTAATGGTGAACGTTTGGTGGGAACCAAGCGTCTGTCTAAATTTCCGATTACCATTCAGGATAAGGAATTCGAGGCAGATCTGATCTGTATAGCCATGGCTCCATACGACATTAATCTCGGTATGGATTGGCTGATGCGTCATGGGGCGGTGATCGACTTTAGTTCAAGAACGGTGACGGTGTCGTTTGGGGGCCAGTTTGTGTGCAAGTTCAAAGGTCAGAATGACGCTGATAACGGTAGGCTGATCAATGCGATGGCTGCGTTTAAGCTACTACGACAAGGATGTGTCGGGTACCTTTGCTACTTGGATTCGCCCGCAAAAGATGGACCTGCGGTTCTTGATATTCCTGTGGTCAGAGAATTCTCGGATGTCTTTCCAGACGAGATTTCTGGATTACCCCTAAATCGTGACGTGGAGTTTTCCATTGATCTTGAGCCTGGTACTGCGCCAATTTCTAAGGCACCGTGTCGGATGGCTCCTGCAGAGATGCAAGAGTTGAAGAGTCAACTTGAAGATCTTCTTGACAAAGGTTATGTCAGGCCGAGTGCATCGCCTTGGGGTGCTCCGGTTTTGTTTGTCAAAAAGAAGGACGGATCGTTTCGACTTTGTATCGACTACCGAGAGTTGAACAAGGTAACGATCAAGAACAAGTATCCGTCGCCAAGGATTGATGATCTGTTGGATCAGTTGCAAGGAGCGAAAGTTTTCTCCAAGATCGACCTGAGATCTGGATATCATCAACTCAGAATTCATGAGCAAGATATTCCTAGAACTGCGTTTAGGACCAGATATGGTCATTACGAGTTCGTAGTGATGCATTTTGGACTTACGAATGCTCCAACAGTCTTTGTGGATCTGATGAATCGATGTTTTCACCAGTACTTGGACAAGTTCGTGGTGGTCTTCATCGACGACATTCTGATCTATTCTCCGAATGAAGAGGTGCACGAGGAACACCTGCGGATTGCTTTGTCAGTCCTTAGACAAAATGAGCTGTATGCTAAATTGTCTAAGTGTGAATTCTGGATGAAAGAAGTGGCTTTCTTAGGCCATGTGATCAATGAGAATGGGGTTATGGTTGATCCCTAAAAGATTGAAGTGGTGGCTAATTGGAAGCAGCCCCAGAATGTGAAAGAAGTGCGAAGTTTTCTTGGACTTGCCGGGTATTACAGAAGGTTCGTAGAGGGATTTTCAAAGATCGCTCTACCTATGACCAATCTACTCCGCAAGGTTCACAAGAAATTTGTCTGGAATGACAAGTGCGAGGCCAGTTTTCAGGAATTGAAACGACGATTGACCTCGGCACCGGTGTTAGCATTACCAGAAGGAAACGACGATTATGTGGTCTATAGTGATGCTTAAAAAAGTGGTTTGGGTTGTGTATTGATGCAGAAGGGCAAAGTTATTGCATACGCATCCAGACAACTCAAGACTTATGAAGAAAATTATCCGACACATGATCTGGAGTTAGCAGCGGTAGTTTTTGCATTGAAGATTTGGAGGCATTATCTCTATGGTGTGAAATGCCAAGTCTTCACCGATCACAAGAGTCTCAAGTACATATTCACTCAGAAGGAGTTGATGAGACAACGCCGCTGGCTAGAGTTGCTCAAAGACTATGACATGGAGTTACTGTATCATCCCGGCAAGGCTAATGTGGTAGCCGATGCACTGAGCCGGAAGACAACGCACGAGACTGTAGTTGCTCTACTTACTGCTCAGGCCAAGCTAAACCAAGAGTCATGCGACATTAAAGTCTTGTATAACCAACGTAGAGGGTACCTGAGTATGTTGGAAATTCAGGCTATGCTACTGGATCAAATCAGAGAAAATCAAGTCGATGACAAAATCTTGGTGAAGCTAAGCAGTGAAGTAATGGACGGGAAGGCTCCCGGTTTTGTGATTCTGGATGATGGGTCACTTTGGTTTCAGGACCGAATCTGTGTGCCTGACACAGAAGGTCTTCGCCAGTTAATAATGAGAGAAGCTCATTCTTCAGCTTATTCTGTACATCCTGGTTCTAGCAAGATGTACAAGGATCTTCGGAAGAAGTTTTGGTGGCCAAACATGAAGTGGGAAGTAGCAGACTTTGTGGCAAGGTAAGCGCCAGAAGGTCAAGATCGAACACCGTAGACCAGGTGGTGAGCTACTACCTCTCCCAGTGCTAGAATGGAAATGGGAGGACATCGCCATGGACTTCGTCACTGGGCTACCAAAGACTCGAAGTCAAAAAGATGCTATATGGGTAATTGTGGACAGGCTTACGAATAGTGCTCATTTCAACCATCAAGACCACATGGGAAACCCAGAAGTTAGCAGAAGTTTACCACCAGGAGATTGTCCGCTTACATGGTATTCCTAAGACCATTGTATCGGATTGAGATGGTTGATTCATGTCAAGATTTTGGCAAGAACTTCACAAGGCCATGGGAACTGAATTAAGATTCAGTACTGTGTTTCATCCTCAAACAGATGGACAGTCTGAAAGGACCATCCAGACCCTGGAGGATATGCTGAGAGCATGTGTACTCGATCGTCCGACTAGCTGGGAAGACAGCTTGAGTCTGATTGAATTCACCTACAATAATAGATGGCATGCTACTATTAAGATGGCTCCGTTCGAAGCTTTGTATGGTCGCAGATGCAGATCTCCAATTTGTTGGGATGAGAATGCCGACAAGATTCTGCTTGGACCAGAGTTGGTTGAAAGGACAGCTTCGGACATTACTTTGATTAGACAAAGAATGTTGACCGCCCAGAGTCGACAGAAGTCTTATGCGGATCGGAAGCATAGAACTGTCGAATTCGACATGGGTGACAAAGTATTTGTCAAAGTATCGCCATCAAAGGGAGTTTTCAGGTTTGGCAAGCGTGGGAAGCTCAACCCTCGCTATGTGGGGCCATTCGAGATTCTTGATAAAGTGGGATCTCTAGCGTACCGCTTGGCATTGCCGCCATCGGCACACCCAGTACATAATGTGTTCCACGTATCATTGCTCAGGAAATATGTGCCAGATGAGTCTCATGTGCTGAGCTACGAGGACATCGAGATTGAGGCAAATGGTACCTACGAAGAGATGCATGTGCGCATTCTAGAGCGTCGTGAGAAGCATCTACGCAACAAGATCATACCGCTGGTACGAATTATGTGGTCCAAGTCTGGATCAGAAGAAGTTACTTGGGAAACATGGGAAACCGAGGCAGATATGCTCAAGCATTTTCCCGAGTTATTTTCGACCTAAGTTTCAGGGTCGAAACTTCTTTTAAGGGGGAGGTGATGTGATATCCCGTATTTCTGTAAGGGTATTTTGGGAATTTTGGGATTTTTCCCGAACGCCCGTTTTGTACGTCGGATTAATTTCAGAGAGTTTAAGACATTCTATAATGTGCTCAATCTCTGTAATATTTTTCTCAGTGAAATAATATACAGTCGACGTACTTTGGGACTTAATACTCGTTCGTGCACGATTATTTTATCCCGGGTTAAGCCAAAATTATCCAAAGATCAATTGGATAAGGGCTGACCTGGCGGTGCCCACCGTGGGTATGGTGGCGACCGCCGCATGTCAACCCCCGGCGCCTTCCTCGCAGCTTCGTCCTGGCCAGGTGGCCTAGGAAGCGGCGACCATAGTCATCACCCCGCCACCATGGAGCCAAGGCAGCGGCGACCTGGAGAGGAAAACGGCGACCGCCGCCGAGTAGCAGGGGGCTAGCCCTGTGGCCTTCGACGAGCTCTGACGATGCCAATGTCGGCCTCCCACGTACCCCCAGCTGCCAAATCTTATCCTCTTTGATCTGGGCTATAAATAGAGATGATTGGAATCAGAATTGAGCACAGAATCGAAGCTCAAATCCTCAAATTTGTCTCGCCGGAAAATCTTGCCCTCGCCGGAGTTCTGAAGCAATCGTCGGAGCTCCTTTTGGTGTTGTTTCCAGTTGCCAAGTGAAGCTTTGGGAGGCCTTAGAAGCTTAGAATCCAAAGCAAGGCAAAGGAGGACCAAGACACTCTCCGTCGGTGAGAATTCCTTCCCGTATCATTTTCTGGTGTTCATAGCGGCGCCCGTCGTAAGGCTGGCGGCGACCGCCGCCCTTCATCTTTGGCCAAGTGTTGGCTTTGGCTTCTGTAGCCTTCGATCGGACGTCATTCCTTTCAATTTCTTTCGTTATTCTTTAGATTCGTACTAGTTTATGTCGAATCTAACTTAGGATTTCTTTATGGGTCGATCCGAAGGAATCTGTGCTGCCAGATCTATCCTTGTGTCGAGCCCGGAAACTCGTCGTTAGGCTTTGTTCCAGTTCTGCGGATTAAGGCAAGTGGCGGTTCGCTCTTGCTCATCGTTCCATATTTACATTAATTATCAGTTGTTTAATTGAGTGATTAATTTGGAATGATTATTGTGTTTTGTCTTAAAATGGTTTTGTAAACTGTTTTGGAAAACTAAAATATGATATTATAATAGGTTGTATATCTGTTAGAACAACGCTATTATGAATATATATTTATGATCGCCTTGAGGGCATTTACGTGGATTTATCCTGAACTATTGTCGTGCTCGAACTGTTTAGTTAGCACTAGTAGTTAGGAACGTTACTTGGACTCTGTCCAGTCGTTTCTTTATAATCAGGTAGAGGGGTGGCTCGTCCCCACCTAATACCATTCTAAGGTCATGACCGGTCTCTATTACAAGAGTATAGAGGCAGGACACTTAGCTGGTGTCACAACTCTCGGGATTCCATCCCTTCGGTGTGCGTCAATCTCGACGAAACGCATACTAAGATGTGTCGTACCAATGATGGTGTATACATATAAAAGTCTATAACGTGATGCGCGTTTTGGAATATAATCAGATAAGGGCCGTAGGTTCGCCCATAACTAATAAACCTTTGGCGAGTAGTGCAGCTAAGTGATAGTGCAGCTAGGAAAGCTCGTCTCAGCTTTTAGATCGCTCGAATGCGATACTGTGATTCTATAAATATTCCAGACTTAGTCATACTTTGTTAAAGACTCGATCTTTTGGAGTCTTCTCTTGGGTGTTTCGATAAGATTCACTTCAGTTGGAATCTTCTCTTGTTCATGCCTCTTGATATATTTTCAGTAGGAGTATGGTGGTTGACTGTCGTACTCGGTTGTTATTCGAGGAACGACGAGTCTAACCTAATATGATTACTTCGAACCTTCTGCTTTGTACCCTTGCATAGTCTTTCATTAGACTAACCAACCTAAATTGTTCTCTGCATGGTTGGCTGGTGTCATCCGTTCGATTCGGCACATCAGATAGAGCGCAGAGATAAGGAGACCAGATTGACTATGAGGACGACGGTTGTTTTTGAATGTTTTAATAATTATCTTTTATTCAGGTTGAGATCCTTGGGCAGGTGATCATTAAGATCACAACCTTGTTTGTAATATATTTTAAAGACTTCCGTTGTACTTTGTTTAAACTATGTGTTTGTCCTATTCGGGATTGGGTTGTAATCCCGGGACTCATGTTATATATATAATATTATGATTTTGTATCATAAGTGTTTCATGATTTGTATTTAAACGGTAAAGCCTGAGGTGGCTTCGGTGAGGAAAACCGAGATTACTGGCGGTAATACCTTTCCAAATGGGTGAAGATTTGGGGGTGTTACAGTGAAACCTTACGAAACATAGATGAGAAGTTATACATGAGCGAGTGGAAGAAGCCTATTTAACATTTAATCAAATCGAGTGGCGCAAATGCTGCAGGTACCTGTACACAAAGCACTGGAGCCTCATGACCTTCAAACAAACCATAACTGTGGGTCTATAGCCACTCTAAGGTCCGTTCTGACCATGCTCCTTTTTCTAAGGACACTATATTATGAAAAAATTCCAAACAAACCATAACTTATAACAAAAGGAAAATCTGTGGGTCTATAGCCACTCTCTTACAATGAAAATCATCCACATTCTCACAGCTTTGAAAGACGAGGAATAAAGGCTCAAATAAAAAGGAAGAGAAAATATCAAGTAACCACTCCACTTCGCAATGCCCCGGCTTCACTTGACTTATGGATAATCTCAAGTAACTGAAATGTCTTTGATCCATGTGCAGCATACACTGCATAAAGTAATAAACACCATTACTAGGAAGAAAGAGATTTGATATGGGGTTTACAACTAAATAGTAAATGATGCCCAACAAACAATAAGTACACAAGTAGACATAATTCACGGACTCTTATCCTTCAAGAAAAGAGAACGGAGAAAAAAAAAAGAAGATAAGATCATAATTCAAAACATGAAGTATATTATTATCCTTACTGTCAAGTACAAAATGTTGTGGATGTACATCTAGAAAAAATGGAGGTACCTGTATTAAAATGATAATCGACAAAGTTAGTATAACTTAATATTTTCTTTTCCATTGAAATACATAGGGTTTATGAATACTGTCCTAAGAAATGTAAACTGATCCAGAAAATTGCAAAAAATCCAAATGACGAGGATAAATACATTAATGACGAGGATATGATACATAAAATAACCCACCATGCTAACAGCCTCCTGTCTAGTTATGTTTCCAATTTCATTTGCAAGCTTAAGGAACTCATGGAACCTAGAATTGTCATAGCAACAACAGATAGATTAAGAACCTCACCAATCATTTTCACGATAACAAAATTTGGTTTATTTGGACAAAGATAGAAATATATTTCTATAAATTTTGGCCAACATCCCAATCCATCCTTCCAATATATTCCCTGGGGGAATTGTTTCGATTTAACATACTAAATGATTTTCATTATTCAAGATATAGAAAATATAAGAAAACCTATTGATTCTTGGGATGAATCCTGGTCAAATCACAAATGTAAGTTATTGGCCAAATGACCTCAGCTTTTCATAGAAAAGATCTCTTGAGTTGAGGTAGAGGTAACAACCCAACATCTATACCTTATATCTCTCCACCCTCAAAAGCTGGCAACTATAACTTTAGTTTTTTGTTTAGTTGTTTTAGTATACGTTAATTTTGTCCTTTCATAGAATTATGGCTTTGATATGGTCAAAGAATGAAGATATCAGCATAAAGCACCAAAATGCCCCACCTCCTTTATTTCAAAGTCTATATCATAAGCTCACACACTCACAAATCTGTGAGCATTATTTCCTTTTGCTGGTACTAAATAGTAAAAATGAGGAGAATTAGTTAATGTAGTAGTATGAATAAAGTTATACTTGTTCTTCTAAACCAGGTAATGAAATTATTCAAAGTAATCTACTAAGTGTTGTTCCTCTAACCATGTTAACCAATATCACAAAGTATATAACATATGAGTACCTATACTAACAGGCACTTTTTCATATTAATATCTCATGAAACAAGTGCCTGAAACTGGTACTACCCTCCTTAATTTGAATTATAAAATGAGCTTCTCGGACAAAAAAAATGGCATACCTTGCGAGGGTTTCGTTCTTCCTCAACTAATTCCGTGAAAAATTCAAATGCCATGCAAGATTCTCAGGAAACCAAGGCAATGGTGTAATGGCATCTGCTTCATCCTCGCCAGTGAACTATGCAGATTAAGTAACAAGGTAATATCAACATAAAAACATGCTTTACTCAGATGGGACATAGACAAGCAGACCAATATTAACCTCTTCCTGGAGAGTTTTGACAAAGTCGTCCTCCAACTGCGAGCGGATATCCGAGCAAAACTGGCCACTACATATTTGCATTCAATGTGGTATCAGTAAATCAATCACCGGATTAAACATAGAAGATCAGACCGAGTGGATCATAAGCGACCTCGAATTGCTTCGAAAAGTAGAAGGCAAAGGCTTTCGAAGATAATCGATGAAAGTATCCCACTCGTCAGCAGTCACAATCCCTTGTCTCTGTGAAAATTAGGGTTTCAAAAGCCAGATACTCATAAACAACAGCAGAACACCAAGTTAATTCAAACCATGTAAAAGCTGAACGATACACCAGAATACGCAAGAAAAAAAAAACGAGATAGAGATTATTCACCTTGTAGTATTCATCAAAAGTGACGTTCTGCGTTGGCAGGGGCTGCCAATTAGGGCTACTTCTATCTTCGCCATTGTGGAGGCTACTTCTATCTTCTATCTCAGCAGAAAATTAATACTATGAAGTATACATTACATATAAGGAATTATACTAAAAACACTAGATCCCTCCTTATTTTCATAGATCAACATTTCACACTATTTATAGTAACAGTTACAGTATAAGAAATAGGTTGGAAAACCCTAATAAACATTTAGCAAAAAGGGAAAGAACATTAGGCATGAAAATGAGATAGAGGAGAGCATAGAGAGAGTAAATAAGGGTATATTGGACATTCATTTCTGTTTTTCCATTGATGTACTAAATTATATTTGTGGACAAAATGAACATCGATATACACCACTATTTATGGGATACAAGGTATGGCTTTTAACTTTCAAAAGTGCGAATGAAAAAAAACATAGCTCCCTACCAAAATAAAATTCCGAACGGGTATCATATAATACATTTTAATCAACCCTGTGAAAAATTCTCAAACGTCCATTAAGGAACCTCGAATTAGCTTTAAAAAGTTGACAAACGACATTTATCTCTTTCTCAGCCTCTTTATCTCAGCCTCCTCAGCCAGCTGTACAAGCAGAAGAAGATCAAGAGAAGTTTAGGAGAGCAGATATGGGCAGATGATCTAAAAAAGGCTAATTGGAGAAATTCAAGTACATGGGGTTGTTGTAGATATTACCTTCAGTGGTCTTTCTCTTTCCATCCTATACTGCTCAATCAGAGCCATCTTCTCGGCCACCTGGATCAAAAAAAAATGAATTTCTGTAATTTGTATGAATGACTCACAGGACATGAACAAAATTAGTAGGGCAAGATATCTGTCAGAGTTACTTAAGATTATTCTACTAATGCCAAGTGTAAATGATTTATTGGATTTTAGTTCCACACATGGTCGAGAGTCTTACTACCAAAAAACAACAAAGATGCCCAAAAGTTTCTACATGGAATTTACTTTTTTCAATAGGGGCAAAGCAATCAGTGACAGCATAAATTAGATATTAATTTACATGTCTAGATGAGATGAGAAAGTAGTGTCATCATTCATCAAATGGCACATTTAAGCCATAACATGAAAATAAAAAACACGGGAAGACATTCACAAGTCACAACAGGAACATGTACCATATTGTCTTACAAATCAAACAAGGGTAAGTTAAACAGGTTAACAATTGAATAAACAGTGTTTCTGAACTAACACAGTCCAGAAAGCAAAGCATAACTCTCTACTTAATATCATTCTCTTCTCTTAACCAAAATCATAAGAAAAATGCACTCTTTCTTGATCCAGTTTATCAAGATAGAGCTCCAAATACTCAAGAATATCTTCTATAAATCCAGACTCATCTCCACCAACATTCCACACCTCTTTCATTCAACGTGTATATTTTGACGAACTCTTTATAAAGACAAAGATTGTTGTGATTAAAGACCAAAGCTTTCTATTGCTTTCTATTTTAAAAGTAGCCTATGTTTCCTCAGGAACACATGTAAAGGTACACGACCAAAACGTGTTGCAATTTCCCCAACTTATTTCATAACAAGAAGAAACAACAAACTGTACAAGAATTAAAAGTCTATCTTTGAAGGATGAAGATTGTGCACAAACGGCAGTCCACCGACTCCCAGGGTTATATTAACATCTCCTATAGAGATAGCCAAGTCTCCAAATAGGACGATCTTTACAGAAGAAGTGACAATGTTCATTCAGAAGAAGTGACAATGTGAACAGAAGAAGAAATTAATTTGGAAAACATGAAAGGGAAATGCAGTAAAGGTGAGAGGAAAAACAATGAAGCCTGTTGTCATTTGCCTATTTGAAATGGCTCAAAACCAATTGTCATCTACATTCAATCCATCATTAAGTTAAGACTTGTGAGCTCTAATATCGTCCTTCGAGCAAAACACAAAAAACCAGTTTTATAGTTTCCTACACCAGTATATAACAAAATTGAGGTTTCTACAGGGTTCATGAATGAAACAAAAGTGAAGAGTATATAACATATTGGCATTATCTCTGGTCACTATCATCTGAATTTGAGATGACAAACTTATTTGCCTATGGACAAATATCAAATGCTACCAGCGGTAAGATTTAAGGCTCAAAATACATTATCTCCCACAGAAGTATTCATACACGGTCCTATAGCCTAGAAACCCAAAATAGCAAATGAGAACACCCAATTCATTCCAGAAAAAGAATGTTGTACTTTACATATGGGGAAGTAAAGCAATCAGTTTTAGTGAACATTTATGAAGATGCTTATATGAAAAAAATAACAAACCTCTATCATTTCGATCGTTTGGAGTTTCATCAACCATGGCTGTGATATAAGTGTCCCTGCCAAAAATAAGATATTCATAGGAGGATTCATGTATCATTCTTCATAAGCGTTAAAAGAGTTCTAAAAATCATAAGTCAAGTATGTATAATAATTGATGAAGATAAACTTTAAAGTACAAAAAGAATAGTCAATACTTTACTGAAACTATCTATGATTTAGTAGTAACAAGTGATATTTACTGAGCCGAACTTGTGATCCTTGGTCTGTGAATAACTTTATACAACATGTATGAAAGCACAAAAGGAAAGGAAACTCACTTGTGATGTTCATTGGAGAAAACAAAAAAAACTCCTCTCGGAGTTGCTGCAAAGTGATCGGAGCCTATTGTAAACAGATAAGTTCTTATTCTTTACTTCTTCTAGCACCACCGACAGCACAATAACCTCATCTATTGCCGGATTTTCGAGCAAATCAATCTGGATTTTGTCAAATTTTTACACGGTGGTCAGACATTATTGTTAGCTACTTAAGCATGGTTTAAAGTCCTCAATTATTCATAAATTCCCCAAATAAAGCATAAGCAGTTTATTCCACAGAGGATGGGATAATTTTGCATATTAGTCCGAATGTGTTTTATGTTCACCAACTCCTGTAAACATTTAGCTTGCTTTGTCTATCAAAATATCTCAAAACTCAAGAAAAGAAAAGAAAATCCAAACCACAGCACTCAGCTATGCATTTAGAATTCTGACAGGAGACAAATAAAAATCCTCACAACAATGTATTGGTGGCGCAGTTCAAAACCTATGTACATGAAAACCATTACCAGCAAAATCCAAACTTACCTGATTGAGGACGACATTAGTGTCTTCTACGACAAGAGTGGAAGCAGTTGAGCTCAAGCGAGCAATGGATGAATCACAAACTTTACAAGCAGAAGATCCATAGTAAATATCGTCTCTCAAATAGTGCTCTCTAACCACCTAGGATCACGCAGAAACAAATTCAACATCAACAAAAATACAGCAAAATGGACTAGGATAAAAAAACACGAGATGAGACGAAACTACATTGGACATTGGTAATTAACCTATACCTTCAAAACTTTCCCCCTTTTCGTCTTCTTCACGTATGATTTTTTTTTTAGCATCTTGTCAAACATCAATTGCACCACGTCACAATCGGAGTATGATCAGTTGTTTGTAGATAGCAGAACGGAGGACTACCTGGGGAGGTACTGCCCAAAAAAAAAGATCATTCCTCGCATATTACAAATAAGTTTTTTAAATAGGCAAACAAGAGCGCCTACATCAATTGCACCACATACTACAGCAAAAATTACCACCCACCACAACTCTAAAAAAAACCCTAAGAACGTCTAGACATCAGGACACATTATTCAACAAGTCTAAAATCATTGAACAACTCCTGAAAACATCATTTCCCACATATCAATATCAGAGAACCAGTATATATATGGACCACTCAAATTATTAAATCCGTTTCATTTTGCAACAGACTGGAAAGAATGAGACTTTTAGTAGTATAAAATTAATGATTTATACTTACAAGATTGGTGCGCGTAAGCAACATACCATCCTTGCTCATTCTAAGAAATTGATCAATCATGAAAACCCTAAGCCAATGGTACACGACCAAAACGTGTTGCAATTTCCCCAACTTATTTCACAACATGAAGAAACAACAAACTGTACAAGAATTAAAAGTCTATCTTTGAAGGATGAAGATTGTGCACCAACGGCAGTCCACCGACTCCCAGGGTTATATTAACATCTCCTATAGACATAGTTGAGTCTCCAAATAGGACGATCTTTACAGAATAAGTGACAATGTTCATTCAAAATTTAATAGCAGCATTTTACATTTTGAATAGGACATCGACGTTTTCGATTACAGCAATGCATCATAAATTTTCAAATAGCTTAACCTGAAAGCTGAAACACAATGAATAATCAATTCCACTCCTTTGAACTATAAATCAGAAAGCAAGAAGCTACAATTGACAACTCCAGATTAATACTCTACCGGAGGAAGCCTAGAAATTTCAGTGAATCGACAATAGAGGTGAGCTAAAGGTCTAGGGTTTTTAGGTGGTACTGGGAGTGAGAATAAATTACCTACGGTGCCGCCGAGGGCGCCACCGAGAGCTACACCGGTGCCGACTCTAGCCAAAAAACTATCCCTCACCATCTTCGCCTTTGCTCCGCGCTCTCACTTTCAATGACTGTAACATCCCCAAATCACAACCCATTTGGAAAGGTATTACCGCCAGTGACCTCGGTCTCCACACCGAAACCACCCCAGGCTTTACCATTTAAACACAAATCATAAACGGCAATTATGATTTAAACACCAAAATCTTCGTTTAAAACATATGTCTGGGGATTACATCCCAATCCCCATAGGACAAAATAGAGTAATCAGCAGAAGTCTTTGTAAAAAATAAATACAAGGGTCTTGATCGTAATGATCACCCACCAAGGATCGTAACCTGATAAATCCATTAAAACACCGTTTGCTTTTATAGTCGTTCTAGCCTTTGTTTCTCGGATTCCTATCTGATGTGCCGAATCGAACGGATGACACCAGCCAACCATGCAGAGAACAACTACGGTTGGTTAGTCTAATGAAAGACTATGCAAGGGTACAAAGCAGAGTGGTTCGAAGTAGTCGTGTTAGACTCATCGTTTCTCGAATTAAAACCGATGACGATAGTCAACCACCATACTCCTACTGGAATATATCAAGCAGCATGATCAAGAGAAGATTCTGAAAGACCGAGTCTTACAGCAATCAACCTAAAAGAAGACTCCAATGAATTGAGTCTTATCGGAATTATGACAAATGTTGGGGAACATTAATTAATCATACAAGCGTTCACAAACGACTTGATGTTTCGGTTCACGACCAATCTCACCGCTTAATGCGAATCTAGATTGGAAAGAGAACGGTACTCTGATCAAAGTCAAGACGAGCTTTCCTAGCTGCACTACTCGTATGAGGTATATTAATCATGTGCTACGACGGCACTTATCTTATTTAATTCCAAAATGCGCATCACGTTATAGGCTTTTAAATATATGTTTCGCCATGAGGGACATATATTGAGTATATGTTTCACCATGAGGGACATATAGGACATATGTTTCTCCATGAGGGACATATAGGACATATGTTTCGCCATGAGGGACATATTCCTAAAGGGACGTATCCCAAGATTTGTAGCATCAGCTAAGTGTCACCATCTCTATACCCGAGTATAGAGATCGGTCATGACCCACCAAATGGTTTTTGGGTTTATCACCCTTTGCACCATTAATCATTATCAAGAAATGATTGGACCTCGAATAGTCCATCTCTCCTACGAATACTCGTGCTAACTAAACAGTTCAACACAGTAATAATCATATCAAATCCCTCTAGGCTAATATCATAAATATATATCTATAATAGCATTGTTTTAGCAGATATACAACCTATTATAATATCATATTCTTTTCACATCATTTATCAAAACTATTCCCAACAAAATAGTAAATCATTCCAAATTAATTAACAATCAAACCATTGATAATTAATGGAAGTATGGAATGATAAGCAAGAGCGAACCGCCACTTGCCTTAGATTGCAGAAAGCTTAACGTTCTCTCAAGACGATGATTTCCTGGGTCCGAAACTGGGACAGATCCTAGATAACAAATCCCTAAGGAACGACCCATAACGAGACCCTAAGTTAGATTCAATATCTACATATATGAATCTAAAAGAATAAGAATCGAAGGGTCCAAGCTTCGCCCAAGAACCAACATCCAAGACACACACACACCACGGCCATGCTTGCCGCGGGGTGCGATGGTCAGTCACCGCGGGGTGCGGTGCTTGGCCGCTGGGCGCGATGGCGTCTGACCGTGGGGTGCGGCGCCATGACAGAAGCAGAAAATGATGGAGTTTTTAGGGAGAAACTTACCCAAATCGATCCGATCGGCTTCGATTTGTTCTTGGTTGGGCCTCCCACCTTCTTAAGCTTAACAACACCTCTAAGAACCACCCTTCTACTGATCGAAAAGGTGTTCGAATCACACACAAAACAAAGCTAGAACTTCAGCAAGAAATGGAGGTTTTTGGGAGGAACAAGATGGTGAGGGAGCTGTCTTCTGGCTCCTCCTCCGCCTCTCCTCCTCTATTTAAAGCTCTCCCAAGCCTTTCATCAGCAAGACACGTATACCAGGACGTGTACAAGCTAGAGGGAGTAGGCCGGATGACACCTCAAACCTATAATGTAGCCTCGCCAAGTTGCATAGCAAGTTGTCGAAGCTGCTCGCTGGCCCTTACCGCGGGGTGTGGCACTCCCTTCACCGCGGGGTGCAGTCAAGGCCAAAGTGCCTCCCTCCGACTCTTTGTCGTTTTTACCTTAAGTGGTAACGTATTTTTAACCTCGGGTTAAATATATTTGTACACGAATGATCCTTTAGCCCATAAATACCTTAACTGTATTTTATATTGCTCAGAAAAATATTACAGAGGTCAAACATTACATAGAATGTTCACACACCTCTGAATTTAATCTGACTCGCAACATGGGCTTAAGAAAGTTCGAAATTTACCCGTACAAAATGTGGGATATTACATTACCTCCCCCTTAAAAGAAGTTTCGACCCCGAAACTTAGGTCGTAAACATCTCGGGAAAGCGTCTACGCATATCCTCTTCAGTCTCCCAGGTAAATTCTTCGGTTCCTGACTTGGACCACATCATTCGTACCAACGGTACGATCTTGTTGCGCAAGTGCTTCTCACGGCGCTCGAGAATACGCACAGGTATCTCTTCATAAGTACCATTTGCTTGAATCTCGATGTCTTCATAGCTCAGCACATGAGACTCATCTGGTACGTACTTCCTCAACAAGGATACGTGAAACACATTATGCACTGGGTGTGCCGATGGCGGCAATGCCAAACGGTACGCTAGAGATCCTATCCTATCAAGGATCTCAAATGGTCCCACATAGCAAGGGTTAAGCTTCCCACGCTTACCAAATCTGAATACACCCTGACAAACACTTTGTCACCAACCTTAACCCGACATTCCTACGCTTCGGATCTGCGTAAGATTTTTGTCGACTTTGAGCTGTCAACATCCTTTGTCTTATTAATGCAATGTCCGTGGCAATCCTTTCGACTTGCTCCGGTCCTGAACCCAGAGTGATCCATCTTCTTGAATCACAAAAACCGGGAGTTTCCCGTCCATCACTTCACTGCTTAGCTTCACCAAGATCACATCATCAACTTGTTTCTCCCTGATCAGATCAAGAAGTGTAGCTTGAATTTCAAGCATACTCAGGTATCCTCGACGTTGATCGTACAAGACTTCAATCTCGCACAACCCTTGGTTCAGCTTAGTCTGAGCAATAAGTAGAGCCATTACAGTCTCGTGCAGTATCTTTCGGTTTGATGCATTGGCTACTATATTAGCCTTGCCCAGATGATACAATAATTCGAGATCATAGTCCTTGAGTAGCTCTAACCAACGACGTTGTCTCATGTTCAACTCCTTCTGAGTGAATACATATTTGAGACTCTTGTGGTCGGTGAAGACTTGGCATCTCACACCATAGAGATAATGTCTCCAAATCTTCAGGGCAAACACTACCGCCGCTAACTCCAGATCATGCGTCGGATAGTTTTCTTCATAGGTTTTCAGCTGCCTTGACGCGTAAGCAATAACCTTGCCTCTTTGCATCAACACGTATCCTAAACCACTCTTAGAAGCATCACTATAGACTGCATAATCATTAGTTCCTTCTGGTAGCGTTAGCACTGGTGCGGAGGTCAGATATTGCTTCAATTTCTGAAAACTGGCCTCGCACCTGTCATTCCAGACAAACTTCTTGTGGACCTTGTGAAGCAGACCGGTCATAGGTAGAACGATCTTAGAAAATCCCTCTACAAACCGTTTATAATATCCGGCAAGTCCAAGGAAATTGCGCACCTCCTTCACATTCTGAGGCCGCTTCCAGTTAGCTACTGCTTCAATCTTTTGAGGATCAACCATCACCCCATTCTCATTGATCACATGGCCTAAGAAAGCCATTTCCTTGATCCAAAAGTCACACTTAGACAACTTTGCATACAACTGATTTTGTCTAAGGACTGACAACACAATCGGAAGGTGTTCCTCGTGAACTTCCTCATTCGGAGAATAAATCAAAATATCATCGATGAAAACCACCACGAACTTATCCAAGTACTGGTGAAAGCATCGATTCATCAGGTCCATAAAGACCGCTGGAGTATTGGTAAGTCCGAATGGCATAACTACGAACCCGTAGTGACCATACCTTGTCCGGAATGCAGTCCTCGGAATATCTTCCTCACGAATTCTGAGCTGATGATAACCAGATCTCAGATCGATCTTGGAAAAGACTTTAGCTCCATGCAACTGATCTAACAGATCATCAATCCTTGGCAAAGGATACTTATCCTTGATCGTGACTTTGTTCAACTCTCTATAGTCGATACAAAGTCGGAACGATCCATTTTTCTTCTTGACAAACAAGACAGGAGCACCCCAAGGCGATGCACTCGGCCTTATATAACCCTTGTCGAGAAGATCCTCTAGTTGCTTCTTCAACTCTTGCATCTCAGCAGGAGCCATCCGGTACGGTGCCTTCGAGATCGGCACAGTACCCGGTTCAAGATCAATAGAAAATTCTATGTCACGCTTCGGGGGTAATCCAGGAATCTCTTCTGGAAAGACATCCGAAAACTCACTAATCACAAAAATATCAAGAATTGATGGTTCATCTTTCATGGGCGGATCCAGGCAGCAAGGGTACTTGACATAACCTTGTCAAAGTAGCTTAAACGCAGCCATCACATTGATAAGCCTGCCGTTATCAGCGTCATTCAGACCCTTAAATCTGCATACACACTGGCCCCCAGATGACACCGTCACAGTCCTTGAACTAAAATCGATCACCGCCCATGACGCGTCAGCCAGTCCATACCGAGAAATTATCGTATGGAGCCATGGCTATTCGGATCAAATCCGCTTCGAACTTCTTACCCTAAATGGTAATCAGGAAGTCTGACAGACGCTTGGTTCCAACTAAATGGTCACCAATTTGGGCCAGCCCATTACATGGTTCACAAACGGCCCACTAATGGCTCCGAGCCCAGGCCCATCCATTACCAGCGTCCACTGTTGCCATGAACCGCTGTCCATACATCTCAACTCATCCTTGGTAGCTCCACCTAATTAATAGGCAGCCATCTCCTAAGAGGTTGTTGGTGAGTCTCGAATACGAGACCTCATCCCATACCAAGCAACGAAACACTAACTTGGTATAAACCAAAGGTATAGAGTACTTTGAGCAATTAGAGCATTCGGTCCTTCAGCCTCACGCATCTCGTACAGGCGTTGACCTTGACCTCCAATCATTCCTCTAGTACTTGGGGCCTTGGCCTGACTCGGTGAGTCGGGACCACAACTGGTGTACCCATTGACTCCCATGGCCTTGCCCTCTAACGAGCACGCTCAACCTTCTCATCCACCTGGCGATGCGCTTCAGCACTAATCGTCTTCCAAGTGGCAGGAGACAATGGCGAGTACTCCCGCTCAGGTGACAACACCGGACTCGAATAGATAAACTCCACTCACGGGTCCTCGTTGTCCACCAATAAGCGCTCCAAGTCATCAGACTTGTGGCCCTGCCCCTCAAGGTCTTCCTCGGGGTCCTTCTTCTCAGGATCTTCCTCCGGATCCTCTTCAGGATTTTCCTCAGGATCCTCTTCCTCAGGGTCCTCTTCGGAAATCATTTCGATCATGAAGTCATCGTTATAGTACTCTCTAGCGTACCTTGACAACTTTTCTTCATCCTCAGTATCCTCCCCTGGCTCCTTTGTAAGCTCTACCACAGGAACCACGGTCTCGTCGGACACTAGCACTACCGACTCAGGGAGTACGGTCTTCACCTCCTCGGGTGGACTACTAGGTTTACCGACCTCATGACACGACGAGGGAACCGGGAACTCAAGCCTATCTAGAGATGGCAGAGCCATCTCGGCTTCTTCCGAGTCCCTCTGAAGAAAAACGAAAGCGCTCAGAATCCACGAGCGACAATAGAAAATTAGTCTTTCTAGATATGGAAGTTAGCTTTCCATATCAGACTAAAGAGAAGGCACGACTATAAACGGTATTTAACAATTTTATTTTAAAAGTTCAGAGCCTCCAAAACATTTTCGAAAACGAGTAAATGGTTCATGAAATTCCAAACCCGTTTTAAAAACTTTCGGCTCTGATACCAGTTCCGTAACACCCCCAAATCACAACCCATTTGGAAAGGTATTACCGCCAATGACCTCAGTCTCCACACCGAAACCACCCCAGGCTTTACCATTTAAACACAAATCATAAACGGAAATTATGATTTAAAGACCAAAATCTTCGTTCAAAACATATGTCTGGGGATTACATCCCAATCCCCATAGGACAAAACAGAGTAATCAGCGGAAGTCTTTGTAAAACATAAATACAAGGGTCTTGATCATAATGATCACTCGCCAAGGATCGCAACCTGATAAATCCATTAAAACACTGTTTGCTTTTATAGTCGTTCTAGCCTTTGTTTCTCGGATTCCTATCTTGTGATACCCCGTATTTCCGTAAGGATATTCTGGAGTTTTGGGTATTTTGGAATTTTTCCCGAGCGCCGTTTTGGTACGTCGGATTAATTTCGGAGTTAGAAAGACATTCTGTAATGTTCTCAATCTTTGTAATATTTTTCTTAGTGAAATAATATACAGTCGACGTACTTTGGGATTTAATACTCGTTCGTGTACGATTATTTTTATCCCGGGTTAAGCCAAGATTATCCATAAGCCAACGGATAAGGAGTGACCTGGCGGCGCCCGCCGTGGGTATGGCGGCGCCCGCCGCAAGTCAGCTCCTGGCTCCTTCGTCGAAGCTTCTTCCTCGCCAAGTGGCCTAGCAAAATGGCGATCGCCGCCCAAAAACGGCGACCGCCGCTTCGGAAGGTCAAGGGCGGCGACCAGGGGCTGCCGGCGGCGACCGCCGCATTCGTCCAGAAGCTAGCCTCGCCAGCTGCCGGCGATCGGCGATGCTTCGATCGTGGCCCTCCACGTCGCATTTGGCCATCATTGCCTTCCATGGATGTTGGGCTATAAATAGAGATGAATTGGAGCTGGATTGGAGCACAGAAACAAGCTCAAAATCCCTCAAATTGTCTCGCCGGAGTTCGAGTTCTTGCCGGAGTTTTGGAGCGATCGTCGGATCTCTTTTTGGTGTCGTTTCCAGTGGCCAAGAGAAGCTTTGGAGGCCCTTAGAAGCTTGGAATCCAAAGCAAGGCAAAGGCGAACCAAATCGATCGACGTTGGTAAGATTCTGTTCGGAAAATTTTCCGACGTTCGTAGCGGCGCCCGCCGTAAGGCCGGCGGCGACCGCCGCCATGAACATCGGCGACCGCCGTGAGGCTGGCGGCGACCGCCACCCTTCAGCTCTTGTATTGTTGTGGCTTTGGCTTCTGTAGCCTTCGATCGGACGTCGTTCCTTTCAATTTCTTTCGTTCGTGCTCGTCTTTGTCGAATCTAACTTAGGGTTTCTTTATGGGTCGATTCGAAGGAATCTGTGTTGCCAGATCTGTCCCTGTGTCAAGCCCGGAAACTCGTCGTTAGGCTTCGTTCAAACTCTGCGGATTAAGGCAAGTGGTGGTTCGCTCTTGCTTAATCATTCCATGTTTCATTAATTATCAATTGTTTAATTGTTAATTAAATTGGAGTGAACTGTTGTTTTCGTTTGGGAACTAATTTCATAAATAAGGTGATTTAAATTATGATATTATAATAGGTTGTATATCTGTTAGAACAACGCTATTATATGTGATAATTACCGTGATGGTATTGTTGTGAATTTAATCTTAATGCTAGAATAGCATGTGGGTTAATAGGAAAGCTAATCCAAGTAAGGATTAACCGTTTCTATTATCTCTATGTTTAAGTTGATTGCCTGGATGGCTTTAATGTGAATAATTGATGTGCTAGACTGGTTTAGTTAGCATGAGTGTTCGTAGGAACGCTAATCCAAGTAAGGATTAGTCATTTCTTTATAACGTAATATTCCTCAGAATTTCCGAATAATAATTTAAGGGTCATGACATATGCTTCCTATCCACCTTTAAGGATCTGAAGTGTTTAAGCGCCTTGCTAGCGCAATTGGGTGAACATAATTGTCACCCTGTGTATTAACCACTTAACTAGTGCAATTGGGGTAGACGTAACTGTCACCCTATAAATTAAAGTGTAAGCACTGTGGCAGTGCAATCTGGGTGAACGTAAGATCGCCCTGTGTAATAATAACTTCTGTGTTACTCGGAATAATTTTAAGTCTCGTGTGTGTGTGTTTGTGTTGTGTTACTTTGGGTCGACATAATTGTCACCCTAAGATTTAAGCTTTGTTACCGCGCTTAATAATATTAATATATTTCAGTGACGTGTGATTTATAATTAAATAAGATATGTGCCCGAGTGCACATGATTAATAAACTTTTGGCGAGTAGTGCAGCTAGCAAAGCTCGTCTCGACTTTGATCATAGTACGTTCTCTTTCCAATCTGGACTCGCTGTATGCGGTGAGGTTGGTCGTGAACCGAAGCATCTTAGTCAGTTTTTAACTCGTTGGTGTGTGATTCTGTGAACGTTCCCAAACAGTTTTCATAATTTCGTATAAGACTCAATTCCTTTGGAGTCTTCTCTTCAGTGCATATCTAATTGTTATATTATTCCGTGAAAGTGTCGGGTTATATATCGTTCCTTCGGTTATTATTCGAGGGACAATGATAGTAAACGGTTACGATCACGCAGACCACTCTGCTTTGTACCCTTGTATAGTCTTTCATTAGACTAACCAACCGTAATTGTTCTCTGTATGGTTGGCTGGTGTCATCCGTTCGATTCGGCACATCAGAGGTTGGTGCCCGATTTCAAAGTAACTTGTTGAAGGATAAGAGGCTTGCAGACGAAGATTTAAGTGTCAGTGTTTTAAGTTGTTAAGTGGTTTAAGTTATTAAGAATATTAAAAGTCTTCCGTTGTGTAATTTAAAGTCTTCCACTGTATTAACATTCTGTTGTAAAATCATCTCCTCGTTTGAAGTGAGATCTTTTAATAAAAGGGTTGAGTTTCATGTACTAAAGTCTTCCGTTGTTTAATCTTTCATTTAATATGTTTGTATATTTAAGCATGATTGTTCTGGAAAAGCCTGGGGTGACTTTGGGCGGTAAAGTCTGAGGTCACTGGCATGTGGCACTACCGAGGTATAAATCGGGGGTGTTACAGATTTGGTATCAGAGCAATGGTTTTAAAAATTTTGGTTTGTTGTTAGGTTTGAAAATTTTTGAAAAATTAATTTCGAAACTATTTTCAACATATTCTCTAGTAAAAAGAACTTTGAATATTTAACTGTTGATTTAAAAAGTTTCCTTACTCCTTGGAGTTTAAAAATAATGATTTAGCCATTTGAATTTCAAAGGCTATTTATAATTGGTTTATAAAAGTGTTGTGTTATAAGCAATTAAATTAAAGTTTAAAGGTATGAAGTTTGAAAGTAAGGTTATTAATAAGTGATTTCAAACTTCTGCAAGCTTCAAGTGTTACTTATTCCTTAGATCCATTCTTAGGAATATTATCTCTTCTTAGGATTAATGTCATTTAAAGGTTGACATTTCTCCTAGAAAACCTATTCTCAAGTTAAGAGAAGAAGGTTATTTCTGTGGTTAACAATAGGGGGTTAGTCAGACTAATATAAAGTTATTAGTTTGGACCCTTATAATCTATTTCATAACGTATTTGACTTAAGTGTCTAGATCAAGTTGGAAAAGTTCTAAATTAACATTATGGTTCATCAGCTGATGGTGAACACAAGAGATACGGTTCATGCTGGTGCAGGAGCAATGACGTGTGTCGATAATCTTCGTAGTTTGGTAATCCGTAAGTGTGACTTCTGTCAGTTGTTTTAATGTAATGTTTCGGGTAAATATAGAAATGTTTCCTTGTGTTGGAAAATTTCTGAATGTGTTGCTATTTCAATTAATCATTCATACAAAACCACGTGAGTGCCGAAAACAATATATATCATGTATGGATAAAGGTTGTCGGACTCATAAGGGGAGGAGTATCGTTTGTAGCATAGATGTTCGTTCCCTACATGGTTAACCCCAGGGTCGACTCTATTGCTTAAATTCTAAATTCTTTCCTAAGATTCTTCTTCATACATAGAGTATGTCATCTATAAGGTTGGGTGCAACTCTTTGAGGAAGATTAAGTTGTAAGAGTTGTTGTGTTAAGGGGAAAGGTTTTAGTTGAAGACCGGGAGATGTTGATGATCCAGATGCATTAAAGATTCATTAAAGAGAATTGTCTATATACATCTAAGGAATAAAGTGGTAAGCGATATCCCATACGTTGAGTTCTTCCGAGATTTCTTAAGGTATAAAGGATGAACTTGTGGAGTTATGTTCGGAGAGATTAAGAGTTATCTCTCATAAGTGAGTTTGTGTTATAAGCATTGAGACGGGCGAATCATTTTCAGAATGATATCCTAAGGAATTAAGAGTAATATCTCTTGTGATCCATTTCAAGGATAAAGTGGTTAAGGATATTGGATCTAGATTAGTAGTGAGGCAGGATCCTCATTGGCTTAATGCAAGTTTCGGGGTCGAAACTTCTTTTAAGGGGGAGGTGATGTGATACCCCGTATTTCCGTAAGGATATTCTGGAGTTTTTGGTATTTTGGAATTTTTCCCGAGCGCCATTTTGGTACGTAGGATTAATTTCGGAGTCAGAAAGACATTCTGTAATGTTCTCAATCTCTGTAATATTTTTCTCAGTGAAATAATATACAGTCGACGTACTTTGGGATTTAATACTCGTTCGTGTACGATTATTTTTATCCCGGGTTAAGCCAAGATTATCCATAAGCCAACGGATAAGGAGTGACCTAGCGGCGCCCGCCGTGGGTATGGCGGCGCCCGCTGCAAGTCAGCTCCCGGCTCCTTCGTCGAAGCTTCCTCCTCGCCAAGTGGCCTAGCAAAACGGCGACCGCCGCCCAAAAACGGTGACCGCCGCTTCGGAAGGTCAAGGGCGGCGACCAGGGGCTACCGGCGATGACCGCCGCATTCGTGCAGAAGCTAGCCTCGCCAGCTGTCGGCGGTCGGCGATCTTTGATCGTGGCCCTCCACGTCGCATTTGGCCATCATTGCCTTCCATGGATGTTGGGCTATAAATAGAGATGAATTGGAGCTGGATTGGAGCACAGAAACAAGCTCAAAATCCCTCAAATTGTCTCGCCGGAGTTCGAGTTCTTGCCGGAGTTTTGGAGCGATCGTCGGAGCTCTTTTTGGTGTCTTTTCCAGTGGCCAAGAGAAGCTTTGGAGGCCCTTAGAAGCTTAGAATCCAAAGCAAGGCAAAGGCGAACCAAATCGATCGATGTTGGTAAGATTCTGTTCTCGGAAAATTTTCCGACGTTCGTAGCGGCGCCCGCCGTAAGGCCGGCGGCGACCGCCGCCACGAACACCGACGACCGTCGTGAGGCTGGCGGCGACCGCCGCCCTTCAGCTCTTGTATTGTTGTGGCTTTGGCTTCTATAGCCTTCGATCGGATGTCGTTCGTTTCGATTTCTTTCATTCGTGCTCGTCTTTGTCGAATCTAACTTAGGGTTTCTTTATGGGTCGATTCGAAGGAATCTGTGTTGCCAGATCTGTCCCTGTGTCAAGCCCGGAAACTTGTCGTTAGGCTTCGTTCAAACTCTGCGGATTAAGGCAAGTGGCGGTTCGCTCTTGCTTAATCATTCCATGTTTCATTAATTATCAATTGTTTAATTGTTAATTAAATTGGAGTAAACTGTTGTTTTCGTTTGGGAACTAATTTCATAAATAAGGTGATTTAAATCGTGATATTATAACAGGTTGTATATCTGTTAGAACAACGCTATTATATGTGATAATTACCATGATGGTATTGTTGTGAATTTAATCTTAATGCTAGAATAGCATATGGGTTAATAGGAAAGCTAATCCAAATAAGGATTAACCATTTCTATTATATCTATGTTTAAGTCGATTGCATGGATGGCTTTAATGTGAATAATTGATGTGTTAGACTGTTTAGTTAGCACGAGTGTTCGTAGGAACGCTAATCCAAGTAAGGATTAGTCGTTTCTTTATAACTTAGTGTTCGTAGGAACGCTAATCCAAGTAAGGATTAGTCGTTTCTTTATAACGTAATATTCCTCGGAATTTCCGAATAATAATTTAAGGGTCATGACCTATGCTTCCTATCCACCTTTAAGGATCTGAAGTGTTTAAGTGCCTTGCTAGCGCAATTGGGTGAACATAATTGTCACCATGTGTATTAACCACTTAGCTAGTATAATTGGGGTGGACGTAACTGTCACCCTGTAAATTAAAGTGTAAGCACTGTGGCAGTGCAATCTGGGTGAACGTAAGATCGCCCTGTGTAATAATAACTTTCGTGTTACTCGGAATAATTTTAAGTCTCGTGTGTGTGTGTTTGTGTTGTGTTACTTTGGGTCGACATAATTGTCACCCTGAGATTTAAGCTTTGTTACCGCGCTTAATAATATTAATATATTTCAGTGACGTGTGTTTTATAATTAAATAAGATATGTGCCCGAGTGCACATGATTAATAAACTTTTGGCGAGTAGTGCAGCTAAGTAATAGTGCAGCTAGCAAAGCTCGTCTCGACTTTGATCATAGTACGTTCTCTTTCCAATCTGGACTCGCTGTATGCGGTGAGGTTGGTCGTGAACCGAAGCATCTTAGTCAGTTCTTAACTCGTTGGTGTGTGATTCTGTGAACGTTCCCAAACAGTTGTCATAATTTCGTATAAGACTCAATTCCTTTGGAGTCTTCTCTTCAGTGCATATCTAATTGTTATATTATTCCGTGAAAGTGCCGGGTTATATATCGTTCCTTCGGTTATTATTCGAGGGACAATGATAGTAAACGATTACGATCACTCGGACCACTCTGCTTTGTACCCTTGCATAGTCTTTCATTAGACTAACCAACCGTAATTGTTCTCTGCATGGTTGGCTGGTGTCATCCGTTCGATTCGGCACATCAGAGGTTGGTGCCCGATTTCAAAGTAACTTGTTGAAGGATAAGAGGCTTGCAGACGAAGATTTAAGTGTCAGTGTTTTAAGTTGTTAAGTGTTTTAAGTTATTAAGAATATTAAAAGTCTTCCGCTGTGTAATTTAAAGTCTTCCACTGTATTAACATTCTGCACTATTCCCTAGCTGCACTACTCGTCTGAGGTATATTAATCATGTGTTACGACGGCACTTATCTTATTTAATTCCAAAACGCGCATCACGTTATAGGCTTTTAAATATATGTTTCGCCATGAGGGACATATATTGAGTATATGTTTCGCCATGAGGGACATATAGGACATATGTTTCGCCATGAGGGACATATATGACATATGTTTTGCCATGAGGGACATATTCCTAAAGGGACGTATCCCAAGATTTGTAGCACCAGCTAAGTACCACCATCTCTATACCCGAGTATAGAGATCGGTCATGACCCACCAAATGGTTTTTGGGTTTATCACCCTTTGCACCATTAATCATTATCAAGAAACGACTGGACCTCGAATAGTCCATCTGATGTGAATCCCTCACATCTTGAACCAAGCATGGAAGCCAAGCCATTGTCAACTCAAGATCCAACACCAAAACGCATCACTCGTTCTAAGGCCAAGGAACTACAACAACTTCTCGACTTGGGTCTCCTCTCCACACGACTTGGGGCCGAGCATGACAAAGGCCCATTTGTCATCTTGAAGGCCGAAGGAAGCCAGCCCAAACCAAGCCCATGAAGAAGCAATTTCAGCCATGTGAAGCCGTGTGGAAATGGTGTGAATGCCGTGTGGAAATTTGAAGAGTTATGCATTTGGTGCATTCACCTAGTTGTCTTAAACACTTGCTTTCTTTTTGCATTTAATCTTAGTCTTTTCCTATGCATCTAGTTCATGCATTCCAACCCTTGATATCCCTCTTGGGACGTGGAGAGTTGGCTTTAATTGCCTTGCTTTTGCTTTCGGTTTTGGCTTTATAAAGCCTTGTAATCCTTGATGTAAAACTCAACTTTTGATCAATCCAATTCACTCCTTTGAGAGCATTTGATCCAGAAGTTCACCCTTGGTTCATGAGTCATATTGAACCCTTATCTATCCCTCTTCAACCTTGGTGAGTCATATCCTTGGTTGAGCCCTACGGTTCTCTCTTGGTGGTGCGTCATATCCACCTAGGGCAGCCGATATCCTCCACCACCACCACGCCTCACTCCAGCCACCACCACCACTCAGTAACAACCCCATTGGGCCCTCCAAATCCGCCATCTCTGCCGCAGAAAGAACCACCCTCAAGAAGGCCGCCTTCCTTCTTGCCGCTTGCTCCCTTTGGCGACACCTTCCGCTAGGGCAAGCCAATTCTCCCACCACCGTCACAACCTGCTCCGACCACCACCACCACTCTCTTCCACTCCCATTGTGCCAACATATTGCCCCAAAACCGCCATAGAAGTCGCCGCCCTCAAGGAGAACGCCGGTCCACTTCTTCACCTTCTCCGGTTGTCGTTGACTCCAAATTGTGGATCAAACCTTGCACCGCTCCCAATCCGATCAAGGATCTATCACCATCGCTCCTACGAATACTCGTGCTAACTAAACAGTTCAACACAGTCATAATCATATCAAAGCCCTCCAAGCTAATATCATAAATATATATCTATAATAGCGTTGTTCTAGCAGATATACAACATATTATAATATCATATTCTTTTTACATCATTTATCAAAACTGTTCCCAACAAAACAGTAAATCATTCCAAATTAATTAACAATCAAACCATTGATAATTAATGGAAGTATGGAATGATAAGCAAGAGCGAACCGCCACTTGCCTTAGATTGCAGAAAGCTTAACGAGCTCTCAAGACGACGATTTCCTGGGTCCGAAACTGGGACAGATCCTGGATAACAAATCCCTAAGGAATGACCCATAACGAGACCCTAAGTTAGATTCAATATCTACATATATGAATCTAAAAGAATAAGAATCGAAGGGTCCAAGCTTCGCCCAAGAACCAACATCCAAGACACACACACACCACGGCCATGCTTGTCGCGGGGTGCGGTGGTCAATCACCGCGGGGTGCAGTGCTTGGCCGCTGGGCGCGGTGGCGTCTGACCGCGGCGTGCGGCGCCATGACAGAAGCAGAAAACGATGGAGTTTTCGGGGAGAAACTTACCCAAATCGATCCGATCGGCTTCGATTTGTTCTTGGTTGGGCCTCCCACCTTCTTAAGCTTAACAACACCTCTAAGAACCACCCTTCTACTGATCGAAAAGGTGTTCGAATCACACACAAAACAAAGCTCGAACTTCAGCAAGAAATGGAGGTTTTTGGGAGGAAGAAGATGGTGAGGGAGTTGTCTTCTGGCTCCTTCTCCGCCTCTCCTCCTCTATTTAAAGCTCTCCCAAGCCTTCCATCAGTAAGACACGTATACCAGGACGTGTACAAGCTAGAGGGAGTAGGCCGGATGACACCTCAAACCTATAACATAGCCTCGCCAAGTTGCACAGCAAGATGTCAAAGCTGCTCGCTGGCCCTTACCGCGGGGTGCGGAACTCCCTTCACCACGGGGTGCGGTCAAGGCCAAAGTGCCTCCCTCCGACTCTTTGTCGTTTTTACCTTAAGTGGTAACGTATTTTTAATCCCGGGTTAAATATATTTGTACACGAACTGTAATATCCCTCATTTTTAGTAAGGGTATTTGGGTAATTTTCCCATCCTTCGTTCGATAAATTTTTTCGCTTTCAGTGGAGTTTGGATTTTCTGTAATATCCATGATCTCCGTAACAATTTCCTGAGTGGTATAAAATACATTCGATGTATTTTCGGGATTTAGAATATTTGTTTGGATACAAACATATATTTCTGGGGTTTAAAACCCATATCGAATCTTATCCTTGTGTAATCTTATCCCCCGTCAACCACTTGCTCCACTTGCATATTGGACGGTCCCCTGCTGAGGGAGTTGTCGGACCCTTGCCCCATGTTCTTGGGCTATTTATGGCGATGAGGATGAAGAGTAGAAAAAGCCCAGCTAGTCCTCCCTCACCGAGCTCCCGATGTCTTCTCTGCTCCTCTCGTCTTCCTCTGTTTCGAGCTTCTCCCACCGGCAAGTCTGGCGTGGTGCTCCGTCGTAGAGCTTCAGCTAGCCGATTGGTGGTGCTCCTCCTTCCGCCGAGCTCCATCCCCGATGTCGTCGAACCTCCCCAGCCGAGCTCCTCTGGTTCGCGTCTCCCTGTGCACCGCCTCCTCTACCTCTCCCCGGTTCTGGGCTGGTACTGCTGGTGGCGAGTGGTGTCGCTGGGAGCTGCGTTCAGCTGGTATCTGTGGCGGTGTTGGTGGCGGTTGTGCTGATGGCTGTTGATGCATGGTGGTGGTTGTCGTTGTTGAAGCTGTTTGTTGTTGCTGTTGGAATTCGAAGGTTGAAGGAGGTGAACATTAGCCGTGGGCCCCCCTCCTTTGTTTGTTGTTGTTGGGCCGAGTTAGCCCAATTACATTCCAGTCCGGATTTAACCCGAAATTATTCGAGCGTTAGAAAGTGATCTGCTGGATTGCGTGTGGACTCGTAATCAGTTGGAGTTATCTGAAGCTTAGGCCATATCCTTGGGAAGGATATTTTTGGTAGTCGTCTCGTCTAGATTCATCATCGAATCTACTCCAGGCAAGTGGCGGTTCGCTCTTGCTCATCATTCCATACTTTCATTAATTATCAATTGTTTTATTGTTAATTAATTTGGGATGATTCTTAATTATGTTGGGAACAGTTTTGATAACTTTATGTGATTAAAAGATGATATTATAATAGGTTGTATATTCTGCTAGAACCGACGCTAGTATAGAGATATATTGTGCAGGTGTAGGCCGTGATGGCTTTGATGTGATTTTATTGTGTGTTTATCTGTGTGTATAGATTGTTAAATCTATGGTGATTGCTAGGTGTGCATAGATATAGATAGTTTGTGTAGGTTGGGCCGTGATGGCTCTGTGTGATTTGGTTGTGTGTTTAACTGTGTAGTTAGCACGAGTATTCGTAGGGACGATGGATGGAGGTCCAGTCGTTTCTTTTTAATAATTGGTGAGTTATGACTAACTTCTATACTCGAGTGGAGTGTAGAAGTGGTACACTCTGCAGGTGTCACAAACCCCGGTTCGATATGTGTCCCGCGAGTGGCGAGACATATATGTTAAAAGCTTATAACGTGATGTGTGTGTGTGTGGTAATTTAATAAGATAAGTGCCGGTGAGTATGCACATAATTAATATGCCTTGGCGAGTAGTGCAGCTAAGCGCTAGTGCAGTTAGGAAAAACTTGTCTTAGTTGTAAATCGCTCGTATGCGATGCTGTGATGCTGTGTTTGTGTGTTTGTTTAAGTTTCCCAACATTTGTCATTATTTCCGTTAAGGCTCAATTCATTGGAGTCTCTCTTGTGTTCGATTGCTGTGAGACTTGGTCTCCAGAATCTTTATCATGCTTGTTGTTGTTTTCCAGTAGAGTATGGTGGTTGACTAGCGTACTCGGTTATTATTCGAGGGACGATAAGTCTAACCTAATATGTCTACTTAGAACCATCTGCTTTGTACCCTTGCACAGTCTTTCATTAGACTGACCCACGTTAATTGTTCTCCGCATGTAGGCTGGTGTCATCCGTTTGATTCGGCACATCAGGTTAAGTTGTAGATCCGAGGAGGCTAGAGCGACTATGAGGATAAACGGTGTTTTCGACAAGTTGTTTTGTCGTTGTATTTAAAAGACTTCCGCTGTGTTATTTTGTATTTTGTTAAAGACTTCCGCTGTGTTTATTTCTGATTATGTATTTTTGATGTTTTTGGTCGTATTTGGAATTGTGTTGACATTCCGCGACCGTGCTTTAATAAAAGTTACGATATTTGGTATTGTAACTGGGTTTTGATAGTTATATCGTTTGGAAAAGCCTGGGGTGACTTCGGGGTTTTCGTCCGGAGTCATCGGCAGTAATACTTTCAAATGGGGTGAAAATTGGGGGTGTTACACGAACGATCCTTTAGCCCGTAAATACCTTAACTGTATTTTATATTGCTCAGAAAAATATCACAGAGGTCAAACATTACACAGAATGTTCACACACCTCTGAATTTAATCTGACTCGCAACATGGGCTTAAGAAAGTTTGAAATTTACCCGTACAAAATGTGGGATATTACAATGATGGCCCTCTCATCATCTGGCAGCTGCTACTCGCTCGTCGGGAAAACATCGCCGCTTGGCACAACCCTTGGGTTCGCACCGACTGGATAGCGCTGGATCCGGCTGCGCTCCAGGATGCCAAGGCCGACGATTGAGCGAGGCTCCGGCCGTAGAGCGAACTGCACAGAAACGACGTCGCATCGACGGCCGCTTCCGGAGCTAGGTTATCGGACCTTGTGCTACTCAACATCGATGGATGTCCAACGCTCTTTGGAGTACCTCCAGCAGATCAAGAGCTCCATCACTAGATCTATGGCGCCAGGGAAAAACTCATGTTGTGTCCTCGCCGAGATGTTGTCTCAGTGGTCCAGCGCCTCAACACCGGAGAAGCGCCCTAGAGAAGTATACATTTGAGGGTCGGGGTTGAAGATGAGATTTGCTCCGATAATTTTTTTTTTTAAAAGCATGGTAAAACGACGTCCTCTTGAAAATGATATTTCCTTTCTTTTGGGTCCCATGCCAAACGACGACGTTGTGACCAAAAACAAAACCCTATTTCATTTAAGAAAGAGAAGGAAAAATAAAGAAAAAAATAAATCCCCACCTTTTTCCATTTGCCCATTCCTGCGCAGCATAGTACCCCAGTCAGCCGGGGTGAATAGCCAGTCCTCCGACGACCGCCATGATTCGCCACCTCTCACTGGCATCCCCGTCCTTATGATGACTGATTAACTGTAAGTTATTCCCGCATCCCCTATATGCTTTTACAAATGGAATTTTATTTTGTCCATGAATGGATTTTGGCTAATTTGGATTTTTTGTAAAGGGTTTTAGCTTAATAGTTTTTGGCTGAATTTTATTGAAAATTGGTTGAAAATTGATATTTGTGATTGAGTTTATGTGGATTGAAAATTGGTTTAAGATCAAATGTGGATTTGGTTTTTTCCCCTTACTAGGATTATGGACAACTTTGTTATTCTTAATAAGAAATCAACAATGACAACTACCAAGGCTTTGGACAAAGAAATAAGAATTCTACTATATCTATTTTAAGCTTATATGAAAGTTACTTTTATTCTGTTGCATAGGTGTTTCAATACAAATATGGATTGAGATTAACTAAAGAAACAAGTGTTATTATTCTATTAATAATATACCTACACATCTAATTGAACATAGCAAAGTCATGCTAATCTTTCAACCCTAGGTGAGGCTTCAAAAACTTAATTCGTAGATACTTTGTATTCAGCCTTCGTCAAGTCCCTATAATTTCAAATTGTCGTTGGCGCAATGAAGAAGACTAAGACGACGAAGAAGACTGCCACGCCAAACACCAAAGGTACCGTCTACACCAATACTATACGTCTATACCTACCCATATGGAATTGCACACCATGACGCAATGACAATTGAACATCCAGGCGAGTTACCCAATTTCACAAATTCAAGGCCTCAACTACATTTATGCACAACCACGATACGGAGGAAAGATGGACTGGTTCAAACCTTTTATGGCCTGCAAATACCAACCTCAGGTATATCTCCCTAACTAATGGTAACCACACATCCTAATCATCAGTTGAACCCATCATGAACAACACACATACTTATAAACCGTACGACTCAATGGCAACAGGGCACTTACCAGATGTCGCCTCGGAACAACAACCATCAGATACGTATCAATCACACCAATGTATGACAACACGGGACCTACAAAATGTCAACGCAGAACATCAACCGGCAATACATCCAACAGATATAGCAGTTGGTTAGTTCACTACATACTTTCATTATAAGGATACAATTTTAAAGAGAATGATTCACAAAAAAAAACTAAAAGGAATACCCAGTCAGCTAACCAACTAAATAACCACTGCTAGATTATTGTAAAAACGAATAACGGTACTTATCAACGTATTTCTAAATTTACCCACACATGTTATCAACGTATTTATAAGTTTAAACGGATTTTTGATATGGAAATACACAATCACATAGATTCTTATATCAACATATTGTCAACCTACACATATAAGTAAATGATGTGCCCCGAAGATGGCATTATAATCTCAATATCACATGTCTACAGGCAACAATGCATGTGTAGCCCCTGCGCAATCAGTAAAGGTGTATGTAGCACATAAATCAAGTGGTAAGATTAATCCATACTTACATTTAGCAATTCATACCAACACAAATTGTGTACTAACCATCAATTGTCATACCAGGGACACAGGTATTATATGAGAAGTTGGAGTATCCTAAATATAAATGTCATTTCTGCAATGCCAGCATGTGGAAGGAGGAAAAAAAAACAAGAGCAACAGAGGCAAATCTCAGCTTCTCCATATGTTGTCAAGAAGGCAAGGTCAAGCTCCCAGCCTTACCAGACACCCTAGAACCACTAAAACATCTACTGCAAGGAAGCAACCCTGAATGTGTGGATTTCCGACAGAAAATCCGGATCTACAACAGCATATTTGCATTCACATCATTTGGCGCCCAAATTGATGAGAAAATAAACCAGTCACGCGGACCATACACTTTCAGGATCTCGGGGCAAAACTACCATAGACTAGGCTCCCTTATGCCTGAAGAAGGAGCCCCACCCAGGTATGCTCAATTGTACTTCTCCGACCTCGGGAATGAACTACGAAATAGGATGGGGTGCATGGATCTGACCGATAAGGACATAGACCAATCAGTCGTGCTGGATTTGATGCAAATGTTGCATTCGACTAGCAGTGTAGCAAAGGCATTTACAATGGCGAGAGATTGGGCAACATCGAATGACTCTATGGAGTTCACACTCAAACTCCTTGGTGAAAGGAAGCCAAATGAAAGGCAATATAACCTCCCTACCGTTTCTGAAGTGGCTGCCCTAATTATGGGAGACTTTGGCCAGAGTACCGCCCCCAAGAGATGTTTACATACAAAGCAAAACAAGAGGACCCCAAAGGATATCTGAATTGCATCCCCTTTACATGGCTCTACAGTATCCACTACTCTTTCCCCATGGTGAAGATGGCTATCATGAAAACATTTCATATTTTTCAAATAATGGAAAGCGGAAAACTCAAAGGGGACGTGTGACAATGAGAGAGTTCTATTGTTATAGACTTCAGCAACGAATTGATGAAGGGATGACCCTCTTACGCGGAGGGAGGTTGTACCACCAATTTCTGGTGGACGCATATACCGCAATGGAGAAACAACGCCTATGCTGGATCAAATTCAACCAAAAACAGCTACGGGATGATCTGTATAATAATATCTATGATGCAGTGCTGAAAGGCGACACTGAAGCAAGGTCCATTGGTAAACGAATAGTTCTCCCAACAACCTTCACCGGCAGCCTGCGGTACATGGTCCAGAACTATCAAGACGCAATGGCATTATGCAGGACATTTGGAAACCCTAGCCTGTTCATCACATTCACAGCTAATCCAAAATGGCCAGAGATAGAAGAAATGCTAAAAGAGTTAGAAGGGCAACAAGGGGCTGACAGACCGGAAATCATGACGCGTCTTTTCAAGCAGAAGTTAGCACAGCTAATGCAAGACATCAACCAAAAAGGCATTTTTGGACCAACAAATGTTGGTATCATCTTCTTCACATAAATATTCCAAATACACAATGCATGAATATTTATACCTACTTTTCGTAATTCTATATTCTCAATCTCATCATGCTAACATGAACATATTACAAATATATTTAGTTCGCTCAGTCCATAGCACAATATTTAAGATTGTTTATCGCATTTCATATTACTAATCCGTTCATTTTAAAATGAATAACAACTGTCTATACAATCGAATTCCAAAAAAGGGGACTTCCACATGCACATATTTCAATTTGGCTACAAGAAGGGATGCAAGCAAAGACAGCAAGGGACATTAATGAAGTCATTTCATCTGAAATCCCTTCCAAGGAAAGAGATCCAGAAGCACATAAAGTTGTGATTGAACATATGTTGCATGGCCCGTGTGGTGAGGGAAACAAAAATGCACCATGCATGAGTAATGGTGTATGCAAGAAACATTTTCCAAAGCCATTTTATGCAGCCACTACACTTGATGAAGATGGTTATTCCGTCTACCGTCGAAGACAGAATGGGGTATTTGTGCAAAAAGGCAAGGCAAAGCTTGATAACCGATATGTGGTGCCATACAATAGGTATTTGTTGCTAAAATATCAAGCCCACATTAATGTGGAATGGTGCAATCGTTCCAGAGCAATTAAGTACCTCTTCAAGTACATCAGCAAAGGCCCCGACAGAGCAACTGCAGTCTTTATGCAAAGCACTAACAATGCTGATAATAGTGAGCCAGGGAAAAAGGTGGAAGTAGATGAGATCCAACAGTTTCAGGAGTGTCGTTACTTATCTGCTTGTGAAGCTGCGTGGCGGATCTTTGCTTTTGATATTCACTATTCCAGGCCGGCTGTCATTTGCTTGACTTTTCACTTGCCTGATCAAAACCCGGTGACAGTTTCAGATAGTCAGGACTTGTCAGCATTACTACAGAGGGAAGAAGTCAAGAAAACTATGTTCACTGAATGGCTTACCCTAAATACCATAGATGTTGAAGCAAGACAATACACATATGCAGAAATACCTACATCATATGTGTGGAATGCAACAGACAAGGTATGGACTAGAAGGGCCCAACAAAAGCCAATTGGGCGGATTGTGTACTATCATCCAGCTGCAGGAGAGAGATACTATCTTAGAATGCTCTTAAATGTTGTCAAAGGGCCAAAGAATTTTGAAGAGATTAGAACGGTGGATGGGTCAACATATGACAGCTTCAGGCAAGCTTGCTATGCACGCGGCATGCTAAATGAGGACACTGAATGGACGGATGCGATTCAAGAAGCACAAGTATGGGCAACTGGACCCCAGCTACGAGAATTGTTCATCACGATACTACTTTTATGTGATGTCAACAGCCCCGTCAAACTTTGGGACCACAATTGGGAAGCACTTTCAGAGGACATACTCTACCAGAAGAGAAAGCAGTTCAGATTCCCAACCTTAGAGCTCAGTGAGAATCAAATCAAGAACTACTGTTTATTGCATATTGAAGACATACTTGCAAGGAATGGGAGAGGACTATCAGATTTTCCGGATCTACCAAAGCCAGACAAAAGTTTGCTCACGAATATGGATAATAAGCTAATTCAAGAAGAGATGGAGTATAGCACTTCAGAAATGGTTGACCTACACTGTACCCTTCTCGGAGCACTGAACTCATATCAACTCATTATTTATCACAAGGTTATACAATCAGTTCAAAATCAGGTTGGGGAATTCTTCTTTGTTTATGGGCCAGGAGGCACAGGAAATACTTTTTTGTACAAAACCATCATGGCAAAATTAAGATCTGAGAGGAAGATTGTGCTCGCTGTTGCATCCTCGGGTATGTAATATACACATTTTACAAAGCACAACACAAACTACTATAAGGTATTGCATTATTTCCAAACTAACATCCATAACGAAATAACTTCCCTCCACATTGTTACCTTAAATTGTACAGGAATAGCATCGCTACTTCTTCCAGAAGGCCGGACAACTCATAGCAGGTTCGTCATTCCAATTGATCTGCTTGAGAATAACACATGCGGTATCACACAGAACTCACGATTAGCCCAACTAATGCATGAGGTTCAACTGGTAATTTGGGATGAGGCCCCAATGACGCAAAGGTTTGCATTTGAAGCACTCAACAGAACATTGCAAGATATTCAAGGTATCAAAAAAGAGGAAAACAAACAGAAAATGTTTGGAGGTATTACAGTACTACTAGGAGGAGATTTTAGACAAATCCTACCGGTGATAACAAAGGGGAAAAGACAAGAAATTGTGCAAGCATGTATAAACAACTCTCCTTTGTGGCAAAGTTGCCAGGTATTGACATTATCACAAAGCATGAGAGTGAATGAGCGTCAGAGCAATGGAACGATCGACACCTACAAACAAAAGTTCAATGAGTGGATCCTACAGGTGGGCGATGGGAATGCAAAAGCAATAGCTCTTGAAGATGAGGATGAGGCAACGTGGATTGACATTCCCCAACAATTCATCATTGCTCCAGGAAATAACCCGATTGCACAGATAATTGATGAAGTGTTCACTGATTTTGCCCCAAACCAGAAAAATGCAGACTACCTCCAGGAAAGGGCTATTCTCACACCACTGAATGAAGATGCAGACAAGATAAACGAGCATATGTTCAACACCTTGAAAGGAACAATGCACACATACAAGAGCTCTGACGAGATCTGCATGGCTTCGACAAACATCGCACAGCAGGAGCACATGTACCCCATCGAATTCCTGAACAAACTTAATTTCTCAGGTACAACTACATTTAAGCATACCCACTCTATACTAAAAAAACGAAACCTACCCCTTACACCATGTGGAATTATGTACAATTTAATAACAGGTATGCCTCCCCACATCCTCAACCTAAAAGAAGGGTTGCCGGTCATGCTAATGCGCAATGTTAACCCTACCCAAGGACTATGCAATGACACACGCCTCATAATTACACATCTAGGTGAATGGGTCATCGAGGCTGAAATCATAACAGGCATAAACATGGGAAGAAAGGTTCTTATTCCGAGAATTACACTAAGTTCAACAAAGACAAAATGGCCATTTGTTATGAAGCGGAGGCAGTTCCCCATTAAACAATGCTTCGCAATGACTATCAACAAAAGTCAAGGGCAGTCTTTAAAGCATGTGGGTTTATATCTTCCAAAACCCGTTTTCTGCCACGGGCAACTGTATGTTGGTATTTCACATGTCATAAACCCACAAGGACTGAAGGTGTTGATTGTGAATGAAGGAAACCAACCCAACAACCGCACTAAAAACATTGTGTTCAAGGAGGCTTTCAACAACTTAGCATCACAGGCAAGCTTATCCTAATAACACTACCCAAACACTAATTACATTACATGTATTGTTATTTCATTTGTACCAACTATTATCCCCTATACTTCTTTTTGGAATACAACACCCTAATACATTTCTTGGGTTACTGTTACAAAACACAACTCACATCAGGTACACAACACCGCCTCCGCCACTCCAGCATAAAGCAAGAAACAGTGAAGAATCACAAAAAATAGGTATGGGTCACTTACATTAACAAAAAAACATATTAGAGTTCAATTTCCCCTCCACAATGCTCCTCAATAGGCAACTAACAAGTCTAACTTCAAAGCCTTATGAGGTTGCATGAAACAACATTTTCTGCTGATCATAACTACAGCCTGGTGTCGGCTTAGTTAGCAACTTTGCAACTACAATTTCTGTAATGATGGAAGAGCTAGGGCTGGAAGATGAAGTTAACTACTAACTACATTCTGGATGGGATCCTTGGAATGCTAGGCGCAACATTGAGGTCTATCTGCTCCCGGTTTCCACTCTTTTCTATCTGCGTAAATGATGTTTCTATTTGTTGACCATGTGTAGACTACCCGTTTTGTTCATAATACTTCATATGAGCAAAATCAGAAAATTCACTTCAGTCTTTTAATTTGTAGCTGACAACCAACATGCCCTTCAGCCTCTCAGCATGATGAATCAGCCGTTTCATATGCATCAAATGACTATTTTTTACATTTACATTTGTTTGACTTCTACATCTTGATTCAAAATTAAAAGTATACTTCTAAACATAAAATTTTAATAAAAAACGATTCATAAGTACAATCACACCATTTCATACCTATCAAAGTTATATTTAAACAAACATAAAATAATATATGTCTAATATAAAAAATATAATAATGATCCATATATTACGAATTTATTTCGATAACGTCACATAAGCGGCCCGTGCGAAGCACGGGCTCTGATTTCTAGTACTTCTTGACGATGGGCTAAGCTTATGGCTCTTAGAGAATCTTTTAAGAAAGGCATGTCTTGGTTACTCGGAGACGGGAAAACAATAAAATTTTGGAACGATAGGTGGACTTTTCCATCTACTCTTGAATCAACATATCAACACTGATCAGCACTATTTTATAGTGTATATCTAGGAGTTTTACTGGTGTTTAAGGTTTCATTTGGATGGATTTAGAGCACAATTGTGGAGTTGAGAGTTAGAGACTAGAAGTGAAGAAATCATGGGATTTACAGAGGTTTAAAGTGCATTGAAGAGTAGAAGAACAGTGGGCTGAATTCAAATTATTCGTTCTCTTTACTCCGATGTCCAAATGGAGTGATTCCAATTCGAGGAGTTAGATCTTGAAGTCTACTACAAGACCTCAAAATATGAGCGCAATCCGAGTTGGGAATCAAAAGTTATGGCATTTTTACTAAAGTGTCGCAGAAGCTGAAGAAGACACCGTCACCGCACCCCGCGGCATGAAGGACACCGCACCCCGCGGTGGCAACGCGCTGACGAGATTTATTTCCGAGTTTTTATTTCGTTCTATTTTATTTCCGAGACTTAGTTTCCTAGTTTGTTATTTTATTTTCTTTATTTCTGAATTATTACTTTAGTATTTAAGTTAGGTTTAAGACTCTTTTAGAGCATAATCCATTCTTTAACCCTAGTTGCCACCTTTCATAGTTTTTTCTCTCACAAACCCTATGGAGAACTAAACCTCCATTGTTGCACTTGACATTTTGAAGCCTTCAATTGATTGGTTGTGAGTTTTCTACTCTTGTTCGATTTCCTATCTAGTTGGATTAATTCTCTTATGCTTGAATGTTTATTGTTTATGTTGATTTATCTAGAGTAGCTACCTAGGTCTATTGATATCTTCCTAATTGCTAGGACTTGTGATTCCGGGTTTGGGTTGCATATCTAGTAGCAAACACGATTTACATAAGCGGGTTGCGAGTGTTCATCGTGAGATAGAGTTAATTGCATGTTATAGTAACGGGTTGTTTCTATTGCATGTATCTTGTTAAATCCTTGTTTGAATGCTATTGCTTTATTGAGTCTTGAAGGTTTTCGGATTTGATTTGGTAATAAGTACTATTAGGGCTGGTAGAACTAATAGTTACCTAAGATCGGGATAAGGACAACTATAGGAAAGATAAGAACTTGAGACTAATAGAATTCAGTGATCAACCATATCTCTTGTTGTGTGGATCTTTGTTAGGTGTAGCGCTTTTCCTCATAATATTCACAACCTTTGTCTGCGAATCTATTTTCTTGCTTTGTTTACATTGTTTACGAAAATCATACAACCTCCCCCCCCCCCCCCCCCTAGTTCCTAGTTGATGATTTGCGAATTACAGAAATAGATAACCTGACTCCTTGTGGGATCGACCCTGACTTGCTTGCTATACTCTTTAGTAGGTATTTTAGGATTTCTTTGATTGGGTATACGACTTTAGCCCTGTCAAATTTGGCGCCGTTGCCGGGGAGTCAAAATTTCTGTTTTTGTGTTTTTGTTTGTTACCAACTTTGGTGTGGACCTCTCTTACGGTCCACACCCGTGCTACTGATTTTTGTATTTTCTTTTTTTATTTTGATACAGATATGGATTTCTGTGGAGAGCCGCGATATGACCCATACTCCTACGCATACACTCCAGGGTGGAGAGATCACCCCAATTCGAGTTATGGGTACCAACAATACCCTCCATATGGTCATGACTACTAGGAGTTCTACCCGGAGCCACAATCGTTCTACCAGCAGGGTACTCCACGGCAGTACAATCCGGCCTATGAGCATAGCCCGCCAGTGTCCAATCCTAGTTCCTCCATGTCAATTGAAGATATGCTCCAAGCTCTGGATAAACATTTCAGCACTAGTGTTGAAACTAGGGAGTCAAGCATCAAGAATCTAGAAAAGCAGATGAGACAAATGGTTGAAGCTATCACAAAGACCGATGCAAAGATTTCGGGACTTCTACCGTCTCAAACGGTAGTTAACCCGAGAGAAAATGTTAGTGTCGTGACGCTTAGAAGTGGTAAGCAGCTGAACGTCGCTCCTAGTGCTGAAGAGGACGACACAGAAGGCGAGAACTCTCTATCGAGTTCACCGCACCTGCGGCAGGCGGACCGCACCCCCGGTGGGACTCTAGAAGACCGATCGCACCCCGCGCCACTCTCACCGCACCCAGCGGCGGAACAAACTGAGAGTCCTGCATCTTCACCGCACCCGCGGTCATCTGACCACACCCGCGGAGGCGTTGTGGGATTTTCCGAGAATTCCTCTACGAACATGACCGCACCCGCGGTGGAATCTGACCACGCCAGTGGTTCACTCAAGGAGTTGGGCCTTCCAGACGATATTTGGGACCGCAAGGTGCTTTCTGAGGAAGAATATTTTTTGGGACTGAAGGAATTCAGCGACCAAGAGGAGGAGAGCCGCGATTGCGGAAACGATCCTGCGACGCCCACCCCTCTCGAAAATGCCCCGGCAGCCCCCGACCCTCTCGAGGCTGCCTATGATGAGTATGTGCATCTAAACTCCTTCTCGCTTGTCTCGCTGCACCCCGCTACACCCTTCCCTGAGGCTCTGAAGGACACCATAATGGTGGAGAACGACAAAAAATTATTTGAAACCTTCAGTGACTGCGCAGAAACCGTTCCCTTGGTCACGCTGGCGAACATCATCCCTCGCTGCACAAAATTTTTAGGGGTGCTGCGCAATATCAAGAAGAAATCAAAGGGGAAGCACAAGAAGGAGACCCTGATTCAAGTGGCGGATTTTTATATGCTAGATACGGGGCAGGACATACATGCAGCCCCTGAGATACTGGGTAGACCGTTTTTTAAGATGGCAAGTGCATTCATAGATATGAACAGTGGCCCAACCATCATGAAGTGCACAAGCATGAGGGAAAAGCTCAACAGGGAGTATACAAAGAGGCATCCTCCTGATATAGACCCCAATAGTTCAATTGCTTTGAGCAACCCAAGTTAAGTGGGAGAATACCAAGTCAAGCCATGACAATAACTAAGGCCCTGTCCGGGAGGCAACCCAAGATATGTTTTTCTTTCTTTGCTTTTTTTTCTTTGTTTATGCTTTTGTTTTGGTGTGTTTTGTTTTTGTTTTTCTTTGTTTCCAACTAACCTGCAGGGATGAGACCTATGCGAATTGAAGAAGGTGTTTCCCACACCATTGTAAGTCTTTTTTTCCCTGCACTAATAAACTCCCCGAAAAAATCTTAAACGGGGAGCAAAAAAAAAACAAAAAAAAACAAAAAAAAAGTTGTACCGAAGGCTAGTTGTCCAGAGTTCCCCACATAGAAGGTGCGCATCATGTTGTCAAGGAGGAGACATTCGCCACACATTTTTTGACAACGATGATGGCCCTACAATTGACAGGTGAGGAGGAGGAACACTAGAGCCCCCATCACGATTACATCTGGGCTCCACCATGTGTTCGTTGAAGGCCGTGCAGCCCCGAATTCTTTGATATACCACTATTCACCAAAGTGGTTCCCTTTGGTTGCACGGTAGGATAAGACTATAGAGTTGATGAAGACCCGCACAACACCAGCGCCCTGTGCATATATTGTAGACCGCCAGCAACAACGAAAGTGTCCAAGCAGCTTGACGACGTTTGTGAGTTATTTTTTGCTCTTCCCTGTGCTTCTATTATTTTGTCTTTCATTACATTGAGGACAATGCAATATTTAAGTATGGGGGAGAGTTCTATACTTGCTATGTCGTTGAGGAGAAAAATGAATATAAAGAGAAAAAGGCAAAAATTTGAAAAAAAAAGGCAAAAATTGAAAATCCTGGAATAAGTCAAAAACCCGAAAGGGCGGCTTAGGTAATAAGCAGGTGGCTTGGACCAGCATTAGGCTGGGGTAATAGTTGGTCTAGAGTGATGTGAGTATATTGTGAGCCCATCTATTGAAAAATGAAATGAGTGGCTTGGTGAAAACCCGAAAGGGCGCCTTGACAAAATGAGTGAAAAGAAGAAGAGTGATTTTTAGGATTCCTCATTTTACCTGGCGTGGTGGCATAAGAAGATGAGTTATAAGGAGGATTCGGGTAGGTCACTCTGGGAGGCATAAGAAGATAGATGGGAGATTAGGATTAGATTTTATTCACTCTATGATGTTCGGGATAATCTTGGGGGAAGTACTCTGCTTTCCTTTTAGCTTTGGTGTGTGGTGGTGTTGTGTTGTTGTATGTTGTGCTGTGCTTATTGTGTTGGTGCCTGGAGTTTATTGTTAGGTGTGATTCTTGGAGGGATTGATTTTTCTATGCTTCCTGAAACCTTGGGGATTGATTGAAGGAGTAGGTTTACTTTAGCTTACTCGAGGACGAGCAAGGTTTAAGCATGGGGGATTTGATCAGCACTATTTTATAGTGTATATCTAGGAGTTTTACTAGTGTTTAAGGTGTCATTTGGATGGATTTAGAACACAATTGTGGAGTTGAGAGTTAGAGACTAGAAGTGAAGAAATCATGAGATTTACAGAGGTTTAAAGTGCATTGAAGAGTAGAAGAACAGTGGGCTGAATTCAAATTGTTCGTTCTCTTTACTCCGATGTCCAAATGGAGTGATTCCAATTCGAGGAGTTAGATCTTGAAGTCTACTACAAGTCCTCAAAATATGAGCGCAATCCGAGTTGGGAATCAAAAGTTATGGCGTTTTTACTAAAGTGTCGCAGAAGCTGAAGAAGACACCGTCACCGCACCCCGCGGCATGAAGGCCACCGCACCCCGCGGTGGCAACGCGCTGACGAGATTTATTTCCGAGTTTTTATTTCGTTCTATTTTATTTCTGAGACTTAGTTTCCTAGTTTGTTATTTTATTTTCTTTATTTCTGAATTATTACTTTAGTATTTAAGTTAGGTTTAAGACTCTTTTAGAGCATAATCCATTCTTTAACCCTAGTTGCCACCTTTCATAGTTTTTTCTCTCACAAACCCTATGGAGAACTAAACCTCCATTGTTGCACTTGACATTTTGAAGCCTTCAATTGATTGGTTGTGAGTTTTCTACTCTTGTTCGATTTCCTATCTAGTTGGATTAATTCTCTTATGCTTGAATGTTTATTGGTTTATGTTGATTTATCTAGAGTAGCTACCTAGGTCTATTGATATCTTCCTAATTGCTAGGACTTGTGATTCCGGGTTCGGGTTGCATATCTAGTAGCAAACACGATTTACATAAGTGGGTTGCGAGTGTTCATCGTGAGAGAGAGTTAATTGCATGTTATAGTAACGGGTTGTTTCTATTGCATGTATCTTGTTAAATCCTTGTTTGAATGCTATTGCTTTATTGAGTCTTGAAGGTTTTCGGATTTGATTTGGTAATAAGTACTATTAGGGCTGGTAGAACTAATAGTTATCTAAGATCGGGATAAGGACAACTATAGGAAAGATAAAAACTTGAGACTAATAGAATTCAGTGATCAACCATATCTCTTGTTGTGTGGATCTTTGTTAGGTGTAGCGCTTTTTCTCATAATATTCACAACCTTTGTCTGCGAATCTGTTTTCTTGTTTTGTTTACATTGTTTACGAAAATCATACAACCCCCCCCCCCCCCCCCCCTAGTTCCTAGTTGACGACTTGCGAATTACAGAAATAGATAACCTGACTCCTTGTGGGATCGACCCTGACTTGCTTGCTATACTCTTTAGTAGGTATTTTAGGATTTCTTTGATTGGGTATACGACTTTAGCCCTGTCAAACACCTTCCGGAATCAAAACTGAACAAAACAGTTAGCAGTACATTGACAATGACAAGAATTGGAAGGTTGCTGACCTTGGCGTTTTTCTCCCTCAAAACATTGTTTTCGCTATCTTAGATATCCATATACCTAAAATTGAAATTAAAGATCGCCTGTACATGATATCCAATAAAAATGGCTGATTTTTCACTAAATCTGCCTTTGAGCTAATCACAAGAATTAATTGCAACTCCAATAAGGATTGTCTTGGATTTGAAATTTGGATATTATCCCGAAAATTAAACATTTTATATGGAAAGTGATCAATAACGACATACCTTCAAAAATGCGTCTGAACTTGAAAGTGAACTTGAAAGTGAACTTGAAAGGTGTGGCGGTTTTCCTTTCATTCTCATCTTGCGACAATCTTCGTGAAGATTCTATTCATTTCTTAACTAGTTGTTCCCATACTATTAATGAAGTAAATTCAACAATTGCACAAAAATGAGGAATGTGAACACTACGAATAGAAGAATTGATTCTATTAGGATGTCTTTGGCATTTTAGTCGAAATAAACAAGTGTAGTGAAAAATCGAAATCTCGGAATACTGCGAGCGGGGAGACCGTGTTCCCTGTCACTAAATTTAAGCCGTTAGATCTAAAAAAACCTAATCTCTAGATCCCGGGCTCTCTTTCCCTTCCCGCGCACTTTCAAATGCTCTCTGAAAACGTTCCACCTTCTTTCATTTGTTTATTTGGTACTAAAATAATCGTCAAACTTCATTGTCCTCTGTACGTTTCCATTTCCGAAAACCCCAATACAGCTCCTCCGAGCTCAGACACACAGAAAGAGATGAAGAGGGGCCAGAGGAGAAGCACCAGCAATGGCAGAGGAGGAGGAGGAGGAGGAGTGAGAAGCAAATCGAAGCTCACCGCCACAGCCTCCACCACGAAGCCCCTGAAGGATCTGCTAAGCCAAGTCTCTCTCCTCAAACAGCCTCACCGCCATGAGGAGGAGCGAGAGCAAGTGCAGCCTCCTCAGAAGAAAAAGCACCTCACCACTCTCTCTTACTCTCGCTTCCAGAAGAAGCTTCTCGATTCCGATTCTTCTCAGAGCGACAACGGCCTCTTGCCTCATTCTCTTCCGCTGCCGCCGTCCAAGCCTGAGATGGATCTCGATTCCTCCGCCGCCGCCGGTGATGAGAAGGATTTCATCCTTAGCCAAGACTTCTTCTGGTACTTCGATCGATTTTTGGTATCTATTTTTGGAGTTATTCAATAGGCGCTGAATATTCTCGATTTCTTGTGACGACGAACCCTAATTTCTTACGTGGAAACTTTTGATAACAAAAAATGGTCAAATCTTTTTGGTTGTGTATCATATATAGGGATGCAATTTCTGACTACTATGGAACTTGTGTTTGTTTGCATCTTTCGTGGTCGCAGCACACCTGATTATATTACGCCTGAGTGTCAGAATTTCTTCAACAATATGGATTGCAACAAGGTGGTGGCAGCTCTGAGTTATGTTGTATTAACTAAAGAAAGTTGCTAGCTTGAGTTTTTTTTACATCCCTTTTGGTTGTTATTCAGGAAAACATCCCTTGTCCAGAATCACCTGAAAAGATAAAGACATCAAAGAGCAAAATATTTAAGAGAGGTAATGAATTGATTGGTGTTCTTTCTTTCATATGCTTGAAATTGAGGAACCTTGCAGGAGCTCTAGTTAGAAGTAAATAAGCTAACAATATTTTCAATTGGTATTATACTGCTATTTTGAGTTTCTTATAAGCATATCATAGGTAGATGATACTTACACAAGTAGGTTGTTTCCTTAGCAATTTAAAAGGGAATCCTTAAAGTTCAGTATCTGGGCAAATAAACTCTGTTTTCCAGTCTTATATGTCTGGTATGGGCCGTATGGCTGAGAATATCTAGAAAATCAAGCATAGGAAAGCAATTGGTGAAGGTGACGAGTTTTTGTTCAGTTGATTTGATGGTGTTCTTTTATCCTTTTTTTCTTCATATATCGTAGTTCTCTCATATTTACCTTATTTTGCTATTTCTTTTACATGCTCACAGAAGTTTTCATCAAGTCACCCGAATCTCAATCATCTGACCATCAGCAGATTGAGGAACTCTCAAGAGATACTTCATCTATCGATGAAATCAAGCCAGAGAAGCCAGTAGTGACTGGACCGGAAAGAACTCAAAACTATGTTTCGCAATCAGCTGTTGCTTTACGTTGCCGTGTGATGCCACCTCCTTGTATTAAGAACCCTTATCTGAAGTTTGAATCAAACATGGATGTGGATCCATTTGACAGTTGGAGAACAAAATGTTCTGGTACTTCTCTTCTTGTTTGTTAATTTACTTCAGTTCTAATTGCTAGCCTACTGATTTATCTTTTGAGATCTAAATGACTTGTTTTGTATAGAATATGTGATGATGCATCATGGAGGATTTATGTGTCCTTCTAGATTAATATACTATTCCTGCATGTATAATGTCTCAACTCTTGGTCTGTCTTTGGTGGTTCATGCATTAGGTTATTTTGCACCATCAATTGCTGCAGACAGCCTGTCCAGATACCGGTCAGATTTCCAAGAGATTGAGGTATTACTAAAATAGGATACTTGCAGAATGTACTTTGTGGAAAGGTTCGTTTGAATCATTTTCTAAAGGGCTTCCATTGCCTTTCATATAGCAAATTGGATACGGGAATTTTAGCCGAGTATTTAAAGTGCTGAAGAGAATAGATGGCTGCATGTATGCAGTGAAGCATACCATAAGACAATTGCATCAGGATGCTGAGAGGTTATTCCCTTTTTTCTTTTTCTTCTTTTCTGCTGGTTTAAGAAATAAATGTAAAGACTCTCATCTCTTTTTCTTCCTTGAGGAATAATACCTCTAATAGTGATTTGTTAACTTCCCTTAGTTGATCAATGCAGGACGAAAGCATTGATGGAAGTTCAAGCCTTGGCTGCTTTAGGTTTGTGATTGCTTTTTTTGGGATAAATTTCATATTTCACGATTGATCACATTTTCTGTGTTATTACTTACTGGTACATAAAATTATGTTTACACTCTTTTCCATCTGGCTGCGGTAGGCTTTCATGAAAATATAGTGGCCTACTACTGTTCTTGGTTCGAAAGCGAGAAGTTGTACATACAGATGGAGCTTTGTAATTACAGTCTATCCATCAGCAGCAATTCTTTTCCTATGGAGGAAGAAGTGTTGAGAGTTATGCTTCAGGTTGCTACTACATTATATATTGTTAATGCTTACCCTTGATTCTTGACAACCCAACCTATGCACAATGCTGTATCACATGTATTCAAAAATCATGATTCAGCAAAAACTCAATGAAGCAATTTTAGATGCATGCATGTTATAAGATTTTATATTACATTTAGGTCTGTGCTTTTCAAGACAACATGGAATTGGTGAATGCGAATTGATAATCTAGTACACTCTTTGAAATCGATCTATTTCTGTGAGCTAAAAGATTCAACACAATAAACATCTTCTCTGGGTAATAAAGGATTTCTAAATTGTTGCTTTGGTGGCCATGGAGTACTAGTAGGCCAGAAATACTTTTTACCTTTGAGGTCCTGGGAACAGCCTCTCTTGCTTCTGCAACTCTTATTGAAGTTGCAGGTGTTTGGTTTGACACATGAACCTTAAGAACACTGTTTGTTCTGGAAGCTTCTAGTACTGGGACTCCTGCTTCTTATTGTTAAATTTCCTTAAACACAGTGGATGAATTGAACAACTGAAATACAATGAATGTAAGGGAAGTAATGTGAAACAGATACTAAAAGCTGACATTAAGATGATTCAACAGCTTTTCTTTCAGCTGTATATTAGCTCTATTATACTTCAATTGGCATTCTTTTGTAGCCCTTCTGATACATATCCTTCTTGCACTTATCAGATTGCTAAAGCACTGCAGTTTGTACATGAGAGGGGAATGGCTCATCTAGATGTAAAGCCTGATAATATTTATGTCAAGAGTGGTGTCTACAAGCTTGGAGACTTTGGCTGTGCAACTCTGCTTGATAGGAATTTGCCAATTGAAGAAGGTGATGCACGTTATATGCCTCGGGAAATATTGAATGAGAAGTATGATAATCTTGACAAAGTCGACATCTATTCCCTGGGAGTTTCTATGTATGAGCTTATCCAAGGTTCATCATGTCTGCACTTCATGAATCTCAGGGAGGGTAAAATCCCACTCCTTCCCACACACTCAATGCAGTTGCAAAATTTGCTCAGGGTATGAACTTCTTAATATTTTATCCTTCTATTTTGTTATCTTCTTGTTGGTATGTGGAATCTGGCTGTATATATGAAATGTTTTAGCACTGATGGGTTCATACTTCCTGTTTGCTGGTAAATGGTTAGTTTTTTTTTTGGTCTTATAGGATTACCCTAGGATAAATGAAGCATGTTCAGAAGTTTCTCATATGGAAGTGGTCACCTTCATGCAATTTTTGGTTTATGAAAATAGTTGTTCTTGAAGATTCTGGCTTCTCACTACTCTGTGTCCAACTCTTTTTCTGGTGCGGATTTCTTGGAAGGAAATTTTGAATTCTCTTTCAATTCATTTTATCAAATCTGTAAGATCTTTTCATGGGTTAAATCATGCAACTACAGTCGACCTTGGTTTGGTCAACAATTGAAATGTGTTTTTTGGTGCAATTGAGCTTTAGATACATGTATGATATAGGAACCTCAGAAGATATAATAGAGCTCCATGATAGCTTTTATATATGCATGAGTTGCTGTATTTTGGGCTGAATTACATGTATTATTGTATTCGAGACAAGATAAAGGTATTGGACTTTGGATATCAGCAGACAGTAGTTGATTTAATCCTTAGGCAGGCTCTGAATATATTGATATTCGTTTTTCCTTGTTTCTTGCTGGCTTGAGAATATTATACACATTTATCATTTGATGTTTTGTGATGGGCTGGGCTGACTGGACTTCGTATTCCTGTGGGGTAATATTTATCACAAACACCTGAATTTAAGATATTATGGAAGATTTTGTTAGGTAACATATAAGCATGTCTATGTGTTACATCTAACATGTAAATATAAAATAAGGGGTTTTGAAAGTGATTTGAGCCTTTGATTCAAACTGGAAATATAGATGAACATCTGGCTTTTACATTTTTGCCCCCAAGTCTTAGGCAATGGCAGATTACTGCATTACCTTGCACTCATATTCACATGGAAATTGTTTTTATATTGTCATTGGATATGCAATACATTGTAGCTGTATGTGTAGCTGCTCTAATCTGGGATGCAACTTACAGAGCTGACCAATTCTAGGCTCTAGTTATACATATATATGCTCTCTCCTGTATTCATATTTTATGCTTAGTACCCATACATGAAATTGTCTGTAAATATACGTTGATGCTTAAATATACGTTGATGCTTGAACGTTGTATTCATAAATATTAATACTGAAAAATTATTGTACTGAAAAACAAATAGGCGATGGTTGACTCGGATCCAACTAGAAGGCCTTCTGCAAAAGAATTAGTAGCAAATCCAATCTTCAGCAGGATCTCGGTTAACTCTAAAACCAATTAATCTGTGCACTTCTTGCAATTTTTTTGCCTCAAGTTGCATGTGTAGTCGAAGGTACCATAACCTCGGACATCCAGTGCTTCCTCACAACCTTAATGGAAGTTTGAAAATCGCATTGTTGTGGTTCTATTTTGGCAGTTAGTCAAAGCTCCTTTGGATGATGCACCAAATTTTGTAGTTATGGTGCAGCTATTTTAAAATGTATAGTTGAACTGAATTTCAAGCTTCAGTTGGCCTCTGTAAGTTGCTGTGGAGTTGTGAAGGTACTGGAGTGATAATCCACTGTTTGATTTACTTTAATTTGCATTGCGGTGCACAAGTAAGGGATGTATGCTACTCACTGTTTAAATAAAGATTGCTTTTGGGTTATTTTGTTCTTGGAGATTTGATAAGCACTGGTAATTGTTGACTGATAAGCAATGAATTCCTATGTTTATGGAGATTGATAATCCTAAGATATGAAAGCTCTTCACACTTTCATGAATGTCATGCAGTCATGCACTAGTAAATATGGGGTGGTTGCCACTTACCAGCCCAGTAATGTACCTCAACGATATGACACCAGTATATAATGTCTACCTGATGGGGGAGCGTGAAACACTGAAACCTAAAATTCAATCTTGTAGGAGTATGTTTGTCCAACTCAATTATAAAGATATTTTTTGATATAAATACTTATTTGTAATTATTTAATTTGGCCAATTGTCATTATAAAGATGTTCTTAAGAGTTTTATACTTTTTTGCACATAATCCAAAGTCCCATAAACCCCTTTTTAAATAAAATGTCTTTATAATTAAACTTGCTAAACAAACCCTAAGTTGTAAGACAAAAACTGTGGATCTTTCATAGAATCTTTTGTCGGTATCATATCATAATAAAATGTCTTGTCAAGTAGCATGCCCTTTGAAAATTGTATTCTCTGAAGTAAAATTTGTTTGATGTTATAAATTATGAGAAAAGAGATAATGTAAAGAAGATAAGAAAATAATTTTGTATTTATTAGGCTTTTAATGAGTGTCTTTTATAGTGTTTACAATACTTGAAGAATAAGCTAAGTCTAGGATTTAACTAAGCTTATCTAATGTACATTCATATATACATATAAATTTCATAACACTTCCTTCTAGGCAAGGTGAAGCCACAACCTCTTGGCGGGGTGGTGTGGGGGCTACAACATTAATAGGGGATGAGATGTCAACATGTTCACCTCCTCCCTCACCTCCTCTTGAAGGCGCGGACCTTGGTAATTCTGGCCCTCGGACCCAATTGTTCCCTCTTCAATATCCACTAACACATGTTGATTTCCCTTGATGGGCCCACCAATCTTAGTGGACAGTGCTTTGGCTCTGGGCCTCCAACATGTGTGCCTCTGTCGCGCGTAGTTGGGGAGGAGTCACATGTGCCTGTGACAATCCTTAGTATCACAACCCTTGGGGTTGGGGGACAGCCGTGCCCTTGGCCACATTGGTGAGGGTGGCCACGTATTGGCCTCTTGGACCTTCAACCTCCTCTGACTAGTCACCATCATCGTGTTGGTTCCTACCATGCTTGCAAAATGAGAGAAGGGGGTTATAAAACGAACCAGGATAATTTAAAGCAACTAATCTGTACTAATGACCTACCAGTTGCTGGAGTAGGATTAATAACGTCCTCTAAAACGGGTTGGAGTAATCCTCCTCCTTTAGTCGGGTATACTCCATGAGTTATTGCAAACACGTCCTTGTATTCCTTGGCATTTTTGGTGCAAAATTTGTCAGCCTTGCTAGCATGGAGGGATAAGGGTTCACATGGAAGAGACGACTGATAGATTGCGAACAAGAAACCCATGCTTTTTTCAAGGGCCCACGTTCGATGATTTGACGATCACATTCAATGTGGGAAGAATAAGGTTTATAAACCCTTTGTGCATATCTTCAGTTGGAAGAATTTTAGCATGTGCTATCAGCAAGGTTCAATCTTTATCTTTCTATAGCGCATGACATAGCCAGTACAGACTCTCTATGCATTTGAAGACAAATATAAGGGAGACATTTTAAAGTCTCTAAGAAAGTCACAAAAATAAGGAGGAAGGGGGAGTGTACAACCAGGTTCAAGGTTATTGTCATACACTTCCATGAAATTGGCATAATTTACCAAATGTTGTGTCCTTCGGTTAGAAGGCTCAAATTAACAACTTCTGACCACGAATATTTCATCGCAATGTTCCTTAGTGCAAGAAGGGATAATGTTGAAGGATCATAGAAGTACTTCAACTAAGACATAGTGTCCATAGGGTTAATGCACGCTTCGAAGACTAGGGCAACAGACGGAGGAACCTCACTTATCCTAAAATCACCAAAACTGAATTGCTCCTCATCGCCCCTTGTTGGGGGCGCATGCCGTGAAGCCTTCCCTCTCGAGCATGTCGGACGATCTCGAGCTTCATGCAGGATAGAATTGTGTTGTTGCGAAGGCATCCTATCAGATGATCCTTTAGAGCTTGATGTCTTCACCCCAGACCCAAGGTTATTAAAATCGAGATTTTAGGATCGGATCACGGAAGGTCCTGCGGATTGAATCGTAAAATCGTAAGATTTTATAAACTTATTAAAAATAATATATTGTAAATATAAAAAATAAAATAAAAAATTCAAGAATTTAGGTACGATAAATGGAAGTTTCCTAATATAAAATGAAACATTACATGACCAAAAGTTCAGAATTCATACATAATAGACAGGATCTTAAGATTTTATAACCATAAAGACATGATCTTAAGCCGATTTTACACGATTTTACTTTAAATAACCATAAAGACATGATCTTAAGATCTTAAGATCCTACGATTTTAAGCCGATTTTACACGATTTTAATACGATTTTACACGATTTTAACCACAAAGACATGATCTTAAGATTTTATAAGGGTCGTAAGATCCTACGATTTTAAGCCTATTTTACACGATTTTACATGATTTTAATACGATTTTACTATTTTTCGATTTTATAGCCCGATCCGGATCAGACCCCTCCTACTGAATCGTAAAATCTCACGATTTTACGATCCGGATCTCGATTTTAATAACAGAGCCCAGACCCCTTTCGTTCACTATCGCATTATTGAGTTAAATATGACTTTTGAGCTTCAGTAATGTTGCTCTCATTTCCATAGCTACTCTCATCATCTCTGACTACGCGATGACTGTTTTGGGAAGATCTCGTATTATGACGCTATCCGCTTATTTGTGGAGTATAGGGTCAAGGGTTACACACTGAATAAAGAATGAATGGGTTGATCGTGAGAAAAAGTAGGAATTGTACTATTGCAAGAGCATATGAGAGTATCTGAGTATGTATACTCGTGTATCTCTTACAAGGTATTGACACCCCTTTATATAGGAGTCCAAGGGTGATTGTATAAGGAATAGGATATTACTATAAAGATAGATATATATTATATCTTGGAGCCTAAGATAAGATAAATATACATGGTAGAAGATATTTCCTTTTATCAAATAAAAAAAGTATATCTCCAACGGGCATAAGTTTTGATGCGCAAACCATGCCAGCTGTCGCGACCCTCCGGAATTAGGGTGCTCTATACTAAGAAGGAAGATATTTCTCACCGTGTCACGCAACACTCAATCTTCACAGTCTTGTATGAAAGTCACATATACATTGTCTTCCGTTGGTCAACGCCATGCTCGATCCATGCCCCTCCATCTCAACACGTCTAACCTCTACACGTCGACATGGTCTTAGGGCCCTAACAATGACCAACAATGTATTTTGAACCACTTATTGTGTATATCTTACTCATTTGTAGGTTATGGATGTTTGAATCCTGGAAACTCTTGAAAGAAAGAAAATCAGATGAGGCAATGCGATTGGCCAAACAATAAAGATAACCAAACAAATTGGAAGGATAAAGTAAAAGAAGCACAAGGGCCAGGGTCCAAACACCATTTCGTTCCTAAAACCTTAGAATTGCAAAAAAAGAAAAGAAAAAATGGGGGAGAATGTTGATGCTTTGTTGGAGGCAACCTTGTAATCCACTTTTTTTATTGTCGTTTTAGTTAGGGAGGTTCCACGGCTAATTTATGCCTTTCATTGGCAGCGCCACCGAGCAAAGGGAGTATCATCGTCCCGCGCCACATCGGCTCAAGAGGCGAAAAAGAAAGAAAGTAATTGAAGAAGAAAGGAAAGAGAATAAATGGCATGATTTCTCCATAAATGCAAGTAAGTGATGGAAAAGTAAGAGCAAAACTAATAGGAGAATACTCTCTTGGTTGAAGGATGTAGAAGATCACCGAGTAACTATTGTCGGAAGCTTTGGAGAAACTGCTGGTAACCGCTAGAAAAAAAAATCAAAGGGGAAGAAGTGGAATCGACTGAAGAGGTGTGTTGAAATGCCCCATCCCCCGCCTCTCTTTTATAGGCAAGTTCCTTGGGATCTTTCCCTTATAAGATTTGTTTTTCGGGAGAAAAGGGAAGATGTCCAATAGAGAAGGAGGTCCAATAAGGCAATTGGCCGAATTAGGGAAAAGGGCCCAATATCGTGGTCAAGAACAAAGAAAAAAACTCAGTACGCGTGAAAAATTGTGTTTTGCCCTATAAGGGGTTGTTTCGGTCCATCACCATGGCAACTTTCCAATAAAAAATGAGCACTTATCAGCGGAAGCCCAAAACAGTCATCTAGCCCACCATATCGTGATGATCGATATCTTAATACAATCAAATAATGGCCCGCCATGTTGCGATGATTGTTGCAGCCGACGTCATAATGCCATGATGCAATGCTCACATACAACAAAAAAATGTGGGGGCTTACATCACACAAAGAACACGATTGCAATCCTTTGACACTCTACTAGCGAGCATGTCCCCCAGTTGTCCTCGACACCTCAACATGTGGTAGTTATGCAATTGCTTATTTGTTGGGCATGTGGGGAACGTGGAAGTTGGATACTAACAAGTGTCGTCTTAAACCTCTCTCCTCTCAAAGACCATAAATAACAGAGAGGGCACCATTAGAAGAGACTGTTTCAAAGCTTTTAGAAAGATCCTATGAAGAAGGTGATGAATTCCATTATGGGGTGTTTACTCCTGAACATTAGTACATAAAAGTCCTCACATATAAATTAACCAGGTTCCACCTAAATCCTCTTTCTCCATGTTATATTCCTAGAGGTTACTCATTCTGGATGGAGTGTCTACCCCAAGTCACCGTCCTGGGGATGTTTTGCAGGAACGCAAACAAGCATCTGACTTGGAGAGCGCTACTCGTGTTGGTTTCCATCATTAGTATTTCAAAAGTTAGTACATGCAAATTTGGGATCCGTCACGTTTTTTTTTTAAATGTGCTTATATACTAAGGCATTTTGGATGCTTATATATAGAGCTTAGGTGATTTTGTATGCACTTTGGGTTCTTATATATGTACTTCAAGTATATACTTATAATGTTGTTACACAAAAAAATCAAAAAAAATCAAAATTTCAAATTTTTAAATAAAAATAGTTTGTTATATCTACAATTTTATCACTTCATTCTTTTAATCCTAACTCTCAATTCTCCTTAATCAAAGGGTCATCATTGGTCCTCACTATGCACCATAAGCTTATAATGTATGTAAACCTCACTTTTGAGAATGATTTGGGCTAATGACCCCTTTTAACTATTTAACTACCTAACTAACCCCATAAACCTTTTAATTAGATCCTTGGCCACCATAAAAAAATATTTTTATGTATCTTTTCTCATCCGTTCTATTATTGACCCGATCTTCTTCCCTCTCCTCAGATGATTCAACGACACCTGAATTTTTCAGGTCATCTCCGACGTCGACGATCCAGAAGAAGCCGATGGATCTGTTGTAGTCAACCTTCACCATGTTGGTGAGTGGAAGCAATCCTTTCGAGCGATAGATCTCCTCCAGAAGCTCCCGAGATATCTGCTTGCAGATCTCAGCGTCATAGTACACCTTGATGTTACCATGGTGGTTCTAGAATTGAATCCGAAGTCTGTTAACTGCGCGATACCCAAAACTCGAATCTCTCTTCCATTTGCGTTGTTTGCATTAACTATAGGTTCAAACTAGTTGATATATCCGTGCCTTGAACATGGACTTTTATATTAATTTTTATTTAATAATTATTCATTCAAATAGGGCCTATATGTATACGAAGTATAAATGATACATACAACACATTTTGAAACAAAATTTCTACCCTCTTATATTGTTTCGTGTCACCTTCACTGTCACATTAAACAAAATCGACAATTCAAATCAAGTGTAGTCCAATAACATGTTATATTCATTAGTTATATATTATTGATCAATAGAATAAGAGGAATACAGTACATACCAAACAAGTAGATATTGTTGAGGGGCTTACTGATCATTCTATGAAAATATAGCAAAGACAATCTATTTCGTGGAATCGAAACGTTGTTAGTGGGTTTGACATATGTGTTCCTCTACAAATCCACCTTGTATGTAAGGCATGAATAAGGATAGCTACAAACATTATTTATCTTAAAAAAACATAAATCTTACATCTCCTAAGCAATTAGATGATATATACGAATTAGTGCAAGATAGAAATAATACACTTGATATATGACATGTAAAAAAAATATATATAGATAAATTCAGCCACCTCTCATCTACACAAGTCATTTCTTTGTCGATAATTTCATTGTTTGCTAGAAATCTTACAACATACTACATGTAAAAAACATTGAGCACATATATTCCAACGCTTCCTATTTCCATATCGAGTTCATTGATACAACTAAAATCGTTACCCATTATTTTCCGTGTAGAAGAATATTGAATTGCATGCTAAGGACATATAACAAATTCATATGAAAAATAATGAAATTGTAAATACATTTAAGAAAAAATATAGATCATGTAAAATTGTTACCTTTCACAAATGAAATACTTAGAACGTTGGATATATCACCTTCATCTACACAAAATTAAAACATAATTTTCATTGTGTAGAACATGTTTTATTAGATTCTTGGTAATAAAAAGAAATACAAAAGGCCTTCTTAGTAGAGGGAACATAAGATATATGTTGTATTTATATCCTATTAAATATATTGTATATTCAAAGTTAATCAATATAGTATATATTTGTATCGCATTATAAATAATGCTCTGGTCATAAGACTACCAAAACGGGATCAAACATTCTTTCATATGCATTAATTGGAGAGAAGAATATGTTAAACACAATTCGTTTGATATGTCTACGAAATTATTATATAAAATCATATAAAGCATAATTAATTGGTATTTTTTATACAATTTCTATATATCATTAAAAATAAGTGTTGAAGAAAATTCGTTTGATAGGTTGTATCTCAACAATGTTTACCTTTTAAAATAAATATTGATATCAAGATATGTAAGATACCTTATTTCTATAAATCTTTTATAAGATCTATAAGAAAAAATGGTTTTATAAAATCACATTAATTAAGCATAATGGTGAGAAAATATATAGATATGTTCTTTGTGAAATAAAAGTATTGAAAATTTAATGTGGTAATTTTATAAAAAATATAAAACCGTTTTGGCAAGTTATTATTCATAGATCTTAATAAAGTCATACGAAATAAGTTAATTATGGAAGATTTTAAATTATAGATGAAAATTATATAGCAATATTATTTTGTCAATAAAATAAGATATATAATTAACTTTTATATTGCCATAAAATTTTAATAGAATCGACGTTGGGTGTTAACTAATCTTTAAAATTAATATATAGGTAGGTAGATATCATTCTTGACATAATATCTTTAAAACACGAGGACTTCCCAAGAGGTCACCCATCTCGGCAATGCTCTCACCCTAGTAAACTTAACTTCATAGTATTTTTATCATCACTTGAACCCTTAAAAAAAGATCTCTTGTTGACATGGATAGCACTTTAATTCGTACAAACGCACCTCACTTAATCCCTTGACGTCTGCATCAAGGCCAAACACAACCATTTGGGTCGAGTGACCGCCTATTAAGCCAAGCATACTCGAAACCCAGAATTGACTCTAATACATTTGTAAGACCAGCGGCCTTAGAAGTGTCAATCCATGCCAATATCAAATCCTTATAAAACAGTATCAAAATATGTGGTGCTACAATATGAACTATTGGAATAAAAAGGTGTTCAAAAGTCTTTTCAAGAGATGAGACCGTCTTTGGCGAAAAATTGATGACCCTCAATAATCGATTTGGGGGGGGGGGGGGGGGGGGGGGGGGCTGTCTTCCCCGTTTCCCCCCGGCGAACCCCTTAGAATATGAAGAATATTTGATTTAAGCCCTTTTTGAATTTTGAATTTTTATTATGTATACATAGAATGATAAGTAAATTACAAGGAAAATATATTGGGCTAGTGGTTTTTGTCTTGGAACTTGTGTAAAAGGAGCAAGAGGTCATGAGTTCAAATCTTCAATCCCTCTCAACTCTTTTTCTATACCCATACCCGATACCTTGATATCACTCATACCCATATCTTGATACCCATACCCGATATCTCATATCTTTGATATCGATACCAAACGAGCCCTTAATGGCCTTATGACAGACGGGTTTTCAGTCGTCCTTAACCCGGTCAAAATAAAACCTAACAAACCTAAACAAGTAGTAGAGGCAAGCAAGGGTCGAATCCCACAGGGAGGAAGTAATCAATCTATGTGTTTTTTAGCATGCAAGTAACAAAGGGGGGTTTTGGATTGGTTTCGTAACAAGCAATCAGGGCAAATAAACAAATCAAAGGATGTAATCAAATATGGGGAAAACACCTAGCCAAGCAAGATCCACTTTTTCTATGATAGATTGGTCCTAGGTCATCTCTATTCCTTTCCTTCAGTTATTCCTGTCCCTAATCTTATATAGTTACTAGCCCTACCAGTTCTAGCAACACTTGCTATTGAACAACCGAACAATAACAGCATAGAGCATAAGATCAACCAGGATACATGTCAATAATCATAACCCGCAATAATTAACATGCAATCAATTCTTCTTTCATAACAATCTAGTCCTACCAGTCCTAGATAATCATGGATGGTACTTCTGAATTAGGGATGAATAATATTGATCTCAACAAGTTGACCATAAAGTAATAATTAACACTATAGATAATATTAATCTCAACTAGGTTGTCAGGCTAGGGAAACTAATATTAATAATGATAATTACCACAACTGATGAGTTAGATCCAACCAATACTATTCAAGAACCTAATCCTGCAGTATGAATAATATCAATAACACTAGGTAGCTAATCTAGAGAAATCAATATAACTCAATGGAATGAAGCTCAAGAAGAAATATATAAATCCAAAGAAAATAGGAATAGGGAATTAACCTCACAATCAAACCATAGAAAAAACTTCAATTGTCGGGCTAAGCAAATGGTGCTTAGCTCTTCATAATCTTCAAAGGAAAAACAATACTAAATGGAAAAACGATGATCTCTCGATGGTGGAAACTAGGTTAATTAAAAGTTGTTTTTAACCTAATTCTAAAAGTGTGTAAAAATAATAAAATAAAAATAATAATCAAAATTATCCAACGAAATTTTGGGGAAATTAATCCCATATGCTCGGCTTCTCCCTCTTCGTTCAGCAAATCTAATCTCGGCCCGGCCCAACAACATCTGCAACATCTCGCTCGGCCCAATTCAAAGGCAAGCATCAGCGCTGACGTCATCACTCCAATTCATCTTCCGCTTCAATTCTCCTCATTTCTTCAGCTTCAACACGCGGCATTCTCAATTGGCCTTTCTTCATGGGCTGATCTCTTTGTTGGGCCTTTTCATCTTCACGGCCCATCTTCTCTCAATTTCCAGCACCACGTGGGCTTCTCCATTGATCACGCTGCTTTGCCTTGCGAGGGTGCCGCGGTCGCGGCCTTCGTGCCGCGGTCACGGTTTGCTCTCGAATTGGCCTAATTAATTTTTGAATTTGGCTGCGGGCGCGACCTTCGGACCGTGGTCGCGGCCTCTTCTCTTCCGCGCCATTTTCTTCGGAAATTAGTCATCTCCTCAGGTGGTCAACTCCTTTTCCTCTGAATGTCTCCAATTAACTCTTCTAGACCACCAAAACCACACTTCTCCGCTCTAACTCCATAATATCCAATTGTGCTCTAAATCCTACCAAATAGTGCCTCAAACCTGACAATAATCCCTAGATATGCACTACAAAATAATACTGATCACCTTATTAAAATCTTTAAGTTTATTAAACATGTTTATTTCTCTTTTTTTTTGTTTTTTTTTTCCTTCCATGTTTTACTTTTTTTATTCAAAATAAAATTATAAATCGTACATTATTTAAAATAATTTTTAAAAATGCGGAAAGATAGAGTATGTATTATATGAATTAGTCAAATTTTAAAAGGTGGAATGTCATTTTTTTTATAGTTTTAAAATATTAATATAAATGTCGATCAATGAAACGTGAAAAAAATTCAAACTAAAATCGCCCCTCCTTCCAAAAATTCCTGGATCCGCCACTACTCAATATCATTTATGCATCAGATTAAACAAGTGTCTTATTAATTTGGAACGATGCCTTAGAGGAGAACTAGATGAGAATACCGATCAAATTAACATTTTTGGGTTTAAAAAAGGCACGATTTGATGCTATGAGAGACGACAATCAAACAAAGTAGAGGGTTTGCACGACAAATATAGTGTATCAATTATGGACCAAGATGAGCTTAAGACCATGATTACCTTTCATTTTGAATGGATCTACACTCAAGACCAATGAGTCGTTGGTCCTATTGAACTACCTCGCAATTGTTTCTGCAATCGCTGAATTGCAATTGGAAATTTGATGTGTTTTGCTAAAGGAGGATGTCATACATGTTGTGAAGAGTATGGGACTACTCTAGGCTCCCGGACCCGATATTTTCCATGTGATCTTCTATCAAATAAATTATACGATTATGAATGAAGGTTTTGAAAAACTTACGTCCGTAGTTGTGAACAAAAGACAGAGCCAAAAAGAAATAAATAAAATTATTGGTGTTGCTCCCGAAAGTTGTTAATCCGGAAACTGTTAATCAACTTTGCCTCATCAAGGTAAATATGGTCATAATGTAAGATGAATCGGCTTGCCTCTTGCTTCTCATGCCAAGTCTTATTTAACGTCATACCATTTGATGAGATGAGTTTTCCTTATTTCTTCAGTCGAACCCTAAATGAAGCCGCAAGTTTGATTTTCAACTTCATCACAAACATAGAGGGGGAGATCCGCCATTTGCATAGCACAATATGGTATGCTTTTAATAGTAGACTTCACTAGAGTGATACTTCTAACCATGGAGATGCACTTCGCACAGCATCTAGACAACTTGTGTTAACCCTCTCAAGGATATATGTAAATTGTCCTTTAGAAACCCTCTTCTTGGTAAGGTTGATGCCTAGATATTTGCCTAAGTCTTTAGTAACCAGGTTTTAACTCATAGTCGAGATCAACTCAATCTTATTTTCAGGTGTTGCATTAGAAAAACAAACTTTATATTTATGAAATCTGACCGCGCTACCTGAAGCTTACATTATGACCTTATATATGACAGACCCTATATACACACACTTTTTTAACATTTCGCACGCGGTTTGGTGCGCCACAAAACAGCATACTGGCAGAGGGGTACTATTTGGCAAAAAATGGGTAAAAGTTGCACGCCAAAATAGAGCGCACCACTCATAGCACGCCAAAATTCGGCGCATCAGTTGAAGTGGGCCTATAAATGGCCCAGTGGGACGCAGCCCGACCCAACTTTGGCGCGCCATTGTTTGGCGCATGGCTGATGCGCCTCAAACGAGCGTACCGATTTTAGGTTAAAATCAGACGCGAGGCGTACCAGCCACCTTCCTCTTCCTTCTTTTCTCTTCTTTTTCTTCGCGGCGCGACTTTCACCTCCTCCTCTTCACCCAGCAACGATGGACGGCGACAAAGTACCTGGTGGTGGCGGCGGCATTGGCGCTGAGCATCCGATGGTGGTGGCGGCGAAAATGGCGATCACCGGCGAGGAGGTGGCTGCTAGCGGAGGTGGCGCCGAAGGCTCCGACGTGGTGGCTGGAGGCGGAGACGCCGACGAAGTATCCGGTGGGGTGGCGACATAAATGGAGGTCACCGGCGAGGAGGTGGGTGGCGGTGGCGGCTCAGATTTGTCGGCTGGAGGCGCAGACGGCGCGACATCGGTGGCGGCGGCAATGGAGTCAGATGTGGAGGTGGCGGCTGGCGGCGGCTGGCGGCGACGACCTAGAGGAGGCGGCGGCCCGGAGGTGGTGGAGGCAACGATTGGAGGAGGTGCACTGAGGGCGCGGGTTTACCATGCCGGAGGGAGACGTCGGGGCAAAATTGGAGGCCCGATTTTATTACCCGGTGAATCCCGGACCCGAGTTGGGGCACGAGTTCTAGGCATGGCAACCAATAGTGCGGCCGTCGACGATTTTACTACTACTGCGCCAGGAGCTGACGACGTCGAGACGCCGCCAGTTACTCGTATTTGGGGAAGCCAAGCGATATGTAATTTTCTAATTCCTAAATTTTATTTTTTATTTAATAAAGCACAATATTATATCATTTATAGTTTAGATATTGTCCGAAAAATAGATTTGAAATTGGAATTAGTTTAGAAATAATTTATGAATTTTAGTTATGAAATTAAATTTGGAATCAATTTTGTATTTCGATTTGAAAATATCCCTCGGGAAAAAAATGAACATTGGAGCGTAACACCAAGTGCTTTAACTCCTTGTAAAATTCTTCCGGCGTCCGGTTCCCTTGCTTCACTCTTTCCAATTTGACTTGGATTCGGTATTGGAAGTCTTGAGGCATAAACCGGAACCTCATGGCCTTTTTGAGTTCCTCCCACGTGGTGATGGGTGGGTAGCTATGGTAGGCTCTCTCCTCTTTGTCTTCAAGCCACAAAGAGTAGGCAAAGTCGGAAAAGTGGATAGTGGCAATGGCCACCCTTTGCACATCGGTGTAGCCGTAGTAGTAAAAAACGGCCTCAGTTTTGGCCTCCCAATCAAGGTAGGCCTCCGGATCCGACGTGCCTCTATAGGGCTGGATGTAGAGCTTGATGCCATGATGTGGCTTCCTCTCTTGATCCCTAGCTCCATCTCCCTGGCCAAAGGCAAAGTGCCTAGGCCCTTGCGTGTGCAGCGGCATCCTTCGTCCTCTAGCCCCTTCTTGATGATCTTGTTGTTCAAGAGGAACTCTCCGTGGATGCAAGAGAGGACCATCCGGCGATTGGTAAGGCCGCCTCATCATCCTCTTGAGCATAGGGGGATTGGCCGGTGCAAATGGCCGCGTTGGTTCTTGGTTGATGACATCAGGGGAGAAGGGGTTCTCCATGTCATCAAAGATGTGGTCGTGGCCCCGAGAAGGCAGCAATAGATTGGTACTTTCCCCGGCATGGTTTGAAGGTCCTTCCTCTCGAAAGCTCTCTTGGAACCCTATTTGCTTTGGTGAGATTGGCTGGGTTGAGGTGTGACTCCTACGAGGGATGCCAAGCCTTTGCTCTAGCGTCTCATCCATTGCTTGTAGGTCCAACCGATTCTTTTCGAACAAGGCTTGGATATCCCTAAACGTGAAAGGCTTGTCTTCACCATCGCTGTCCATGAGTCCCTTTCCTTTGTCTCCCTGCATAGACATATCAAACAAAAGGCAAACAACACAAGAGTTAGTCCAAAACCGAATTCACAAGGTGGAGTCGAAATACCCCCAAAATGGCTCCCTTGTCTTGTCTCTCGCACGACCTTCTTCTTTCTTTAAAGGTTGGACTCTCGATGACTTGTTTCCAAGCCGCTTCCAAGACCTCTCAGGCTCACACACACTTGATCACGGCCCCCACTAGTAAGTCCTACACAAGTGCTTGAAACAAGACAAAACAACAAGGCAAGTCCCTACCAGGCACAAGGGTGTGGCTAGGGTGTGTTTGGCCAAAAGTTTGCACTTTGCCCAATACTTTTTCCACACTTTATGCAAGTTTCAAAATACCTTAAGACCCACAAGAAGGCTACTAAGTACTTGGCTCTTTAGTTACAAAGTTTTAGTGCCCATCAACAAGAAAATAAATAAAAATCACTAGAACAAACTTGAAGAATGAGACGAGTTTAACTTTTTTTTTTTTTATAGTCTCGACTTTTTCTGGCTTAAAGCCTTTCTTTCTCAAGTTTGACCAAGATTAAGACAGGTTACAACAATTGGAACTTTCCTTACAAAGAAACAAAGATCAATCAACACTTAGCCGCAAACTTGAAAGGGATTTCACTAAACTTTGCTTGAGCGGTCCAAGTACTTTTCCCATGACTTATGTCTCCTTAGAACATTATATGGCAAGCATAAAATGTACAAGAAACATGTATAAGTGTAGGCAATAAAACACAAGATTGGTCAAGGCAAAATAAGGTTACGTTTTGGAGAGTTAAGGTCGGTTTAATGCTAGAATTTAATGCAATCAATGCTCCTAATTATGCTAAAAAAACGTCTCCTTCTTCCTTAGAATGCAGGCTATGGTGATTTTTTTTCAGTCTATATCTCAGTCCACACAAGTTAAGGCACACAAATTTTCAAAAGACAACATGCAACTTTGGCTAGGAAAATTATGCCTTGTTTCAACAAAACACAAGTTGCTTTTTCTATGATTTCAAGAATGAGTATTGGATTGAAACTTACATTGAGAGTGGCTCTGATACCAAATGATGTGTCCCTTGTGAGGATCTCAAGCTGCAAGGAAAGTTCTACACCAAAACTCCAAGCCAATTCCTCCTCGGCGCTGGCGGTGGACTCGCTTGACAAGCAAAGTTGGCCGAGCGTTTGGAAGTATTTGAAGGCGATTTTGTGGTGGGCTAAACTTCTGGAAACCCTTGGATAAACGCACCAAAAATAACCAGAAGGGTCATAGATTGGATCGAGGATGAACACACCTAAAACCGCTCTACTAAGTTCGAATGAACACACCAAACAAAGACGCAAAACTGAAAGGCTCTCAAAGGCTTTTTATGCTCAAAAGCTCAAGATTTATTCAAGTTTAACGTGCTAAAGAATGTGGCTGCAAGCCAGCTTATAAACACACAAAAGATACCTAAATTATCTTAAACACATTTAAGGTAAAACATTACGTAGTGCTTTAAATGGCCTGGTCAAACCTCAATGCCATTTGCCATGAATTTTGGAGATTAATGGAAGCATCCAATGTGACACGTCACCACCGAATATGAGGGCAAAGGTACCATTGGTTTGAAAGTTAGCTTTATTTCAATGCCGTGACACTACCGGCGTTGGGCTTCCGATGTCAACCAATGCCATCTCCAGGCAAACCTTTGAACTCCCCGACACTCCTTAACTCCATTGACATGTAAGATTTCCATAAGCATGTTGGCGAAGTTTGGCCTCATTTGGACACTCGTGGCCTGGTAAACGTCATTGACCTCCATTCTTGACATTGCCCGGCGTCGGGGCCATTTCTTGCACGAGTGCCATCACCGAGCCATTTAGCATTTGGCTCGGCACTTCTGGTGCCAAAAGGCTTCTTTGGATGCCCTCTTGAAGATGCCTTGCTTGGGCCCGGGTGATCACGCCTTTGGCCTGGTGGACGTCGGCGTGGCCTTGTTGGAGCCTAGCTAGTGCCCGGGCGCCAGATCTGGTGAGTGGCGCTGTGGGGGCTGGGTACACTTTGTCCGGTGCTCCTTGATGCATATTGACACTCTCCTCTAGTGCCTCATATGCCTCGAAGTTGGCCTCATTTGCCTCAACATTGCCCAGATCGTCCGCTTGCCCTAGCGGTGGTATCGGTGGCGTCGGCGACAAGATCTCAGCGCCGTCTGGGGCCTTGGCTTGGTCTTCCTCTTGGACACTTGGTGTGTGGCTGGCAACATGAGGTGAAGCATTATGATTCACATCATGCAACGCATGCATGTGAGGGAGATTTGGTTTGTCTTTTTTGGGTATATGGTATATGGTATAGGGTTTTATAAAGTATAGTATAATGTATGATATTTCTGGGTTTAAGCCACATAAAGGAGATTGACTACGTATATATGGCCCTAAACTTGTAAAAACATTTCTAAGAATTAAACTTCGGTTTGGATGTGAATGTAAAGAGAATTGCCCTTACCTAGCTATTTTGGATAGAAGAAAATCAATTCTAACAAAAAACACCAAAAGTAATCAATTCTAATCAATTTGGTATAACCAAAGTATATAACACTTAGTGTTTAAGGATAACCCTATATGATATAGCCATATAACTATAGGATATAACCATAGCATATAACGATAGCTGATAGGCGTTGTCGTGACACCTAAACAAAATAATCCTAACAAACCTAAACAAGTAGTCTGGGCAAGTAAGGGTCGAATCCACAGGGAGGAAGTGATCTTTCTAAGTGTTTATAAGCATGCAAAGTAACAATAAAGGGGTTTTGATTATCAAGCAAAGTAAAAAGGATGCAAGCTTTAGAAGGAAAATAAATATGACGGGTGGAAATATTCCACTAGACAAATATCCACACTGCAAAGGAAACAGGTTGATCACTGATAACTATTTTTCCAAGTTCTTTTCACAATCTTATAGTTGTTCCCACCCTGATCTTAAGTACTATCGATTCTCACAGTTGTCGATAGACTTATTACTACGTCAATGGGAAAGTACCTCCGATTCTCACAGTTGTCGGTGTACTTTACCACTAACACAACAATAGCAATGCACACAAGGATATATGATACATGCAAATAGAAGGTGCTTCCTTACTACTTAACATGCAAATGATTCTCACTCACGATTGCACGCTCGGAACCCCTATACGCAACAATCGTGTATGCTACTAGATATGCACTCGTATTCCACTATAAGCAAACCCTAGCAATTGATAGATATCGATAAACCTAGTTAGCTACGCTAGAAGAATCAACATAAACCAATAGACATAATGCTCAAGAGAATTAAACCAACTTAATAAGATATAGAACAAGGAATAGAAATCTCACAACCAATCCATTGCAATGCTTCAATCGTCTAGTAGAACAAAGGTGTTTAGCTCTCCATGGGTTAAAAACCCTGGAGGTAGAATGAAAAACGAACTTCTAAAACTCAATTCGTAGATTATGGCAACTAGGTTAACTAAAGGGTTTTTAACCTAATTCTAAAAGGTGTGTCAAAATAATAAAATAACAATAATAAAATAAATACCAAAAATAACAAACGCAATTTGGGGAAATTATTCCCGTAATCTCGCAATTCTCGGCGCAAGCAGCTCGCTTGGCCCAGCAGCGCGCGACCCATCTCCAAGCAGCGGCCCAACAGCACAAGCATCAGCGCTGACGTCATCCCTCCGCTGCATCTTCCGCTTCACTTTCCAACTCCAATTCGCGCGCGACATTTCTTGGGTCGAACTCTCCTTGGGCCTAATCTTCTTTACGGCCCATCTCTTCAATTCCAGCATCAGCACGCGGGCTTCAAATCAATTATGCTGCTTTGCTCAGCAGATGGCCGCGGGGCATCAGCTCCCACCGCGGGGCGTTAAGTTACATCGCGGGGTGGTGCTTATCACCGCGGGGCGGTGCTTATCACCACGGGGCGGTGGCTTTCTCTGAGACCCACCGTCGGGTCGCGGTGGCTCTGGCGCGGGGCGGTAGAAATTCGCCCACTCCTTTCTCTTCTGCTCTTCATTACTACCAAGTGCTGGTAGTCTTCTCCAATTAATTTCCAGCAGATCCTCATCCATCTTCATCTTCTCCAAATAAGCTGTAAATCCCTGGATATCTTCAATTCTCTCCACATCTTCTAGATTACAGACTTAACCTCAAATCTAGTCATAAACTCCTCTAAATAATGTTAATAATTGCTAGTTAAGGTACATGAAATGACACCTATCAAATTCCCCCATGCTTAGACCTTTACTCGTCTCGAGTAAGATAATGATAAACCTACTCTCTCAATCAAACACCAAGGTCTCAGGAAGTACAAGAAAAAATGACACCAGCAATTACAACATCTCAACAATCAGCTCCAGACAACCAAAACAATATGCACAGTACAACAACACAGTGCAACACAACACCATAGAGTGACACCACTAATCCTATCCTCCATCTATCTTCTTATCTCTCTAGAATGACCTACCCGAAACCTCCTTATATCTCCTCTTCTTATGACGCCTCGCCAAGAATAATAAGAAATCCTAAAATCACTCTTCTTCTTTTCGCTCATTTTGCCAAGGCGCCCTTTCGGGTTTTCACCAAGCCACTTGATGCGAACAACCCCTGGGCGATGTCGCGATGTAGGATCTTGACTCCTCAAGCTAGGTTGAATCTTCTCCTCCGTATCCAAAGTGATGGCTTTCCTAGGGTTAAAGAGATGACCCTTTCTAACGCGTCAAGAGATGACGAAGAGGTCAAAGAGATGACCTTGAGTACCGAAGAGACGGTAAATGATTTGCTCGAAGCGACGAGCTACGGGATAGGTTGATCCGGAGATCGAAGGGGTGACGTTAGGATTCAAGGAAGGAGCGTACTCAACTTCTAAGGAGCGAACTCAACTTGTAAACTAAAATCCAACGTAAAGAATACAAACTAGGGTTTCAAGTGTTTAAATAGGTCAAATAAAATAACATAAAATAATATTAAAATTGTTCAGCAAACGAAGAGACGACGAAGCGAAAACGCTGACGCAGGCCGCGACTCGGTCCAGAACTCGGCCGAGTTCTGGGCCGAGTTGTTGTCTGTAAACGCACTCGAACAGAGACCAAAAATCGCCGACAACTCGGTCCAGAACTCAGTCGAGTTCTGGGCCGAGTTCTTCACTGTAGCAGCAACTCGGTTGGGCATGGAAATTGCGTCGACAACTCGGTCCAGAACTCGGTCGAGTTCTGGGCCGAGTTCTTCACTGTTGCTCCGCTTCCGCGAACTCGTCGTCTTCGTCTTCTTGGTGGGGTCGATTAGGACGAGGCCCCACCTAAGCCTTCATAGGTCACGAGGAGGACCCATTTAGGACTAGATGAACCCGTATCACTTGCGTAAGCCCGTGAGACTAAGGATTGTGTGGCTCGTTCCATGGCTCTGGCGCGGGCTCTTGTCATCGGACCAGCCGAGCGCAACTTCATTGCGTCCTCTTCGTCCTGCGCCGTCATCAAGGGAGTTATGGAGCTATCAATCTCCCCTTCTTGGCTGCGAAGCGTCCTCACTTCGTCCTCGTCGTCAAAAACAGGAGGAGTATAAGGAGCAAGGTCAGCGACGTTGAACGTCGGGTGCACGCCATAGTCATCGGGTAACTCCAAGCGATAGGCATTGGTCCCAAGGCGTTGTAGTACCTGGAAAGGACCATCACCTCGCGCGTCCAGTTTGTGGCGTCGCTTCAATGGAAAGCGTTCCTTGCGCAAATGCAGCCACACCAAGTCGCCGGGCTCATAAGCAACCGGGCGGCGATTTTTGTTGTGTTGGGCAGCTACTTGCTCGGATCTCCGCTCCAGCTGTTGTCTCATCCGTTCATGGAGGGCCTTGACCTGGTCCGCATGCTCCACGCCCTTCAAGCTTTCCTTTTCCTTCAATGGCCGTGGTATGAGATCCAACGGGGTGAGCGGATTGAGGCCGTAGACCACCTGGAAGGGAGTCCGCTGCGTCGCCGAATGCACCGACCTGTTATAAGCAAATTCAACAAAAGGCAAGCACTCTTCCCACTTGCGGAGGTTAGACTTTAACATAGTACGCAATAGAGCACCCAAAGTCCTATTAGTAACCTCTGTTTGGCCATCAGTCTGGGGGTGATAACTAGTAGAGAACAACAACTTAGTCCCCAATTTGGCCCATAAAGATTTCCAGAAATAACTCACAAATTTGGCATCACGATCAGACACTATACTCCTAGGAATACCATGCAGCTTAACAATATGCTCAAAAAATAATGAAGCGATCTCAGAAGCATTGTTAGTAGTCTTGCATGCAATGAAGTGAGCCATCTTAGAAAACCTATCAACTACTACAAATATCGAGTCCCTCCCCTTCTTAGACATGGGCAAACCAGTGATAAAATCCATACTAATATCTTCCCATGGAACATCCGGAATGGGCAAAGGGGTATACAATCCTTGGGGGCTCGATCTAGACTTAGCATGCACACAAGTAACACAAGCCTTGCAAAAACGTGTAACATGATGCAACATTTTAGGCCAATAGAAATGTTCCTTTAATGCAGCCAAGGTTTTAGGGATACCAAAATGACCTCTACTCTCATGGGCTTCCTGAATGAGCAACCTACGCATAGATGTTTTAGGGATGCAAAGTTTCCCTGCCTTGAAAAGGTAGCCATTATCAATATAGAACCCATTAGACTCTCCAATGTTCATGCATGTTTTAAAATTTTCAGCAAAGTCAACGTCATGCATATAGACATCTTTAATAAAAGAGAAGCCTAAGATAGAAGCATCAAGGTGGGTAAGTAATACATACCTGCGAGAAAGGGCGTCAGCAACCACATTCTCTTTGCCCTTCTTGTATTTGACCACGTAGGGGAAGGTCTCCATGAATTCCACCCAGCGGGCATGGCGGCGGTTGAGGTTGTACTGACTCTTCAAATACTTCAACGCCTCATGGTCTGAGTGAATGACGAACTCCTTGGGCCATAGGTAGTGTTGCCAAGTCTTCAACACCCGAATAAGAGCATAGAGCTCCTTGTCGTACGTGGGGTAGTTGAGCTGGGCGCCGGTGAGTTTCTCGCTGAAGTATGCAATGGGGCGCCTATCCTGCAGCAAAACTCCTCAAATTCCGTGATGAGAAGCGTCACACTCCACCTCAAAGGTCTTGGAGAAGTCCGGTAATTTCAACAAGGGAGCGTTGCACAATCGGTCCTTCAAAGTGATGAAGGCGGTCTCATGTGCGGTCGTCCACTCAATAGACGCTGCCTTCTTTGTAAGCTCATGAAGCGGGGCTGCAATGGTGGAGAAATCACGCACAAAGCGGCGATAGAAGCCAGCCAAGCCCAAAAAGGACCGCACCATGGTTGGTGTAGTAGGGCGTGGCCAATCTTGTATGGAGCGAACCTTTTCCTGGTCAACCTGCAGCCCATCCTTGCACACCACAAAACCAAGAAAAACAGTGGAATCCGAGCAAAAAGAACATTTACTCAGGTTAGCATAAAGTTTCTCCCGTCTAAGACACTCTAAGACCTTCCTAAGATGCTCAACATGCTCATCCAAAGACCTGCTGTAAACAAGGATATCATCAAAGTAGACAACCACAAATTTCCCTAAGTAAGCACGTAACACATGGTTCATCAACCGCATAAAAGTACTAGGGGCATTGGTCAAACCAAAAGGCATAACCAACCACTCATACAAGCCATACTTAGTTTTAAATGCAGTTTTCCACTCATCACCCTCATGCATCCGAATTTGATGATACCCGCTCTTAAGATCAATTTTGGAAAATAGGGTAGCACCAGACAATTCATCAAGCATATCATCAAGTCTAGGAATAGGGTGTCGATACTTCACCGTAATTTGGTTGATCGCCCGACAATCAACACACATGCGCCAACTACCATCCTTCTTGGGCACAAGAATGACCAGCACGACGCAGGGGCTCAAACTCTCTCGGACGTGGCCCTTATCCATCAACTCTTGGACTTGGCGCTGCAATTCCTTTGTCTCCTCTGGACTCGCGCGGTATGCAGTGCGGTTAGGAAGAGAGGCGCCAGGGACAAAGTCGATTTGATGCTCAATACCACGAATGGGTGGCAACCCTTTGGGCAGCTCCGCGGGCATCACATCTTCAAATTCCTGCAAAAGAGAAGACACTGCAGGGGGTAAATCAACAAGATCTTTAACATTTAAAAGACACGCGAAAGGAACAAGTAAAAAGCAAGGAAGTCTTCCCTGAATGATTGGAGAGACATCCCGGGACCGAGCCAAAAGAAGGCGGTTCTCACACGAGCCTTGGATGCCAGCCTTGGGTGCTGATTTTTGGGGGGTGTCACGGCCGGCCTTCTCCTTGGCTTGTTCAAGGGCCTTGACGCGGTTCCTTTCGACGTGATCTTGCATAATCTCCTGAGGGCTCATAGGAAGCAATGTCACCTTCCTCCCATTGTGCATGAAGACGTAGTTATTGAGAAAACCATCATGAATGGCACGCTTGTCGAATTGCCAAGGGCGCCCTAAGAGAAGATGGGTGGCATCCATGGGAACGACGTCACAAAGCACATAATCCTTGTAATGGCCAATGCTGAAATTGATAGTGCACTGACGCTTAACAACATTGGAGTCATCACCCTCGGAGATCCATTGTAGGCTATAAGGCTGGGGGTGTGGAGTTGTGTCGAACTTGAAGTGCGTGATCACCTTCTCATTGATGATATTGCAACAACTTCCACCATCTATAATGACACTCAAAGAAGCACCCTGGACCGCACATTTAGTATGAAATAAATTTTCACGTTGGTCAAGTAAGGTACCTTTTTTGGCGGTAAGAACACGGCGAGTGACCAGGCTAAGGGGCACGTTGCCTTGAGCGTCCATAGGGCTGCAAATATACCCATCCAACTTCTCTGCTTCCTCGTCCTGGTCGTACGAATCAAACACTGGAGGGCTGTCCGGGGTGTCATCGTCAAAGGACTCGTATCCGGTGAGGGCTGAGAAGAGGACTCGCTTGTTGTTGGGGCAGTCCCGTTGTACGTGGCCATGCCCTTGACACTTATAACAGACCTTGTCACGCGCCCGTTCATCTGAGGGCGGTGCACGCCGCTGCGGTGGCTCGTTGACGCGTGCCGAGGTGTTGCTCGGCCGAGTGACCGGCGCCGGTGGTGTAATCGCGGGAGCGGACTGCGAAGAGGGGCGTACATTAGAAGGAAAAGAACCAGACGAGTTAGAGGGGGCATACCTGGAATTGGTGCGGGACCAAGACGCTCGCTTAGCCGCTTGAGCCTGTGTCCATATCTCTTGTGCCGTATGAGCGCACTTTTGGAGATCCAGAATATTAAGCACCCTGAGTTGGTTGCGAATGGGCTCATGCAGGCCACGAAGGAACATACTCCGAAAGTCCTCGTCAGTGTGATGGATACCTGCCATATGGGACAACTCTTCAAGTTCAGCATAGAAGTCAATGGGAGAGCGATTACCTTGAGAAGCGAGTTGTATCTTAAGGCGCATTTCGGAAGTAAAGTCCTCGGGGACATATTTCTTCCTCATGATCCGCATAAGCTGGCGCCAAGAAGTGATTGAAGGCTCGCGGTAATGCACACGGTCAGCGCAGAAGCGATGCCACCAGGCCTTGGCGGCGTCGTCGAAGTGTAGAGCGGCGTTAGCAACCCGTTCCTCATCCGGCTATTGGTAGTGGTTCAAAACATACTCCATAGACTGCTGCCAATCAAGAAATTTAAGAGGATCAAATTCACCAGAAAAGGTAGGGAGTTTTACCTTAATGTCAGGGCGTCGTGGGCCGTGCCGACCGGGACTCGGGCGACGCCGGTCTCGCGAGTGGCGGCGGTAGCCGCGTCGCGTAAGGCGCAACTCCGCGTGGCATTCCATCTCATATGCCTCGTGATCATCAAGGTTGTCCCGGGAGTGGTCGGAGCTACGATCATCAGCATCAGCATCACGCTCGGACTTGGAATCGTCATACCGGTCGTGTTGCCGACCTCGGGTCCGTCGGTTCTTGGTGTTGACATACGGGAGGGGATCCTTGGAAACGCGAACACTACTACATGAGCGATCCGACGTGTAATCGTCCTCCCCCTGAGCAAAGGTGGGGTTGTACCGGACGTGGGAGTCGCCACGCCTGGTGGGGTATCCTGCAATTTGCGAACGAAGGCGATCCTGCGGAGTAGACAAAACACCCTTCCCCTTGAGGTCTCATGGCTGGCTTGTGGAGGCCGTAGGATTCAGCAAGGGATCAACGGTGGGCAGTGTCAAGGTGCTCAAGGCCCGACGAAGGTGAGCGAGTTCAGCAGCTTGCTCAGCATTTGAACCGTGCAAGTTGTCAATCTCAGCGTGAAGGGAGTCGATGTGCTCAGACGTGGAGTCCTCGACGATGGGTCCAGGGCTGCGGTGGCCCGTAGAACGAGAGGTGCGTGTGGTCGGCACGTCCATAGAACCTATACGCAGCATACACCACAAGAAGTAAGTTGCACCAAGCAAAAGAAACAAGTCCAAGCCAAGTCCTTGTCTCAAAAGTGACCCAAGAAATTTTCCGCAGGGCGTACTAATTTGGGTTGCTCGTGAGGAGGGAGAGGCTTGAATGTAAGGCAAGAAAACAAGAGCTAGCAATTCAAATCCCAAACAACACACAAGTTTCCAAGTGCAAGCAAATCAAATCAAGTTTCTCAGGGTTAATCACAAGAGAGTTGAAAATTTCTAATTGCCCCTTTTTTTTTTACTTCGAGTTGCATAGAGACATGGAAGATGAGAAGATGGAGTATGACCGTATGGTGCATTCTCTACCTAATTTTTGAAGGCTTTCGTCTTCCCAACCCTTTTTTTGATTGATGGAAGGTGAGAATAGTATGTTTGTTTTCGATTTTTGTACGGTCAATTTTTTTATTTTTTTTTGACTTGATAAGATTGCGAGTCAAGCAAGAAAGAACCACAGAAAGCGAGTGCAGGAAAATAAAGAAGAGACAAGCAACTAGCAGGGAAGAGATCAACAACTAACCTAGCAATTAAACCAAAGATGAAGCAAGACGAGATCAACAAGAACAAGGAAACAAATATGCAATCAAAGGAAACAAGAATTGCTAGAGGGTATATTGTAGGAGTGGGGAACAAGTAAACAAAACCTAGATGAAATTAGGGTTTGGTCATGAGGGTGAAGTAGGCGGCGGCGGATGGTGGTGGTGGTGTTTGACGTTGGTGGTGGGGATCGGCGGTGGTGGAGAATGGTGGTGGTGGGGATCGGCGGTGGTGGTGGTAGAAAAAAAAATTCTAGGGTTTGCTAGCGGAAGAATTTCAAGAATCACAAAAGAGAGAAGAATAAACTTAGCTTGGAAAAGGCTCTGATGCCAGTTGATGCGAACAACCCCTGGGCGATGTCGCGATGTATGATCTTGACTCCTCAAGCTAGGTTGAATCTTCTCCTCCGTAGCCAAAGTGATGGCTTTCCTAGGGTTAAAGAGATAACCCTTTCTAACGCGTCAAGAGATGACGAAGAGGTCAAAGAGACGACCTTGAGTACCGAAGAGACGGTGAATGATTTGCTCGAAGCGACGAGCTACGGGATAGATTGATCCGGAGATCGAAGGGGTGACGTTAGGATTCAAGGAAGGAGCGTACTCAACTTCTAAGGAGCGAACTCAACTTGTAAACTAAAATCCAACGTAAAGAATACAAACTAGGGTTTCAAGTGTTTAAATAGGTCAAATAAAATAACATAAAATAATATTAAAATTGTTCAGCAAACGAAGAGACGACGAAGCGAAAACGCTGACGCGGGCCGCGACTCGGTCCAGAACTCGGCCGAGTTCTGGGCCGAGTTGTTGTCTGTAAACGCACTCGAACAGAGACCAAAAATCGCCGACAACTCGGTCCAGAACTCGGTCGAGTTCTGGGCCGATTTCTTCACTGTAGCAGCAACTCGGTTGGGCACGGCAATTGCGTCGACAACTCGGTCCAGAACTCGGTCGAGTTCTGGGCCGAGTTCTTCACTGTTGCTCCGCTTCCGCGAACTCGTCGTCTTCGTCTTCTTGGTGGGGTCGATTAGGACGAGGCCCCACCTAAGCCTTCATAGGTCACGAGGAGGACCCATTTAGGACTAGATGAACCCGTATCACTTGCGTAAGCCCGTGAGACTAAGGATTGTGTGGCTCGTTCCATGGCTCTGGCACGGGCTCTTGTCATCGGACCAGCCGAGCGCAACTTCATTGCGTCCTCTTCGTCCTGCGCCGTCATCAAGGGAGTTATGGAGCTATCAGAGGGTGCCACGGTGCAAGGCAAAACTCCTAGACCTTCCAAGGAATCGTCAGCAAGGTTCCTGAATTCCGCCCTGGAATCAACTGGCTCGTTCTCTCTCGTCCGGACTCGGAATTAGATGATTCCAAAACCCAGAGTTAGATCGGGAAGTCTAGTTGCATCTCTTAAAATGTGATAGTGATTGGATATGGGAATCGGATGTTATGGAGATTCTTCTGAGAGGTCGCAGAGGGTTTGGCGAGGGAGATCCGAAAGAGGTTTGCTTTGGATGAATAACGTGAAGGGGAGATGGATGAAAAGGAGTCGTCGATGAATATGGATCTGGATGAAGGTGAGGGATAAGTGAACTTCAATGGAGGATATGACGCACCACCAAGGAAGACAAGAGATCAACACCTTTGGGATATGACTCACTCGAAAGAGAAGATCAGATAGGTGCTCGATATTACGCACGAGCAGGCTTGATATAACGCACAAGTTAGGGAAAATTTCTGGGAAAATTATCAAGAGAGAAACTGGTTTTTTATTGATCTTCAAGTGATTACAAATGAAGGAGACAAAGCCTTTATATAGGCTTTACAAAACCAACTCCTATCTAACTCTTCACATGCCTTGGCAAGATGAAGAGTTTCACAATAACTCTTGAGTTATGATCAGCTGAAAAATATATCTAACACAACCCATTATTACATGATAACATGCATAATAACTAATAATAAAGTTTGGAATATTTGAAGATCAAAGGCACGAGCAAAACAAGGCGATGCGCGTCATTCTTGTGGATGGCTGGGGCATGATCAAGTTGTTCTAGCCAAAATGAATTTCCCTCGGATATCATGGGTTGCACATCCTTCATGGGTCCAGTGAAGCTTTGCATCTTGATCTTCTCGATCTTTATGATTGACCCTAGGCAGGGTCACATCATCCTCCCTTCCTTAAAAAGGATTCGTCCTCGAATTCAAGTGCACTTCATGAAATATCTTTAGAGCACACAAAACTGCACAAAGAAAAACAAGGAAATGAGGGACCAAGAAGTCTTCTTTAGGGAAAGTTGGGTACGTGTAAGCGAACATGATTAGTTCCATTGAGTATCCATGGATGAATTTCCATGCACAAGTATTTCCCAGCTTCAGCCTAAAGATGTGCTTAAGTATAGAACATGAGATGCACATGACATACTTTGCAACAAACACAATGCATAGGACCATTTTTTATCATGCCACAAGAATTGCGAATGAGAACAATGATGTGCACATGAATGCCTAGTTCTACATGCAAAATCTAAATGCAACAACTTCAATGTCCTATATTCATGCTCATGACGAACTAGATGCATTCAACAAGTCATGAATTGAGCAATAGAACTATGATGTATGAAAGAATTTATAGTTCTACCAAAAAAAATAGATTCATGAACTTGACATTCTATAACCCTTGAAGAATACTCAGTTTGACGCAAGGGAAAAAGAATAGATAAAGTAGGGCCAAGAGATACTCTCCTAGAGTTAGTCTTGAATGGAACATCCTTCTCTTCTTGGCCACAAACAAAATTTTCAAGAGGCTTCTCATCCTTAGTCTCGACCTCTTCTTGTAGTAAGAAAGGCAAACTTGAAGGAACCATATATGTCTGGTCCGTCCATGGAGTAGCTAGTGAAGTTAAAGAGCTTCGCTTGATGGTAGGCCGAAAATTGCTTCTTGGAAGAGTTGGAGATGGTTCCAAGGTTTTCTCCTCTTTTTCTTTTGGCCTTAGCTCCTCTTCAATGATAATAGGAGGCTGACACAGTTCTGCCTTGAGCTCTTCATCACATTTGGCTGGCTCAGCCATTGGGAGAGGCTCTTTGGTTGGCTTCGGTTCATCCAACCTTGGTGGAAGTTCTTCACATGTCGCTTGGACTCTTGGTGGGGACTCACATGAAGCAGCCATGACGACATCTCTCTCGAAGCATGGTATCTCATCATCCTTCCCCTTGTATATGTAGTAGCGATTAGGGCAAATGTCAGCCAAATGACCTCACCCTTCACACATAACACACACAATATCACGTGTTCTAATTCGAGGCTGCATGGTCACTCTTTCTCTACCCTTGGACGTGCTAAAACATGATTTTGGTGAGTCATAGACTCCCTTGGTCTACACGGAAGGGTTAGAAGAAGAATGATAATAAGGTTCAAAAGAAGGGACAGTTTGATACCTTGTTGGGGAGTGCCATCTTTTTTCATCTCTATAGCCATAGTCTCCATAAGATTGGCTCCTTGGAGGCATGTTCCTTGGTCTAATACCTTGGTTGCGAAAATCCTTGTAGGTGTTCGTGTGAGTGTTGGAGTTAGGGTACACATGTGGTCGAATCTCCCTACATGAAGCACCATAATCCCAAAAGTAAAGATAATCCCTTATTGGCATTCGACCCAATTCAGACATCTCCATGATTTCTTGTCATCGGAACTCCATTAGAAGTCGCTTTACCAAGAACTCAGTCCATCGAACAACATCTCACACAAGGACTCACAAATCCAAACTTACCAATGGACCTTAGGCCTCGTGAGAACTCAAAGCTTTGTTCAAAGTTAAGCAAATTCAGGTGTGCAAGCAATTCCTAGAGAATATAAACAACCTAAGATGCCTAAACTCAGTTACTTTGAAGGCAATAAAACAAGGTGACAAATTGCAACTCAAGTCACACGCAAAAATCAAGTTGAACCTGCTTCACTTGTTCAACCACCCGAGACAAGAAACTCAAGGATGCTACTAAGTCTTAGGCTTGGTGTGATCCTCAAGACGTCACCTAGTGGTCTTTGCTTGGCCTCTTTTGCTTTGGGGTCCGACTTTTTCTAAGCTCCACCTCTTTTTCGCTTATGCTTTTCGTGGAGTCCGAGTTTTTCTTGCCCCAGTTATTTTCCTACCAAGTCCGATTTTTATGACCTCTACAAGGTAAGGGTTATGGTCTTGTGCTTTTGAAAAAGGTCTTAGGATTTTCTTTACAGTTCTGCAAATGATTTTTGATTTTTTTCTTATCAAGAGAGAAACTGGTTTTTGATTGATCTTCAAGTGATTACAAATGAAGGAGACAAAGCCTTTATATAGGCTTTACAAAACCAACTCATATCTAACTCTTCACATGCCTTGGCAAGATGAAGAGTCTTACAATAACTCTTGAGTTATGATTAGCTGGAAAATAAATCTAACACAACCCATTATTACATGATAACATGCATAATAACTAATAATAAAGTTTGGAATATTTGAAGATCAAAGGCACGAGCAAAACAAGGGGATGCGCGTCCTTCTTGTGGATGGCTGAGGCATGATCAAGTTGTTCTAGCCAAAATGAATTTTCCTCGGATATCATGGGTTGCACATTCTTCATGGGTTCAGTGAAGCTTCGCATCTTGATCTTCTCGATCTTTATGATTGACCCTAGGTAGGGTCACATCAGTACGTCTCCTATGATCTTTCTCAATCTAGGATCATCTCGTTGCCTCTGTCTTATCATCTCTAGTAAAGACGATTCAATCTATAACAATCAGAGTTGTCCCTGACTCTTTTGGAATCAAACCTCAATCTCATATCGCATTAACTCTCTTTGCAACTCGGGTTGTAGGGTTAGACATGAAACCAATTTCTCTTGTGGCGACTTCTGACTTAGAGCATCAACTACCATATTGGCTTTACCTCGATGATATAAGATTTTAATGTCGTAATCCCTTCTCATCTCTAACCACCTTCTTTGCCTCATATTGAGTTCCTTTTGTGTAAAAATGTACTTTAGGCTCTTATGGTCAGTGTAGATTTGACAAGTCACTCCAAAAAGGTAATGTCGCCAGATCTTAAGAGAAAATACTAAAGCTGCAAGTTCCAAATCATGAGTGGGGTAGTTCATCTCATGAGATTTTAACTGGTGGGATGCATATGCAATTACCTTTCTATGTTGCATCAAAACACAACCCAAGCCTTGTTCTAAAGCGTCACTGTACAAAACAAACCCATATGTTCCTTGAGGTAGTTCTAGCACTGGAGCACTAGTGAGTCTTCTCTTAAGCTCCTCAAAGCTTTCTTGTCACTTTTGATCCCACTCGAACTTTTTTGTCTTACGTAACAAGTTAGTCATTGGTTGGGCAATCTTGGAAAACCCTTCCACAAACCTTATGTAATAACCTGCCAAGCCAGGAAATTTCTTACATCCTTCACATTCTTTGGAGGTTGCCATTCAAATACAACTTGAACCTTTTGCGGATCAACCATGACGCCCTCCGTGGAGACTATGTGCCAATGAATGTCACTTCCCTCATCCGAAAAACACACTTGGATAATTTAGCATACGATTGTTGTTGTCTCAGTACAATGAGAACAATTCTAAGGTGTTCAACATGATCCTCTTTACTATGGGAGTAGACCAAAATGTCATCTATGAATACCACAACAAACCAAATCAGATATTCGATAAAAACACGGTTTATTAACTCCATGAAGACAACCGGGGAATTAGTCAGTCCAAATGGCATCACTACAAATTCATAATGACCATACCTCATACCGTCTTCGCAATATCTTTATCCCAAATCCTCAACTGGTGATAACCTCACCTTAAGTCAATTTTTGAGAAAATGGTCGCCCCTTGCAGTTGATCCAGTAAATCATCTATCTGAGGCAATGGGTATTTTTTCTTCACTGTCACTTTATTCAACTCTTTGTAATCTATGCAGAGATGAAGGGAGCCATTTTTCTTCCTTACAAACAATAGTGGTGTACCCAACGAGGATGCACTTGGCCTAATGTATCCCTTTTCAGCCAATTGTTATAGTTGCTTCTTTAGCTCTTGCATCTCTAGTGGTGCCATCTTGTATGGTGCCCTAGAGACTAGAGCCGTCCTGGTTTAAGTTCAATCATAAAGTCAACGCCTCTACGAGGTGGTAAACCTGGTAAGTCCTCCTGAAACACGTTCGAAAACTCGCAAGCAATGGGTATATTAGACAATTCCGACCTCTCTTTATCCTCTCCTAAAGCATAACACATAAAGCCTCGACATCTCTTCCTTATCAACCTTGCGGCCTCCATGGCACTAATAATCAATCCTGATTCACTAGGATCACGACCCTCAAACACATATATTGACCTATCCTCAGCGGTCATCGTGACAGTTCTCTTATGCAGATCCATCACCGCCTCTTGACTTACAAGCCAATTAGTGCCTAAAATCACATCATAATGTCGCATATCAATCTCAGTCAAGTTAGCTACCCAACCCCGAACCCCAATGAGAACGGGACAATTCCTAAACTCGCGGTTTCCAACCAGTTTACTACCATTCAGTAAACCAATCACAAATGACTCACAATCATTAGCACAAGTAAGACCAAGTCTAGTCACACAAGACTCAAAGATAAATGAATTGGTAGCCCTAGTATCAAATAAAATGCACATGGGTTAAGATTAGATACAAAGCATACCTGTAGCTACGGGTGCATTGGGCTCCTCGACCCTCATCTCGTATACATGTCCTTTCCCCTTTGAATTTTTAGTAGATTGTTGGGAATGTGCTGGATGAGATTGTTGCTGAGATTATGATTGTGTTAGACGAGGCTGGTATTGAGGATACGATTGTGCCAGACGATACTACCGAGCCGGTCCACGTGGGGCGGATAATGAATGAGACTGAGAGGGATTTACTTCTCTTCTATAATAAATTGCAAGATGACCCTTCCCTCCATACTTGTGACATATCTTAGCCTCATATGGACAGTCTGATCTGAAATGCTTATCACTTTTGCAGTTGTGACATTGATAACAAACCAATGGTGCTCCTGAAGGCGCACTAGATCTTTGAAACCCCGAAGTCTGGTTTGTCTTAGCTGGAGGTGGGGGTCTTTTGTCACCATCATCTCTAGCACCAAAAGGAGTCATTTATGTCCTATGTTTCTTAAAACTCTGAATTATTGACTTCTCAACTTAAAGTTTCCTCCTAACTGTTAGGGCCTTGTCATAGTATTCCTCCAAGTTAGTACATATGTGCCCCGTCATGTATGTCCTAATTTGTGGAGGTAACCATGACTCAAAATAGTCGATCTCATTATCTTTGCTATGAACCACAAACGAAGCATAACAGAGGAGCTGGTGATACATTGTATTAGCTTGTGCCACTAGCAACCCTTCAGGGGGTGGGTGTAAGAACTCTGAAAGCTTTTGCTTCTAAAGTGTCACCGGGTAAAATCGAGTATAGATCTTTCCCTTGAATTCTTCCCAACTCATCTCTCCCTCGGTAGGCTTTACAGAATCCCACCAATCATCAGCCTCCTTAGTGAGGTAGAAGGAGACATTTGATACCTTTTGGTCTTCAGGGCATTTAACCCTATCAAGGAACTTTTCCATCTATTTAAGCCAATGCTCTACCTCAACTGGTTCCAGATCCATCATAAGTGGGCGGTTTCATCTTCTCAAACATACATTCAATGTTAGTAGCATCCCTCCTCTCTACTACCGGTGCCACCTCTTGTGGGGGAGGTGGTTAATTCTATATTGGTGAAGGTACTAACTTAGGATGTGACTGAGAATACGCTGCCTGAACAGCTTGCCCAATCATTTATTGAAGAATGGCATAAAATCCAACATCGATGCTAGAAGGAATGACGACAGATGGGGATGCAGCTAGAACTGTCGGAGGAAGCTCAGGGGGAACCTCTGGATGATTCTCTAGGGGAACAACCCCTCTTGTAGCTCTTGGCTCAAAACCCACCTGACTCTCTACGTCCTCAGATGGTGGCACATTAGCGGGGTTATATCTAGTGACCCCTCGTTATCCCCCACGAGATCCACGGGGTCGACCTCTAATTTTAACACCTCTACCTCTACCTAACATATGCATGAAACTTTCTAGTTCATGTACATGTATATATAAAGGAATAAATAAATTAAGAACTTAAGTAGTCAGCATGGAGGTGGTAGTGCGACATGTGATGCTAGTTCTACCCTTTCCCACAAAATTTTGTAACCAGGCTCTGATACCAACTTCTGTAACATCCCTAGAATGATGAGGTGTTACAGTGTAGAGATTTCCCAAGGAAATCCCCACATGCCATTAAGAAAGAAAGAACTCGAACTTGGAGAAATAATATGAAGGCAGATTTAAGTCTAAAGGTTCAAAGTATATCCAAAAAAGAAAGTTTTGACAAGATCCCAAACGTAGCCTCAAGATCAGAGTATTAGGACACATCCCAAAATTCAACAAAAAAGAGTTTAGCACATCAAGGTGTTGCTAACTTAGGCTAGAATAAAAAAGGTACGTCAGGATGATAAACTAGTTTAGCAAACAACAAGTTCAGAATTGAGGTGATAAAAAATTGAAATAAGCCCCATACTAGCATGCATCAAGTCGCTCGACTTCCTCCATGCTCTGAACTTATATGAGTACCTTACTATGCATAAACATAGCCAGTCCCCACCAAAATGGAGGTTAGTCTCAGACCAGACTAGCAAGTTTTATAAGTAATTTAATACGCACATAAGTACAAGCAAAAGATGTCTCAGATAAGCATATACCTAGAGAGAATCACGTTTAGATTTGACATATCAAGAACATATATTATCTCACATACATGTAGATGTGCAAGAGAAGTTACTGATAAACATGTCACATCAAGAATGTATGTTAGGCTCTAGTGGCGGTACTATCAGATCCTACCTAACGATATACCATGAGATATGTATATATATATGTCATGCTCACATATTATTCAATACCAATTCACAGAACTCCACATAACATCCAATGAAGTCATAGATTTCCAGAACTTGAAAGTGATCTATCAAAATCTATACTCGAGTGTATTTTTTCTGTAAAAGAATGTCATTTAAAAAACCAAATGCGAAAATGTTTTGAAAACATGTCCAAGCTTGTCTTGGACACGAAAGTACCTTCTAAACCCATATAACGGGTACTATTACCTCTACCAATGGGTTCAGAATGGCATCACTGATCGGGTGACTCGGCCTCCCCTAAAATGGTACAACACTCTCTCGATCCGCTCCACCCGGGTAGAGTCCTTTGTCGAGGATCATGGTAGAAGAAAACATTTTAAAACCGTTCGGAATTGGAACAATCCTTACCTGCAAGTATTAAAATTCAACAATATACTAATCAATTTATCTCAAAGTCAAGGCACTTAATAAAGCTTAACCATATCATCAACCTTTCCTCAACGAAATACTATTCTAACACATTTGTCAACACACCAAAAATTCTATAATAACGTCGTGTCTTCCAATATACATATATGTATTCACATGCTCAAAATACAACAATCAACTCAAAATTTATGCACAATTTAAATTTTAATAAGTATTCAATCATCGAGACACACTGTTCTAAAAATCGGGCTAGGCGGCCGCCTAGGCGCTAGGCGGCCCGGCACCGTCCCAATTTTGGCCAAATAGGAATGGCTAGGCGGCTGGGGGGGCTAGGCGGGGTCTAGGCGGGCAAGTCGGGTTCTAATCGGGCTAGGCGGGCAAGTCGGCCTAGGCGGGTTTAGGAGGGTCTAGGCGGGGCCTAGGCGGCTCTAGGCGGATTATGTTTATTCTTATTTGTGTTTTTTGTTTTCAATTTCTTCAAAATTTTCCATTTCTTCCCACTTTTTGCTTCAAAGCATTCAATTCTTCCAATTTTTTCGATACATTTCTAATCCGTCTAGGCCCCGCCTAGGCCCCCGCCTAGCCACCTAGCTGCTAGCCCCCCCCCCCCTCACCGCCAAGCTCCCGCCTAGCGTCTTTTAGAACATTGTTGAGACATAACAATTAAGTTAAAGGATGCAACCAACAAATCAATTTAACGTTCAAGCATAGCCAAGATTCGGTATTAATGCATAATCTGATACCCTAAACTCATACTAGAACACATAAACGCTCATAAATAACTTGCCTTAGTGAAGTTCAACGTCAAGCACCCCTTTTGTTGTAATCAAATATTCATCCCAAACGTTCCAAGACTTCCGAAAACGTTCAAACTTCCTAAACCTTCACAAGACAGACAAATGCACATAATTTGTCATATATACGTTCAAGTCAAAAACCGTAAAATTCCCCATGTTCGTGGAAGGAACCCTCACCTTAAGAGATCAGCCACAAGTTTCCCAAAATTACGTAATTTGCCCAGAATTTTCAAAAATGCACAAAATTGATCAAATCTACATTCATCCACCTCCAATCTCCAAATTCGATCAACCTAATCATTCCACAACATCATTTAATCTATAATGGAACTCCAATTGTTCATAAAATTCCCCATTTGCACAAAAATGACCAAATTCACTAATCAAGGGTTCAAGGAATTGGGGAAAACAAACCCAACACTTAAATGGATGAATTAGGTTCACAAAAGGAGTGGTGGAGGTCTATGGGTCCTTATCCTGCGATGACCAACTGCGGAGGGTCGCCAGAGCTGGTGGTTCTGGTGGTTGTTGCGCATAGTTGCACGCTCGGGAATGGTTTGACGAGGAGAACATGCGGCGGGGAGAGGCTTGGCGCAACCGACAGATGGCTTCTCCGGCGACAATGGATGATCAGAATCAAGAGGAAGAGGGGTTAGATGATGGAAAACCGATTTTATTCGCCAATGGGTATTTTGGGTTGAAAGAAATATATGGGGTTACTAAATTAATCTTCTAATCAAGAGGGGAAGATTTTCTATAGTTTGCATTTGTACTGCGCGTGTCATACCCAAAACCTCCAACACGATGCATTACCAATAGACTATATGAATTTAAATATAATATAACCACATAATAATATTAGTACGAACCTCATGGTTTAAGGGTATTTCACTAGGATGCCCCAACAGAATGGTGTGGTAGAACGCAAACCTTGGAAGATATGACTCTTACCCTGCTGATTGCGAGTGGTCTACCAAGATATTGATGGGATGAGGCACTAAATGTGTCATGCTACATGCTCAATCGGGCAATGATTCGACCTTTACTGAACAAGACTCCCTGTGAGAGCTTTTGAGGGGAAGGAAGCCTATTGTTTCTCATATGATTTTCTTGGATGCAAGTGTTTTGTCCACAACAACGAAAATGATAACTTGGGAAATTTTTATCCAAGAAGTGATGAAGGCCCCTTTGTTGGATACTCTCTTTGGAGTAAAGCTTACAAGGTGTATAACAAGAGGACAAAAAAGGTAGATGAAAGCATTAATGTTATTTTTTATGAATCTGTCATTATTGGTAACCTTGTGCAGGAATAAAAGGATAAGACTCTCACTAAAGAACACAATTTCCATATTTATAGAACTGCAACACACGGAAATGAAGAAGATGGGGGTAGTGAACATTCAGATCCTAATGGTGATACTTCCAACTCTAGTGAGCAAGAACCCTCATCTCCTAATTGTGAGGGAACTGATCATGAAGGATCAGATAACGCTGAAGATGCCCAGAGAACACTATCTCTGATGTCTTATTGGGGACACAAAGTCCAAAGATCCCTCAAGATCAAGACACATCTGTTGTTTAAGATAGTCCAACTGATGAAGATGTCGACTCATATGACTCCGATCTTACAAAGCTGAACATGAGAAATTAGCAGCAGAAAAATGCACATCTATTAGATCTAATCATTAATGATTACGTGGGATAAACTTTTGGCTTTGAAGACTCTTCTCAGCTGAATCACGTATATTTCCTCAACAATACACTACATGGTCTTAAGCAGGCTCTTAGAGCCTGGTATGATAGACTTTCTCAATTGCTCTTGTCCAAAGGATATGTACGTGGTGAGTTTGATAAGACTATGCACCTATTGAAGGAAGGGAAACACACTTTGGTTGTGCAAGGTTATGTTGATGATATCATCTTGAGCTCCACAAATGATGCTTTGGTCAAGAAGTTCACTGACCTCATGGAGAGCGAATTCGAGATGAGCATGGTGGGAGAACTGAAGTTTTTCTTACGACTCCAAGTTGTTCAAGGAGAAGAAGGTACTAGAGTTCATCAACATAAGTACCTTCGAGAATGTTTCAAGAAGTTTGGTATGTTTGATACCAATCCTATTCCAATGGGAAATGATGAACATGAAAGAGGAGTAGACCCGACACTCTTTTGTGGGATCATATGTTCATTACTCTATCTCATTGCTAATAGACCATATATTATTTGTATTGTGTGCTAGATTTCAGGCAGATCCTTAGGAAACACACCTCTAGACAGGGAAGATGATTCTTAGATACTTGAAGGGTACATATGATTGTTGTCTGTGGTACCCCAGAGGATGTGACTTCAATTTAGTTGGGTACACCGAGCTGACTTCACATGCAACAAAGTGGGCAGGAAATCTAAATCTTGGTATGACTCAGTTTTTTGGGCCATGTCTTATTTCCTGGGGGTAAAAGAAGCAAAACCTTGTTGCCCTATGCACATCTGAATCATAATACATAGCCGCTTCCGCATGTTGTACTCAACTCCTATGGCTCAAGTAAGAACTCAACGACTATGATATTCTTCTTGGTTACGTTCTCATTCTATGTGACAATACTAGTGTTATAAATATTTCTAAAATCCCATGCAACACTCAAGAACTAAGAACATAGAGATAAGACTTCACTTCTTACTTGATTGTGTGGAGAAAGGGTTGATGTCCATGGATTTTTGCAGAACAAATGACCAAATCTCCGAAGTTATCACCAAGGCACTGAATAAAGAACCCTTTGAACAATTTCGAATGGAACTACGTATGATCTCCAACAACTAGTGACTATCCTATCTTGTTCACTCGATGATTGGTTGACATTACTTGCTCTATTTCAGTGTTTACGAGTAATTTCTAGTTTAGAAACCTCTTTCAAGTTCATTGAAATTTTCGAATGCCTTATCTAATTGTTCTTACTTCTGAAAAATGAAAATTCAACATGCTACTCTTTGCTTGCATTCTTTTATGTGAAAATATATTTATTTCAACCCAAAAGAGTCACCTTGATGTTTTGACCCCTCAATACAAGCCCAAATGATAGTTGACTCTATGATATACCCTAGCATATCATGTTGAAGATCCCTAAGAGCCCCACTAATCATCCACAACTGGGATCCTCTCATCATGATCGTCAAAATAATATCCATGATTTTTGTGCGTGACACTCTTTTTTGCGCTCTGTGGTAACATTACCTTTGCATCACACTCTTCTATTTTATCTATAACGCCGAAGGAATAAAAAAGGCTATCTAATGTCGTCTTCAAAGCATCTTTGTCGTGCTGCACACGCATTTAAGAAGGGAAATTATCTATATACGTATACTACAGCCACAATTATCTCTCCTACGTGTCACTCTCTCAAGTATGCCACATCATCAAAAAATATGTATATTTATCTATTCACCGTTCTCTTATTTTACAATTTATTATCTATACAGATTTCCTTAAATTACAAACCAAATATCTCCCATTACATATAATAATACATTACTTTCCGTTAAACATATTCCAACTTTTGATTATGTTCATTTCCTTAATTACCAACTAAATATCTTCCATTACATATAATAATAGATTACCTCCCTTAAAAGATATTCAAAATAACTATGTTTATTATATTAAAAATAATAATTTAATATAATATTATATAATAAAATTTCTTTATTTAATATCATTATATATTCAATTGAGGATTGGAAGTTTCTTTAACCAAAATTAACTTCGGATTATGTTTAAAGATACAAAATCCGAACATATAATAATATCCCAAAGTTTTCGAATTAGAGTATCTATCTACATAGACTAAGTTAATTTTGATATCTATATACTATTTTGGATTTGGTATCCCAAAGTATTTATATGCTAATTCCATGTTAACTTATACTATGTATATAGATATTTTAAAACTTCCAGATGATTGGATGTTAATTTTTTATTTTTACCAAAATTAACTTATAATATGTATATAGATATCAAATTTGGATTAGTAGATGAGTTTATGTCAACCTTTTATTCTTTTCTACGTGTATAAATACACATGTTTAGGTCTCTTTGTTAGAGGGGGGTTCCTAAACATTTCCCTCTTAAAGTAAGATGTAAGAAGTATTGTGATTCCTTGGATCAAGGGAAAGAAAGAGATGAGATTAAAACTTTTTTTTTTCGCCCAACAATTTATTTATTTATTAATTTTTTCCATGATCGTTCTAAACTGTTATCTTTATGTTCACATATAAACACTAGATGTTCATTTATTTGTACAATAAAGTTCATACATTAATACTAAATGTTCATATAGTTTGTACTAAAAGTTTTACAAACTAAAGTGAACTAGAGAAGTACAAACACACTTTATACTAGGGATTAATTGAGTATATCAAGTATGGACTTTTATTGTGGTAAATGTGAACATTTAGCATAGTGTATAGTTATTAACCCATCACCATTTACATATTTTTTTCCTTTTACTTGGTCTTTGAGGTTTCTATGTAACATGCACATGTTCATATATTAGTTTTGTAAAGTCATATGTAGCATGCATATGTTTATTTTGAAATTATTTTTACTTGGTATTTGAGGTTCATATGTAACATACACACATTCATATATTAGTTCTATAAGGTTCATATATAACACGCACATGTTCGTATGTTTGAAATTCTTTTTATTTGTTCTTTGTGGGTTGATGTTAATATATGATAACATCAAGGTTCATATGTAACATGCACATGTTCATATATTAATTCTCTGAGGTTCATAAACTAGAGGTGCATATGTTGTGTGTTGATGTTCATATATTGTCATTTAATGTTCATATACAATAATGTCTCCTATCTCTCATATTTAATATAAACCAATTTATAAATATTTGTGGTGCACGAAATTAAGAAAAAAAAATGAAAAATAAATGAAAAATAAAAAATACAAAAATGTGTTATTGGGAGGAGTTGAACCCAATACCTTATGATTCTTGCCCACTCCACTACCAGTTGGGCCATAAGGCTTTTGTGTTTTTTTAAGGGAAAAAAATAAAACAACACGCTGATCAAGGAGAGGGTGCACACCAAATTAATGGCTTGGATGTCTTCATACTTTGCATGGGAGAGGGCTTCGCACAATCGCACCTAATCCAGAATCCTCTTTGATATCACCTTATTATTCTTCCAGTCAAGAATTTATTTTTCAGAACATCAGGTTATTTCTCTTGCATATTCACCAAAGCTTTTTTTATGTTTTTTATCTTTATCCATATAATATTACTAAAACCATTATTATCTCTCATATGTGTCAACCATTGAGGTATGCCAAGTTATCTAATTAATTTACTCATTTAACTATTTTCCCTTTCATTCTTCTACAAATTAAAGTCTAATTATCAAACTTATAAAGCTCTATCTTTCTTACCATATTAATGACTATTAGTTTATATGATATATTCATGTGATATTAATGTAGATGAATAAAAATATTTATATTATATCTATATATTTTACACATGTGATTTACCTCTTTATATCTATATACTATTACGTAATACCTCTTTATATCTATTTTTCACCATAATATATAATAAGTTTTTTTTTTGTATATTTACCGTGAATGTGTTGATTATAGGTTGTAGATTGAAAAATACAGGATGTCTATTATATGAGTGAATGTGTTTTTTTTTGCTACCCGATGATTCTTTTTAATTAATATGTTTATTGAGGTTTAGTCGTGTTCATGAAGATTGCGTATCATGGCTTGAAATTAATATAGAACCAATATGTATTTTCACACTACTACACATGCGTATCATGGTTTACCCGTTTTTGAATGTGTTTACAGTGATTGTGTTAATTTTTTTATTGATTGAATCCCAACGTTTTCTTCATAATCTTCTTTATGTTATTGTATATATTTTTATAGGAACGACGTGATAAGTTTTACTATATGAGACCGATGTACTGACCAATTTGCCCCTTACGTCAAAAATATTATAAAAGACTCGATTATTGTCATAATTCAATTTGTCAAGATCAGAACCTTTCAAAGCATAAGTACACCTTCTTATAAAAAAAAATATAAGTACACATTTTCCAATTTGTTCATTATCTTTTTGATTATTTTAATTCTTGAAATTAACTTAATTAGTGTTATATTTATTTCTTCAGATCAATTCAAGTTGGTTAATGTATTTGGTGGTGGAACTCAATTCATTATTAGTGATCCCTTAATTTCAAACTTTTTAAGGAGAGTTTAGTACTATGTTTCTTTTAGCTAACATTATTTATTTTAGCAATATTTATATACTACTATATTTTTATGATAATTTCTAAATTCTTCACAACTCTAGTGTTCATGTTGGTATGAACAAAATTACTTCAATTCTAAATGGACCTTCATTTTCTTTATCTGATAAATTCTTAGATATCACATTGTTTAAGCCGATTGAATAAATTCTAGATATCATCAAGGTAATTTTATAATTTTATTATATTTTATTATTAGTGTTATAATTTTTAATGTGAGATTTTGATTGTTTTCCCCCATCAAATGTTAATAGATAGTCAGGTAGGGTTTGAGACTGAGAGGTGATAACTTTTACTGGAATCCTAGGAATTGAACATGAGTGTTATTTGTGCGACAACAACTTAATTACTCTTGATGATTATTAGGCTATCATAGTTGTTCTAGGTTTGAGTTGGATTAGCGGAGCGCGACATCGAATGTTATTTCAGTTTATTCCTAGACTCTAAGTGCGTTAAAGGGTTTGGATGAGATTAGCTTTGTGCGACAACGATTGTTAGTTTAGTCCAGACACATTACTATCGTTTGAAAGGAGTTAGTAGATTACTATAGATAGCTTACCTGCAAATAATTTGGACTAGATTCAGGTGAAGTGTGATTTTATTGACTGTAGCATCGTTGCGGTGATCCTTAACCTTAGACACATTTATCCCATTGATTTCTATCTTTTTATTGGTTTTATTAGTTATTAGTTTCGTTACAAATTTTATCAATTCCTTATTTTTACGGCCTAGTTCACTGATAGTGTTTCAATTAATATTACATTGGTCTATGTGGAATCGACACTTGACTACTACAACTGATCCCGTACACTTGCGGGTAGGTTTTAGCCACATCACATGTCAATGCATCACAGTTGAGTATTTGTTACCATCAAAACCAAGTGATTTGTCTTTAATGTTAAAACTGAGTGGAGAATGTCCTAAGCTCACTGAAAAGATTACTTCCCTAGAAGCATTTGTTACCTCATTGAAATCAGAGTCTTTAATGTTAAAACTGAGTAATGCTAAGTTATCTAGTGATTTGTCTGACTTCAATGAGGAACATAAAAAGAAGGTTAAAGGTATTGAGTTTGTTGCATCCAAGAATAAAAAAGGGAAATGGAATAAGATTGTGCCTGAAATATCCCAAAGATAATAGTAATGGCAAAATGGTAAATTAATCAAGGATTTTACTTAAAAGGGAGAAAGAGAAATTTGGGGGATTTAATCCCAAAACTTTCGGTTGTCTCTCTCTCCCGTGTGCGTTCTTCAGCCGAGCAGCCCAGCTCCCTTCTCCTCCGACGATCTCTCTCCTGTGCCAGCCGAAGTCGCTTCTTCTCTGGCGAGCTCGACCCGGACCGCCGTCCGCTTCCTTCTCTGTTCGTGGCTGCTGTCGTGGAGCTGCTGCTGAAGGTCGGAGTTGCTGTGGAGCCGCTGCTGTTCTGTTCGCTGCTGCTGCTGTTCGTGGCTATGCTGGTTCACCGGTGCGTGAAGCCACGGTGGAGCTGCTGAGTCGAGCCACCAAAGAGGCGAGCCGAACCTCTGTTGAACCGTGACGAGCTGCTGCACAGATCCGGATCCGCTGCTGTCCACTGCTGTGCTGTTGCCCCGTCTGCGACGTCTCAGGAGAATGGTAATAACTGTTTGCTCACTCATTATTTTGGTCTGAAATTTTGAGGAGGTAAACTAGACTCGTAGATCTAACTCCTCGAGTTGGAATCATCGCATTTGGAGTCCTGAGCATGGAGAACGAAAATTTTCAAGTCGGAGCCGCTGTTGGTGTTCTGCTGCGTGTTGTTGCAGTTGTGCTGCTGTCCGCAGTGTTGCGCTGGTGTGGCTGCTGAGTTCCGGCGTCGAGAAGCCTCCTCGGTGACTACCGTTGGTTGTCGACAAGGTAAGCTTATGGGTTAATTTCGAATTGATGTTGTGTTGTTCGAATTGATGTTGTGTTGTTCGAATTGATGTTGAATTGTTCTTCGTGGACACTGGAAGAGGAAAGTGTGTGACCGTATTATTGAATTTGAGCTTTGGTTGAATTGTGTGGGGTTTGCTTGATTGGAATTTGGAGGTATGAAATTAGGGTTTGAATTTGGGGGTTTGTTGGTAATGGATTTGTATGAGTTAATTAATGCCAGGGATTTGCTCGGATTGATTTCGCAGGTTCGTTCGAGTTGGTTGGAGATTTCTGAGGTCGTGGTTGTCGAGTTTGAGGCAAGATAAATCTTGCTAACCCTTCGTTTATTTTTATAAATTACTTTTCATCCTATTTTGTTTAGTAATTGATTTATTATCCTTGTCTGAGTAAGTTGATTTGGATTATTGGTTGTGGAATTTAATGGTTGGATGTGTGTGTGTGTGTGTGTTGGTAATTGTCTTGTATTGAAGATCGGTTGTGTGCTTGTATTATGATTGATTGTTGATAGATATTGGTTTTGTTACTTGAATAGGTTGAATGTGTGGATATTGGTTTAGTTGTTTGACATTGGTTGTTTGCTTGGATATTGGGTTCGTGTTGAATGTTGTTTGTGTGAATAATTATTGGTCGTGCATTGGATATTGGTTGTGTGCTTTGCCATTGGTTCTGTGTTGAATATTTATTGTTTGTTTGGTTGTTGGTTTGTTGGCGGATATCGATTGTGTGTTTTGTTATTGGTTATATGTGCTGGGTTATTGGTTTTGTGTTGATCCTGGTTGAATGTGTTGGTTGTTGTTGCCTTGTATTATGATTGATTGGATGTTGGTGTAGTAGTTGATTGTAGCTAGTTGTGGATGATTGGTTGTGTTGACAGATGGAGGTGGTGGGTTGTTGGTGGATTGGTGATGGTTGGTTATGGAGCCGGAGTGAGGGTGTGACCTCATCCGACCGCGTGAGGGTGTGACCTCCATTGGTTAAGGCTAGGTTGGATGGTTGAAAGTCCCATCCGGTGGTGGGTGGTTGGTGGATTGGTGATGGTTCGTTATGGAGCCGGGGTGAGGGTGTGACCTCATCCGACCGCGTGAGGGTATGACCTCCGTTGGTTAAGGCTAGGTTGGATGGTTGAAAGTCCCATCCGGTGGTGGGTTGGATTGGAGGTAGGATCGGAGTTTGGATCGGGTGTTGGATTGTGTGTGTTGCCAATTGTGTGTATTGACAGTTGTGTGTGTTGGATTGTGTGTGAATTGACATCTGTGTGTGTTGACAATTGTGTGTGTTAGACTGTGGGTGTTGACATGTGTGTGTGTGCAATTGTGTGTGTTGACACTTGTGTGTGTTGGTAGTTGTGTGTTGGATTGTGTGTGTGGACGTGTGTATGTGTTGACACTTGTGTGTGTTGGCAGTTATGTGTTGGATTGTGTGTGGGTGGTTGTGTGCTCGGTTTTGGGTTGTGTGCTTGATTATTGGTTGTGTGCTTAGTTAATGGTTTTGTTTGCGGATATTGGTCGGGTGTTTGATTATTGGTTTTGTGTTAGACTTTGGTTGTCGGTTGGTTGTAGTTAGTAGTCGTTTGTTGATTGTTGTTAGTAGTGGTTGTGGGCTATTGTTGTCCGTTGGTAGTGGTTGTTGGATCTTGGTGTGAATTGTTTGAGAATGTTGGTTTTCCATCTTGAGGGTGTGGGTCAATATGGGTTGGGTTGAGGTGTATGGGTTACGGCCCATGTTAACGAGCAAGCGGCACCAGAAGGATGGCTGGCCTAGGTCGTTATATTTGTATAAGGAAATGATTGTCTCGTTGGTGCTTATGTGTTCGTTGATGCGAAGGTTGGTTGGTTGGTTGTGTTAGTAAGTTGGATTGGATTGTTCTATTCATTTTCACTTGTGGTGATGTTGAGGTTGGATTGAATGAGGTTAGCATAGTGAAGAGTTGGATAAGAGTGAGGAATGAATGATTATGTGATAGTGTGTGTTTATGTCTTAATGTGCGGTCGATATTGGTTGATTGATATGATTAAGTATAGTTATGATATTCTATATATATGTATATATATAATGTGTGGCATGTTGTTATTTGGCATGAGTTGGTTGTTGTGATAATTTTCTGGTGTTAAACTGTTTTAGCTTATGGAGTTTTGCCAGTCTTTCGTAAGACTGACCAACTTCGGTTTACGTGCCGCGGTTGGCTGGGGTATCGGGTCCCCCAGTCAATCAGGCTTGCAGGTTTACAGCAACAAGCGAGTTCTGGATCACAGATGTGTCTTCACAGTGAAAGATTTAGAATTGCATCAGATTTGAAAATGTTGTATTCGCTTCCGTTGTTTTGGATTTAAATTGATGCATTAAACTGGATGACAGGTTTAAGTGTTGTTTTAAATCTTGAACAGAGATTTTAATATTGATGATTTTATGTATTGGAAGAGTTTTGGATTTCTTTTCTTTTAAAATCGCCTTATAGTCCTTCGGGACTATGGCACTGTAGCACCTCTGGCCCGGGGTGTTACAGTGCCTCGCTTTGGCATTGGATGCCAAGCTAAATCTTCTATTGATGAGTTAGACTGTGGGTGTTGACATGTGTGTGTGTGCAATTGTGTGTGTTGACACTTGTGTGTGTTGGTAGTTGTGTGTTGGATTGTGTGTGTGGACGTGTGTATGTGTTGACACTTGTGTGTATTGGCAGTTATGTGTTGGATTGTGTGTGTGGATGGTTGTGTGCTCGGTTTTGGGTTGTGTGCTTGATTATTGGTTGTGTGCTTAGTTAATGGTTTTGTTTGCGGATATTGGTCGGGTGTTTGATTATTGGTTTTGTGTTAGACTTTGGTTGTCGGTTGGTTGTAGTTAGTAGTCGTTTGTTGATTGTTGTTAGTGGTGGTTGTGGGCTATTGTTGTCCGTTGGTAGTGGTTGTTGGATCTTGGTGTGAATTGTTTGAGAAGGTTGGTTTCCCATCTTGAGGGTGTGGGTCAATATGGGTTGGGTTGAGGTGTATGGGTTACGGCCCATGTTAACGAGCAAGCGGCACTAGAAGGATGGCTGGCCTGGGTCGTTATATTTGTATAAGGAAATGATTGTCTCGTTGGTGCTTATGTGTTCGTTGATGCGAAGGTTGGTTGGTTGTGTTAGTAAGTTGGATTGGATTGTTCTATTCATTTATACTTGTGGTGATGTTGAGGTTGGATTGAATGAGGTTAGCATAGTGAAGAGTTGGATAAGAGTGAGGAATGAATGATTATGTGATAGTGTGTGTTTATGTCTTAATGTGCGGTCGATATTGGTTGATTGATATGATTAAGTGTAGTTATGATATTCTATATATATGTATATATATAATGTGTGGCTTGTTGTTATTTGGCATGAGTTGGTTGTTGTGATAATTTTCTGGTGTTAAACTGTTTTGGCTTGTGGAGTTTTGCCAGTCTTTCGTAAGACTGACCAACTTCGGTTTACGTGCCGCGGTTGGCTGGGGTATCGGGTCCCCCAGTCAATCAGGCTTGCAGGTTTACAGCAACAAGCGGGTTCTGGATCACAGATGTGTCTTCACAGTGAAAGATTTAGAATTGCATCAGATTTGAAAATGTTGTATTCGCTTCCGTTGTTTTGGATTTAAATTGATGCATTAAACTGGATGACAGGTTTAAGTGTTGTTTTAAATCTTGAACAGGGATTTTAATATTGATGATTTTATGTATTGGAAGAGTTTTGGATTTCTTTTCTTTTAAAATCGCCTTATAGTCCTTCGGGACTATGGCACTGTAGCACATCTGGCCCGGGGTGTTACATGAATTGGTATCAGAGCATTTACGTTCGAAAATGTTTTCAAAAGTTTGACGTGGAAAAAGATTATTCGCCAAAACTGTGAAGCAATCGTGTGATCAGAAGACCCTTGTTGTCGTATAGGTAAGTTTGTATTTGATATATTTTATATGTGATGTTTAGTGTTGTTGAGTAATTTTATGATGTGTTCCTTGGTAAGTGGGACGTGTTGGAGATTAATAAGGTAAGTGTGGGTGTGATAGAGGATGAAGTCATTGGGCTTATCGTCAAGAGGTTGAGGCAGTTAGTTTGGTAGTTGATGATTCGGTATGAAGTTGTTGTGTGCTGTTGTTACTGTCAAGAATGAGAAAGACAGATTGAGCACTTTCAGAGATGATCGTATTCAGAGATGAAATCTTAATGGTGATGTATAGTTGTGAATCCTCGAGTATACTGATGAGTGATTGATTATGGAGACTACTATAGATGATTTTGATCAAATTATTGATGTTGGAAGTAGTAAGAAACAAAGAACTAGGTCTGTATCTGAAAAAGTGGGATTTTACGACTATGGGTTCGGTTGAGTTGAGAAGTAGAATGCGTAGGTTACTACAGGCGGATTGTGGCAGGGTACGTAAGACTTTAGAATTTTGAATGAGGCGGGAAATGTCAGGAGAGAGTTTCAAAGAACTCAGGAGGTGTTTGATTTGTGCGTCAGTGTTAGTGTTACTGTAGGAAATCGAAGGATTTGTTAATTACAGTGATGTGTCTAAGCGAGGTCTGGGTTGTGTTTTAATGCAGAATGGGAAGGTCATTGCATATGCTTTTTGTCAGTTCAAATTGTATATGAGAGAATTGAACATGAGATACAGATGGTTGCTAAAATTGATTAAGGATTATGAAAAGATATTATTTTTCAATCAGAAAAGGGCTATCGAAGTTGCTGATGCTTTGTGTAGGAAGTCTACTCTCGAGCATGTAGTTGCTTGTCTGACAGTTCGGTCGGGATTGCAACAGGAGTTGGCGAAGGGTGAAAAGTGAAATTTGTTCGGGAAAGAGCGGATATAGCCGAATGCGATGGAATGTTGAGTAAGGTATGCGGTGAGATTGCTCAAGGAAGGACGCCCGGATTTCTTGTTCAGGAAGATGGAATATTGTGATTTCAGAATCAGTTACGTGTGTCAGCTGATAAAGAGATTAGAAAGTTGATTCTCAAGGAAAGTCATTCTTCGGCAAGTCATGTACATTCTGGAGTCAGTCATGCGAGACAGATATCCGAACCTGTTTTGATCTTAGTTTCGAGGACGAAACTCTTATAAGGGAGGGAGAATGAAATACCCCAAAGATAATAGTAATGGCAAAATGGTAAATTAATTAAGGATTTTACTTAAAAGGGAGAAAGAGAAATTTGGGGGATTTAATCCCAAAACTTTCGGTTGTCTCTCTCTCCCGTGTGCGTTCTTCAGCCGAGCAGCCCAGCTCCCTTCTCCTCCGACGATCTCTCTCCTGTGCCAGCCGAAGTCGCTTCTTCTCTGGCGAGCTCGACCCGGACCGCCGTCCGCTTCCTTCTCTGTTCGTGGCTGCTGTCGTGGAGCTGCTGCTGAAGGTCGGAGTTGCTGTGGAGCCGCTGCTGTTCTGTTCACTGCTGCTGCTGTTCGTGGCTATGCTGGTTCACCGGTGCGTGAAGCCACGGTGGAGCTGCTGAGTCGAGCCACCGAAGAGGCGAGCCGAACCTCTGTTGAACCGCGACGAGCTGCTGCACAGATCCGGATCCGCTGCTGTCCACTGCTGTGCTGTTGCCCCGTCTGCGACGTCTCAGGAGAATGGTAATAACTGTTTGCTCACTCATTATTTTGGTCTGAAATTTTGAGGAGGTAAACTAGACTCGTAGATCTAACTCCTCGAGTTGGAATCATCGCATTTGGAGTCCTGAGCAGGGAGAAAGAATTTTTTCAAGTCGGAGCCGCTGTTGGTGTTCTGCTGCGTGTTGTTGCAGTTGTGCTGCTGTCCGCTGTGTTGCGCTGGTGTGGCTGCTGAGTTCCGGCGTCGAGAAGCCTCCTCGGTGACTACCGTTGGTTGTCGACAAGGTAAGCTTATGGGTTAATTTCGAATTGATGTTGTGTTGTTCGAATTGATGTTGTGTTGTTTGAATTGATGTTGAATTGTTCTTCGTGGACAGTGGAAGAGGAAAGTGTGTGACCGTATTGTTGAATTTGAGCTTTGGTTGAATTGTGTGGGGTTTGCTTGATTGGAATTTGGAGGTATGAAATTAGGGTTTGAATTTGGGGGTTTGTTGGTAATGGATTTGTATGAGTTAATTAATGCTAGGGATTTGCTCGGATTGATTTCGCAGGTTCGTTCGATTTGGTTGGAGATTTCTGAGGTCGTGGTTTTCGAGTTTGAGGCAAGATAAATCTTGCTAACCCTTCGTTTATTTTTATAAATTACTTTTCATCCTATTTTGTTTAGTAATTGATTTGTTATCCTTGTCTGAGTAAGTTGATTTGGATTATTGGTTGTGGAATTTAATGGTTGGATGTGTGTGTGTGTGTGTTGGTAATTGTCTTGTATTGAAGATCGGTTGTGTGCTTGTATTATGATTGATTGTTGATAGATATTGGTTTTGTTACTTGAATAGGTTGAATGTGTGGATATTGGTTTAGTTGTTTGACATTGGTTGTTTGCTTGGATATTGGGTTCGTGTTGAATGTTGATTGTGTGAATAATTATTGGTCGTGCATTGGATATTGGTTGTGGGCTTTGCCATTGGTTCTGTGTTGGATATTTATTGTTTGTTTGGTTGCTGGTTTGTTGGCGGATATCGATTGTGTGTTTTGTTATTGGTTATATGTGCTGGGTTATTGGTTTTGTGTTGATCCTGGTTGAATGTGTTGGTTGTTGTTGCCTTGTATTATGATTGATTGGATGTTGGTGTAGTAGTTGATTGTAGCTAGTTGTGGATGATTGGTTGTGTTGACAGATGGAGGTGGTGGGTTGTTGGTGGATTGGTGATGGTTGGTTATGGAGCCGGAGTGAGGGTGTGACCTCATCCGACCGCGTGAGGGTGTGACCTCCGTTGGTTAAGCCTAGGTTGGATGGTTGAAAGTCCCATCCGGTGGTGGGTGGTTGGTGGATTGGTGATGGTTCGTTATGGAGCCGGGGTGAGGGTGTGACCTCATCCGACCGCGTGAGGGTGTGACCTCCGTTGGTTAAGGCTAGGTTGGATGGTTGAAAGTCCCATCCGATGGTGGGTTGGATTGGAGGTAGGATCGGAGTTTGGATCGGGTGTTGGATTGTGTATGTTGCCAATTGTGTGTATTGACAGTTGTGTGTGTTGGATTGTGTGTGAATTGAAATCTGTGTGTGTTGACAGTTGTGTGTGTTAGACTGTGGGTGTTGACATGTGTGTGTGTGCAATTGTGTGTGTTGACACTTGTGTGTGTTGGTAGTTGTGTGTTGGATTGTGTGTGTGGACTTGTGTATGTGTTGACACTTGTGTGTATTGGCAGTTATGTGTTGGATTGTGTGTGTGGATGGTTGTGTGCTCGGTTTTGGGTTGTGTGCTTGATTATTGGTTGTGTGCTTAGTTAATGGTTTTGTTTGCGGATATTGGTCGGGTGTTTGATTATTGGTTTTGTGTTAGACTTTGGTTGTCGGTTGGTTGTAGTTAGTAGTCGTTTGTTGATTGTTGTTAGTGGTGGTTGTGGGCTATTGTTGTCCGTTGGTAGTGGTTGTTGGATCTTGGTGTGAATTGTTTGAGAAGGTTGGTTTCCCATCTTGAGGGTGTGGGTCAATATGGGTTGGGTTGAGGTGTATGGGTTACGGCCCATGTTAACGAGCAAGCGGCACTAGAAGGATGGCTGGCCTGGGTCGTTATATTTGTATAAGGAAATGATTGTCTCGTTGGTGCTTATGTGTTCGTTGATGCGAAGGTTGGTTGGTTGTGTTAGTAAGTTGGATTGGATTGTTCTATTCATTTATACTTGTGGTGATGTTGAGGTTGGATTGAATGAGGTTAGCATAGTGAAGAGTTGGATAAGAGTGAGGAATGAATGATTATGTGATAGTGTGTGTTTATGTCTTAATGTGCGGTCGATATTGGTTGATTGATATGATTAAGTGTAGTTATGATATTCTATATATATGTATATATATAATGTGTGGCTTGTTGTTATTTGGCATGAGTTGGTTGTTGTGATAATTTTCTGGTGTTAAACTGTTTTGGCTTGTGGAGTTTTGCCAGTCTTTCGTAAGACTGACCAACTTCGGTTTACGTGCCGCGGTTGGCTGGGGTATCGGGTCCCCCAGTCAATCAGGCTTGCAGGTTTACAGCAACAAGCGGGTTCTGGATCACAGATGTGTCTTCACAGTGAAAGATTTAGAATTGCATCAGATTTGAAAATGTTGTATTCGCTTCCGTTGTTTTGGATTTAAATTGATGCATTAAACTGGATGACAGGTTTAAGTGTTGTTTTAAATCTTGAACAGGGATTTTAATATTGATGATTTTATGTATTGGAAGAGTTTTGGATTTCTTTTCTTTTAAAATCGCCTTATAGTCCTTCGGGACTATGGCACTGTAGCACATCTGGCCCGGGGTGTTACATGAATTGGTATCAGAGCATTTACGTTCGAAAATGTTTTCAAAAGTTTGACGTGGAAAAAGATTATTCGCCAAAACTGTGAAGCAATCGTGTGATCAGAAGACCCTTGTTGTCGTATAGGTAAGTTTGTATTTGATATATTTTATATGTGATGTTTAGTGTTGTTGAGTAATTTTATGATGTGTTCCTTGGTAAGTGGGACGTGTTGGAGATTAATAAGGTAAGTGTGGGTGTGATAGAGGATGAAGTCATTGGGCTTATCGTCAAGAGGTTGAGGCAGTTAGTTTGGTAGTTGATGATTCGGTATGAAGTTGTTGTGTGCTGTTGTTACTGTCAAGAATGAGAAAGACAGATTGAGCACTTTCAGAGATGATCGTATTCAGAGATGAAATCTTAATGGTGATGTATAGTTGTGAATCCTCGAGTATACTGATGAGTGATTGATTATGGAGACTACTATAGATGATTTTGATCAAATTATTGATGTTGGAAGTAGTAAGAAACAAAGAACTAGGTCTGTATCTGAAAAAGTGGGATTTTACGACTATGGGTTCGGTTGAGTTGAGAAGTAGAATGCGTAGGTTACTACAGGCGGATTGTGGCAGGGTACGTAAGACTTTAGAATTTTGAATGAGGCGGGAAATGTCAGGAGAGAGTTTCAAAGAACTCAGGAGGTGTTTGATTTGTGCGTCAGTGTTAGTGTTACTGTAGGAAATCGAAGGATTTGTTAATTACAGTGATGTGTCTAAGCGAGGTCTGGGTTGTGTTTTAATGCAGAATGGGAAGGTCATTGCATATGCTTTTTGTCAGTTCAAATTGTATATGAGAGAATTGAACATGAGATACAGATGGTTGCTAAAATTGATTAAGGATTATGAAAAGATATTATTTTTCAATCAGAAAAGGGCTATCGAAGTTGCTGATGCTTTGTGTAGGAAGTCTACTCTCGAGCATGTAGTTGCTTGTCTGACAGTTCGGTCGGGATTGCAACAGGAGTTGGCGAAGGGTGAAAAGTGAAATTTGTTCGGGAAAGAGCGGATATAGCCGAATGCGATGGAATGTTGAGTAAGGTATGCGGTGAGATTGCTCAAGGAAGGACGCCCGGATTTCTTGTTCAGGAAGATGGAATATTGTGATTTCAGAATCAGTTACGTGTGTCAGCTGATAAAGAGATTAGAAAGTTGATTCTCAAGGAAGGTCATTCTTCGGCAAGTCATGTACATTCTGGAGTCAGTCATGCGAGACAGATATCCGAACCTGTTTTGATCTTAGTTTCGAGGACGAAACTCTTATAAGGGAGGGAGAATGAAATACCCCAAAGATAATAGTAATGGCAAAATGGTAAATTAATTAAGGATTTTACTTAAAAGGGAGAAAGAGAAATTTGGGGGATTTAATCCCAAAACTTTCGGTTGTCTCTCTCTCCCGTGTGCGTTCTTCAGCCGAGCAGCCCAGCTCCCTTCTCCTCCGACGATCTCTCTCCTGTGCCAGCCGAAGTCGCTTCTTCTCTGGCGAGCTCGACCCGGACCGCCGTCCGCTTCCTTCTCTGTTCGTGGCTGCTGTCGTGGAGCTGCTGCTGAAGGTCGGAGTTGCTGTGGAGCCGCTGCTGTTCTGTTCGCTGCTGCTGCTGTTCGTGGCTATGCTGGTTCACCGGTGCGTGAAGCCACGGTGGAGCTGCTGAGTCGAGCCACCGAAGAGGCGAGCCGAACCTCTGTTGAACCGCGACGAGCTGCTGCACAGATCCGGATCCGCTGCTGTCCACTGCTGTGCTGTTGCCCCGTCTGCGACGTCTCAGGAGAATGGTAATAACTGTTTGCTCACTCATTATTTTGGTCTGAAATTTTGAGGAGGTAAACTAGACTCGTAGATCTAACTCCTCGAGTTGGAATCATCGCATTTGGAGTCCTGAGCAGGGAGAAAGAATTTTTTCAAGTCGGAGCCGCTGTTGGTGTTCTGCTGCGTGTTGTTGCAGTTGTGCTGCTGTCCGCTGTGTTGCGCTGGTGTGGCTGCTGAGTTCCGGCGTCGAGAAGCCTCCTCGGTGACTACCGTTGGTTGTCGACAAGGTAAGCTTATGGGTTAATTTCGAATTGATGTTGTGTTGTTCGAATTGATGTTGTGTTGTTTGAATTGATGTTGAATTGTTCTTCGTGGACAGTGGAAGAGGAAAGTGTGTGACCGTATTGTTGAATTTGAGCTTTGGTTGAATTGTGTGGGGTTTGCTTGATTGGAATTTGGAGGTATGAAATTAGGGTTTGAATTTGGGGGTTTGTTGGTAATGGATTTGTATGAGTTAATTAATGCTAGGGATTTGCTCGGATTGATTTCGCAGGTTCGTTCGATTTGGTTGGAGATTTCTGAGGTCGTGGTTTTCGAGTTTGAGGCAAGATAAATCTTGCTAACCCTTCGTTTATTTTTATAAATTACTTTTCATCCTATTTTGTTTAGTAATTGATTTGTTATCCTTGTCTGAGTAAGTTGATTTGGATTATTGGTTGTGGAATTTAATGGTTGGATGTGTGTGTGTGTGTGTTGGTAATTGTCTTGTATTGAAGATCGGTTGTGTGCTTGTATTATGATTGATTGTTGATAGATATTGGTTTTGTTACTTGAATAGGTTGAATGTGTGGATATTGGTTTAGTTGTTTGACATTGGTTGTTTGCTTGGATATTGGGTTCGTGTTGAATGTTGATTGTGTGAATAATTATTGGTCGTGCATTGGATATTGGTTGTGGGCTTTGCCATTGGTTCTGTGTTGGATATTTATTGTTTGTTTGGTTGCTGGTTTGTTGACGGATATCGATTGTGTGTTTTGTTATTGGTTATATGTGCTGGGTTATTGGTTTTGTGTTGATCCTGGTTGAATGTGTTGGTTGTTGTTGCCTTGTATTATGATTGATTGGATGTTGGTGTAGTAGTTGATTGTAGCTAGTTGTGGATGATTGGTTGTGTTGACAGATGGAGGTGGTGGGTTGTTGGTGGATTGGTGATGGTTGGTTATGGAGCCGGAGTGAGGGTGTGACCTCATCCGACCGCGTGAGGGTGTGACCTCCGTTGGTTAAGCCTAGGTTGGATGGTTGAAAGTCCCATCCGGTGGTGGGTGGTTGGTGGATTGGTGATGGTTCGTTATGGAGCCGGGGTGAGGGTGTGACCTCATCCGACCGCGTGAGGGTGTGACCTCCGTTGGTTAAGGCTAGGTTGGATGGTTGAAAGTCCCATCTGATGGTGGGTTGGATTGGAGGTAGGATCGGAGTTTGGATCGGGTGTTGGATTGTGTATGTTGCCAATTGTGTGTATTGACAGTTGTGTGTGTTGGATTGTGTGTGAATTGACATCTGTGTGTGTTGACAGTTGTGTGTGTTAGACTGTGGGTGTTGACATGTGTGTGTGTGCAATTGTGTGTGTTGACACTTGTGTGTGTTGGTAGTTGTGTGTTGGATTGTGTGTGTGGACGTGTGTATGTGTTGACACTTGTGTGTATTGGCAGTTATGTGTTGGATTGTGTGTGTGGATGGTTGTGTGCTCGATTTTGGGTTGTGTGCTTGATTATTGGTTGTGTGCTTAGTTAATGGTTTTGTTTGCGGATATTGGTCGGGTGTTTGATTATTGGTTTTGTGTTAGACTTTGGTTGTCGGTTGGTTGTAGTTAGTAGTCGTTTGTTGATTGTTGTTAGTGGTGGTTGTGGGCTATTGTTGTCCGTTGGTAGTGGTTGTTGGATCTTGGTGTGAATTGTTTGAGAAGGTTGGTTTCCCATCTTGAAGGTGTGGGTCAATATGGGTTGGGTTGAGGTGTATGGGTTACGGCCCATGTTAACGAGCAAGCGGCACCGGAAGGATGGATGGCCTGGGTCGTTATATTTGTATAAGGAAATGATTGTCTCGTTGGTGCTTATGTGTTCGTTGATGCGAAGGTTGGTTGGTTGTGTTAGTAAGTTGGATTGGATTGTTCTATTCATTTATACTTGTGGTGATGTTGAGGTTGGATTGAATGAGGTTAGCATAGTGAAGAGTTGGATAAGAGTGAGGAATGAATGATTATGTGATAGTGTGTGTTTATGTCTTAATGTGCGGTCGATATTGGTTGATTGATATGATTAAGTGTAGTTATGATATTCTATATATATGTATATATATAATGTATGGCATGTTGTTATTTGGCATGAGTTGGTTGTTGTGATAATTTTCTGGTGTTAAACTGTTTTGGCTTGTGGAGTTTTGCCAGTCTTTCGTAAGACTGACCAACTTTGGTTTACGTATCGCGGTTGGCTGGGGTATCGGGTCCCCCAGTCAATCAGGCTTGCAGGTTTGCAGCAACAAGCGGGTTCTGGATCACAGATGTGTCTTCACAATGAAAGATTTAGAATTGCATCAGATTTGAAAATGTTGTATTCGCTTCCGTTGTTTTGGATTTAAATTGATGCATTAAACTGGATGACAGGTTTAAGTGTTGTTTTAAATCTTGAACATAAATTTTAATATTGATGATTTTATGTATTGGAAGAGTTTTGGATTTCTTTTCTTTTAAAATCGCCTTATAGTCGTTCGGGACTATGGCACTGTAGCACCTCTGGCCCGGGGTGTTACAGTGCCTCGCTTTGGCATTGGATGCCAAGCTAAATCTTCTATTGATGAGACTCGGGTTCAAGGTTCCATGGCCAAAAGAAAACAGTCTTTCCAAGAAAGTGGTGATAGTTCCTCACAAGGGAACAATCGAAAAGACTCTAAATTTCGCTGATGGGAACAAACCGTTGTATCATGGAGATAAGGCTCACTCTATTTGGCTAAAGCAAGCTCAGAGCGGTAAGTCCAATCACATTGATTTTCATTCCAGGATTGCTAACAAACCAATCAGGCATGAACATTGCAAGTATGTGTATTTAAAGTGTCATAGGGTTTGTTGGTATTGTGGTCATGCTGGTCACTACAAATAAGAGTGTCTTCTGAAAAGGCACAATGAGGAAATTGCTCATATTGCTAGAGAAAATCTTAAAGAAAAACCTGCTAAGACCAAATATGTTGCTCCCAAACCCAGAAAGCCTAAGCTTGTGTGGATTCGTAAGAACTAATCTTTTCAATACAGGATGAGTGAGGAACTGTTCATGGTACTTCGATAGTGCATGCTCAAGTCATATGACAGGGAACAAAAGCTAGTTCACCTCACTTCAACAAGCCTCCAGAGGTTCCATAGCATTTGGACACAAGAGTAAGGGAGAAATTTTTGGTCTTGGTAAGGTAAGTCTTTCTAATCACATGACTGTGGATAAGGTGACTCTTGTGAATAACCTCAAGTTCGATCTTTTTAGTGTTGCTCAACTTTGTCAAAATAGGAAGAATAAGGTAGTTTTTACTACTGATGATTGCCAAGTTGAGTGTATAAGTACATGGAAATTTCTGCTAAATAGGATATGTGAAAACAATGTCTACAAAGTTGATCCTACTTTTATCCCTAAAAAGGACCTTTGTCTGTCGTCTATCGCTGTGACAACAGACTTGTGGCACAAGCGGTTTTGACTTGCAAGTCTCCAACTTCTTTCCAAACTTCATCGATAAGAACTGGTTAGCGGTCTTCCAAAGATCGAAATGGCAACCAATGAGGTTTGCGATGCTTGTACCAAAGGAAAACATGTGAGATATTCATTCAAATCCAAGAAAGAGGTAAGCACGACTCGCCCTTTGGAACAAATCTACATGGATCTTTGTGGGCCTATGCGTACAAAGATCCATGGGGGAAATCTGTATGTCTGTGTTATTGTTGATGATTTCTCTAGGTATACATGGACCCTCTTTCTATCCTCCAAGGATGAAGTGTTTGCAGAGTTTGAGACTTGACTGTAATCTATTGAGAAGAATCTTGGACAATCCCTTGGTGCCATTCGTACTGATCATGGGACAAAATTTGAGAACTCTCAGTTTCTATCCCTATGCCGGAACAATGGCATAAGTCATAACTTCTCAGCTCCTAAAACTCCGCAGCAAAATGGTGTTATGGAGAGGAAGAACATGACTCTGGAGGACATGACACACACACTATTAATTGCCAGTGGTCTTTCGAGAAATTTCTAGGCAGAAGCTTTAAATGTTGCATGCTATGTACTGAATAGGGCGACTATTCGCTCGCTGTTGAACAAGACTCCTTATGAGCTTTTAAGGGGATGCAAGCCAAATGTCTCCCATCTGCAGACTTTTGGTTGCAAGTGCTTCGTCCACAACAACGGAAAAGATTCTCGTGGAAAGTTTGATCCTAGAAGTGATAAAGGAACCTTTGTATGATATTCTCTCCACAGCAAAGCCTACAAAGTTTTCAACAGGAGAACAAGTAAGGTATAGGAAAGCATTCATGTTGTCTTTGATGAATCTGCTATAGCTGGTAACCTTGTGTAGGAACAAAGGACTGGTATACCTACGAATACTGGTCTCTCTGAGGATGACATCTTTCATCTCTTGGGTAGCAATGTCATGGAGAACGTGGTCAATGATGATATCAACAACGCGACCCCAGGTCATGAAAGCCATAACGAATCCTTTAATTTCTCAAATCCAAGGCATCATGACTCTATCGGTGTTACGGAGTCTGGTGATGAAGCCCAGGTATATGCCTCTCCTACTATCCTTCCCGAGGAACAAAGTCCCAGTCCTAATGTTGAAGGGACTGCTGAAGACAACCCAGATTCTGGTGGTGCTAGCTCCGATGATTTTGATCTCGCTACCTTGCATGTGAGGAACTATCACAAAAAGAAGGATCATCCAGTGGATCAAATTCTTACAGACTTTCGAAAGGGAACTTGTACTCGCTCTTCTCTACAAAATTTATATGCTTTCAATGCTTTTCTATCTTTGCAAGAACCTAAAACTATAGGTGAAGCACTGAAGGATCCAAACTGGATAAGCGCCATGCAAGAAGAACTCCATCAGTTTGAGAGGAACAAGGTCTGGTGACTTGTTCCTCGTCCAGCAAACAAAAATGTGATATGAACAAAGTGGGTGTTCAGAAACAAGCTTGATGATCAGGGACAAGTTACAAGAAACAAGGCAAGGCTGGTAGTAAAGGGATATAATTAGCAGGAAGGGACCGACTATGATGAGACATTTGCTCTTGTTGCTCGCTTGAAGGCTATTAGACTACTCATTACGTACTCATCATTTCATGGATTCAAGCTACAACAAATGGATGTAAAGACTGCCTTCCAGAATAGAGTTCTCAAGGAGGAAGTCTATGTGGAGCAAACCCCTGGATTTGAAGACTCTTCCCAAACGGATCATGTGTACATTCTTGACAAGGCATTGTATGGTCTTAAACAGGCTCCTAGAGCTTAGTATGATAGACTATCACAGTTCCTCCTATCACATGGATACGTTCGCAGAAAGGTTGATAAGACTCTGTTTCTTCTAAAGGAAGGAAAGCACACTCTAGTTGTGCAGGTTTATGTTAATGACATCATTTTCGGGTCTACAGATGACAAATTGGTTAAAACAATTTCAAGTCTCATGGCCAATGAATTTGAGATAAGCATGGTTGGGGAACTGAATTTCTTCTTAGGTCTTCAAGTTTCACATGGAGAAGATGGAACAAGGGTTCATCAACAAAAGTGTCTCAAGGAGTGTATCAAGAAGTTTGGGATGTCTGATGCAAAACCCTTCACAACTCTCATATCTCCAAACAATCCAATGGGAAATGATGAACATGAAAGAGGAGTTGACCCAAAACTCTATCGAGGAATCATAGGTTCGTTTCTCTGTCTTACTGCTAGTAGACCTGACATTATATATAGTATGTGTCTATGTGCTTGATTTTAGGCTGATCCCAATGAGACACACCTCCAGGCAGTAAAAAAGATATTGAGATACTTAAAGGGAACAAATGATCTTTGTCTGTGGTATCCCAGGGGATGCAATTTTGACTTGGTAGGATACACAAATGCTGACTTCACAAGGAGCAAAGTGAATAGAAAGTCTACTTCCAGAATGGCTCAATTCCTTGGGCCGTGCTTGGTTTCCTGGGGGTCGAAGAAGCAAAACTCAGTTGCTTTGTCTACACCAAAAGCAGAATACATAGCCGCCGCAACTTCTTGCACTCAACTTCTTTGGCTCAAGCAACAACTCAGTGACTATGATATTTTTCTTGACTCTAATCCCATTCTATGTGACAATACTAGTGCTATAAATATTTCCAAGAATCATGTACAACACTCGCGTACCAAGCATATTGAGATAAGACATCACTTCTTGGGTGATTGTGTGGAGAAAAGGTTGGTTTCCATTGACTTATGTGGAACCAGGGATCAAATCGTTGATATTTTCACCAAGGCACTCAATAGGGAACCCTTTGAGTAGTTTCGTATGGAACTTGGTATGATCTCTCTCAACTAAAAGTCCACACATTTTGTTCCCTTGATGATTGGCTAAAAAGTCAACTTGATGCATTGATCTCTCATCATAAGCCCAATTGATTGTTGACTCTACAGCTTACCCCAACCATCATGTTTGATGCTCCCAATGAACCCTTATAATCATCCACAACTAGGAGCCTCTCTTTCATGATTAAAAATTATTAAACATTTTCGCATATTTTTGTGTGTAATGTTCTTTGTACCCTCTCTGGTAACGTTACCCCCGTATCACACCCTTCGACTTTTTCATAAAGCCGAAGAAGTCGGATCGTTGCCCCGTGGTGTGTTGAAGTGAGTTGACAGGCTTGAGGTGCAATGATGGCATGTTGCAGTGTGGGAAAGAATGGTGTGCATTTAGGGTTGATTTGATGGTTGTAAGACGTTGTGATTTTGAAAGATTTTTTGGGCTTTGATGTACATGGATGCAATCTTCTACAATTTATTTTTGAAAGATATGTTTTTTTGGAAGATACGTTTTTGGCTTTGATCCTTAGGAAACAAATTAAAGAAGAAGATTTTGAAATATATCTTTGGCAACCGAAAAGATTTGAGTGCCTCTCCTCTCCTATTTAATCGGTGATCTCTGCAAGGTATTCTCCTCACCGTCTCTCTATTGCTTTCTCTGTCTCTAACTCTCTTGCCCTCTTCTTCACCTCTCCCAAGCTCCACAAATGGCCTTCACTCCCAACGTCACCATCAACGGCAACGAAAGCCCCCAATCCATGCTTTGTAAACTCTTTGCGATGGATACCACCACTCTATCATTACTGCCCTCTCTCAAGCCACCCCATCCACCACCTCTCAAGACACTCCTAACCCTCCACCGCCTCAAAATTAGCCTCTCCACTGCCATCCCCTCCACCTTCCATCCTCACAATGGTACCCTACTCACCGAAACCACCACCCAACCAAACCCTAACCCTAATCCCACTTCCTCCACTGTCGTCTCCTCCAAAGAGAAGGAGGAGGTCCTTTCCTCCTCCACCCACCCTACCCAACCAGAGATTGAGAAGGAGGAATGCCTCGGCGATGCCACCACGGGGACACCGATTGCAGTAGAGATTCATGCGGTTACCACGGCCCAAATCAAAGGGGTAGTGCGAAACTTGGAAAATGAACTGATTGAGGAGGAGGTTGAGGCGTCACCGTCGACGGGTCTCAAGTTTTCTGGCCGAGTCAAAATGACCGGCCCATCTAAACGCAAGACAAGGGCTTAGGTTGCCAAGGCCATTACAGTGAGCTCGGATGATGAGTCCAAGAAGGTGTCTGAGCACAATCCCAAGCGCGCCAAGGTGGCTATGGCTCCAGTTCGCAAGAGTCAACGTTGTCAAGCAACGAAATCCAAATAGAAGGCTAAACTGGAAGAGGTCATGGAGATGAATTACAAAGGAGTTGTGAGGGAACTGTTGCTAGATCATGAGTTTCTGGGGAGCAATGCACTGAGAGAGATCGTCTATGTCTTGCAAGCTTATAAGTGGGACCATTTGTATGTTGATGATGAATCTGTTGACGATGAGCAGCTCCGGGCCTTCTATTCCACCTTCTATATTGAGGTTTGCACCCATGCTATTCTAGGGAGCTATACTTTGGAGGGCATTACCCATTTGTTCTCTAGCATGGAGCTCAGCATTCTGTTGGGGGTTCCTCACTTTGGATATGACGAGTACCCAAAAGGTCATTGGCCCAAGGACTTTTCGTACCAGGAGGTTGTTCATCGCGTCTCCGATATCTCCTCTCCTCCCAGATTTGGTGCTCTTCACACTAACTCCATGTGTGCGATCAACAAGGTACCCTATCACTACCTCATCGGTAACATTACCCCTCGGGAACAAAAGCACAACAACTTGCTGATTTTGGACGTTGTGCTCCTCGCCAAGCTGTTGGATGAGGAAGCCATCAATTTGCCTAAAGTGATGATGCAACATATGGCTCATGTGAGAAACACTGATAGGCACGCTTTATCGTTCCCTAGTGCAGTCAAGAAAATTCTAGAATATCACAAGTCGTACAAAGAGGAGGTTGATGAATCTTTCTTCTAATGTGGTCTAGATGCGAGTAACCTACACAAGATGCAGTTTGTCATACAAGAAGGAGTCATCTGGGTTAAGGTTGAGCCCGAGCCATAGGTTGAGATGGATGAGGACGAGTCTGATGGTACAGACTCTGAGGGGGAACAAACGAGCGTACCCAGTATGAATTCCGAAGTGATAACGGTTGTGAGGAGGCTATCCCGCATAATTTCTCTTTTGGCGGAAGAATAGAGACGTCTTATGGAGGATGTGCACACATTACTTGCTACTCGTTCCACTGCTCCCTCTGCAGGCACTGATGGTGCATGATTCGTCTTCCTCCGGCTTACCAATCCCGCTTTTGTGCCTTGCGCATCTATCCCTTAGTTGTTTTTGCTTTTCTTTGTCTTTGTTCCTTGTGTTTGCCTTGAATGACATGTTGATCTTGTTTGCTTATTCTGCTTATTTTGTAGTTGTCCGTGTAATAGTTTTTGCACGTTTATTTCATATTAATGACAAAGGGGTTGGTTGCTTATCTAGATTTGCTAACTTTCGTGATGAAATTCTCTTAAGTTTTTGACGATGCCAAAAGGGGGAATATGATGGGTGGTCAAGCTGAGGGGGAACTAATCATGTCTTCATCTTTACTGTCCCTTTGGGGGAACAATAATGTCTTAAAAGGAAAACCTTTCTTCATGCTACTGTCTTTATCTTGGTTATGAGTTATATTGTCAAGGATGTTTGTCACCATCAAAAAGGGGGAATTTGTTGAATTCCTTGGTTTTGATGGTAACAAACATTCATCTAGTATTGCGACTAAGTGTTTCTGGATCAAACAAAGATGTCACAGGGAACGATCGACAGTGTGGTTACGCAGATGAAACAAAGAGTTTTTCTAAATGATTTATTACCTCCAAAGGAACAACAGTCTTGTAAACAACAACAAGTTGCAAATGTCATAAAAAGAAGGCTGCAAAGATAATGAAGATTCTCCATGAAGATCTTGCGGTTGAAATCAGCAAGCTCGTTTTGATTGCACAGATTGGAAGATTTGGAGAGAGAATATTCTATCTTATCTTGATTATATTATTTTAGGAGATATTTGCTTAGATAATAAGATCGGTTGAAATATTATCTTTTTGGGTCAAATAATATCTTTTTGTTACTGGAAAGTGAGAGATAGATATTATTTGTTAGTAGGATTCTCTCCTTGTATAAATAGAAGTGAGTCGATCATTTGTAAGGTACAAACTTGAAACATTTCAGTGAAAGAGAAAAGAAGTGAAGGAGTTTGTGAGTCTTAGAGAGTAAGTTTGTGTTCATCGTTGTAGAAGTGATTCAAAACTAGGTGGGAAGTCTAGGGTTTGAAGTTCGAGCTACAAGTGTAACGATCGAGAAATCAATAAGACAAGTAGACATATTCAAAATCCTCTCAAACGAGAAGCTTGAAGGTAGTGGTTTTTCCTTGATTAGTTATTTGACTAATTGGGGTTTCCACTCTAAATAGTGAGTTCTAATGTTATTCTTTCTTGCTTAAATATTCCGTTGCATCTTTTGTGGGAACAAAGCATTTGTTTCCTCAGATGAAACACTAACGATCCAACAATCATTATTGTTATGGTAGAGGACATTGACAAAACATTTGGATGATACTATCATTTGTGCGAACAATGCAAATAGAAGGTTCGACCTGAAATGGGTCAATTCTATTGCGGCAAATGTGAAGCATTGTCAAATTCGTCATTCCTAGGTGTTTAATGTAAAATGAAAACAATATATACAGAATAATAATTAGGATATAAGTAATTTTTAGAATAATAATAATTGTATTATTATTCTAAAAATTACCTACATTGTCATGCAAGTTTAAGGTTACGTTAAGAGTAAAAGATGATTCTGGCATGACATCTTTTGTTATATTTGATAAAGATGTCAAAATGTGGGTTAATAAATTTGTAACCGAAATGTTGAAATCGACTGTTAAGATATTAATCTATATACTAATTGTGTACATAAGATTATATACTACATATAAAAAAATAAAACATTTGGATATTTTACCTAATTTGTGATATATTTACCTTATTGTTTCGATTCCTTTAAAAATATGTTCTTAAGTACATGTTATGGATAATAGCAGTACACTTGATGAACTTAAAGGGTTCATTGGGAAGATTTTTTTATTCAGGATTGATGTTGATGGGTTCACGTTGTATGAACATAGTCGTAGAATTATTGTTTCCAATATGACTGATGATCAAACTTTGATTGTTGAACTCAAAAATTTGATTTCATAAACTCAAGTATTTACTATTTTCTTCCTATATAACACAACAATATATATCATATAATTAATTACTTATATACTCGCATTGAATATTATAACAATGTCAAACCACTGCCATGTCAGCCCGTATACTACAATGTGTCGTCAAGTGAAATGCTTACTCCTTCCAAGTGCTCCAACGGGAGCCTATTTATTAAAGATGACGATGAAGAAGATGGTATACAAGACAAACTTTCTATTTCACGTACCAAAAAATTGTTGAAGAAAGAAAAGGATGACTAAGTGGGTTGCACATGACATACAAGTTATTATCTATTAAAAAAACTTATTCTATAAATATTAATTTATCAACATTATTATCATACATTTTTTCTTATTTGTAGGGATTTATTTGATATTTATCGTTATTATTGTATGACATTATTGGTGTTAGATTTTATTGATTTTATTTTATAATAAATAATTACTATTATTTATATAATATTGTTAATTTTGTTTTTTCCAAGAACCCATGCAAGGCACGGGGCAATCTACTAGTGATGATGTATTTTTGTGAAGGAGAAAGGGAAATAGGGCATTGGAAAAAGAAAGGATGTGATGGAAGTAGACTTGAAAAGATTTTGTGGCAGGCGAGATACACGGGCTTTGAGGTTTGAATGGATCAAGGAAATAATTTTTAATAGAAAGGAAGATAAATTTTCTGCCATTTGGATTGCTTTTTTGGAAGGCAAAAGATATCTCTTGAAGGAAAAGAAATATTTTAACGCTCTATAAAAGGACAATACAAAGGCAATTTTTCTTTACCCATAATCTCTCTCTCTCTCTCTCTCTCTCTCTCTCTCTCTCTCTCTCTCTCTCTCTCTCTCTCTCTATATATATATATATATATATATATATATATATATATATAGAGTTTGGATCATATGCGGAGCACTCTTCCCGTACGGACGTGCGGAGCATGCACTTTAGGGCCTTATTTGTGCACTTTAACGTCTTATTTGTGCACTTTTTCAAAAAAAAAAAAAAATTCTTTTTCAAATTTTTTTCCAAGCATTTTTCAATTTTTTTGCAAAAGTGCACAAATAAGGCCCTAAAGTGCACAAATAAGGCCCTATAGTGCATGTCCGCACGTCCGCACGGGAAGAGTGCTCCGCACCGGAACCGCACTCTATATATATATATATATATATATCTGAATATATCTCTTTGTCTCCAAGAACTCCAGCATTCCTCTTCTTCCAAAACCTTCTAATGGCCTCCAACTCATCGTCTAACACCACCGTCACCATCGATGGAACTAAGAGCCCAAACACATTGCTCTAGATACTAATCGCTCTCGGAGCAAAACTGTTAGGATGTGAACTTTCAGAAACTGGAACTCTAGTTCCCTTGAAAGTTCCATCCCTCAGTTTTCCTAGTTTTAACGATGACAAACACTTTGCTATTAATATTTCCATATGTGTAGATAAACAGGGAACTCAGGAATCAAAAATATAAGACAGAGACCAAGATGCCAGAATTGAGAACTGTCATAGGAACTGAACTACGCAGAAGCCGCGCTTACATGGAAAGAGATTTAAAGAAGCGGCGGATGATCGTTTTAGGGTAGATCTTATCTTGGAGAGAGAAGATTAGAATATCCTTGTTTCCATATATCTTTAGGTATTATTTGCATATCTTTTATGGAAACAAAAGTGTAAAATCGTTAGAGATAATATTTGGTAACAAAGATTATCTTTTTCGATTACTTTTGGTTATTTTATTTATGGATATCAACCAGCTGTAGATCACAAATCTATATGATTGTTATGTATAAATAAAGTAATCAAACTCTCTCATTTGAACTAATGAGTTAACACATTCATCCAGAGTTGATCGAGAAGAGAAATCGTGCTTGTTCTTGTGAGAAGAACTGTGTAAGTCACTTGCTTGTTGTGTGCTTGATTAAGTCGAACTAGGTAGAGAGTCTTAAGTGTGTCTTAAGTCTTTAATCTGTGTGTTCTATTCTAGTTGATTGTAATCGAAGCATTAATAAAAAAAAGTAGACTTTCAAATCCTCTTGAAAGAGAGGTAGTGGGTTTTATCCTGGATAACTAGTTGGTTATCAACGGTTCCCACTCTAAGGATCTGGTCTTGATTCTGTGTTATTACATATTCCGCTGCTAAGGAACTAAACTCTCAGTTCCCTTTGATTTCTAACACGTGCGATCCTATAATTGGTATCAGAGCAGACGCTCTAGATTTGTGTTAGTTTACAGATTTCAAGATGACTAGCTCAAGCGAATTCAATTTGGGAATCTCAATCAACAAGTCACACATCCGAAAGAAGGGAGAAGAAGAATGGTGGGAGAAATGCATGACCAACTACATTCAAACCATGGACTATCAGTGCTGGCGCATGATTGAAAATGGTGATGGTGTTATTCCTGATAAGTTGGATGAAAAAGACTGGAAGCATGAGTACTATAGCATCAAAGAAAAGAATGCTAAAGCTCGTCAACTTATTCTCAATGAATTAACTAGAGAAGATATGGACAAGGTGATAGGAATTGATACTGCAAAGGGCATCTGGACAGCCCTAAATGAAATGTATGAAGGAAGTGAGGAACTCAAACAAAGCAGAAAGTTCTCTCTGGAAGGAGAATACCACACTTTCGAGATGCTGGAAATAGAGAACATTTCCCAGTACCACTCGCGGTTCACAAGACTTGTCACCAAACTCATCAATGCTGACGTTAAGCTTGACGAATGGTCCAAATCCCTCGTCGTCATCAATGGACTCAACTCAAAGTTCAACCTCATCAAGAAAGTCTTAAAGACTACCCCTGGTATTCAAGGTCTTCCCTTAACTCAAATCATAGGGAAACTTGAAGTTGAAGAAAGGGAGGCCCTCAAAACAAGTTCTGCCAAGAAGATGGAGAAGGGAATCGCCTTAAAATTTTCAAAGGCCTTCTCAAGGTTGGAGATGGAGGAAGAAAACTCAGATCTCGAAGAAAAAGAAGATGAGATGACATCCCTTGTCACTAATCACATCAAGAAGCACTTCATCAAGGGAAAGTTCAAGAAAAACTTTCAAAAGAGAGATCTCTCAGAATATGCTTGCTATCAATGCAAGGAAAGAGGACAACTCGCTAGGAACTGTCATAAGAACTCAAATGATGATGATAAGCCTGATAGCTCCATGACCCCCTTGATGACGGCGCAGGACGAAGAGGACGCAATGAAGGTGCGCTCTGATGGTCCGATGACAAGAGCCCGCGCCAGAGCAATGGAACAAGCCACATAGTCTTTAGTCTCGCGGGCATACGCAAGTGACACGACTTCATCTAGTCCTAAATGGGTTCTCCTCGTGACCTATGAAGGCTTAGGCGAGGCCTCGTCCAACCCAACCTGACGAAAAGATGAAGACGCCGAGCTCGCGGAGAAGACTGAAGGGCGGCGACCGCCGCCGGGTTTACGGCGCCCGCCGCGGTGGTCATGGCGCCCGCTGTAAGGTGCCCGGCGCCCGCCGTTTGGTGCCCGGCATGGAGTTTGGCTACGACTTTAGGGCAGCGGGCGCCGTTTAATTACGGCGACCGCCATTTTCTCCGAGTTCGTTCCGCGTCAGCATTTTCAAGACCCGTCGTTTTAATGAATATTTTATTATTATTTTATGTTATTTCCGTTTAGACTATTTAAGACTTGGAACCCTAGTTTGTATTCTCTACGTTGAGTTTAAGCAGTAAAGTTGAGTACGCTCCTTCCCTTGAGCTCTAACGTCAACCCTTCGATCCCACGGATCAACCTATCCCGTAGCTCGTCGCTTCGTGCAAGTTCTACACCGTCTCTTCGGTATTCAAGGTCATCTCTTTGATCTTCACGTCACCTCTTTGACGAATTTAAGGACTATCTCTTTAGTCCTAGGAAAGCCATCACTTTGGATACGGAGGAGAAGAATCGATTCAAGCTTGAGGAGTCAAGATCCTGCGTTGCAGACAACACTCAGGGTTTGTTCGCATCAACTGATATCAGAGCCTTTTCCAAGCTAAGTTTGTTCTTCTCTCTTTTGTGATTCTTGAAATTTTTTTCCGCTAGCAAACCCTAGAAATTTTTTCTAGCCACCACTCACCACCACCGCTCGCCACCACCACCACTCGCCACCACCACCGCTCGCCACCACCTCCGATCGCCGCCACCGTCCTCCACCACCACCACCATCCGCCGCCGCCTCCCTCTCCTTCACGTATAACCCTCATCCCCTTAGGTGTTGGTTACTTGTTCCCCAATCCTACAATCTACCCTCTAGCAATTCTTGTTTCCATATTTACATATTTGATTTCCTTGCTTCTTGTTGATCAAATTTTGCTTCATCTTTGGATTAATTGCTAGATTAGTTGTTTGATTTTCATCCCTCCTAGTTGCTTGTCTCTTCTTGCTTTTCCTACACTTGCTTGTGTGGTTCTTTCTTGCTTGATTCGCCATCATATCAGCACAAAAACAAAAACAAGGTGTGACCGTATAAACAAAACAAATATACTATTATCACCTTCCATCAAACAAAAACAGAAAGGTTTGGGAAGATGGAATCCTCAAAAACAAAACAAAAAAACAAAGAGTAGGCAGAGAACGCACCATACGGTCATACTCCATCTTCTCATCTTTCATGTCTCTATGCAACTCTCATTAAAAAGGGCATATAAAAATTTTCAACTCCCTTGTGCTTAATTCTGAGAAACTTGATTTGATTTGCTTGCACTTGGAAATTTGTGTGTTGTTTGGGACTGGACTTGCTAGTTCTTGCTTTCGGCCTTACGTTCAAGCCTCTCCCTCCTCACGAGCAACCCAAATTAGTACGCCCCGCGGAAAATTTCTTGGGTCACTTTTGAGACAAGGACGTGGCTTGGACTTGCTCTTTTGCTTGGTGCAGCTTACTTCTTGTGTTGTATGCTTCATATAGGTACTATGGATGTCCCTACTTCGAGCGTCTCTCCCTCCACGGGCCACCGCATCCCCGGACACGTGGACTCCGCCTATGAACAAATCAACCAACTTCATGCGTCAAACGACACACTTCAGTCCGCAAATGAAGAGAAAAACCGTGTTATTGCTGAGCAAGCTGCTGAACTTGCGTACCTTCGTCGGGCCATGAGTAACGTGAAGTTGCCCACGAACGATCCTCTGTTGAACCCTACGGCCCCAGCCAACCAACCTCTGGATCGCAAGGGGAAGGGTGTCTTGTCCACGCCACAGGATCGCCTTCGTTCGCAAATTGAAGGCTACCCACCCAAGCGTGGCGACTCCCACGCCCGGTACAACCCCACCTTTACCCCGAGAGATGAGGATTACACGTCGGATCACTCCCGTCATAGTGTTCGCGTTTCCAAGGATCCCCTACCGTATGTCAACACCAAGGACCCCCTACCGTATGTCAACACCAAGGACCCCCTACCGTATGTCAACACCAAGGACCGCCGGGTTCGAGGTCGACAACACGCACGGTATGACGACTCCGAGTCCGGGCGTGATAATGATGATGTTGATGACCGTAGCTCAGACCACTCCCAGGAAGGATTTGATGATGAGGAGGCGTATGATATGGAACGCCGCGAGGAGTTGCGCCCCACGCATCGCGGCTACCGCCGACACTCGCGGGAACGGCGTCGCCCGAGCCCCGGGCGCCATGGACCACGTCGCGTCCTCTTCTCACACCTTTCCGGATACGAGTCTTTTGACGATGACACCCCAGACAGCCCACCAGTGTTCGACTCATATGATCAGGACGAGGAAGAGGAGAAGTTGGATGGGTATATTTGCAGCCCCATGGATGACCAAGGCAACGTGCCCCTTAGCCTGGTTACTCGCCGTGTCCTCACCGCCAAAGAAGGTACCTTACTTGACCAACGTGAAAATTTATTTCATACTAAATGTGCGGTCCATGGTGCTTCTTTGAGTGTCATCATAGATGGTGGAAGTTGTTGCAATATCATCAATGAAAAGGTGATCAAGCACTTCACGCTCGACACAACTCCACACCCCCAACCTTATAGCTTACAATGGATCTCCGAGGGTGATGACTCCAATGTTGTGAAGCGGCAATGCACTATCAATTTCAGCATTGGCCATTACAAGGATTCCTTTCTTTGTGACATAGTCCCCATGGATGCCACCCATCTTCTCTTAGGGCGTCCTTGGCAATTCGACAAGCGAGCCCTTCATGATGGGTTTCTCAACAACTACATCTTCATGCACAATGGAAGGAAGGTGACATTGCTTCCTATGAGCCCTCAAGAGATTATGCAGGATCACGTGGAAAGGAACCGCGTTAAGGCCCTTGAACAAGCCAAGGATAAAGCCGCTGGCCGTGACATACCCTAGAAATGGGCACCAAAGGCTGGCATCCAAGGCTCGTGTGAGAACCGACTTCTTTTGGCTAGGTCTCGGGATGTCTCCCCAGTCATTCAGGGAAGACTTCCTTGCTTTTTACTTGTTCCCTGCAGTGTCTTCCCTTTTGTAGGAATTTGAGGATGTGATGCCCGAGGAGCTGCCCGAAGGATTGTCACCCATTCGTGGTATTCAGCATCAAATCGACTTTGTCCCTGGCGCCTCTCTTCCTAACCGCGCTGCATACCGCGCGAGCCCAGAGGAAACAAAGGAATTGCAGCGCCAAGTCCAAGAGTTGTTGGATAAGGGCCACGTCCGAGAGAGCTTAAGCCCCTGCGCTGTCCCGGTCATTCTTGTGCCCAAGAAGGATGGTAGTTGGCGCATGTGTGTTGATTGTCGGGCGATCAACCAAATTACAGTGAAGTATCGACACCCTATTCCTAGACTTGATGATATGCTTGATGAATTGCATGGTGCTACTTTATTTTCGAAAATTGATCTTAAGAGTGGGTATCATCAAATTAGGATGCATGAGGGTGATGAGTGGAAAACTGCATTTAAGACTAAGTATGGCCTTTATGAGTGGTTGGTTATGCCTTTTTGTTTGACCAATGCCCCTAGCACTTTTATGAGGTTGATAAACCATGTTTTACGGGCTTACTTAGGAAAATTTGTGGTTGTCTACTTCGATGATATCCTTGTTTACAGCAGGTCTTTGGATGAGCATGTTGAGCATCTTAGGAAGGTCTTAGAGTGTCTTAGAAAAGAGAAACTTTATGCTAACCTGAGTAAATGTTCTTTTTGTTCGGATTCCACTATTTTTCTTGGTTTTGTTGTGTGCAAGGATGGACTACAGGTTGACCAAGAGAAGGTTCGCGCCATACAAGAATGGCCACGGCCGACTACACCAACCATGGTGCGGTCATTCCTAGGCTTGGCTGGCTTCTACCGCCGCTCACAGGCGCCCAGCTCAACTACCCAACTTATGACAAAGAGCTCTATGCTCTTATTCGGGTGTTGAAGACTTGGCAACATTATTTATGGCCCAAGGAGTTCGTCATTCACTCCGACCACGAGGCGTTGAAGTATTTGAAGGGTCAATACAACCTCAACCGCCGCCATGCCCGATGGGTAGAATTCATGGAGACCATCCCCTATGTGGTCAAGTACAAGAAAGGAAAGGAGAATGTGGTTGCTGACGCCCTCTCTCGCAGGTATGTGTTACTTACCCATCTTGATGCTTCTATCTTAGGCTTCTCCTTGATTAAGGATGTGTATATGCATGATGATGACTTTGTTGACATTTTTAAAACATGCATGGAAATTGGAGAGTCTAATGGATTCTATATTGATAATGGCTACCTATTTAAGGCCGGGAAACTTTGTATCCCAAAGACTTCTATCCGTCGGTTGCTAATTCAGGAAGCTCATGAGGGTAGAGGTCATTTTGGTATCCCTAAAACCTTGGCTGCATTAAAGGAACATTTCTATTGGCCTAAAATGTTGCATCATGTTACACGTTTTTGCAAGGCTTGTGTTACTTGTGTGCATGCTAAGTCTAGATCGAGTCCCCAAGGTTTGTATACCCCTTTGCCTATTCCGAATGTTCCATGGGAAGATATTAGTATGGATTTTATCACTGGGTTGCCCATGTCTAAGAAGGGGAGGGACTCGATATTTGTGGTAGTTGATAGGTTCTCTAAGATGGCTCACTTCATTGCATGCAAGACTACTCACAATGCTTCTGAGATTTATTCTTTATTTTTTGAGCATGTTGTTAAGCTTCATGGTATCCCTAGGATTATAGTGTCTGATCGTGATGCTAAATTTGTGAGTTATTTCTGGAAATCTTTGTGGGCCAAACTAGGAACTAAATTGTTGTTCTCTACTAGCTATCACCCCCAGACCGATGGGCAAACGGAGGTTACTAATAGGACTTTGGGTGCTTTATTGCATACTATGTTAAAGTCTAACCTCCGCAAGTGGGAAGAGTGCTTGCCTTTTGTTGAATTTGCATATAACAGGTCCATGCACTCGGCGACGCAGCAGAATCCCTTCCAGGTGGTCTACGGCCTCAATCCGCTCACCCCCTTGGATCTCATACCACGACCACTGAAGGAAAATGAGAGCATGAAGGGCGTGGAGCGAGCGGACCAGGTCAAGGCACTCCATGAACGGACGCGACAGCAGCTGGAGCGGAGGTCCGAGCAAGTTGCTACACAACGCAACAAACACCGCCGCCCAGTTGCTTATGAGGCCGGCGACTTGGTGTGGCTGCATTTGCGCAAGGAACGCTTTCCATTGAAGCGACGCCACAAACTGGACGCGAGAGGTGATGGTCCTTTCTGGGTGCTGCAACGCCTTGGGGCCAATGCCTATCGCCTGGAGTTACCCGATGACTACGGCGCACACCCGACATTCAACGTCGCTGACCTTGCTCCTTACACTCCTCCTGCTTTTGACGACGAGGACGAAGCGAGGACGCTTCACAGCCAAGAAGGGGAGATTGATAGCTCCATGACCCCCTTGATGACGATGCATGACGAAGAGGACGCAATGAAGGTGCGCTCGGATGGTCCGATGACAAGATCCCGCGCCAGAGCAATGGAACAAGCCACAGAGTCTTTAGTCTCGCGGGCATACGCAAGTGACACGACTTCATCTAGTCATAAATGGGTTCTCCTCGTGACCTATGAAGGCTTAGGCGAGGCCTCGTCCAACCCAACCTGACCAAAAGACGAAGACGCCGAGCTCGCGGAGAAGACTGAAGGGCGGCGACCGCCGCCGGGTTTACGGCGCCCGCCGCGGTGGTCACGGCGCCCGCCGTAAGGTGCCCGGCGCCCGCCGTTTGGTGCCCGGCATGGAGTTTGGCTACGACTTTTGGGCAGCGGCCGTCGTTTAATTACGGCGACCGCCGTTTTCTCCGAGTTAGTTCCGCGTCAGCGTTTTCAAGACCCGTCATTTTAATGAATATTTTTTATTTTATTTTATGTTATTTCCGTTTAGACTATTTAAGACTTGGAACCCTAGTTTGTATTCTCTACGTTGAGTTTAAGCAGTAAAGTTGAGTACGCTCCTTCCCTTGAGCTCTAACGTCAACCCTTTGATCCCACAGATCAACCTATCCCGTAGCTCGTCGCTTCAAGCAAGTTCTACACCGTCTCTTCGGTATTCAAGGTCATCTCTTTGATCTTCACGTCACCTCTTTGACGAATTTGAGGACTATCTCTTTAGTCCTAGGAAAGCCATCACTTTGGCTACGGAGGAGAAGAATCGATTCAAGCTTGAGGAGTCAAGATCCTGCGTTGCAGACAACACTCAGGGTTTGTTCACATCAAAGCCTATGCAGAAGAAAGCTCTCTTTGCTACCTTTGGAGACGACTCAGAGGACTCTGAAGGGGAACTGGATACGAACGGAACTTTTGGAGGAAGATGCTTAATGGCTAAAGAAGATTCAACTGAATCAGATGACTCTGAGGTATCTTCTTCTGACTTTACCAAATCTCTTCTTGAATGTGATAAGAAACAGTTGATCAAAATCATTAAGAAACTTGGAAAGGAAAATAGTTCCCTTCAAGAAAAACTAGAAGAATATGAAGACGAAATGTCATGCTTATCTACTGAAAACTGTATCTGGAGCAAGAAACTTGATGAAACTGATAAATTACTTGCTAGTTCCTCTAGGAAATGTGACTCTTGTATCACTATAAAAAAGGAACCCATGCATGCTGATATTCCTATTGTTGCTTCTACCGACTCTGAAAAGAACACCTCTGCCATGCTTGCTGAAATAATGAACAAACTTGATCATCTTACTGACTCTATAAATGAAAAAACTGTGAATCAAACTGTGTTTGTTAAGCAACGATATGGTATTGGTTATCCCGGTAAGAAAGATTCTGAGGACACATGCTCTGCTGAGAATGAGAAACTGAGAAGGGAACTAGTCAAAAAAAAATGAAACTCTCAATTGTGCCTTACAAACCTCTCGTGACAAAAACCAGTTCCTAGAAGAAAAGGTAAAAGTGCTAGAACAGAAGCCTAAAGGAAATCAGACTTGGTTCAATGGCCAGAATGCTCATAAGATATATATTGACCAAGCTCAGGGAACTAAAGGTAAGAAATTTAACTTTGAGCAGAGAAAGCAAGAACGACCATTCAGACCTGGTCATGGTAAGTATGGTCATGTTGTTTACAATTGTGTTTGCTGGCATTGTGGTAAAAACGGTCATTATATACATGAGTGCATCCACAAGAAAAGACAAATGGAAGAAAATGCTAGGAAAAGGAACCAGAAAATGAACAATAAAAAGAAGATGTATACTATTGATGATTTGAATGATCCTTATTACTTTGTTCCTATTTCTAACCCACAGAAAAGATATCAACCTAATTCACCCAGAAAAGCTAAGCTTAGCTGGGTTCAAAAAGTTTGAGTTCCCTTGTGTAGGGCGAAGTGCGGCAACATGACAAATGGTACATAGACAGTGGTTGCTCGTGCCATATGACCGAAAACAGAAACAAAATGTCGTCACTTCAGAAACACCGAGGAGGTACTATTTCCTTCAGAGACAAGAAAAAGGGAGCAATCTGTGGAACTGGAAATGTGAATCTTACTGATCACATCAAGGTAAGTAACATTAACATTGTTGAAAATTTAGGTTTTGATCTAACTAGTGTGTCATAGCTGTGTGATCAAGGAGGAAATGAGGTTCGCTTTACCTCTAAGGAATGTACTGTGGAAGACATTAAGGGAACTGTGATCTTAAAAAAAAGGCTCAACAATGTCTACGTTATTGATCCAAAGTGCGTTCCCGAAGAGAAGCTGTGTCTCTTGTCAATTGAAGATCAGACGAATCTATGGCATCAGCGACTTGGTCATGCAAGCATCAAGCTCATCCACAAGCTACATCAAAAGAAACTAGTTCGTGGCCTTCCCAAAATCAATGCTGAAAAGTCAGAAATCTGCTATGACTATGTTCAAGGGAAACAGGTTCGTAGTTCCTTCAAGTCCAAAACAATGGTAAGTTCCTCTAAACCTCTGGAACTCATACACATGGATCTTTGTGGTCCTATGAGAGTTCAAATCATTGGTGGAAACAGGTATATTCTGGTACTTGGTGATGATTTCTCTAGATTTACTTGGACACTATTTATAAAATCTAAAAGTGAAGTCTTTGATAGGTTCAGCGAGTTAGTTCCCTTACTTGAAAAATCCTTGAATGTATCTCTTCGTGCTATTCGTTCCGATCATGGAACTGAGTTCGAGAATGGAGATTTTTTAACATTTTGCAGGGAACATGGAGTTGATAATAATTTCTCGGCTCCCTACACTCCACAGCAGAACGGAGTTGTTGAGAGAAAGAACATGACTTTGGAAGATATGGCTCGAACCATGTTAATCTCGAGCGGACTCTCTCAGTCCTTTTGGGCAGAAGCGGTCAATGCAGCATGCTACATCTTAAATCGGGCTATGCTACGCCCCATGCTAGAGAAGACTTCTTATGAGCTACTAAGAGGCAGAGTTCCCAACATTGCTCATCTAAGAGTCTTCGGCTGCAAATGTTTTGTTCACAACAATGGGAAAGACAACCTAGGGAAGTTTGATCCACAGAGTGATGAAGGCATCTTCATCGGATATGCTTCAAGTAGCAAAGCATACAAGGTCTTCAACAAACGAACTAAAAAGGTAGAGGAAAATATTCATGTTATTTTCAATGAAAAATTGCCTTCAAAGTCTGTGCAGGATCTCTCAGTTCCCTCGGAAGATCCGTTTCAACGGCCGAATGAAGATTCCGATGATGAAGCTCTCTCCAAGCATAAATCTTATCCCAACCTGTCTGGTTACCACACACCCACAATTCCCTCAACTGTAATTGCGCCCAAAGCGGCAACATCTTCAGACAACACCCCAGTTCCCTCCGATACTCAAGACACTGTTGTCATTGCTCCAGTTCCCAACCCGTCAACAAATGAAGATGCTCCTACTCCGGCAGCTGAGCCTGCTCCGGTAGCTGATCCTAATACAGCCTATTCCTCAGCTATTGTACCCACAGACGTTGACGCTCCGGGAACTGATCTGATTATTCCTAACAAAGACAAAAGAACTACCAAGCATCCAGTCAGGTATGGCTTTGAGGATATGTCATATTGTGCTTTCAATGCCTTTATGTCTCTTATAGAACCAAAGAACATCACGGAGGCTCTGAAGGATGCCGACTGGATCATAGCCATGCAAAAGGAACTTCACCAATTCGAAAGGAATAAAGTTTGGAGACTAGTTCCCTGTCCTCAAAACAGACACATCATAGGAACTCGGTGGATTTTTCGCAACAAATTGGATGATTCAGGTACTGTTTCGAGAAACAAGGCTTGCTTGGTTGCTCAAGGTTATAATCAAAAGAGGGAATTGACTATGATGAAACCTTTGCCCATGTGGCAAGACTGGAGGCTATACGACTACTCATAGCTTATGTCTCTCACAAATGGTCCAACTTATACCAAATGAACGTGAAGACTGCATTTCTCAATGGCATTCTTCAAGACTGCATTTCTCAATGGCATTCTTCAAGAGGAAGTATACGTCAAGCAGCCTCCAGGATTCAAAGATGATGATCACCCTAACCACGTCTATTTTTTGGACAAGGCTCTCTATGGTCTAAAGCAAGCCCCTCGCGCTTGGTATGATCATCTTGCCCAGTTCCTAACAGCCAATGATTATCGACGTGGTGTGATCGACAAGACTCTCTCCATTCTGGAAGTCAAAGGTGAGATTCTAGTGGTCCAAGTCTATGTTGATGATATTATTTTTGGTTCCACTAACTTGGCTCTTGTAGAAAAGTTCAAAAATCTAATGAGCAGCGAGTTTGAAATGAGTATGATTGGGGAACTATCCTTCTTCTTGGGATTGCAAGTTACTCAGAAGCATGATGGCATTCAAATCCATCAACAAAAATATCTTAAGGAACTCTTGAAGAAATTCAAAATGGATTCCAGCAAAGCCATCTCTACTCCCATTTCCCCAGCCACTTGCTTCACTGCAGATCATTCAGGACATAAAGTTGAAGAAAAACTATATCGAGGCATGATCGGTTCTTTGATGTATCTAACTGCTAGTAGGCCATATATTGTGTTTGTTGTTTGTCTATGTGCCAGGTTTCAAGCTGATCCAAGGGAGTCTCACTTATCTGAAGTGAAGCGCATCTTTCGCTATCTCAAGGGAACTAACGACCTATGTCTTTGGTACCCAAAAGATTGTCATTTCAATCTTCTTGGTTATACAGATGCTGACTATGCAGGCTACTTGGTTGATCGCAAGAGCACGTCTGGAATAGCCCAGTTCCTTGGTCCATGCTTAGTCTCTTGGGGCTCAAAGAAAAAGAATTTTGTGGCCCTATCAACCACCGAAGCCGAGTACATTGCTGCTGCCTCCTGCTGTTCCCAACTCCTCTGGCTCAAACAACAACTTGCAGATTTTGGTATGTCTTTTGGTCCTCTAAAGATTCCTTGTGATAACACTAGTGCAATCAACATCTCCAAAAATCCTGTGCATCACACTAGGACCAAGCATATAGATATTAGGCATCACTTCTTGCATGATCATGTTGAAAGAGGGAACATACTGCTAGAACATTGTAGGACTGAAGATCAAATTGCCGATATATTCACCAAAGCATTAAATCGAGAACCTTATGAGTCATTTATGTTACTTCTTGGAATGATTTCCATAAACTAGTAGTTCCAGTTGCTTTTACTAGTTCCCTTGCTTTGCCTAGATTTGATCTTTTCTATGATTTCATTGACAATATTGTTGATATTTGCTCTTGTGCTGCCCTCGCATGTCCTGTAATATTTGTTCTAAAGCATGTTCTCAACACTCTTGCATGATCACGTGATTTTATGATATGATTTGATCTTGATTACATTTCTTTGTTGGCCTCATAATAGTCAATTTGATCACATCTATCCATCATCATAAGCCGAAATGATAATTGACTACAAACCGTCCTAAGCTTGAATGCATTGCATAATTCCTTATGATCCATCTTTCGTCCATAATTGGGAATTATCTTTGTAGTGTCAAAAATGCCTTCCTAATTTTATTTATATGGGTATGTACTTTTTTCTTGAGTGTTGCTTGGTTCCGTACATAAAATTAATGCACCCATATCTATCCGATTTCGTGTCGAAAACTGAGGAAAGGAACTGGGAAATGCTCTTCAACGGCCGGATTTCAAATTCTGCTCTATCTGCGACCGTTTCCCGAGGACAGTTATTGCATGTGTATCCGTTTGATTCCCTGCATTTTCTGAGTAATTTAGGATCCGATTGATGTGATTGTTCTAAAGAAAATTTTCTGAGAGGAGTTATGAGTTCCCTAAATGCTAAAGATATATTGGCCGTTTGAATGAGAATCTGGGTTCCCTTATTTGAAGCGATTTGGAAATGGATATTTTTGGATAGAAATTTGCTCAGAGGTTATTTAAGGCATTGGGTACAACCCTAAAGTGGCACCGATCTCTCATTCTCTTTGCCTCTCACTAAAAATATGTCGTGCCCTCAAACTCTCAAAAGCTCTCAACTTTCCACTGATCTCATGGATTCGAATCTGAAGAACCTTCCCACCGATGAGCTTGCCATGTTGGAGGCATACAGAAAGCAAAAGGCTACCACCTCCTCCTCTCAGGCGGCCTTCCCGGCAAAGGCCTCATCTTTGGCGCCAACAGCGGTGGAGGAACCCGCAAAATCGGTTCTACCGCTTGTCCCAGAGGTGCAGCCTTCTCAATCTGCCTCATCGGAGCATACCCCATCCAAGCACAACTCCCCCACACCGACTAAGGAGGGTTCCCACCACTCATCTCCTTCCCAGGAGGTTGCACCAATCAACGTGGAACTGCTCCCCACACCGACGTCCTCTCTCAAACAGCTCGGTGACTCTCAGTCGGTGGTCGGTCGTGTCAAACGCCGCGCTGCCAAAGGGGGTCACGGTATTCCGTCTCTTCAACTGAAGGATGCTCCTAAGGCTAAGAAAGCAAATCTTGCCAAGCCTGACAAAGGGAAGAAGCCCAAACCCAGGCAAGCATCGCCCCCCTCATCGGTTCCCTTCGCGGTGGCACCAGCTCTCGCCTCGCGTCGCATCTTGAAACCTCTGATAGCTGGCCAAGAATTATGGAGTTCCGATGATGATGATGATCATATCTCCTCTGCCTACTCCATGCTCCAACTCCAAGGGTGAGACAAGCTAGTGATGGAGCCATTTGCGGTCAACGAAGATCTGGTCTGCCTCTTCTATTAGCACATGGAGTTTGTTCCTGCCAAGGATGATCAGGCGGCAAACGATGCTATTCTCACCTGGGGAGGTAATTTGATTCCCCTCTCTGCTACTGTTATTGGATCTGTGTTGGAGCTCTCCACCGGTGAAGGTTTCAGTGTGATTGTGAAGAGGAACTGGCCCTCCAAGCGCAAGCAGGCCATTCTGAAAACCGTGTTCGATGGTTCCCCTCCCTCTAAGGGCCCTCTAAACACCAAATATCTTAGTCTGGACAAGAATCTCCTCCACACCTTCCTCATCAAAAACATCATTCCCCGCCAGGAGAAGAGAGACACAGTCTTGGTTGGCGACGCTGTGCTCATGGAGAAACTGATTCTGGGAGTTCCTATTGATCTCCCCCGCATCACCCTTGCCCATATGCAATACTATAAGGGCCATTCTACTCACGCTCTTCCTTACCAACATGTAATCAAGAAGATCATGTGTCACCTTGGTCTCTATCCTTCTAGGGTTGAGGAAATTCAATTTTCTCGACTCCTCACTATGACCACAGTTAGGCGACTTATGCACAAGGCTCATGTGGATGAGGAGTCTGATGAGGAGAAAAACAAGGAGGAAACCCAGCCAGGTACATCTGAGCCCCGCCTAGTTCCTGACACGCATGTTATTCTGGAGGGTATGAGGCGTATTGAGGTTGCCCTAGTTGAAGGTTTTGATAAGGTGGCCACTGCTGTTGAGAAGGGTAGCAACTTCACCAATGAGATGGTGGTGGAGTTGTGGAAGACATATGTTGCTCTTATGGAGGAAATCGCCAAGCTGGTGAACATAAAGCTCGTTGAGGACAAAGCGAAGGCCAAGCAGTAGTTGTGGCGTAGCTGTTCAGTTCCCTACTCAGTAGACATGGAACCTTAGTTCCCTAGGACCCCACTTCCACATCTTGATCCTCTTTTGTGTGTCTCTGAGTGTTTTATTTTGTTATATGTTATTTGTGCTCCTTTTATATTTAATGAAATTTATGTGTTCCTTGAGTTGTTACGATATGCTTTCAATTCATATTACGATGCCATTCCTCTAGAGTTCAACATTAGTCTTTATATCACTCTAAATTCTCTATACTTATCGTTTAACTGACTCTTTTCGATGATGTCCAAAGGGGGAATGAACTCTGCAATCTGAAACTAATAGGATGAAAGGAACTCTGAACTAGTTGTCTCCTTAAGGGGGAATTAAGGAACTCGGTTATCTGTTAAGGGGAATATGCAATTCACTAATGATTATTCTACATCTAGCTTTACTTGTTTCCCTCATATATCATTCATGCCTATTTTAGATATGACAGGTTCTACATGTTTGTCATCATCAAAAAGGGGGAAATTGTTAGGATGTGAACTTTCAAGAACTGGAACTCTAGTTCCCTTGAAAGTTCTCTCCCTCAGTTTTTCTACTTTTGACGATGACAAACACTTTGCTATTAATATTTCCATATGTGTAGATAAACAGGAAACTCAGGAATCAGAAATATAAGACAGAGACCAAGACGCCAGAATTGGGAACTGGCATAGGAACTGAACTACACAGAAGCCGCGCTTACATGGAAAGAGATTTAAAGAAGGGGCGGCTGATCGTTTTAGGGTAGATCTTATCTTGGAGAGAGAAGATTAGAATATCCTTGTTTCCATATATCTTTAGGTATTATTTGCATATCTTTTATGGAAACAAAAGTGTAAAATTGTTAGAGATAATATTTGGTAACAAAGATTATCTTTTTCGATTACTTTTGGTTATTTTATTTGTGGATATCAACCAACTATAGATCACGATTCTATACGGTTGTTATGTATAAATAAAGTAATCAAACTATCTCATTTGAACTAACGAATTAACGCATTCATCCAGAGTTGATCGAGAAGAGAAATCGTGCTTGTTCTTGTGAGAAGAACTGTGTAAGTCACTTGCTTGTTGTGTGCTTGATTAGGTCGAACTAGGTACAAAGTCTTAAGTGTGTCTTAAGTCTTTAATCTGTGTGTTCTATCCTAGTTGATTGTAATCGAAGCATTAATAAAAGAAGTAGACTTTCAAATCCTCTTGAAAGAAAGGTAGTGGGTTTTATCTTGGATAACTAGTTGGTTATCAAAGGTTTTCACACTAAGGAACTGTTCTTGATTCTGTGTTATTACATATTCCGCTGCTAAGGAACTGAACTCTCAGTTCCCTTTGATTTCTAACACGTGCGATCCTACAAAAACTCCTCCATCATCACTGCAATTTCCGCATCCTCCACCGCCCCCAAACACAACTCCTGCACCACGACCTCTCACAAATGTCACCACCTCCCTCCACAGCCAAGTCGCCACCACCCACTACAACCTAGCCATGGTTCTTTACCGCATTTCCCCCCACCCACATACCAGTTGACTCCCCAAACCCTAATTATTTCCGCCACCATTGAAGTCGCGATCTCCTCTACTGAAAATTAGGAGACTCTCAAGCTCTCACCCACAACTGAACAAACGAAGACTGCAGATGAGATACTTGTTGTGGTCCAGGAAATGAGCCTGTCACAATGAGAGACAATTTGGGTGACAAAAAGGATTTGCCACCAATGGAAAAAGAGAAATTGGTAGAGCAACATGCATAATTGGAGCCAGAGATTGATGATGTGGCCGAAGGTAAAGCCAAAGTCGCAACAATGGTGCACAATATCTAAAAGGAACTGAATGTCTCCATCTTTAAGGAGGTGTCCAAGCAGAACTCCCCGGGTCCTTCCACCTCCCAGAAGAAAAATAAGGTAGTGGCAGTGAGTAAAGTGAAGACCCACTCTCAAGTATGGTCTGCGATTCTTGTATGTTCCGATGATGAGGAGGAGAAGATGGTACCCAAGATAAAAAAAAAAAGGCAAAGATTGTCCTAGTGGCACTCGCAAGTGTGCAAGAAAAAGGGCTATGAAGGAAAACCCCGAAAGGAGGAAGAGTACTAGGATATGTCGAAGAAAGTTTTTGTGAAGGAACAATTGCTCGATTCCAAGTTTCTAGAGGATACTGCAGTGGCATATGTGCTTTCTTGCTTAAAGGCACAAAAGTAGGATCATTTGTTCACCAAGGAGGAGGCGATGATGAATGAGGAACAACTCATATTATTTTACTCCACTTTTGTGGTAGAAGTGTGGCCCCACATGATTTTGGGAAGTTACAAGATGTGTGGGGTCACTCAGTTTCTTTCTAGTGTTGAACTGAGTATCCCAAGTGACAATGGCCGAAAGACTATGATTATGATGATGTCATCAAGCGCATGTTCGAAGTACCCTTACATCCAGCTTTAGGGGATGTGAACCCCAACTTAATGGGGGGGGGGGGATATGAACAAGGCACTATTCTCCTATCTCATCAACAACATTACGCCAAGAGAAAAGAAGCGTAATACCCTCTTGATCCTCGACTTTATTCTCTTGGACTATATTCTGAGGAAGGTTCCAGTTAATTTGCCCAATACCATGATGCAACAGATGGAACATGCTCGAAAGACTACTAGACATGTTCTCCTATTCCCCAACATGGTAAATACAATTTTGCATCATCATTTTGTGTACAAGTAAACTGATAAAGATGTCTTTAGCAGAAATCTGAGTGAATGCAATCTGAAGAATATGAAGTTTGAGATGGTGAAAAAAGTTGGTTGGGTGAAGATCCCTAAGGTGGAAGAGAGTGAGGAAGAAGGAACAAAAGAAGGGCACATTGATATCCCAAAGGAGGAACCATCTGGGGTAACAACGCTTTTATACGATCTCAATACGTCTGTTAATGAGATGTGTGGGTTGATTGAGTTGTTGACACACCAATAAAGGAGGATGCATGAGGAACTGAATGCACTAGGGACTGACATGCGCAAGCTTGACAAATCACAGTCCGCTCCTTCTGATGGCATGACATATGCCTTATCTATTCCCTAACGGCTAACAAATCCCGTATTTTGTTCCCTTTCTTTATTATGCATGTATGTTTGTTATTTCTCTTTTGGTTGTTTCTTGTGAGTGTCTTGTATGGCATTATTTGTTGTTTTTGTTGTCTTTTTTGTTTTGATGGTTGTACGTGCCAGTTGGTTTGGCACGATTAATATTTTTCGATGAAAATGCTAGCCAGTTGCCCTTATTCGATGTGTACTCCTTTATTTTAGATATTTTGGTTATTTTTTATGATGCCAAAAGGGGGAATACGATGAGATGGTCAATTTGAGGAGGAACACACTTGATTTTATTCATGTTCTTAGGGGGAACTATGCATGTCTTGAGGTAGAATTGTTGTGAAGGATATTTGTCAGCATCAAAAATGGAGAATTTGTTGAATTCCTTGGATTTTGATAGTAACAAACATCCAACTAACATGTTTGCTGGGTGTGTCAGGGAACATAAGTGTGTCACAGGAAACCCTGGCGTCTTGTAGATTAAGAGGGAACGTGAAGTCTGTCAGACGGAATGTTACCATGACAGAAACAAGGATGCTGGTATATTGACGGAAACATTTATAAAATAGGAAGTTTCTTATTTGGATAAGATCTTTTCAAGAAGATAGAATGAGATCTCGATCAGAAGATTGAAAAAGATGAAGATTGTGATCCTAACTTGATGGATTTGAGGAAGAAAGGAAAGAGAAAAGATCCTTCTCATCTTTAGAATATATTTAAGGATATTATTTATGAATTCAAATCAAATGTGGACGAACCTTATTGTAAAAAATGTGGACGCTTGTGTGGTGTTAGATCGTCTTTATCCAACTGACAGGATAAAACGCGCTTGTTAAGCTTTTGGGGGTATATTCACAATTTTCCTCTGAAACTCTTCTTTCCTAGATTTGTCTCCCCCCGAACTGTCAGCTTCTCCAATATCATATACTTCTACAATTCACGGTCTCTCCTCGCCAGAGACGCTCCTCGCTTGCGCTTTCAAGAACATTGTTACCTTTGCTCCTGGTATCTCCTATTGTCGCATCATCAACGCCGTCGGAGGACTCGCCCGAGCCACCGGTGTCAAGGAATGCAGATTTCAATTGGTACTGGCTTCTACGGCGATCAATTCAAGTGATGCTTCTATGGCTCCCTAGTTTACTTCCAAATAGCTGGCTTGAATCCCCCTCATGGATTGGTTCTAATCCACCCATTCCCACTGCTTCAAGCTCAAAGTTTGAGGTACGTACATGCTTGATTTCCCCCAATTCTCAACCCTAATTTCATCTCTATATCACCAATTGCAGAATCCGATTTGTGCTTTTCCTTACGGTTCGGCAAGGAGAACATAAAATTGGAGGTAGACGAGGACAACGTGCTCCATATCAAAGGGCAAGGAGGCATGTAGAAATAAGAGGCTTGTCTAATTATTGAAGAGGAGGTTTATTTTGGCATTTTCCTATTGATATTGGAAGCTGACATTTGGTGAGTATGTGGAGGAGTGAATATGGTATTGGGCGATTAAAACATTGCAACAAGGAATTGAGATTGTCACATCTGAACTATGGGCAATTTTCCATGGTATCACAATGGTTCTTAGATTGGGTTGCTTTAATTTGTTGGTGGAGAGTGACACATTTGTACGCTGCGTTGGCATTATTGTCAGCCTAGAAGCTTGTTACACACCGGACTATTAACTAATCAACCACAATTGGAATTGATCGATGAAGTAGGCAACCCATGAACTGTGATGATTCAACATGTTCGGAGGACCATTAAAGTGTTGTGAATGATCTTGCTGAGCTTTCTTTTAACATGCAATCTGATTTAGTTATTTATGTTGACCTGTTACTAGTCAGTATTTTTTTCATGTGGATTTGCTTTCCTCTATGGAGGGAGTCCATGTACAACATTAACAATATTTCTTCGGGCTATGCCCACATTTTGACAAAAAAAAAGGAATTGCATATGTGCAATGCGATGTCTTAATTTCTATAATAAATCGGGTGTTTGTGATGGTAAATCTGAGTCAGGGGTATGTGTTGTAGGGATTTAAATACTTTAAGCGGAATTTCAAAAAACAGTTTTCTAACATCTAACTTAAGATCTCATGCATAAACTGATATGAGACATATATGAAAAGAGTAATATACCTCTTGATGCAAATCTTCTTGCTTGATATCAATCTAGAGATGAGAGCCTCAAGTGTGACTCATCTACTTGATCCACACAAGTACAGTGCTAGATTGCTTTGCTTACGTTTGCTAGAATGGAACAAAAGTTCTCAACTTGGTCTCTTGCACAAGGTGTCCGACCGGTCCTAGGTTGTTTTGGTGTGGGTGTGTATTTTCTCAACAAATGAGATAAAAGATAATTCCCTTGTAACTAGAAAGGGATATATATGATTGATATAATATCTTATCTTTTCTAAAGATAACTTTACTTATATCATCAAGTAAATAGATAACACTTTATTATTACTTGAAGAATAATCCACTCTTCCACTTTAGCCATATGGCCGAAAATCCCATGTTCCACAATGGGCCTCGAGTTACTTTGATCTAGCTCAATTACTCTATTGTGTGTGACCTTATAGGACGCGGTTATAATATCAATGAGCCTAATCTAATTTAGTCTATAAATCATAGTTGGCTTCATCAAAGCACTATGACTACCTAAAATATCCGGATTATAAATCTCCATTATTAATCTTATTATATTATTAGTAATTGAAATCTTGATTAAAGGACACTTCGGTTAAAAAAAAAAAAGATTAAAGGACACATTCCTTCAATTTCTCACTTGTCCTTAAGCAAGTGTGCAATATTATTTCCTTTTTCTCTTAGTGTCCAATTTGATGATATGATAACATCTTATGTATCCATATTAATATTCAAGTTGTTTCTTGAACTCCGGGCTTGAACTATAAAAACAAACGATTACTTTTAATCCATTTGAGCACGACCATGCATTTTCAGTTCTTACTCTTCAAGTGGCCAAGACACCATTCCTATCTATATATACACAAATATATAAATAGGAGGACTTTTTCAATCTTGTATAACTATAGCTCTGACTCAATTTTCAGTAATCCCGATCACTATAGTCGCCTTTTACGAATTATAGATCAACTTAAAATTCTACAACGAATTTGAAGACTGTTAAGGTAGGTCTTCCCAATATGTATCCTCCATACTTATCCATGTAATTGATTAGACATCCCTATATTCCTATAGCTCATGAAACTCGACGCTATCAAACAACTTACAAAATAGTCTTTACCGAGTCATTTATGTCTAACTTAATGACTTAGACTACGAACAACTCATAATTCATAATTTCAGTTCACATAATAGGATTTCATTCATCAAAACACTTATGATGATCCTATTTGACAATTAAAAATTAATTGGACATTTTACTTAATTCTACACCACAATTAAATGATAATGAAACTATATTTCAATCAAGCATAACTGAAAGTTCAACATTCATGAAAACAATCTCTATAATGTAAAAAAATACAATCTCAAAGCCATTCTCCAATGTGTTTAATACCCTTAGCCCTAGTGTGATTGTCATGCTTGGGCTTAGGTAAATGTTTAGTCAATAGATCTGCAATGTTTTCATCCGTGTGTATTTTGCACCACTTCACATCCCCTTTGTCTACATAGTCTCGGATGATGTGGAACTTCCTCAACACTTGTCTGGATTTGGATTTAGAACTTGGTTCCTTGGATTGGACAATGGCACCATTGTTGTCACAATATGATGAAAAGTCCTAGGACCGGTTGATGCTCAGTATCAAGGAAAGTTGGCCCTCAAACGCACACAAGACGATGATGAAGACCGGTGCTTGAAAATGATGATTTTGGTAGTGTTTTTGAGACTGTTTTTGTTTGAGTTTTGGACTCAATTTTTATGAAGCTATGAAACGAAATAAAGAAGAACAATTCTGTAATTTTATAAAGGGATAAGTGAATAAGGTCTTTGTGGATATGACTCGCCACTCAAACCTTGAACAAGATCAAGTACAAGAGATATTACACACTCGAGCACAAGATCGGGAGTTCTCGATATGACTCACGAGAACAAGGAAAAACCCTAGGAATCTCTCCTAGTTACAAGCTGACCTTATTATGGTTTTCGGCTCAAATTTTCGTTCCTAACAATGGCTTCAAAACAAAGTATTAATAGAAGAAAACAAGGAGCAAAACAAGAGTCTCTTCGGTGGCTTGGCAACAACTTTGGAAGACTCTTCACATGGAGTGGAGTAAAGGATGAGCAAGGTGAGGAGTCTCCATATTATTAGATGCATCTAATTCACATGGATATGGCTTAATGACGTTCAAGTTGATGGCTGGTCTTTAGCCTTCATTGTCTTGAATTCATGTGAATCAATTTTTTACAATAGTTGGATTGTCGTACAGATTGGGATTTTATGGCCTGTTCTGGGCTGATTTCATGGAAGAAGTTGTCATGAGAGTTGTAGCCCTTTCTCTTAGATTTCCAATAACTACTCATGGACCTCCATTGGACCTTTGTAGCTCCCAAACTACCCAAAACACTGAGAATGTGTCGGCTGGTCAGATTGTTGGGTTTTGACATCGTCCAACTTTCGTACACTTCCTTGGGGATAAGATTTTGACCCTCTTGAAAGATGATGGAAGCCATGATCACACCATCCTCCCCTCCTTTAAAAGGATTCGACCTCGAATCATCATGAACATAAATAGTTACAAGAGATGGATTACCTTCTTTTTCCTCCATGGCGGGTGGCTCAGAGACAATAGTTTTGGCAATATTGATTTCTTGACTAGACATGGCGCCTTTAGAACAATCTTCCTTGAAGATGGCTCTGATACCAATTGATGAAAAGTTCCAGGCCCAGTTGATTCTCAGTATCAAGGAAGGTTGGCCCTCAAATGCACACAAGACGATGATGAAGAACGGTGCTTGAAAAATTAAGATTTTGGTAGAGTTTTTGAAACTGTTTTTGTTTGAATTTTGGACTCGATTTTTATGAAGCTATGAAACGAATTGAAGAAGAACAATTCTGTAATTTTATAAAGGGAGAAGTGAACAAGGTCTTTGTGGATATGACTGACCACTTAAACCTTGAACAAGATCAAGTACAAGAGATATTACACACTCGAGCACAAGATCGGGAGTTCTCGATATGACTCACGAGAACAAGGAAAAACCCTAGGAATCTCTCCCAGTTACAAGCTGACCTTATTCTGGTTGTTGGCTCAAATTTTCGTGCCTAACAATGGCTTCAAAACAAAGTATTAATAGAAGAAAACAAGGAGCAAAACAAGAGTCTCTTCGGTGGCTTGGCATTGATCTCAACAACTTTGGAAGACTCTTCACATGGAGTGGAGTAAAGGATGAGCAAGGTGAGGAGTCTCCATATTATTAGATGCATCTAATTCACATGGATATGGCTTAACGACGTTCAAGTCGATGGCTGGTCTTTAGCCTTCCTTGTCTTGAATTCATGTGAATCAATTTTTGACAATAGTCGAACTATCGTACAGATTGGGATTTTATGGCCTGTTCTAGGCTGATTTCACGAAAGAAGTTGTCATGACAGTTGTATCCCTTTCTCTTATCTTTCCAATGACTACTCATGGACCTCCATTGGACGTTTATATCTCCCAAGCTAGCCAAAACACTGAGAAGGTGTCAGCTGGTCAGATTGTTGGGTTTTCCACAACTCAACCACCATCTCATTGGTGAAGTTGCTTCCTTTCTCAACAGCAGCAGCAATAATGTTGAACCCATCAACAAGGACATGCTCAATGCGTCCCAAACTCTCCAAAAGCACATGAGTATCAGGGACCCGACGTGGTTCAGAAGGCCCTTGCTGAGTTTCCTTCTTTTCCTTATCCTTCTCATCCTCAGACTCCTCATCCACATGGGCCTTATGCAGCAAACGCCCAACAGTGGTCATAGAAAGGAACCAAGAAAACGGAGTTTCCTCGACACCACTCAGATAAAGACCAAGGCGACATAAGATTTTCTTGATTAAATGTGGATAGGAGAGAGCGTAAGTAGAGTGTGCCTTACAATACTGCATGTGAGCCAGCTTAACACGAGGAAGGTCAATGGGAACTCCGGAGATCAGCTTCTCCATCAAGACATCATCACCAATCAACACAGTGTCCCACTTCTCCTGGCGGGGAATGACGTTCTTGATGAGAAACGTATGCAACAGCTTCTTATCCAAACGGAGAAATTTGGTCAGCAGAGGTCCCTTAGCTAGTGGGGAACCATCAAACACAGCATCCAGAATGGCCATTTTGCAACCTTTGGGCCAGTTCCTTTTAACAATGACCCTATGTTGAGAAATACATATTTGAACTGATCATTCAAATCAGTCTCAAATGTCATCATGGTCCCTAGATATTCTCCATCATGTACAAATACGACAACATATTCTTATAACTCGCAATGGCGGTGCCTCTTATTTTATCTTTTGCTTTCAGTAGCCCCCTATATTCCTTTGAATAATTACGTGTCATTCCATAATAAGATGTGAACATCTCTTTGATTTCCTTTGGCTCCAACAATTTATACCCTGAAAAAATGTACAATTTATGTTGTCATCATTAGGATATGGTATACGAGTTTATAAGAAATATAATAACACAAAAATATGAACACACAATATACCTTGACATGAGTTTCGGGGCTATTAATTCTGATCCACCCTGCTGCGTTAGTTGATAATTACCCATCCATCAAATTTGTCTTGCCATACTTACTTCCTTCGCAAGTCTAGGTGCACCCTCCATTGCCCATCTCACATAAAGATATAAAGGGCTAGACCTCTCCACCCTCGTTTTGAAGAAATTTCTAACCGGCAACCAATCAAATGCATCCTTCAGTTCTTGTTTTGAGGAATATGTCTTACCGACCCAAAATGGATGCTTTTCCTTTGTAACATCGCCCTCCTCCAATTTCATGTCCTCACACTATTTCCTCCTCTTCGTGGGTTGTACTATGTTTGCATATTTTTCCTTCACATCTATTAAATGTTTCTCATCCACATCAATAACACAATCTATCAATTTCATCTGCATTGTCATATAGAAAACATGTCGATGTTCCTTCTTTATTAGGCACACAATATGTGGTTTGTGGAGGCTTCATCGATCCTCGACGCATTGAGGCATCTCCTTCTTCATCGCTGGAAACCATAACAATAGACTTCCTATTGTTGTTTGCCACCTGCCCCCTTCTCGTCGAACCATACTTTTAAGAAGATATTGTGCCTACGTACATGATATCATTGTCAGCATAATTCACATGCATGTCGTAATATGATTGCTCAACATCGTAACCAACTACCACAATGCCTTTGTTTTCCTCCCCTTTGCTTTCTTTCCTCCCCCAAATGAAACAAAACAATTGGGTTTTTCATTGGGTCTCTTTTTCCTTCTCAGATTGAGTTAAACATTGGGTAACTACAACTGAAACCAATTTCTTGTGCCACACCAATTACCCTGCTTATCAAATTGGCATATATTTCTATGCACCATGCTTCCTTATCTCCAAGAGAGTTGAAAGACTTATATGCCCCAAAATCTCCTTCATCATTCAAATCAAAAGGACTAAAGTTTTCTTTCCCATGTTATACATACGTGAAATGTAGGTCATAATAGTATATGTCCACCTTTAACTTATCAATCACCAATGACAATAACACCTCAAAGATTACACTTTGATCTACAATCATAGCCTTTGATATCTTTCTCTCTTCGAATAACCATGTATTTCCTTCATGCTTCCACCTACCATCAAAGATCATTTTTACCAGCCTACAATCTGCATAAACTATATTTATTGTCAATGTTCAATATTAAGCAAAACAAAATTCATGTACCCTAAATTATTTAAGCATATTATCGTGTTCTGGAATATATGAACAAGGGCCATCATTCCATTATACTCTGTACATTTTATACATATTTTTTCCGACACAAAACTTACCCATTAAGAGTGCGGTTCTCCGCTTCCTAAGTAATGTGTATCCACCACATGATTAACTCCACTTCTTGATAGGACAAATGTCTGATAAGTGATAAAAGATATTACTAGCATGAGTTATCTTCTTCTCAGCTGCAGCAATTTATTAATCTCGTTAGAGTACAAACCTCATAACCTCCCAGCCACAAGTAAAGCTTATTTCTCTCTAATGGGCTTAACAACTAAATAGGCATTTTCTATTGGGGCATAACAATTTTCACCTTTTAGAAGCCCAATCACACACTATTCACTTGTACCCTAGAATTTTCATTGTTAGTGCAAAGTTGCGATTGTTGTGGAGCAAAAATACTCTTCTTACAGACATCAACTTGTCATCTCGGTATGTTTCACATTTTCTTTTGCTCATTTCACCATTTTTATTTAACTTCTATTTAATTTGTCATAGTACTTTGCCTACTGATATTTCTCACGTATCTTATCTAAAATAGCTGCTAATTCATACCTAATAGTTAAAGTCGACACAATTTTTTTACGTCAAAGGATACAACTGAAACTACCAAAAAACACGACAATTAGTATTCACCGACAATACAAAATCATTCATGTTACTACTAAGCAAATGTACCCGAATATGAATACAACTGCCTTATTTCAATTATAAAAACAAACAATGTTTCCCTCATTCATACCATAACATTGATATTTAACGTATTCACCTCAACATAATCGTATTTTCATCCCCTTACTATCTACTCATACTTTACTCACCTTCAAATTCCCATTTCTTAACCTCTCTAATATTGACAATATTTATGACAACGTGACACGATTAATGAAACCACATACCATAGTCTTATATAATCTAACACATTGTTTACTGTCTGAATTCCCTTTTCTTTTTCCAATTTTCCATCCTCCGACAACAACTTCACCTCACTCCTGTTCCTGCCAAAATATTATAACAATCACCCAAATTCCCGCCAATTAGTATTTTTCTTTTATTTTCTTAAACCTAAAAAAGAAATAAATAATGTCTTGTCAGTAATTTCATATAAATCATTTCTATTTACCTAACATTTATCAAAATATATATATGCATTTAGAAAATAGATTCAGGATCAGATGCAAATCGGTCCTCCTGTGTGAAATACGAAATCATCTCAGCCATCCATCTAATTCTATCTAACAGTTGCGCTTATATGCTTGTGGTAGGGCATTTAAAAAAACGGAGGGGCATTTTGGTCAATTTTCCTTTTTAGAGTTTCATCCTCTTGGAGCTTATTCCTCTATTGTTGCGCTCCCGTTTCTACAAGTTTGATTTCGCCATTGTTAATTCCTTTTTCCATATAGTAGATTTCTTTCTCATTCTCTATTGTTGAATTCCGGTGTTGCGATTCGCCTTAGTTTTTTCTTTCATGATGTATTTGTATGTATAGTCAAATTCTGATTTGGTTTTGTTTCAATTCAAACCCTAGAAATTTAGGTTTAATCTTGTGCTTTATTTTTGCTTGATTCGTCTCTTTATTATGTTTCTAATCTTCATTTGGGATAGTCATTATCATTCACTCAAGTAAAAATCGTTGATGGAGATGATTGATTTCTGGATTGAGAAGATTGAGTTTAATAATGGTTGGTGATTTGAGAGATGCTCACAAGGTGTTCGACGAAATGTTAAATGCTTGAGAGAGACGCTCATGATTGAGAGAGATAATCATACTCGTTCAAGTTTGAATTGTTAAAATCAAAGAGCATGATTGCATTCTTCATCCTCAAACACCCAAATTGATATCCAAACTACCCCGATTTGAATCCCAAAACAACTTATATTATGAATCTTAACATTTATTAAATATGAACTTTAGATGAATATATATGAACATTGAAACACAACATATGAACCTTAGTTTATTTATATCACTAGTACAAACGGCTTATCTAATACCGGAAGGAATGATACCGGTTGTGTAAAACCGGTATGGCACTTGGAAACGGATACCGGTTATTGGACAAAATCGGTATCTGCAAAAAAACATATTGTATACCGGTTATTAATATAACCGATATGCATGTGCGGTGTAATAAATAGACAAACGTATTGTTTTTTAAGCTAAGACAATAGGGATACGGGGTTTAGTAAACACCGGTATCCTTGTTTATTATTAATCTTTTTTTAAAATCTGATAATCGGACTGTATGCTTTTGTTATTAATATTGATTTATTTATTTTACTTCAATAATTTACTAATCCTTAGTAAAGGTGTTTAACTTTACTGTTAACTTTTACCCAACATTGTCGCTATTCTCCACGACCACCGCTTGAGTCTTTGGAGCCCTACGCTGCCGCTACTGCTCGAATCACTGGCTCAACTGGTCGTCGTTCACTCGAGTCACTGGTCCAATTGCTTCACCTGCTCGCCTGCAAGGTTGGTTAAACTCTACTTAAATTTGTATACTTAGTTGGAATTTGGGAATATGCTTGGCATCAGGAAACTAGAACCGAGTTATTGGTGTCTATAGTGTCTTGCTTAACCACCGAAACATTTAAAGAGATAATGATATGCAAAAGATCAATTATGAATGAAGAGAACTAGGGATTGGGGGATAGAACAAACAAATAGGAAAGAAGAGGATTGAGAGAGTGTTGTTGAAAGAAAAGAGATAGAACCGACATACACTAGTTGTTGGATGACAAGGTATTGTTGGTCGTGTGAAGGAATTATAGTATTTGCAAGTTGTAGCATTTTAATAATCTATTAGGGCCCTACAAGATGTAATACCAAATTAAACTTCACCCACTTGAATATATGAAGCTAGAGTGTTGGACCTCTTACTGGAATACATGGAGCCTAGACAATTCGTTATGGTTTTAAAAGATAGTGAGGTTAGATAGATTAATATTTTAGAAAGAGTCAGGAGATACACCCAAGCTGTAATAGTTTAAAATTTGGATTATGTTATGGTTAGAATTGTATGAGTAAGCATGTATATGCTTTTGTGTTACTATTCCAATGTATTTTGTTACATCCCATTTGTTTGTCTTCTCAAGTAACACCAAATCTTGAATGTTTCTTTGTTTTCATTATTGTTTTATTTATTGTTTATCTATACGTCAATTCATAAAGAAGAAAGTGAACAAAAAAGTTCCTTCTATATAGCAAAAGGTACAACTTTAATTTCTCTTTGAATGTGATTTAATTTGTTGTCTAAATCTGTAGTGTCCATTATATTGTCTCCATCATTATTCCTCAGCTAAGTAAACATGATTAAAGCATTTGCGAACAAATAGTAGATCCATGCCAACCACACCCCAAATCAATATCTATTAGCATCATTAGACCATAATTATAGAGCAAGAACAAGATACTAGTGGTAGCACCCAACTTTTATATAGTAGCATTGGTCGGGAGATGGTCCATCTGTCAAATTTTCTTTGTCTTGTTCCATATATTGTTCATATTGCAGAATACTTAGCTTAATTTTATTTAATTTTTTGTCATATTTTTTTTTCCGGTTCACTTTACTTGTTAAAGCTTAATTGCACGAAGGTATGCTAATGTGCTATAAGTGAATATTGATTGCAATTTTCATGTATTATATCTTGCTTATTGATGTTTATATATTTTAATGATGATATAGTAAATGGATAAAAGTTGGATGTTTGCTAACCGTGTGATGGAAGAATATGCTAATGGAGTGAAAGAATTTATCAATTTCGTTGTACAAAATGCTAAGGATCCTGCAAAAGTACGTTGTCCGTGCACAACATGTTTAAATGCAAACCGAAAGGATTCTGAAGGTTTAAGAGATGATTTGATTGCGAATGGAATCGATGAAACCTACACATGTTGGAGTAGGCATCTTGAAAATGAGCATAGAGATAGTACAGTCACCATAGAGGAGCCTGATTTTGATGTTGATCAATTGGAAAAAATGATACAAGTAGTTGTTGAGGACTTTAATGATCATCATGATATGCTTGATGGAATTTTAAGAGATGTCCGGGAACCTCTATATCCTTCATGTACCAAGTTCACAAAACTGTTTACTATTTTGAAGTTGTACAATTTGAAAGCGTCTCATGGGTAGACAGATAGGAGTTTCACAGCTTTGCTTCAACTTTTGAAAGATATTCTACCCAATGATAACGTGCTTCCTGATTCCACATATAAGGCCAAGAAAACGGTTCGATCGTTGAGTATGGATTATGAGAGAATTCATGCTTGTCCTAATGATTGTGTCTTGTACCGAAATGAATATGCATCACTTCAGCAATGTCTGAATCCTAAATGTGGTGCATCACGGTACAAGAGAGAAGGTGTCCCTGCTAAGGTATTGTGATACATCGATTCAAACAGTTGTTTGTCAATGCTGAAGATGCAAAAAAATTAAGATGGCATGCAAAGAATATGATTACTGATGGTCAGTTAAGGCATCCAGCTGATGTGACTCAGTGGAATAAGTTTGATGATGACTTCCCTTATTTTAGTTGTGATGGGAGAAACTTGTGTCTTGCTCTATCGACTGATGGGGTGAATCCCCATGGTAATCAATCAAGCACTCATAGTACTTGGCCAGTAATGCTTGTGATTTATAATCTTGATCCGACGTTGTGCATGAAGCAGAAGTATATGATGTTGTCGTTGCTGATTTTTGGACCAAGGTAACCTGGAAATGATATAGATGTGTATTTGGCACCGCTCATTGAAGATTTAAAGCTTTTGTGGGACCATGGTGTGGAAGTTTATGACGCATATGGGGAAAAAAATTATATGCGGGCAATGCTGTTTTGCACAATAAATGACTTTCCAACATATGGTAATTTATCAGTCTATATTGTTAAGGGTAAACTTTCATATCCTATATGTGAGGATAACACGACTTCTTGTTGGTTGCATCATAGTAAAAAGACAGTTTATCTCAGACATCGTCGATTTTTGCCTATAGGACATAGGTATCGTAAACTCAAGAAAGCCTTCAATGGAGAATCAGAAGAAGACCAACCTCCTCAACCCTTAACTACTCGACAACTTATGGCTAAGTTATTTGTTCTTGACATGTCATTTGGAAAGAAGCGAGACAAACCTCTTCCATCAAGTGGTTGGAAGAAGAAGTCAATATTCTTTTCCCTTTCGTATTGGGAGACATTACAAGTTCGACATTGCTTGGATGTTATGCATATTGAAAATAATGTTTGTGATAGCTTGTTGGGCACATTACTCAATATGCAAAGGCAGACAAAAGATAGTGTGAATGCTAGAAAGGATATGGTTGACATGGGCATCAGATTAGAGTTGAAACAACAAGAGAAAGAAAATCGTACCATTTTGCCACATGCATGCTATACTCTTTCTAAAAAAGAGAAAGATGAGTTTTGCAGGTTCTTTTAGGAGGTAAAGGTTCCACACGAATTTTCATCAAATCTTACAAGCCTCGTGAATTTGAAAAGTGGAAAGCTTTAGGGAATGAAATCTCATGACTACCATATAATTATGCAAGTATTTTTGTCGATTGCTATATGTGGCATTCTACCAAAGCATGTTCGAAATGCCATTACTTGACTTTGTTTCTTCTTCAAGAAAATTTGCAGTAAGGTCATCAATCCTCATGAGCTGACTTCTAAACAGAATGATATTGTGCTTACTTTGTGTGAACTTGAGATGATTTTTCCTCCATCTTTTTTTGATATAATGGTTCACTTAATAATTTATCTTGTTAGAGAAGTTAGATTATGTGGACCGGTGTACCTTAGATGGATGTATCCTTTTGAACAGTACATGAAAGTACTCAAAGGATACGTGATGAACAGATTTCGTCCTGAAGGTTGTATGGTTGAACGATACATTCTTGAAGAGGATGCTGAATTTTGTACTCATTATTTATCTGATGTTGAAGCCATTGGCCTGCCTAGCACAATGATGGATGATGTAACTGAAGGATGGGGTACAACTGGGTTTGAAATAAAGACGATCACCCGAGAATTATGGGAGTTGGCTCATTTATATGTTCTTCATAATAGTGAAGAAGTAGATCCATATGTGTCAGAACACATGGCTTATTTAAGGACAAAATATCCAACTCATAAGAGTGATACGTGGATAAGAAATGAGCACAACCATACATTTTTTCGATGGCTGCGTTTAAGGATAAGTAATTCTAGTGAGCTTATCTCGCCCACCATAAGATCTTTGTCATGAGGGCCACTTTTTCATGTAGCATCTTTCTCAGCATATGAGATTACTTATTACACTTTTTATACTAAAGGCCATGATGATACGAGCACAATGCAAAACATTGGTGTTACTTTGGTAGGTGAATTAGTGCATATAGCTAGTGCAAAAAGCCTTTCATATTATGGAGTTATTGAAGAGATATGGGAGCTGATTTACTTGGAGATCATGGTGCCGGTATTTCGTTGCAAATGGGTTGATGTTAAACATGGCGTGAAAGTTGATGAGTTAGGTTTCTCTCTTGTGGATTTGATTCTGGAGGGTCATAAGAACGACCCATTCATTTTAGCATATCAGGCAAAGCAAGTATTTTTTGTCCCCGACCCCAAAAATTAAAAGCTGTCTATTGTGATTTCGACTGAAAAGAGATACCGAAATGAGAACGACCAAGGAGTAAGCGAAATGAGTCGAACTTCAATCATAATGCTGCCCCTTGATGCAAGCATTGATGAAAATCATGTCTACATGCGTGAAGACCATATAGAAGGAATAGTAATTAACAATGCTAAAAAGGAAAAGGCAAAACAAGTAAAGGTACGTACATTCTTAAAGAGGCTGGTAGAGTAGAAGAAACCCTTGTTATTTTAGTCAAAGTATTTTTTCACTCAATATGTTAACTGTTGTTTTGTATCTTATGCAAGCACTGAGCGGAATGTTGGAATATATGGTCAACAACTGTTAGAGTTACTTAGTTATTTTGATCTTTGTTGTTTTGAGTAGTTAGCTTAAGTTGAGATTTATTGAATTTCCATTTTATTTAATTTATTGTCAAGGATCATTAAAATTGCAAGCAATTAACTTCATTCTAATTGCTTTTTATGTTTTCAATTGTTGTTGGTTTACCATAGCCAGCCAAGTAAGTGACAAGCTTTTGAACCCTATATTTTACTTGGTTCAACGGATTGAGAATTCATCTAATATACCACATATGAAATTTGTTAGTCATATATCTTCTTTTATTGGGTGATCATTTAGCTAATTGATTTATTAATTCACAGATAAATGGCTACTTCCTCTCAAGATCACGTAGATAGTGACGGATCTCATAGTGGTGATGGAAATGATGGTTCTGATTCGCCTTCCATACGTTCCGTGACAAACGTGAGAGGAGCTGCTCTACTAAAAAAGGTTAGGCGATTAAGTTGTCAAGGCACAAAAAAGATTCCTATGAAGTTAAACACTCATGGCAAACCGATCAGTTTATATTCAACACTTTTCGAGAACTATGTTGGGTATCTTGCTCGTGACCGTGTTTCTATTGAATATAAGAATTGGAAAGAAGTTCCTAAGAAGACAAAGGTTGTCATTTATGATCATCTTATGGTAAATGCCATTTATTTTCTCTAGTTATATTATACTTTAGCATACACCCTATATATATATACATACTCATCTCCTTTTCTTTACTGTGCAGATTACCTTTGATATTATTCCTCAAAAGATGACTAAGAAAATGATTCTTGCAAATATTGGTAACAAGTGGAGAACTTTCAAAGTCAATCTTGGCAAGTTGATGAAGGATAAAAACACTAGAACAAATATCGCAAGGCCTCATAAAACCCGTCGGTAGAGAAGATATTTTGTCATTAGCATTGGAGAAAGATGAACATCCTGGTAGATTGAGGGGTGTAGGCTTCAGTGTTGGTGTTAAGGGATATTTTGGTCCAACTAAGCGTTCAAGCTACCAAGAGGACAACACATTGAGGGCTGAATTGGTGCTGGTATGACAGAGATTGGAAATGCGAGAAAAGAACCAGAATTTGATGGAGAGCCAAGAGTCTGCCAAACGACCACATGTGTCACCACCAACTAATGAAGAACCAGAGTATGAATCTCCGATTAGAAATTGTGCTTCTTCAAAGATAGACTCTTCTCATATGGATCCATTGAAGGTATCCATTTTTATTGAAAGTATTGCATGTACATATATGTTGAGGGTATGTTACATTCTAGTTGAAGCATTACAAATAACCCAATCGTAAGTAGATGGCCATACATCTTCTAAATAATACATCTTTTAAATGCAAATGTACTTGTTGTGCACAAATTCATGTATTAAGCTGATTTTTGTTTAATGTATAGTTGGCAGAAAATACTAGAAAATGCAGATTAGCTTGGCCTGACCGATCATGTGTGGTGGCCAAAGGTCTTGCTTATATCCCTAAAGCAGGTGTCGCATAAATTCTTCGAAAACAATTGGGGGCTAATTTTTTGAGGGTTGGGATTCAGAATGTATTGAAAGAGAATGGAGAGGTGCCATTTCCCACTGAAGAGGTCCCTTATTTGTCAGAGGCGTCACTGGGAAACATCGTCAAATAGCCTAAAGACATGGTCATATTTGAACGGGTAAGGATATGCATGTATTCCTTAATATCAATAAATAGCTATGATTCTAATTTAATGAAATAAGTGTATGTATTTCATGATTGTACAAAACCCTTATTTCCACCGATTGGTCACAAAACCTCTTCTGCTCCACAACCAAAACACCCTGCACTTGATAGGTGTATGTCGTTGATGACCTCAATTGATGATTTTGTATTGAGTATTGATATGTCGAAGGCCATTGTACAACACTCACATAAGTTGGAACTTCGCAAGGAAGATATGTTGTCATGGCTAGCACGGGGAGAGTTAGATGGAGTGCACATCAACATGTATATCAAGTAAACAGTTATATATTTTTTAATCGATATTTTTTTTCTCCTTTTTTAGTTTGTGGTTCACATCTCATGTATATATATTTATATGTATTTTTCTGAGAATTACTTGTTATACGAGTATTGAGTTGGGAGACTTATAATAACATGTACTTATATGATAAATTCTATAACTCGCAATTCAAGTATCTTTGTCCTTCACAACTAGCCTACTGATATGCGATATATTGTATAGCGCATCTAGTGGTTATTAGCATGATTTAGATGATGTTTAGAGATGTTTTTATTGTAATTCTGTAATCCGGAAGAGAAGACGAGAAGTGAAGAAATTATGAGATTTACAGAGATTTGATGTACATTGAAGTGAAGAGTTGAAGAGCTGCACAAAAGAAGTAAGAAGAAGCAGCTGAAGAAGAAGAGTCTTTGGTGTCTTCACCACACCCGCACCCATACTCACCGCACCCGCGGTGGACTTGCTGAAGCGAAGACAGCTGGAGCCGACCGAAGACCCACCGCACCCGCGGTGGGATGACCGCACCCACGGTGGTGCCGAGCTGGAGCTTTTTCTCGGATTTTATATCCGAGATCTTTCTTTCCTTATCTTTTATTCCGAGATCTTGTTTTATCTTATTTTCCTTTTCTTTTTTTCTAAACTATTTGTTTTCCTAGTTTTTAAAAAGGTTTTAACCTAGACTAGGTTAGGTTAACCTCGTTCCATCTTTCATAGTTTTTTTCTCTAAAAACCTTATGGAGAACTACACTTCCATTGTTGCACTTGACGTTTGAAGCCTTCAATTGATTGGTTGTGAGTTTTCTACTCTTGTTCGATTTCCTATCTAGTTGTATTAATTCTCTTGCGCTTAAATGTTTATTGAATCTTATTGATTTATCTAGACTGATCACCTAGGTTTATTGATATTTTCCATATAGCTAGGACTTGTCAATTTCGGGTTCGGGTTGCATATCTAGTAGCAAACACGATTTATATAAGCGGGTTGCGAGTGTTCATCGTGAGAGAGATTTAATTGCATGCTTATAGTAACGGGTTGTTTCTATTGCATGTATCTTGTTGAATCCTTGTTTGAATGCTATTGCTTTGTTGAGTCTTGAAGGTTTTCGGATTTGATTCAGTAATAAGTACTATTAGGGCTGGTAGAACTAATAGTTACATATGATCGGGATAAGAACAACCAAAGGAAAGATAAGAACTTGAGAATAATAGAATTCAGTGATCAACCATATCTCTTGTTGTGTGGATCTTTGTCAGGTGTGGCACCTTCCTCATATCATATTCACATCCTTTGCTTTTCTTTTCTTGCTTTATTTACTTGGTTCGAAATACTACAACCCCTCCCCCCCTAGTTCCTAGTTGGTGACTTGCGAATTACAAGAACTGATAAACTGATTCCCTTGGCCTCGACCTTGACTTGCTTGCTATACTCTGTTTAGTAGGTACATTAGGATTTCTTTGATTAGGCACGACGACTTTAGGCCTGTCAAATTTGGCGCCGTTACCGGGGAATCAAAATTTCTATTTTTGTGGTTTTGTTTGTTACCAACTTTGGTGTGGACCTATCTTATGGTCCACACTCGTGCTACTGACACACCTCTTGTTGATTGTGATTCAGAAATCGATAGAACATTTCATAGGAATCGCAGAGAAAACTTTACACCACAAGTTGCAATGGGTGACCAAACGCTTCGGCAATTGACTGCACCTAATCTGATGCAACAACCTTTAGCTGTGGCTATTCCTGCCATAGGAGAAGGCATCAACTTTGAGTTGAAGCCAGGGCTGATTCATCTGCTCCCGTCATTCCATGGACTAAGTGGTAAAGACCCAATCAAGCATATGGGTAAATTCCACACTGTCTGTATGAGTATGAAACCGGCTAACGTCACTGAGGAACAAATCAAGATGAGAGCTTTCGGGTTCACCCTCAAGGACGCAGCCGATGATTGGTACTACCATCTACCCACTGGAAGCATAGATACTTGGAACAAACTGCATAAGGCTTTTCTCGAAAAGTATTTTCCTGCCAAGAAGGCGAATAGCTTGAAAAAGGCTATAAGCAACATCGAGCAAGAGGCTGACGAGACCTTATATGAGTACTACGAGCGGTTCAAGAGACTTTGCTCAAGCTGTCCATTCCATGGTTACACGAATCAAGATCTAGTACTTCATCTTTACAATGGTCTGTTGGACAATGAAAGAAGGATTATTGACGCTGCATGTGGTGGCAACATTCTCAACACAACACCGGTGGCGGCCATGTAAAAGATTCAGGAAATGGAAGAGGGGACGAGACACTTCGGTAAAACTTCTACCAAAAGAGGAGTCAATGTTGTGGACTCCAATCGCTCTGAGCTAGTGAGCGAGATTACTGAATTAAAGGACATGATGAGGAGACTAACGCTGAAAGGAACTCCTCAACAACTCAAAGCATGTTGGATTTGTGCTGATCAATTCCACCCCACCGATGCATGTCCTCAATTGCAAGATGATCCGAATGCGGAGGTGAACACTGTAGGAGGTTATGGACCTCCAGGACCTCGGAACGATCCCTACTCCAGCACTTATAATTCGGGATGGAGAGACCACCCAAATTTCAGATGGAGGGATCAACCGAACCAACAACAACCTCAACTTCTACAAAGGTCACAAGGTCAACAACCTGGTACTTCTGCTTCAACTGGAGATATGCTCCAAACCTTGACTAAGCACTTTACAACTCATGTTCAAACTACGGAGTCAAGCATCAAGAATCTAGAGAAGCAGATGGGACAAATGGCTGAAGCTATCACAAAGATCGATGCAAAGATTTCGGGAAATCTACCATCTCAAACGGTAGTTAACCCACGGGAAAATGTTAGTGCTGTGATGCTTCGAAGTGGTAATCAATTGAACGTCGTTCCTAGTGCTGAATAGGACGACGCTGAAAAAGAGCTCTTTGAACCCACACTACCGCACCCGCGGCAGGACGCCACACCCCGCGGTGTGTCTACAGAAGCTCTGGAGAACTTGCCGCACCCAGCGCCCACCTTGGCGCACCCAGCGGCGAAATCAACAGATGGGTCTGCAACACAACCGCACCCGCGGTGGGATGACCGCACCCACGGTGGGACTCCAGAGAAGCAACTGAGCTCTCAGTTGACATCACCGCACCCCGCGGTGGAGGACCGCACCTGCGGTGATGGTATCAAGAAAGTCCGAGAATTCTCAGTTGAGACGACCGCACCCGCGGTGGAACCTGACCGCACCCGCAGTGAGTCTTCTGGAAAAGTGAAAGAGCCCTACGTCGACACCTATGTTCGTCCGTGCTTTCCCCCTCTCGGTTCCGAGAAGCCACCCGCCCCATTCCCAGAGGCGCTTAAGGAGAGGAGGATCATCGACGACAAGGACCTCTTCGAGACTTTTAGCAAGTGCAAGGTAAACATCCCTTTACTCAAACTTGTTACAAGTATTCCCAAATATGCTCGTTTCTTGAAGGAACTTTGCAAAATCAAGAGGACACAGAAGCAAAAGCAAAAGAAGCAGGTCCAGGTGAGCGAGCAAGTATCTGCTATGTTTCAAAGGCGTATGCCCAAGAAGTGCAGTGATCCAGGTATGTTCTCTATCCCTTGCATCATCGGTGAGACAAAGATTGATAAAGCTATGCTAGATCTTGGTGCAGCTATTAATGTCTTACCATTGTCATTATATGAGTCTCTTGGTCTGCCACCATTACAGGACACTAGGCTAGTTATTCAATTAGCTTATGGAACCAATGTCTACCCGAAATGGGTTGTTAAAGATGTCCTTGTTATGGTAGATAAGCTGATTTTTCCCACTGATTTTTATGTGCTTGATATGGGTAGTAGTACAGGTGCACCTATGCTATTAGGGAGACCATTCATGAAAACTGCGAATATCACAATTGATGTCAGAAGTGGGAAATTAACTATGGAATTTGATGGGGATGGAGTTGAATATAACATATATGATATGAAACCTGTCATTAACACCTCTTTAAACTTTGTTGATGTAATGAGTCCTAACCCTTTGGATGAATTGCAACCTATAATAGAGGAGTCCATAGTTGACTTGCCTATCGGTATTACTATATCTTCTAATCTACAGGCAGCCACGGCTTTATTGGATGAGAAGGGTGAGTCTCCTACTTCTCTTTTGGGCAGTTGCCCCCCTTACTGACTCCACAGGGCAAGAAGCCATTCCCTTTTGTTGTACAGAATGAACAGTCGGAGGTTAAACACCCCCCTGATCAATCTAAGTATGGGGGAAAGGCGACTAAGAAGGTCAAGGTGAAAGAGCCGGTTAAGAAGATGAATGGTCTAAGGTTCAAACCTTTCCATGATTGGTTCAGAAAAGAGGTGTTAAATGAGAGGGTTCCTAAGGAACCTATGCTGTGGGTTGAGGTTGTCTGAGTCTCATGTCGAGCCAATGACATTAACTAAGGCGCTGCTTGGGAGGCAACCCAAGTTAGGTAGGTTAAATTTTCGTATTGTTTTAGTTCAATTTAATTGTCTTTTACTTTTTTTGCAGGGAAGAAGGCGGAGAGCCCAGCCGCACTGCACCCGCGGAGAGCAGCCCACCGCATCCGCGGTGGCCATCCCTTTAATTTATGTTGTTTCGGAAAAAAAAAACACAACAAAAAAGAGTTCTACCGGAGCCAGTTGTCCGGGTTCCCCATGGAGAAGGTGCGTATCATGTTGTCAAGGAGGAGACATTCGCCCCATACATTTTTTTGGCAACGATGATGGCCCTACAGTCGACAGTTGAAGAGGAGGAACACTAGGGCCCACACCACGAACACATCTGGGCCCAATTTTTTTTGTGTTCATTGAAGGTCGTACATCCCCGAATTCTTTAATATACCACTATTCACCAAAGTGGTTTCCTTTTGGTTGCACGGTAGATGAATATTATGGAGTTGATGACGACACCCGCCGCAACACCAGAGACCTGAGCATTTATTGTTACACCGCCAGCAACAACGGAAGTGTCCATGCAGCTCGACGACATTTGTGAGTTCTTTCTTTATCTTCCATGTGCTTCTATTCTTTTGTCTTTCATTCCATTGAGGACAATGCAATGTTTAAGCATGGGAGAGAGTTCTGTACTTGCTATGTCGTTGAGGAGAAAAGAAAAAGCCAAAAATTTGAATAAAAGGCTAAAATAGAAATCGTGGGATAGGTCGAAAACCTGAAAGGGTGGCCTAGGTAATAAGCAGGTAGTCTGACCAGCACTAGGCTGGGGCAAAAATAGACTGGAGTGATGTGAGCATATGTGAGACCATCTAGAAAAATGAAATGAGTGGCTAGGTAAAAACCTGAAAAGGCGCCTAGGCAAAATGAGTGAAAACAAGAAGAGTGATTTTTAGGATTCCTCATTGTTCTTGGCGTGGTGATATAAGAAGGGGAGTTATAAGGAGGATTCGGGTAGGCCACCATGGAGAAATAAGGTGATTAGATGGGAGTTAGGATTAGATTAGTCTTGCATCACTTGTTTTGGTTGTCTTAGAGCTTATTGTTGATGTGTTGTAACTACTAGTGTCATGTTTTCTTGTACTTCCTGAGGTCTTGGAGCATGATTGATGGAGTGAGTTTAGTTTTTAGCTTACTCGGGACGAGAAAAGGTCTAAGTATAGGGGAATTTGATATGCGATATATTGTATAGCGCATCTAGTGGTTATTAGCATGATTTAGATGATTTTAGAGATGTTTTTATTGTAATTCTGTAATCCGGAAGAGAAGACGAGAAGTGAAGAAATCATGAGATTTACAGAGATTTGAAGTACATTGAAGTGAAGAGTTAAAGAGCTGCACAAAAGAAGTAAGAAGAAGCAGCTGAAGAAGAAGAGTCTCTGGTGTCTTCACCGCACCCGCGCCCATACTCACCGCACCCGCAGTGGACTTGCTGAAGCGAAGACAGCTGGAGCCGACCGAAGACCCACCGCACCCGCGGTGGGATGACCGCACCCGCGGTGGTGCCGAGCTGGAGCTTTTTCTCGGATTTTATATCCGAGATCTTTCTTTCCTTATCTTTTATTCCGAGATCTTGTTTTATCTTATTTTCCTTTTCTTTATTTCTAAACTATTTGTTTTCCTAGTTTTTAAAAAGGTTTTAACCTAGACTAGGTTAGGTTAACCTCGTTCCATCTTTCATAGTTTTTTTCTCTAAAAACCTTATGGGGAACTAAACTTTCATTGTTGCACTTGACGTTTGAAGCCTTCAATTGATTGGTTGTGAGTTTTCTACTCTTGTTCGATTTCCTATCTAGTTGTATTAATTCTCTTGTGCTTAAATGTTTATTGAATCTTATTGATTTATCTAGACTGATCACCTAGGTTTATTGATATTATCCATATAGCTAGGACTTGTCAATTCCGGGTTCGGGTTGCATATTGATCAGTGCTATTTTGTAGCACATTTCTAGGGATTATTACCAGGTTTGAGGCGCCATTTGGTGGGATTTTATGCACAATTGGAGATTATGGAGTTGGAGCAGAGAAGTGTGGTTTTGGTGGTCTAGAGGAGCTGATTGGAGACATCTAGAAGAAGAAAAATTGACCACCTGAGGAGACAAGCAAGATTCATGCAGAAACCACGCGAGAAGGCGGTGAAGTGAAGAAACCGCGACCAAGCCGCGGGAAGCAGAAGGCCGCGGCAAGATTTCCGATGGAGATGGGCGATAGCAAGGAGGCCACGCCCGCGGCCGAATTATCGGAAATTAATTATGCACTTCGAGAGCAAACCGCGACCGCGGCCATCAGCGGGAGTCAGCCCGACACGCTCCGAACTTCTGTTTTCTTTTTCTGTTTTTCCTTTTTCGTTGTTTTATTTAATTCCGAATATTAGTATTTTTCCTTTTTAGGGATGAGGTTTGTGATCTTGGGCTTTAGGTTAACTTATTTAACCTAACTCTCACAGCTTCCATTGAATATCATAGATGAACCCATCGAGAGATCATCGTTTTTCCATTTAGTATTGTTTTTTCTTTGAAGATTATGAAGAGCTAAGCACCCTTTGCTTAGCCCGGCAATTGAAGCTTTTTCTATGGTTTGATTGTGAGGTTAATTCCCTATTCCTATTTTCTTTGGATTTATATCTTTCTTCTTGAGCTTCATTCCATTGAGTTATATTGATTTATCTAGATTAGCTACCTAGTGTTATTGATATTATTCATACTGCAGGATTAGGTTCTTGAATATAATTGGTTGGATCTAACTCATCAGTTGTGGTAATTATCATTTTTAATATTAGTTTCCCTAGCCTGACAACCTAGTTGAGATTAATATTATCTATAGTGTTAATTATTACTTTCTGGTCAACTTGTTGAGATCAATATTATTCATCCCTAATTCAGAAGTAGCATCCATGATTATCTAGGACTGGTAGGACTAGATTGTTATGAAAGAAGAATTGATTGCATGTTAGTTATTGCGGGTTGTGATTATTGACATGTATCTTGGTTGATCTTATGCTCTATGCTGTTATTGTTCGGTTGTTCAATAGCAAGTGTTGCTAGAACTGGTAGGGCTAGTAACTATATAAGATTAGGGACATGAATAACTAAAGGAAAGGAATAGAGATGACCTAGGACCAATCTATCATAGAAAAAGTGGATCTTGCTTGGCTAGGTGTTTTCCCCATATTTGATTACATCCTTTGATTTGTTTATTTGCCTTGATTGATTGTTACGAAACCAATCCAAAACCCCTCTTTGTTACTTGTATGCTAAGAAACACATAGATTGATTACTTCCTCCCTGTGGGATTCGACCCTTGCTTGCTTCTACTACTTGTTTAGGTTTGTTAGGTTTTATTTTGACCGGGTTAAGGATGACTGAAAACCCGTCTGTCAAATTGGCGACGTTGCCGGGGAGGCAAGATTTGATCTTTCTGTGTGTTTGTTTGTGTGCGTGTTACTTTGGTGTGGACCTATCTTACGGTCCACACCAGTGCTACTGATTTATGTCTTCTTTTTTTGATTTTGATTCAGATACGGAATTCTGGGGAGAGCCATGCGAAAACCCCCCAATTCGAGTGTAGAAAGACCAAGTCAGACCCTGCAGAATCTGTCACGAAACGCTGCACACCACTGATGATTGTCCAAGACTTTCCGAATTCGCAGCGGCAGTAGACTCGCAAAGACTGGGACATGAGCCGTATCCGAACACCTACACCTCAGGGTGGAGGGAGCACCATAACCCAGGTTTGAATGGAAATCAACCAGAGTACGGGCAACCATTTGCACATGGATTCCAAGGACAAAACGCAACCTTGCCTGCACCCAATGCTGATGTACTCAACACTCTGATTCAAAGCATAGTAACCTTGGCCCAGAACGTGTCCTCTATTCAAACAACCATAGCTCAGAGGGACCAACAACAGCAAGAGGCGATTTTCAGTCTCCAAAGCCAGTTTACCCAACTGAGTCAAAAGTTGATTGAGTCAAAATCCGAACAACTACCAATTCCTGCGGTAGAGAACCCACGAGAGACTGTCTATGCTATGACGCTGAGGTGTGGGGCTGAGATTGAGGCTGAAAGAGTCAAGGAGAAGGAGGTCTAGGAGACCAAGGGAGAGCACCACGAAGAAAAGGTGGTCGAGAGAGAGAATGGCGAGGGTGAACAGGAACCGCGACCGCGGCTTAATCGCGGAATTAAATCTCCCAGAAGTCGAGAGCAAACCGCGGCCGCGGCCTGAAAACCGCGACCGTGGCCCAGCAGCAGGGGAAATCTTCAAAGATTTGACGTCTCCGCGACCGCGGCCTCCTAACCGCGATCGCGGTTCTTCCCCAGAAGCGGTTGTTCCTCCCGAAAATGCCCCCGACCCTCTCGAGGACGCCTATGATGAGTATGTGCATCTAAACTCCTTCCCACTTGTCTCACTGGACCCCGTTACGCCCTTCCCTGAGGCTCTGAAGGACACCCAAAAGGTGGAGAACGACAAAGGCTTATTTGACACCTTCAGTAGCTGCAAGGCAACCATCCCTTTGGTCCAATTAGCAAACAGCGCCCTGTGCTACATAGAATATTTAAGGGTGCTAGGCAACATAAAAAAGAAACCAAAGGGGAAGCACAAGAAGGAGGCCTTGATTCAGGTGGCAAATTCTTACATGCTGGATACGGGGCATGATATACATGCAACCCCTGAGATGCTGGGTAGGCCATTTCTGAAGATGGCAAGTGCGTTCATGGATATGCACAACAGTCCACCCACCACGAAGTATAAGAGACTGGGGGCAATGCTCAACATGGAGCACACAAAGAGGCATCCCCCTGATATAGATCTCAGAAGTTCAAGTGCTAGGACCAACCCGAGTTGAGGAGTTTTGAGTAGTATGTCATGCCATGACAATAACTAAGGCGTTGTCCGGGAGGCAACCCGAGGTATGGAATTCTTTCCTTACTTTTCTTTTCTTTGTTTTTGCATTTGTTTTGGTGTGTTTTGTTTTTGCTTTGTTTTTGTTTTTGTTTCCGACTAACCTGCAGGGAAGAGACCTATGCCTATTGAAGAAGATGTTTCCACACCAATGTAAGTCTTCTTTCCCTGCACTAAGTCACTCCCCGAAAAAACCTTAAACGGGGAGTAAAAAAGAGCGAAAAAAAAATCCGAAAAAAAATAAAAAAATAAATTTTTTTACCGAATCCAGTTGTCCAGAGTTTCTCATGCAGATGGTGCGTATCATGTTGCCAAGGAGGATACAATGCCCTACACTTGATTTGGAAATGATGATGGCCCTACAATTGGCAGCTGAGGAGGACCACCACCAGAGGCCCACACCACGATCATATCTGGGCCTATTTTTGTGGTCTTTGAAGGCCGTGCAACCCCGCCATACATGCTATACCACTACTCACCAAGTGGTTCCCTATTGGTTGCACGGTAATGAAGATGCTGGAATTGATGAAGACACCTGCCCAACACTGGAGACCTGGGCATATATGGAGTACACCGCCAGCGACAACAGAAGTGTCCAAGCCAACTCGGCGACATTTGTGAGCTTATTTCCTCTCTTCCATGTGCTTTATTCTTTTGACTTTCATTACATTTAGGACAATGCAATGTTTAAGCATAGGGGAGGATTTTATACTTTATGTCGCTGAGGAGATGAATAAAAAGAAAAAAAGCCAAAAATTTGAAAAAAAAGCATACATAGAAATCCTGGGATAGGTCGAAAACCCGATAGGATGGCCTAGGTAATAAGCAGGTGACCTGGACCAGCATTAGGCTGGGGTAATAATTGGTCTAGAGTGATGTGAGCATATTGTGAGCCCATCTATTGAAAAATAAAATGAGTGGCTTGGTGAAAACCCGAAAGGGCGCCTTGGCAAAATGAGTGAAAAGAAGAAGAGCGATTTCTAAGAATTCCTATTTTACTTGGCGAGGCGTCATAAGAAGAGGAGTCATAAGGAGGTTTCGGGTAGGCCACTCTAGAGGGATAAGAAGATAGATGGGAGATAGGATTAGATTTGATTCACTCTATGGTGTTTGGGATAAGCTTGGGGGAAGTATTCTGCTTTCCTTTTAGCTCGGATGTGTGGGGTGTTGAGATTTATTGATTGGATGTTGTGGTCTTTTGTGCTGAGCTTATTGTTGTATGGTTGCCTGGAGTTTATTGTTAGGTATGATTCTTGGAGGTTGAGTTTCTATGCTTCCTGAAACCTTAGGGATTTGATTGGAGGAGTAGGTTGACTTTAGCCTACTCGAGGACGAGCAAGGTTTAAGCATGGGGGATTTGATCAGTGCTATTCTGTAGCACATTTCTAGGGATTATTACCAGGTTTGAGGCGCCATTTGGTGGGATTTTATGCACAATTGGAGATTATAGAGTTGGAGCAGAGAAGTGTGATTTTGGTGGTCTAGAGGAGCTGATTGGAGACATCCAGAAGAAGAGAAATTGACCACCTGAGGAGACAAGCAAGATTCATGAAGAAACCACGCGAGAAGGCGGTGAAGTGAAGAAACCGCGACCAAGCCGCGGGGAGCAGAAGGCCGCGGCAAGATTTCCGAAGGAGATGGGCGATAGCGAGGAGGCCGCGCCCGCGGCCGAATTATCGGAAATTAATTATGCACTTCGAGAGCAAACCGCGACCGCGGCCATCAGCGGGAGTCAGCCCGACGCGCTCCGAACTTCTGTTTTCTTTTTCTGTTTTTCCTTTTTAGTTGTTTTATTTAATTCCGAACATTAGTATTTTTCCTTTTTAGGGATGAGGTTTGTGATCTTGGGCTTTAGGTTAACTTATTTAACCTAACTCTTACAACCTCCATTGAATATCATAGATGAACCCATCGAGAGATCATCGTTTTTCCATTTAGTATTGTTTTTTTCTTTGAAGATTATGAAGAGCTAAGCACCCTTTGCTTAGCCCGGCAATTGAAGCTTTTTCTATGGTTTGATTGTGAGGTTAATTCCCTATTCCTATTTTCTTTGGATTTATATCTTTCTTCTTGAGCTTCATTCCATTGAGTTATATTGATTTTTCTAGATTAGCTACCTAGTGTTATTGATATTATTCATACTACAGGATTAGGTTCTTGAATAGTATTGGTTGGATTTAACTCATCAGTTGTGGTAATTATCATTATTAATATTAGTTTCCCTAGCCTGACAACCTAGTTGAGATTAATATTATCTATAGTGTTAATTATTACTTTCTGGTCAACTTGTTGAGATCAATATTATTCATCCTTAATTCAGAAGTAGCATCCATGATTATCTAGGACTGGTAGGACTAGATTGTTATGAAAGAAGAATTGATTGCATGTTAATTATTGTGGGTTGTGATTATTGACATGTATCCTGGTTGATCCTATGCTCTATGCTGTTATTGTTCGGTTGTTCAATAGCAAGTGTTGCTAGAACTGGTAGGGCTAGTAACTATATAAGATTAGGGACAGGAATAACTAAAGGAAATGAATAGAGATGACCTAGGACCAATCTATCATAGAAAAAGTGGATCTTGCTTGGCTAGGTGTTTTTCCCATATTTGATTACATCCTTTGATTTGTTTATTTGCCTTGATTGCTTGTTACGAAACCAATCCAAAACCCCCCTTTGTTACTTGCATGCTAAGAAACACATAGATTGATTACTTCCTCCCTGTGGGATTCGACCCTTGCTTGCTTCTACTAATTGTTTAGGTTTGTTAGGTTTTATTTTGACCGGGTTAAGGACGACTGAAAACCCGTCTGTCACATATCTAGTAGCAAACACGATTTATATAAGCGGGTTGTGAGTGTTCATCGTGAGAGAGAGTTAATTGCATGCTTATAGTAACGGGTTGTTTCTATTGCATGTATCTTGTTGAATCCTTGTTTGAATGCTATTGCTTGGTTGAGTCTTGAAGGTTTTCAGATTTGATTCAGTAATAAGTACTATTAGGGCTGGTAGAACTAATAGTTACATATGATCGGGATAAGAACAACCAAAGGAAAGATAAGAACTTGAGAATAATAGAATTCAGTGATCAATCATATCTCTTGTTGTGTGGATCTTTGTCAGGTGTGGCACCTTCCTCATATCATATTCACGTCCTTTGCTTTGCTTTTCTTGCTTTATTTACTTGGTTCGAAATACTACAAACCCCCCCCCTAGTTCCTAGTTGGTGACTTGCGAATTACAAGAACTGATAAACTGATTCCCTTGGGTTGGACCTTGACTTGCTTGCTATACTCTGTTTAGTAGGTACATTAGGATTTCTTTGATTAGGCATGACGACTTTAGGCGTGTCACCTACCTAGCTCGAAGTTCGGATGATCCAAAACTTGATCACCGAGTAAGATATGTGATTGCTTCCTTGAGGGAATCAAGTGGATGCTTGTGGTTTCTTCCATATCATGAAGGGTGAGTTAGTTTAATTATGTATCACCTTGAATGCATAAGTATAATTTTGAATATAATTTCATATTAATATTGATTAGGTATCACTGGATGCTAGCTATCATAAATCACGTGTTGAATATGGTCTATTGGCTTGATTCAATGCGACAAGTTGTTAACAAAAATTTCAAGCAAATGTGTGAAACGTAAGTTTTGTTATAAATAGCATTGCTTACATCTTTTTTATGCATATTATACATATTATAACTATAGTCAATCAATTAATTAACCTTTTCTATTTGTGAAGTGCATTAATCATGTTGAGTACTAAGAGAGGAAATCTCTCCAAAGCAGACAAGCCAAACATAAGTTGGAATGTTATCGAGGTGAGCCTCTAAGTTATATTTATTTATTATTATTTTGACAAATGTTTCAAGTTTAATGGTTATCATAGTATTATTGATATACTTCAATTTTTTATGTGCAAGTGCCCTGAACAACAAGATTATACTTCATGTGGATTATATGTATGCCGATTCATGAGAGACATAGTGCAAGCAGGTGTGGTGGAAATTCCAACTTTGGTATGTACACTACTCCTACATTCACATTTATGCACTTCTTATATATAATTAATAGCTAAACCGAGTCACTTACTCGTTAACTGATTGGTAAATACCATTGTTGACAATTATTCAATATGCTTATGAGCTTCTATTCTCTAGTTTTCCTACACAACTTCTGCTCATCACAAGTTTATTATCTTGCTCTTTTTTTATGCCTATGTAATGTCTTCTTTATTCTCATACATTGTTAAGACAATTAATGCATTTTCATAGTCAGATTCTCAACTAGTGTACGTGAGTGCTACCAATGTCTTGATGTGTCATTGTTTTCCATTTATAAGATTAATGATGTTGTTTATAATGCTTAATGTAGTACTTAGCACATTCACCGCGAAGATACAACAAGGAGTATATCTTGGAAGTAATAGAGGAATGTCTTCAATATCTCCAACCTATATTTGAGTTGGAGTTGAACTTCCCCACAACATAGGAGCTAAAAGTATAGAGTCGGAGTTGAACTTGCATGCCCCCCAGCATAGGAGCTAAAAGCATATATGTATGTATGTTGAGAGAGCTTTTTGACTATCTATAACTAGTATATTTTGTTGGAAGCTATTTTATTAGGTTATTTTGTTATTTATAGTTTAAAGAGATATGAAACTCTATGTTATTTTGTTATTTATAGCTCAAGGAGCTAAAACTGCTTGTTAACAGTTTATTATATATAATTTATGGATTATTTGATGTGATTTTGATGTACACTGTTGTAGCATTTTGTGTATATGTAGCCTTTTGAAATAAAATGACGTAAATAGGTGGTAATATATAGCTAAATGGGTATTGTAAAAAAAATATTTAAAAAAAATATATATATATCATACCGGTTATTTGAATAACCGATATGTAACAGACAAGGAGGTAGATACCGATTTTTCAAATAACCGGTATCGGCAAGAAATAAATTTTTTTTTAAAAAGAAAAACAAATATGGGGATATCGGTTTTTTTAAATAACCGATATCCGTGTCTCTGCTTCATACCGATTTTTGAAAAACCGGTATATGGAGCAGGATTTCGGCTCATCTTAGACCAGAACCATAATCGGTATCTGTTTCAGTAAAAAAAAACGGTATTAGATGGCCTTTTGTACTAGTGTATGGTGCACGAATTATGGAAATAAGATTTTTTTTCAAAAGTATGAACTTTAGATAATTACATATGAACATTAATTGACATGTAACATATGAACATGAGGGAAATATATATGTACATTGACTTGTAAGTTGTAACATATGAACATGAGGGGACGGTATTTGAAAAATTGACATGTAACATATGAACATGAGTGGACTATATATGAACATTGACATGTAACATATGAACATGAAGGACTATATTTGAACATTGACATATGACATATGAATATGAGGAGACTATATATGAACATTCACGCCAACAGATGAACCTATGTTACACATACAATGGAAAACATGCACAAAAAGTTTCAGAAATTAAAATGTGAACTTTAAGGTAATATATATGAACTTGAACATGATACACGTGAATACATCTTGAACTGATACTTTTCACAAGCACGATATCTAGCCTATGAGGGATTCGAACCCACATCCATGTGTACCAACACGTTGCTCTATCATTTGAGCTAATAGGCTATGATAAAATCAATAATTTTGACATGTAACACATTAACCATTAGTCTTTTCAATGCTGCAAGACCATGGAAGAGGAACATGAATGTTCTTCAAACGACTACATATGAACCGTAAAGTACTATATATGAACATTTACATACAAAACATGAAACCCTAGTCTTTTCTATGAATATTCAGACGTAAATCTAAAACCCAACCATCCATACAGTGCAATAACCTACATTTGAGCCCTAGAATACTTTGAATCCAAAAAATCCCAAATTTTGTGCACCAAATTGATCCAATGTTCCTTTTGTTGTGCGTTTTTGGTTTTCGACTGAGAACCACAAGTACAAGTAGGTAAAGCGACTTCCATCGATTTGTGATGAACAAGGTAACAAATCGGAGATTTCATGATGTGTTCAAGGATCGAAAGGCCACAGTGCAAGAGTTTGCTCGACAAGGCACCTCGGAACTCAAGAACTCAGGACAGCAAGCTCCCAGCAGGATTCTAGAATTTGTCCTGACTTCAGTCGGGTCGTTCTCCCTGATCCGAACTCCAAATTGGATGATTCTGGCTACAGTAGTTAGATAATGAAGTCTAGTTTCTGTCCTCCAAATTTGGGCGCAAATGGATCACTCGATCAAAAGATATGACGATTTTTCTGAGGGGTCACTGGGAGTTCCGGGAAGGAATTTCAGTGAAATGGTTTGTTGTGGATGTGGATGACCGAATGGTGAATGAAGATGGATGTGGTTGGTGATGGATAGGTATCTTCCTAAGCCAAGATATGACGCACTGGACCAAGGAAGACAAGGCAATGAATTCGAGATTTGACTCACTCAAACACACTACCGATCAATTGATGTAACTCACAATTGTAGAAGGAAGAAAGCAACAATGGTGCAAACTAGTTCTGCTTTTCATTCATAATTTCAACGTACCTATAAATGGAGTAACTGGAGTTCTTTTAACAGCAACAAAGGAATTAAAATAAATCCTAAAAATAACCTAATTAAGCCGACTACTCTAAGCACTACTCGGCCATTAGTCTAGCACTAATCCGAATTATGCTATTTGTTTCTAGGAAATAAAAATAACAATAAACACTCATTAAAATGCTGAAAAATATCCCAAAGCAAAAGTCTAAAAAACCCATGGAAATAAGATGTTGTTCGGATGACATTCTTCTAGTGCCGAGTGGAGTTTATAACCCGGATGTAGGGTCTGTCCGGGTTCTCTGATGGCAGGATCAGCCTTATAGCCCGGATCTGAGTGATCTCCGGCTTCTTTAGCTGCTGTACAGCCTGGCTCCAAATCATACCCGTGCTCTTTGGTGTTGTCCGAAGCAAGGTCTTCTTGGCTTGAATCATCATCTATGCTTGAAGTGTCCTCTTGCTTGGTCACGTCTTGATGGGTTATGAACACATCATTTCATGGACGTGCAGCGAAGCATTTCAGAAATCCACCGGAGCTTTCATGGATGTGCGACGGAGAAGGTCGAAAATCAAGATCATATTCCATGTGTGTAGAATGGAACAACGGGATTTGAAAAATTATGTAGTGATTGTGAGCTTTCATGGATGAACCAAAGAGGGGAGCAGTTGAGCCATGAAGCGGAGATGAGAGGTGGCCTTCGTACCCCTGTAGTTGTAGGTTTCACATATTTACGAATTTGCCACCTTAAATGAACCGGGCCCTTTTTGTGATTTATTTAGGCTAAACCGCTTCCTTATAATCTCAGCCACACAATTCGTTAATCCAACGGCACAAAATAATTCGCACTTTGCATTGTAGCATACAGATGTACGTGAAACGAACTCTTAAAAAATATCTATATATGTTTTGTCACTAATTTATGAATTTCATAATTACTTATTTTCTGATGTTTTAAACTTTCTCTTTCCTCTGTTTTTCCATTTCATCTTTTTCTCTTTTAGTAATATTAAGAGTGTTATTTTATTTCATCACACTAAAAAAATTTCATTGTATGTCATGGAAAATTGACATTTTGGTATAGAGTTTTTTGTGACCTTTTGGTAATTAGGTTGCACAAAGTTTCTACATATGCAAATTCGTATTTATATATTGATCTTACATTATGACCTTATTTACCTTGATTAGATTTATACATCTACTTGCCTAATTATATATATATATAATTACCTTATTAGTTTGATTCCATTTAAAATATTTCCTTATGTATAGGATACTATGTGATAACCGCGTACAAGAACATAAATATTTAATTAGGAAGACGTCTCTATTTAGGCTTGATGTTGATCTCTTCAAGTTGTAAGAACATAGTCGTGAGTTCACTATTTTCAATATGACAAACGATCCAAATTTAATTGTTGAACTCAAAAATTTGATTTTTGAAACTTGGGAATTTACCATTTTTTCGTATATATCATATTATATATTTATGTTGAATCATTACAGAAAAAGTACAATACCAATCAATTAATTTGAAGTATGTAATATCAGAGGATGAATGGATCTTGAAGTAGAGGAACCTCTTCTTCTCACGAATAAAAAAAAATCATTTTTATCAAAATAAATTTTAATTAATGAGGATAGTATGTAATATATTTTTCTCTCATTCTTAACCATTTACTATTCAAGTTTTGCATTCTTACATCACTTAATAAACTTTTATTATATATATATATATAACGAGGGCGTTATATACACGCGATTTTTGAGCTTTTCGCACGCAGTTTGGTGCGCACAAAAATGGCGTGCAGTCTGGGATGCCAAATTAAGGCGTGGAGGGGGCAAAATAGTAAGAAATGGGAAAAAAAAGCCATACAGTTCATACGCCAGAAGAAGGCGCATAAGATTGGTAAGCCTTCTTCTGGCGCATCTACACGCCACTTCTGGGCGCGCTAACCTGGCACGCCATATTTTGGCGTGCGGAATTTTACCATTTGAAAATTACGACCGTTGATGCGCCAAACGGGCATATTTTCCAACGGCGGAATCTCACCCTATAAGTATCCGATTTTTCTCTCTCAACTCCATATCCAAAATACCTTTATCAAAATGTCTCATACTAGTTTAGATGACAATTGACACTTGAGCGGAGACGGTGAGGATTGGCAAGCTAGCGGAGACGATGACGATGGGCACTCGAGCGGAGACGATGACGATGGACACTCGAGCGGAGACGATGACGATTGCCACTCAAGCGGAGAGGATGACGATGGGAACTCGAGCAACAATTTCGTGGTTAGTGTTGAAATAATTTTTAAAAAACCCTAAAATTTTAGGTCATAGTTATATGTATAAATTTCGTACGTAGTTAGTTTTGTAACCTTAGTAATGCATAATTAGGTATGAACTAGTAGCTATGAATACAACTTCATGGTTGAATATATTGTAGGTGTAAGAAGAAAAGATTTTGTGGTTAGTGTTGAAATTATATTTTTGTTTAGTTATTGTAAATATTTCGTACATAGTTAATTTTGTAGTCTAGATATGGATTAATTTGTAACCTTAGTAAATAATTGTTCGTTATTGATTAATATTTACGTTACATATACTCATAGAGGCCTATACTATTACGTATTATTGAATATATTATAGGTGTAAGAAAAAAAGATTTAAAGTAGGATATGAGGCATTTAGAAAGTATAATTGAGATTTTCTAAATCATTCGTGATTATGCAAACATGTATAGGGGAGAGACTATGGAGGCGTATTTCGTACTAGCCTAATGTGGGATAGTCGCCAGGAATTGGCTGATTGGGCTAGGCAGAAGGCAAAAGATTTGATGATTGTTCTGGTCACTCGTAACTCAAATGATAGAATGATTAGTTTGACTTGTGAGCAGTACGGTAAAAATAGATCGGGGAGGCCAAAAGTTAATGAAGAAGATCCGGAAAAGAGAATTGAGATTATTCGTAAAACTAGATCGAAGAAGTACGGATGCAAATTTGAGTTGTATGGGGTTCAATTGAAGAAAAAGCCAGGGTCGACTACTCATAAATCGATATTGGATGTGATAGAAGGTCGCCACAACCATGCGCTTCCGACTAGCTTCATTGGGCATGCATACATGGGTAGAATGACCCCCGATGAGCAGCTCGTGGTTAAGAGGTTGGGCGAACATTTCATGGGGCCGAAAGGTATTTTTGCGTATTTGAGGACTTTCTTTCCCGGAAATGTAACATCCATGAAGCAGGTTGTGAACTATTTGCAAAAGATCCAGTACGAGGATCGTGGGGAATTGACGGTTACCCAGTGGACGCTAAATTTTTTATGAGAAAATAACTACATAGTTCGTTCTCTGAGGAAGAAGTCAACGGGTGAGGTGGATATCCTATTTTTTGCTCATCCGGACTCGCGACACCTATTGAAGATGTTCCCATATGTGGTAGTTATCGACGCCACCTACAAGACAAATAGGTATGCATTATATTTTAATATAATAGTAGCTTTATCTATGTACTTAATTTTGGTTCCTTAATTGTTAACGAACAATATTTTATCTTTTGTACATTTATCTATAGGTATGATATGCCATTGGTGGAAATTGTTGGTTTTACTTGCACTCACAAGACGTTCAACATTACCTATGCATTTACCCGAGGGGAAAAGGTTATGCATTACAGGTTCAGCATGAAACATCTTCGGCAATTGTTTGAAGAGTAGATCCATTCCTCTGCAACTCCGTCTCTCTCAACGAATTCCCTGTGGATTTTGCTAAGCTCTCTCATAATCAAATGTAATGGTAATTCTCTTTTTCTGTAATATGCTTTTGTCGCATTTCTTTGCAAACCCTAGTAGTGGGTTGCTCCATTCCTTCGCAGCTCCGTCTCTCTCAACGAATTCCCTGTGGATTTTGCTGAGCTCTCTCATAACCTTCAAATTTCTAGGTTTAGGGTTTAGGGCCCAATCCAAAATCCTAAAACCCAAAACCCTATACCCAAAAAAAGACAAACCAAATCTCCTTCATAGACCTGCATGCGCCACAAAGGGGCGCATGACTGGATTGACGCGCCAATATATGGCATCCAGACCCATGCGCCACAAAGGGGCGCATGGAGGGTTGTGAGGGAGATGAGGGAGATTTTGAGAGGATTACCACCAGGACAGTGAGAAATATTTGAACTGCACGCCTCCAAGTGGCGCGCAATGCGCTTTTAGCTGGCTTATCATGCGTCTGTACGTGGCGCATGGGTGTGAGGGAGATTTGGTTTGTCTTTTTGGGTATAGGGTTTTCATACATTATAGTATAATGTATGATATTAAAGGGTTTAAGCCACATAAAGGATATTGACTACGTATATATGGCCCTAAACTTGTAAAAACGTATAGTTATATACTAAGTGGTATGTACTTTTATTATATAAAGTATAATGTATGATATATACTATTGTTAAATACTAAGTGGTATATACTTTGGCTATATCGTATAGTATATCCTATAGTTATATGCTATCGTTATATGTTATGGTTATATCCTATAGTTATATAATATGGTTATATTGTATAGGGTTATCCTTAAACACTAAGTGTTATATACTTTGGTTATATGAAGTATAATGTATTATATATACTATTGTTAAATAATAAGTGGTATATACTTTGGTCATATCGTATAGTTATATATATCGTATAGTTATATCTTATAGTTGTATGCTATTGATAGGTGTCATTTCATGCACCTTAACTAGAAATTATTAACATTATTTAGAGGAGTTTATGACTAGATTTGAGGTTAAGTCTGTAATCCAGAAGATGTGGAGAGAATTGAAGATATCCAGGGATTTACAGCTTATTTGGAGAAGATGAAGATGGATGAGGATCTGCTGGAAATTAATTGGAGAAGACTACCAACACTTGGTAGTAATGAAGAGCAGAAGAGAAAGGAGTGGGCGAATTTCTACCGCCCCGCGCCAGAGCCACCGCGACCCGGTGATGGGTCTCAGAGAAAGCCACCGCCCCGCGGTGATAAGCACCGCCCCGCGATGTAACTTGACGCCCCGCGGTGGGAGCTGATGCCCCGCGGCCATCTGCTGAGCAAAGCAACATAAATGATTTGAAGCCCGCGTGTTGATGCTGGAATTGAAGAGATGGGCCGTAAAGAAGATTAGGCCCAAGGAGAGTTCGGCCCAAGAAATACCGCACGCGAATTGGAGCTGGAAAGTGAAGCGGAAGATGCAGCAGAGGGATGACGCCAGCCATGACGTCAGCGCTGATGCTTGTGTTGTTGGGCCGCTGCTTGGAGATGGGCCGCGCGCTGCTGGGCCAAGCGAGCTGCTTGCGCCGAGAATTGCGAGATTACGAGAATAATTTCCCCAAATTGCGTTTGTTATATTTGGTATTTATTTTATTATTGTTATTTTATTATTTTGACACAACTTTTAGAATTAGGTTAAAAACCCTTTAGTTAACCTAGTTGCCACAATCTACGAATTTAGTTTTAGAAGTTCGTTTTTCATTCTACCTCCAGGGTTTTCAACCCATGGAGAGCTAAACACCTTTGTTCTACTAGACGATTGAAGCATTGCAATGGATTGGTTGTGAGATTTCTATTCCTTGTTCTATATCTTATTAAGTTGGTTTAATTCTCTTGAGCATATTGTCTATTGGTTTATGTTGATTCTTCTAGCGTAGCTAACTAGGTTTATCGATATCTATCAATTGCTAGGGTTTGCATATAGTGGAATACGAGTGCATATCTAGTAGCATATACGATTGTTGCGTATAGGGGTTCCGAGCGTGCAATCGTGAGTGAGAATCATTTGCATGTTAAGTAGTAAGGAAGCACCTTCTATTTGCATGTATCCTATATCCTTGTGTGCATTGCTATTGTTGTGTTAGTGGTAAAGTACACCGACAACTGTGAGAATCGGAGGTACTTTCCCATTGACGTAGTAATAAGTCTATCGACAACTGTGAGAATCGATAATACTTAAGATCAGGGTGGGAACAACTATAAGATTGTGAAAAGAACTTGGAAAAATAGTTATCAGTGATCAACCTGTTTCCTTTGCAGTGTGGATATTTTTCTAGTGGAATATTTCCACCCGTCATATTTATTTTCCTTCTAAAGCTTGCATCCTTGTTACTTTGCTTGATAATCAAAACCCCTTTCTTGTTACTTTGCATGCTTATAAACACTTAGAAAGATCACTTCCTCCCTGTGGATTCGACCCTTACTTGCCCAGACTACTTGTTTAGGTTTGTTAGGATTATTTTGTTTAGGTGTCACGACAACGCCTATCAAATTGGCGCCGTTGCCGGGGAGGCAAGATTTGATTTTTCTGTGTGTTTGTTTGTATGTGTGTTACTTTGGTGTGGACCTATCTTACGGTCCACACCAGTGCTACTGATTTCCGTGTGCTTTTCTATTTGCTTTTGATACAGAGATGGATTTCTGGGGAGAACCGCGCGATAACCCACACCCCTACTCACTTTCGCCAGAGAGGGGATACTACCCAACTTCCAGTGCAGAAAGACTAGTTAGAGCCTGCAGACTCTGTCATGATCTGTGGCATTCCACTGACGATTGCCCAAGACTTCTTGAATATGCAACTGCAGTAAACGCTGCAAGAGGTTTTGATCCGCAGAGGCCGAGATGTGTCCCATATTCCTGCACATACAACTCAGGGTGGAGGAGTCACCCCAATTCGAGTTATGGGAGCCATCAATACCATCCATATGGTTATGACCACCAGGAGTTCTACCCAGAGCCACAATCGTTCTATCAGTAGGGTACTCCGCATCAGTACTATCCGACATACGAGCATAGCCCACCAGTGTCCAATCCATGTTCCTCCATGTCAACTGAAGAGATGCTCAAGACCTTGACTCAGCACTTCGCCACTCATACTCAAACTACGGAGTCAAGCATCAAGAATATAAGAAGGCAGGTGGACCAGATGGCAGAATCAATTATACGGATCGCTACAAGGATTTCGGGGAATCTACCATCTCAAACGGTAGTAAACCCGAGGGAAAACATTCCTCCTAGTGTGGAAGAGGAGGGCGAATATGAGATGGAGAACATCACCCACTGCCCCGCGTCACCTCTCACCGCGACCCGGCGTAAAGTCCCAGTTATTTCACCGCCCCGCGGCGACACTGACCGCGACCCGGCGGTGAGCCTCAGTTATCCTCCCTCACACCCACCGCCCCGCGGCGATGACCACCGCCCCGCGGTGGACGGAGTGCCTCCTAGTGAGATTTCGCCGCGACCCGCAGTGAGATCATCGCAACCCGACGTCCAAAATTCCTATTCTGCTGATGAGGTATGCGTTGATACTGATGAGGAGTTAGGACTTCTAGATGATATTTTGGATCACAAGGTGCTGACTGAGGAGGAGTATTTTTTGAGATTTGAGGAGGAGTTCAGCGACGATGAGGAGGAGTGCCGTGATCGCAAAAATACTCCAGAGACGCCCGTTCCCCTCGAAGATGCCCCGGCAGTCCCCGACCCTCTGGAGGCTGCCTATGATGAGTTTGTGCGTCTCAACTCCTTCCCGCTCGTCGCGCTGCAACCCATCGCACCCTTCCTTGAGGCTTCCCTAGTTACTCAAAGGCTAAAGAACAACGAGAATATCTATGAGGCCTTTAGTGACTGCATAAAAATCGTTCCCTTGGTCATACTGGCTGACAGCACCCCTCGCTGCAAGGAAATGTTAAAGGTGTTGGGCATGATCAAGAAGAAACCAAAGGGGAAGCACAAGAAGGAGAAATTGATGCAGGTGGCGAATTTTTCCATACTGGATACGGGGCAAGATAGACATGCAGCCCCTGAGATGCTGGGTAGGCCATTTCTGAAGATGGCAAGTGCGTTCATGGGTATGCACAATGGTCCACCCCCAAAGAAGTGCAGGAGACTGGGGGTCACGCTCAACATAGAGCATACAAAGAGGCACCCCCAGATCCAGATCCCAGGTGTTCAGTTGCTATGAGCAACCCAAGTTGAGAGGATGAGTAGGATGTCAAGCCATGACAATAACTAAGGCTCTATCCGGGAGGCAACCCGAGGTATGTTTTTCTTTTCTTGTTTTTCTTTCTTTGTTTTTGCATTTTTTTAGTGTGTTTTTGTCTTTGTTTTTGCTTTTGTTTTTGTTTCCGACTAACCTGCAGGGAAGAGACCCATGCCTATTGAAGAAGGTGTTTCTACACTAATGTAAGTCTCTTCCTTCCCTGCACTAAGTCACCCCCCGAAAAAACCTTAAACGGGGGGCAAAAAAAAAAATATCTTGAAAAAAAAATCAAAAAAAAAGTTTTACCGAAGGCCAGCTATCCGGAATTCCCATGGAGACGGTGCGCATCATGTTGTCAAGGAGGATATACTTACCCTACACATTATTTGACAACGATGATGGCCCTATAATTGACAGCTGAGGAGGAGGAACACTAGAGCCCCCATCAAGATCATATCTGGGCTCCACCATGTGTTCCTAGAAGGCCGTGCAACCCCGACATCTTTGCTATACCACTATTCACCAAAGTGGTTCCCTTTTGGTTGCACGGTAGAAGAAGATTATAGAATTGATGAAGACACTCACCCAACACTAGAGACCTGGGCTTTATTGAGAAGACCGCCAGCAACAAAGGAAGTGTCCAAGCAGCTTGGCAACGTTTGTGAGTTATTTTTTGCTTTTCCCTGTGCTTCTATTCTTTTTTCTTTCATTACATTGAGGACAATGCAATGTTTAGGCATGGTGGAGAGTTTTATACTTACTATGTCGTTGAGGATGAATAAAAAAAGAAAAAAGAGCCAAAAATTGAAAAAAGGCAAAAATTGAAATCCTGGGATAGGTCGAAAACCCGAAAGGGCGGCCTAGGTAATAAGCAGGTGGCTTGGACCAGCATTAGGCTGGGGTAATATGCGGTCAAGAGTGACGTGAGCTTATGTGAGTACATCTATCGAAAAATGAAATGAGTGGTGATGCGAACAACCCCTGGGCGATGTCGCGATGTAGGATCTTGACTCCTCAAGCTAGGTTGAATCTTCTCCTCCGTAGCCAAAGTGATGGCTTTCCTAGGGTTAAAGAGATAACCCTTTCTAACGCGTCAAGAGATGACGAAGAGGTCAAAGAGATGACCTTGAGTACCGAAGAGACGGTGAATGATTTGCTCGAAGCGACGAGCTACGGGATAGGTTGATCCGAAGATCGAAGGGGTGACGTTAGGATTCAAGGAAGGAGCGTACTCAACTTCTAAGGAGCGAACTCAACTTGTAAACTAAAATCCAACGTAAAGAATACAAACTAGGGTTTCAAGTGTTTAAATAGGTCAAATAAAATAACATAAAATAATATTAAAATTGTTCAGCAAACGAAGAGACGACGAAGCGAAAACGCTGACGCGGGCCGCGACTCGGTCCAGAACTCGGCCGAGTTCTGGGCCGAGTTGTTGTCTGTAAATGCACTCGAACAGAGACCAAAAATCGCCGACAACTCGGTCCAGAACTCGGTCGAGTTCTGGGCTGAGTTCTTCACTGTAGCAGCAACTCGGTTGGGCACGGCAATTGCGTCGACAACTTGGTCTAGAACTCGATCGAGTTCTGGGCCGAGTTCTTCACTGTTGCTCCGCTTCCGCAAACTCGTCGTCTTCGTTTTCTTGGTGGGGTCGATTAGGACGAGGCCCCACCTAAGCCTTCATAGGTCATGAGGAGGACCCATTTAGGACTAGATGAACCCGTATCACTTGCGTAAGCCCGTGAGACTAAGGATTGTGTGGCTCGTTCCATGGCTCTGGCGCGGGCTCTTATCATCGGACCAGCCGAGCGCAACTTCATTGCGTCCTCTTCGTCCTGCGCCGTCATCAAGGGAGTTATGGAGCTATCACCCTCGATCCTTGCTCTCATCACGTACACTAGGGAAAGTCACCAGGGTTTATTGTGCATGAAGATGGAACTCTAAGGTTTCAAAATCGGATCTGTGTGCCTACAACTAGGGAGATAAAGACCATGATTTTGAAAGAGGCTCACGCTTCACTGTATTTTATACACCTGGGGGCTAATAAAATGTATAAGGATCTCAAGCAAAACTTTTGGTGGATTAACATGAAGGGAGAGGTAGCCAAGTTTGTGGCTAGATGTCTTACATGTCAGCAAGTGAAGTTTGAGCATCAAAGACCAGCTTGTGAGTTACAACATCTCCCAATTTCCGAATGGATGTGGGAAGACATCTACATGGATTTTGTGACATGATTACCATCAACACAAAGGGGCATGAACGTCATTTGGGTCATTGTAGATCACTTGACTAAATCTGCTCATTTCCTACCTATCAAGATAGTGTGAGACCCAGATCGGCTAGCAGAGTTGTACATTCAGGAAATAGTATATTTACATGGTATTCCCGAAACTATAGTGTTCGACCGTGATAGAGGATTCATGTCACAGTTTTGGAAGTCCATGCATGCAGCAATGGGTACCGAGTTGAGATTTAGCACCTCTTTTCTTCCACAAACAAATGGTCAGTCAGAGAGGACCATTCAAACTCTTGAAGATATCTTGAGAGCCTGTGCAATAGTCTGGCTAGGAAAATGGGAGTCCAAGCTACCATTGGTGGAGTTCACTTACAACAACAGTTGGCATGCATCAATTCAAATGGCCCCTTTTGAAGCTCTATATGGCCAAAGATGTCGATCTCTATTATGTTGGGATGACATATCAGAGAGAAGTTTGGTGAGCCCATATACCTTGAGAAGGAATCAAGATGACATGGCCTTGATTAGGCAATGAATGTTGACAACACAGAGTCGCCAAAACTCATACGCGAATGTGCGTCGCCGACTCCTTGAGTTCCAAGTTGGAGACCACGTGTTTGTACGGGTTTAGCCAACCAAAGGTGTGTTCAAGTTTGGTCGAAGAGGAAAATTAGTCCTCGTTATGTTGAACCCTTTGAGATTTTAGAGAAAGTTGGGTGCTTAGCATATCGCCTTGCCTTACTACCATCCATGAGTCGAGTACATAGTGTTTTCCATGTTTCATAACAAAGGATGTATGTCTTTGATCTTTATCATGTGATTCGTTATGAGGAGATTGAATTCGAGGAGAATTGTACCTATGAAGAGCAACCGATTGAGACACTTGAGCACAAGGAAAAACAATTGAGAAATAAGGTGATCCCACTCGTAAAAGTACTATGGTCTAAGCATAGGACTGATGCGGTTACTTGGGAGACTGAAGTGGATATGAGGGAGCGGTATCCCTTCTTGTATGAGGCCTAGTTTCGAGGAAAAAACTCCTTTTAAGGGAGAGAGTATGAAATACCCCTAAATACTTATTAGGATAAGAAAAACCATTGACAAGTTATGAGCAAAATGTTTCATGAACTCAACATCAAATCATCAAACCAACTCTTCTATTTCAAAAATTTTTTAAAATATCAAACGACATTGAAAAGCTATGATTTTTCAAATGCAACCACGTATACATGCTTAAAAACACTGTTAAAATTTCAAATCAAAATAAGATCAGAAATTATTGGCGAAGAGTTTTCGACCACCTAGCATTGAGACGGCGAGTGAGGGCGCGTCATTGTGCTTCAGGCGACACTCTTCATATGGAAATGTAAAAGACAAAAAGAAGAAGAGAATGCAATGTGAATCGTCTAAATCCGACACCGGACGTATAAACAACGGTGTTAGGAAGTTCACTGAACTTTAGGGTTGTGAGAGAGAAAAACAGAGAGAGAGAGCGGCGTGAAGAAGAAGATGAGAGAAAAGAGTTGTGTGATTTTAGGTAAAAACTAAGCTCTATTTATAGGGAAGAAATGAGAACAATTAAGATAATGTTTTTGGAAACAAAATATTCAATATTCCTTTTCATTAAAAATTAATTTTATTGGGATAACTTAAAAGGAAAAGATAAATTTGAACACGCTATTTTTCATTTAAGTTTAAATTATACTCTTAAATCATTCTTAAGGAATTTATTTTACATAAGACATAACTTCAAGTTTATAATATAATTATCAAAAAAATAATAGAATTTATAAATCCTAATAAAATGAAAGACATTTACAATAATAACCTTTTTAAAATCTAAAACATTATGAGTTATTACACTACTACTCCTTAAAATAAGTTTCGACTCCGAAACTTGAAAAAATATATAATTGGTTATAAGATATAAATTTACAAATTCAAAATTTATATCATTTTTTGTAGGTATTACATTACCTACCACTAAAAAAAAGTTTCGTCCCGAAACTGGGAAAAATATATCGTAGTTTCAAATCATATGTACTAATGCATACTATTTAGCACTCACCCACCAACCCAACACTAATCTAACACTCTTATTGAATCTCATTTGAGTGATAGAGGTTGACTAGCAATCCTATTATACAGTCTTAAACTTCATATGCATACATGCTTGTATTTATATCTCAAGAATACACTACAATAACAAATAAATAAATAAACATACCTTAAGGGATGTAACGGTCCATGATACAATCAACTCTCAAAACTCGTATAGTTTCATCAAATAAAACTATAATTTTCAAAATGATATCATTCCAATAAGGGGTTATAATACTAAATATCGATAACTAATCTCATTAAAAAAAATTCCAAGGACCGGTAAATCAAAATCAATAAGTTTTTAGTCAATCATGGTTAAACACTTGAAGCTGAACTTCTAAAATACTCAACAAGTTTAATTTAACAAATATCAACAAATTAAAAAAATATTTATATTTTTGCAAATAATATATTTTAAGGATCGACATTCAATATATATTAATTAATGTCTTAAGTTAAAACAAAACTCTCAAACTATAGTTAAACATTTAAATATATTAATTTAAAGATAGTACACTCACAAAAATCTTTAAATGAGAGTTTTATCAAAATAAATTTTATAGACTCTCAAACCTCACAATAGGCCAAGAGTCGTAAAATCTGGCTCTGATACCATAATTGTAAGACCCCCGAATTAAGTCGGAAGTGTCACATGCCAATGACCCCAGACTTTAATGTCCGAAGTCACAAGGCTTAACATCGAACAAAGTTATGTAAAACATGTAATAAAAATATAAAATCATTCAAATAAAACAGTAGCAGAAGTCTTTTTAAATAACAACAACTTATATAAACTCTCCAACTTATATAAACTCTCCTTACAAAGTGTGGAGATTTAGTTTTAACAAACATAAACGAATTAAGTATGCGGAAGACTTATTAAAACTCTAATGCATATGATTAAACCTTTCAAATAGTAAATCTCCAAATTGCAATTAAAAGCTTCATGTATAGTACCATGGTATCCATCCATTGCCATCTTGAGTGATCTCATGTTAATGATATTTGTAAAGAAATACATGTTACAACAAGTAGACAACCCTCACCGGGGTCAGTTGGTCGACTCATAAGAAATGTACAAGGTAACAAGTACTCACATTGAAACATATCATTAATAAGCATGATGCATAATTATAGGTAATTACTAATCATGAGTACAAGGAGATTGACACACACTAACTAGCAACACTCCTAACACCTTATCAAAGATTATCTACTTCAACCTTATCGATTTCGATACAACTTAATACCAAAATAAAATATGGTTGATTCGTCACCTACTTTCCAAATCATTGTACAAGGACCATTTAAATATCACGTGCCCTCTCAATCAGTAGATGCTACTTAATTACTCAAAGATCAATAAGGTAAATTATATCCTATGCAAATATGTTTATTCCTTGATCATAAAATTCTCAGATATTATGTAAGTACCACAAGATCACTTAACCAACCACTTACCTAAGATCCTACAACCATCAATTCGAATTATCACGCACTTCCTCGATCTTGAATCTTACTTTCATATCTAAGTTCATTCAATAACCTCAACTTAGAATTTCCACTTCAAAATCTATATCAAAAAATTATATCGAGTCAAGAACTTAACCAATTTCACAACTCAATCTATTGTAACACCCTAGTGTAATCCTTTATAAGGATTAGAGTGCTACCCATGTCAACACGAGCTCTTCTTTTTTTGGGGTTTGAGTGAGGACGAAGAACTCTAAAGTTAAGCGTGCTAGGGCGGGAGTAGTACCAGGATAGGTGACCTCCTAGGAAGTCCACAGGTTGGCATAGGATAGCGCTTCTAAGGCCTCGGGTCGTACAGAAGATTTGGGATGCATATTATTGTCTTCTCTCTCCAATATCGATGCAAATCTTCCCTTTTTTGATTTTTTTTATTTAGGAAAATTCGTCAACTACCATTGTGATATTCACTCCCATGTTACACGCCCCACTACACCTCAATATCTCTATTCAAATCCATCTGTCCATCACAATTATTCTGACGCTCCAAGATTGTCCACTCGTTTTATCACAAGACTCGTTTTACCTGAGTGCTCCTCTATATATATTGGAAGAAATATCGTTATTATATAATTTTGGGTATGTTGACAAATGAACGACAAATGTGTTAGAATGGTATTTCGTTGAGGAAAGGTTGATTATATGGTTGAGCCTTATTGTGTGCCTTGGCTTTGAGATAAATTGATTAGTATATTGTTGAAATGTAATACTTACGGGTAAGGATGGTTCCAACTTCGAATGGTTTTAAAATGTTTTCTTCTTATAAACTCCTTGATAAAGGGTTGTACCCGGGTGGAGCGGATCGAGAGAGTGCTCTACCATTTTAGGGGAGGTCGGGTCACTTGATCAGTGACGCCACTCCCGACCCATTGGTAGAGGTAATAGTACTCGCTATATGTGTTTAGAGGGTACCTTTGTGTCCAAGACAAGCTTGGACATGTTTTCACATTTGGTTTTTTTAATGAGTTTCTTTTACAATAAAAACACATTCGAGTTTAGATTTTGATTGATCACTTCCAAGTTCTAGAAATTTGTGACTTGATTGGATGTTATGTGAAGTTCTGTGAATTGGTACTGAGTACTATGTGAGCATGACGTATATATATACATATCTCATGGTATATTGTTAGGTAGGATCTGATAGTATTGTCACTAGAGCCTATAATACATTCTTGATGTGACATGTTTATATGTGACTTCTCATGCACATCTGCATGTACGTGAGATAATATATGTTCTTAATATGTCATATTTAAATGTGATTCTCTCTAGGTATCTGCTTATCTGAGACCCTTTAGCTTGTACTTATGCACGTATTGAATTGCTTATATAACGTGCTAGTATGGTTAAAGACTAACCCCCATTTCGGTACAGACTGGCTATGTTTATGCATGATCGAGTACTCATATAGGCTCATAGCATGGAGGAAGTCAGGCGACTTGATGCATGCTAGGATGGGGCTTATTTCAGATTTTGATCACATCAATTATGAACATGTTGTTTGCTAAACTAGTTATAATCTTGATGTTCCTTTTTTATTCTGGCCTGAGTTAGCAACACCTTGATATGCTAAACTCATTGTGTTGGATTTTGGGATGTGTCCTAATACTTTGATCATGAGGTTGTGTTTGGGTTCTTGTCGGAACTTTCTTTTCTGGATATACTTTAAACCTTTAGACTCACTTCCGCCTTTATATTATTTCTCCAAGTTTGAGTTCTTCTGCCTTCGTATTTTGGCACTGTAACACCTCATCATTCTAGGGTTGTTACACCTAGGGGTTGAGAAATTGTGACTTATACCATTGTTCCCGCAGACGGATAGGAACTGTGCATTTCGAAACTCTGTTCCATGATCAGTACCACTGAAAAACAAAGATTATTTTAGCTTCTTTTCAGTGAATTTCAGCCAAGTCACAAACTCAACAAAAACCTCATCATTGGAAAATAGGAAAACAGTCCAGTTATATCTTGAAAAACTGTCAACAAGATCAAAGACAAATTGGTTTTCGCCACGGTTCCTTGTGCGCATAGGCCCACAAATATCCATATGGATTAGTTCCAAAGGACGAGAAGTACTTACCTTCTTCTTGGACTTGAATGAAGATCTTACTTGTTTCCATTTGGCACAAACATCACAAACTTCACCTTTTGGCATTTCCACTTTATGCAATCCAACTATCGGTTCCTGTCGATGAAGTTTGGAAAGTAACTGAAGACTAGCATGTCCAAAATGCATGTTCCACATATTAAAGGTGTCTACTATCATCGACAAACATAGTTCCTCTTCAGGGATGAAAAAGGGATCCATCTTGTAGACATTGTTTTCACAAATCCCTTTTAGTAAGACTTTCCATGTACTTACATTCTCAAGTTGACAATCATCAGTAGTAAAAACAACCCTTTTCATTCTATTTTGGCAAAGATGTGCCACACTCAAGAGATCAAACTTAAGGTTGTTAATAAGATTCACAATATCAACTTCTATGTGTTTAAAAAGACTTACCTTTCCCATGCCAAAAACTTCTCCCTTACTCTTGTTTCCAAGGTTATGAACCTCTAGAGTGTTGGCGAAGTGAGATGAACCACCTTTTATTCCCTATCATGTGACCTGAGCATGCTCTATCTATATACCAAGAATTGTTCCTCACTTCATCCTGAATGTAAGAGATTAGTTTTTACAAACCCAAATAAGCTTAGGCTTATTGAGTTTAGGAGTAACATATCTTGATTTTAACATAACTCATATTCTCATTTGTTCGATCAATACGTGCCTTATCCTCAGCTTGCTTTCTGAGGTAACAGTTTTATTTATAATGACCTTCTTCATCGCTTTGCCAACATACCTTGTGATATTTCAAGTTCACGTACTTGCTCTGACTTGGACAGATAGGTTTGTTAACAATCCTTGATTGGAAGTCGGTCTGTGTTGGTTTGGTATTTTGTACTTGTTATAACTATATTGAGTGAGCTTTCTATCTAGAGTACTAGGGTTTATTCCCCTTGACATAATTGTTCCTTTCAGTTATGAACTATTATGTTTGTTCCCTTTGGAGGAACTAACAAAACATTACATGAAGTTTTCCTTCAACCTTAGAAAGACCCTCCTCAATACCCTTAATAGAATTCTCACCAACATAGTTGAGACCAATACGTGGCTCAAATATTGAGATGTTTTCCTTCTCCCTTTCAACCTTAGATGCAACAAATTTATCTACCCATGCCTTTTTTTTTCAGCTCTTCATTAGCCTTTAATTCCTCTATATCACTAGTCAACTTAGCATTACTTAGTTTCATCATAAGATTCTCATATTCTAAGGTAGTGACAAAGTTTTCTAGAGAGCTTATTTTGTCTTTCAATTCTAGACAATTCTCACAATTCTTTGAAAAAGAAGATGATACGTTCTCCAAACCAATGAATTTTTCAGCTCAAACCTTGTTGTCACCTATTAGATTAGATTTGTGTCATCCTTTTCCTCAATTTGCTCATTAATTCAGTATTCTATTTGCCAAGTTTCATAATAAGGGAAATCAATTGATCTTTTGACTTATTTTTCAACTCACCATAGCTATCATAATCATTTACCTCAGTGTCTGACAAACCACCATCGGCCATGAAATAAAGATCTATGGAATGAGATTCACATTCCTCATTTGACTCTGGTTCACCCCATGTAGCTACCATGGTCTCCTTCTCTTTGCAAGCGGGAGGATCATTAGCTTTTTTTAAACAATTCTTAGCAAAGTGACAATGATAGCACATTGACATCCTTAAGGTCTTTGTTCCTTTCAATGGAATCATTTGATCTTGTGCTTCGAGACCAAATTCTCTTCATGGCCCTGGTAATGAGGGCTACATACTCATCACCATCTTCTGCTTCGTCATCATCTTGAGACATATGAAAGCTTTCTCAATCTTCAGAGTTTGGGCTTTCTCAGTTGCTCTTCGTTCCATTTGCATTATGGAGTGCAATTTTAACAACATTGGTCTTTCTTTGTCTTACAAGAAAGACGATAATTTCGGCAAGTGATATTTTATGTCTTTGATAATGGTAGCCTCTTGGAGACAAATTGGTGGGAATTGAAATATGATCGTTGGTTAGAAGGAAATGTAGAGATAGTAGGTTGAAATATGGTTGTTGGATGGTGGTGTGGTGGGTTAGTGAGTAATTAAAAAACCTTTATTTCTATGTAGTATTTTCAAATTCAGTTTGATTTTTTATTTTAACCCATATTATCAATACAAAATATCTTATATGAGTCTTTAAAATATGTTAAACCGTTTTTTGAGGGTTGAAACATGTTAAACTTAAAGTATCTTTCACCTAGGTGAAAATCAAGTCTTAATACCCCTTATTCCACCAGATCGATCCGATCGACGCAAGCCAGTTTGTCTACTTCGTGGCTTTTGTCGATTGAGTTACTAGTCCGAGATTCACGACCGTTTTTTGAGTTTCTAATTATAGGAAAAACTTTAAGAGTATTACTATAAATGTATATCTATAAATCTCTCTTAGAAATTAATACGAAGTACTAAAATTTAGTTTTATTTATTCTTGTTTCGGCTCATAGGTGAATAATCTATATACAATCTATATATAATACTAAAATGAAATAAGACTAAAGTCATATGGCATTCCCGCATTATACCACATCACTTATCGCTATATGTCTAGTCCACGTTGCGCCACATGTGGTCCTTTAATTTGTCCTTATATTTTTTTGATAATATAAACAAATAGGATAGTTCACACCCAAGGTGTAGTCTATCCTAGTCATTATGGATGAGGGTAAGAAAATGTTGATTCATATGTATTTGGTTATGAGACAAGTGGCCTAAGTTAAAAAGTTTGTATACCATTTTATTCCTCTCTCTAAAAGGACACTCATATGTATTGATTTTAATTTACAAAAAGGACACTCATCTATATGTCAAACATAATATTTTCAATTTCCTATGGTGTTTTCCATTTGTTTTTAGTTACATTTTTCACACAAAGATTATTTCCCTCAATTTCCAATTTGGTATTTGATAATATTTTATCTTCTTTCACCCCTACCATAGTACAATAGCTTATGTCATATCCAATTATTGGTTTGAAAAGAAATGATGGAAATCCAATTATTGGTTATGTGATAAGAATTAAACTGAGAGCAAAATTTTGTGGGTAAAATTTGGTGATTATCAATTTCTCCCACTTTAATTCTTATCACATAACCAATAATTGGATTTCCATCATTTCTTTTCAAACCATCAAAAATAAGTATGTGAAATCCTGGCTTTGGTTTATACAAATTTTATCTTTGTCTAGGTTGTTTTATTATTATAGTTTTATCATATTCGGATTTATATATCTTAGGGTCCGTTTAGATTCTCGTAATAATGCGTTAAAATACATTATCTTGCATTCAATTGATGATTTAATGTATTTTAATGCATTATCTTAAGGAATTCAAACATACTCTTAGTTATTTTCCATGCTGAATTATTTTTACCATATTTCTGTATATTATTTGGTTATTTTAGTTTAAAATTGATTTCTAAAATATCATAAACACCACCAAACAAACGATAAACTTATAATTTTTTCTCTACTTGTGTGTTTATAAATCTCTTCTACAAATTCTTTTGGGTTACTAGAACTTATGTTTTGTATCTTGTTTAATAATCAATATTTTGTGTTCAGAACCATTTTCCTACTTATTGGACATTTTAATAGTAGATGATCACAATTTACTATATAAATACTAAAGCAGAATACCAACTGCACCACATGGCGCTCTGAAAATGAACCAAACTCCTATGCTGCCACGTGGCATCACGACATTAAATTTGTCACGTGTCAAGCTCTCATTTTTTCGGTTGTTTTTTTCAAAATCTAATAAAATCAAGGAAAATAAAATCACTACCCATATTAGCCGGTTATGCATATAATATGAATATTTTTTATACTCTAATCTTTCCAAAAATGTAGCAAATAATATTCTCAGCAATATATTTTTTGTACGTAATCTATGTCTATATACCATTACTAAAGATCTCATTTACTTAATAGATCTCATTTTATATTGTAAATGAAAATTTTGAAAATGATATCCATCTAGCAGATATCCTCCTTCCAAATTAGCATAATATATTTTCATTAACAGTGTCTTACTTCATATATAAAAATCGAGTTACCTTTTTTACAAGGGAGAATAACTTTTTGACCCAAAAAAAGGAGAATAACTTTTTCTATTTGATAATTACCATATATTTCTGTAGTTATTAGTTTAAGATTTTTTTCTAGAAACGTTTGTACGTAGGATCTTTTTTTCGGTATTAAAAAAATTGTTCATAAATACGATTTTGGTTAGAAAGAGATGCATATATTATAGATTTAAAATTTACCTTCTCGATAGATAAGATATAAATTAATTATGTCTAAAATACTTTACTTTTTACCTCCTTTTTATTTAAAGAAGGAAAATTATACATCATTATTTCATAAGTCAAACAACAATTGTAGAATTTTTATTGAAAAATTCTAATCTAGAATTATACACTTGATGTATACTAACCAAAGTTGTCATGAAATCTTGAATAAATGTCCTAATTATTGTAGAATTTCTGAGTTGCAAGAAAATCAGATATCTTCATACAAGATTTAGGTGAAATATATATTCTTATTTATCATCACCATATATAGAATTATATATAATTTTACATATATTAATTTATGATTTTTTCCCCTATTTAAAAAATAGTTTCTAAATACGATTTAGATAAATATAAATTAGGTATGTATACAATATTTACTGTTTAACTCTTATTTTATTTATAGAAGGTAAAATCTACTATATATCTACTAATGCATAATACCTACTACGTCACGTGACGCCTCCAAAATGAACCAAACCTTTCTACTGCCACGTGGCATCACACCATTGATTTTTCCACGTGACAAGCTCTTTTTTTTTTTCAAAAATAAAATAAAATAAAATCTATACCCATTTTAACAGGATATGCATACAGTATGAATATTTTTTTAATCTATTCTTTCCAAAACATAGCAAAAATATTATCAGCCATATATTCATTTTATACATAAATATATCTGTAATCATAGATTATCAGCCATATATTTATTTTGTAATCTATTCTTTCCAAAATGCATCCAAGAATCTACTATATATCTACTAAAACAGAATACCTACTACGCCACGTGGCGCCCCCAAAATGAACCAAACCTTTCTACTGTCACGTGACATCACGCCATTGATTTTTCCACGTGGCAAGCTCTCCTTTTTTTCGTTGTTTTTTCAAAAATAAAATAAAATAAAATCTTTGCCCGTATTAACAGGATATGCATACAATATGAATATTTTTGTAATCTATTCTTTCCAAAACGTAGCAAACAATATTATCAGCCATATATTTATTTTGTACGTAAATATATCTGTAATCATAAATTATCAACCATATAGTTATTTTGTAACTTATTCTTTCCAAAACGCACCCAAGAATCTATTATATATCTATTAAAGCAAAATACATATTACGCCACGTGGTGCCCCCAAAATGAGCCAAACCTTTCTACTGCCACGTGACATCACGCCATTGATTTGTCCACGTGACAAGCTTTCCTTTTTTTCGTTGTTTTTTCAAAAATAGTATAAAATAAAATATCTATCCATATTAACATACATACAATATAAATATTTTTGTAATATATTCTTTCCAAAATATAGCAAACAATATTAGCAGCCATATATTTATTTTGTACGTAAATATATTTGTAATCATAAATTATCAGCCATATATTTATTTTGTAATCTATTCTTTCCAAAACGCACCCAAGAATCTACTATATATCTACTAAAGCAGAATACCTACTACGCCACGTGGCGCCCCCAAAATGAACCAAACCTTTCTATTGTCACGTGGCATCACACCATTAATTTTGCCACGTGGCAAGCTCTCCTTTTTTCTTTGTTTTTTTCAAAAATAAAATAAAATATATGCCTATATTAACAAGATATGCATACAATATGAATATTTTTGTAATCTATTCTTTCCAAAACATAGCAGAAATATTATCAACCATATATTTAATTTGTATGTAAATATATCTGTAATCATAAATTATCAGGCATATATTTATTTTGTAATCTATTCTTTCCAAATGCACCCAAGAATATTAAATAAATATGCATTGGACGTTGGAAACAAAAGGTTTGTTTCCAAAAACTGAACATGAAAATTAATAACAAAGACTGGATTGCAATAAAACTAAACCAGTTGTGCACCCAATAATATTCAATTGCACTAGTGGAAAAAACACTTTTTGCTGCTCCCTTTTAGAGGCGTACATAGTTCAAAATGCCTCAACAACGACTTAGGCAATCACTTTTTTTGGTTTTTGAGGCGGATAATTAATTTATACGCCTCAAAAACATCTTTTGAGACGGGCAAATTAATATACGCCTCAACAAGTATCCGAAAAAACATTTCCCGCTAAAGTATTAGAGGCGGGCCAGGGTAAGGCCCGCATCTAATGCTAACTAATTGAGGCGGGCCAAGTAGCCCGCCTCAATTAAAGCTTGTTGAGGGGGCCTCTTAAAGCCCGCCTCAAAAAATATGTCCAATAGAGGCGGGCATATAAGGCCCGCCTCTATTAGACCATTACTCGGCCGAGTCGTAATACTTATAGAGGCGGGCCTAACACGCCCGCCTCTATAAGCTCAACCCTAATTAAAAAAAAAACAGCTGCGAGCGCCTTCATTTTCCTCTTCGTATCCTCCTCTTCGTCTTCAATTCGTTCGTCCCGAGCTCCGACTTCATCGATCTCCTCTGTCTTCCCTACTTCATCGATCTCCTCCGTCTTCCCGACTTCATCGATCTCCTCTGTCTTCGCCGAGCTCCGTCTTCCCGAGCTCCGACTTCATCTCCCTTCGCCGAGCTCCCTCTAATACTCCCTTCAACAAGTATCAACAACGCATTCGAGGTTTCACCAAAACGAGCTCCCTTCAATGCACTCGAAGCCAAGTCATGTATTATTTCAGATTTCTACCCTAATTCCTTAGGCCCTTGGCGGGATAGAATTCATAATTTAGGCCCTTGGCGGGATAGTTGAGTTTGTATTTTTTCTTGCTTGGTTGCGTATTATTATCTATTTAGGCCCTTGGCGGGATAGTTACTAGAAATGAGTATTTAATCTTCCTTGCATGTTATTTTGCATGTATTACTAGAAATGAGTCGTCCTTGGATGTACGGTGACCATACTACGACACAATACTTGAGTGGGGTTGAGGAGTTCATTATATGTGCTTTAGCACACCAACGGAGTACGAAAGCCGAAAAAATCTATTGTCCATGCCGTGATTGTAAGAATATAAGGCGGTTAGATGATATTAATGAGATTGAAGATCATTTATTTCGTCGTGGTTTCAAACAAGATTACCATTTTTGGTTTTGGCATGGTGAGAAAATACCTGATCGTCCAAGTTCTAGTGTCAATGAGTTTGATGTTCGGGTAGACACTGATGATAGTGATGATGATATTGCTGAGAATAATGAGATGGATGATGATGATGACCAAGAAGATGATGAAATAAATGGGATGATGGATGGGGTGAGAGATCACTTGAACGAATGACCTCAGATGTTCGAACATGTATCAAAGGCTGCAGAGACTCCCTTGTATCCCGGGTGTACAAAATTTAGCAAGTTAGAGGGTGTGTCAATACTTTACAACTTGAAATGTGCTTCTGGTTGGACTGATGGAAGTTTCAACACCTTATTGGAATGGTTAGGTGAATTTTTACAATCCCTGTTTTCTGGTTGGACTAAGGACAAAAGACCGGTTGATGCGACATAATCGTATTATGGTGTTATCGAAGAAATATGGGAGCTTGATTATAACAATTTTACAATCCCTATTTTCCGATGCAAGTGGGTCAACAACCCTAACGGGGTGAAGCAAGATGAAATTTATCTGGGTTTGACATTGGTAAACTTTGACCGATTAAGTGATAGTGACGAGCCATTCATCCTAGCATCACAAGCTAAGCATATTTTTTATGTGGTAGACAATGTTGATCCTAGATGGCGTGCAGTTGCCCAAGGCAAAAGACATATTCTGGGTATTGATGATGTTGTGGATGAAGATGAGTATATGACGAGTATGATGACACACGCTTGTTATCAACTGTTGTTCAACCATTACTGGAGGAGGAAGATACAAATAATACTAACCATATCCGTACAGATCATAGGGAAGGAATATGGGTTACAAATCATAAATGAATAAGATGAGGTAATTTATTGACAAGTAGATTTAATTTGTTGAGGCGGGCCTCCGAAGCCCGCCTCAACAAGTCCCTCATTTTGGCGCCAAAGTGAGGGACTTGTTGAGGCGGGATTCGGAGGCCTGCCTCAATAAGGTCCTTTTAGAGGCGTAAAATGCCCGCCTCAAAAAGTGTCCCTACTTGTTGCAGCCCCCTTAGTTGAAGCGAACGGTGTTCATCTCAATAAGTGTCCAAAGGCCCGCCTCTATAAGGATTTTTTCCACTAGTGTGGTATGATGCAAATGCATATTTCGTTACAAAACCTTAATAAATATTAGCAACATACTAATAAAACTAATGACATGATGCAAATGCACATTTAGTTACAAAACTTGCAAGAAATACCAGCAAAATAGTAACTGAACAAAAACTTAACCTACTGCAAAATTGGAATGCACAACTCAAAAATTTGAATGTACAACTCAAAAACTTAACATGTTGAACTTTACAAACGAAAGTTGGATTGCACAACTCAAAAACTGGATTAATCAAAATAGCACGAAATACATCAAAAAAACTGCCATAAATCTGCAAGATCTGTGATAACAAATATTCCAATTGAATAACTGTGCAGATTTGTGATAACAATATTCCAATTGCACGATCTGCACATATAACGAAAAATATTAAGACATCATTCATAAAGGATATTTCAAAAACTGAATATCAATGTTTTCCAAAATTAACAACAAAATAATATTTTATTCCTTTTTGTTCGATCTTGTAGAATAACTTCAACGTTTTTTTGGGTTATAAAACTACACCCCTACGTCAATTGAATTAAAAAAAACTAGAATCATAGAAAAACTGAAGTAATCGGGTTCAATAATTTTGCAGGTAAATGGTTTGTATTTGCATAAAACTAAACTGATTCATAGTTTTGTAGGTAAATAATTTTGTAGGTAAATACATTTTTAAATAGTTTTTTTCTCTTTGATTGTACGTGCAAAGAACTAATGTGTATATGGTTTGTTTTTTGCACATGATCATAGCAAAACTGAAGTGATCGGGTTCAATAATTTTGCAGGTAAATACATTTTTAAATAGTTTTTTTTTCTCTTTCAGATTCTGGAGGCTGGAAAGCTTTTTGCTTTCTAGGACAGTTGGTTTATGTGTGATTCTAGGACAATTTGTACATATTGATCGTATTTCTGCAAAGGAGTACACTCATTTAATCTTCAATATTGATTGTATTTCTGCAAAGGAGTACACTCATTTAATCTTCAATTGTGTGTATGTGTGATTCTAGGACATATTGTACTTTTGTATTTTTTGCAGTTATTTACACAATCGAATTCCAGAAGCGTGGTTTACCTCATGCCCATATTTTGTTGTTTCTAGACAAGGAATCTAACAACTACTTCAGATATCGATAGGGTCATCTCGGCTGAAATTCCACACCCAACAGATGATGCTGATTTATACAAGATGGTGACAAATTTCATGATTCATGGTCCATGTGGTGCTTCTAATCGATCCTCTCCGTGTATGGCAGATGGAAAGTGTAAAAAGTACTTTCCAAAACAATTTGTTCAACAGACCTTTGTTGATGAAGATGGCTACCCTATTTACAAAAGACGTGATGATGGTAGAACAATTGAAAAGAATAGAGTTCCCCTAGATAATCAGTATGTGGTTCCTTACAATGCATTTCTTCTCCTAAAATACAATGCACATATAAACGTTGAATGGTGCATTCGATTGAGATCTATCAGGTATATGTTCAAGTACATAAATAAAGGGCATGATCGTGTCACTGTTGCAATTTCAAGCTTTGATGCAAACAATCCCGATGATGATGGCATGGATGAAATAAAAAAACTACTACAATTGTCGCTATATATCGGCGTGTGAAGCGGCTTAGAGGACTTCCGGCTTTGATATTCATTACAAGACTCTTGTTGTTTAATGATTGAATTCCCACCTCCCTGGTGAGGAAGGCGTTTTATTTGATGATGATGATCCTATTGACGTCGTCTTAAATAATCATGAAAGTGAGAAATCAATGTTTCTTCAATGGATGAAGTGTAACAAAATGTTTGCAGAAGGTAAAGATTTGACATACTCTGAATATCAGAGCAATTTGTTTGGGTAGCTTCATCTAGACATTGGAAAAAACGTGAAAAGCGTGGTTCAATTGGAAGGATTTATCACGTACCTCCATATAGTGGCGAGAAGTAGTATCTTATAATTTGTTGAATCATATTAAAGGGCCAATATGCTACAAAGATCTAAGGACAATTGAAGGTAGAGTTTATCCTACCTTTAGAGAAACTTGCTATGCATTGGGGTTATTAGATGATGACAGAGAATATATTGACGGGATAACTGAAGCAAGTTTTTGGGAATCGACATACTACATTAGGTGTCTATTTGTATTTCTTTTGTTGTCTGATAGCATGCCAAGGCCAAAGTTTGTTTGGGAACAAACATGGAGACTTCTAGCAGATGATATTGTCAACAAACAGAGGAGAATTCTCCGAATTGAGGGTATGCATTTCATTATCGATGCTTACATGATCATAATCTTAACTCTATTTGATTTACTTTTTCATGAAGATATTTTACTCATGTAATTGTAGACATGTGCATGCTATATATATGTAGATTTGCATCTAACAGGTGATCAATTACAAAACTGCTCTTGATAAAATTGACAAGTTATTACAACGAAATGGTAGTAGTTTGAGACACTACAACATCATGCCTCCTGTAGATTCAAGTCTCATATCTAAAGATGTCAACAAACTTATACAAGATGAACTTCGATATGACACAGCATGTCTAGCTGATGAGCATACATAATTAATTTCTAGATTTATAATGGAGCAGAAACCAGAAATGGGTGTATGATGAGATCATGAATGTTGTTTTATCAAATAACAGAGGTGTCTTCTTCTTATATGGTTATGGATGTGGCTATCCCCGTTTCAAAAACTACTTAGCCAATTTTTACTATTAATAAAGTTATGGAAAGTTCCGCCTCTCTTTATATATGATAATTTTTTAATATCTTGAATATTTTTATTCAATTATTCATTTTCTATATAAGAATTTATTAACTTCTATAACAGTCATTAAGTACATATTTCTATATCAATTAATATATAATTTTAGTATATTATTTTAAAAATATAAGAAAAAGTAACAGATCCCGTGCAATGCACGGGTACTACACTAGTAGTCTACAAGGTAGTTATAAAACACACATTCTATTGGAACTACATCTCGCATCATTTATAATTTTTAATTCATAGGTATGCCATTATTGATACACTTTCAAAGGATTTTATTTTATTTTTGGAGGTACATCCATTTTCCAAATCTAAGGGCATTTTTAACGGCAGTCCCTTATAGGGTCTTTTAAATATTTTTTAATAAAATATTGCAAGTATGCTAAAAGACTCTATAAGAGTCTCAAGTTTCAGGGGTTTTACGGGACCGTCCATTAAATATATATATATTAAGGGTTGTTTGGTTCCCAAAAAAAATTGCCCAAAAAGAAACCCAAAACGACGTCCCTGAGCTGCCCAACCAAACACGTCCCATCACATGGAGAGAGAGGAAAGTGCCACGTGGCGCGCGCTGATTGGCGCCTGCTCGCGCGCCTGATGCAAGCCACGTGGCACGCCACAGACGGCCAGGATTTATTCCTTCGATAGTCAACCCCTAAAAAACTATCTTTTCTTCCCCTTCTCTTCCCTCATCTCCCACTTTGTAGTCTCTGTATTTCCCCTCTTTTATTCCCCTTCTCTTCCTCTTCTCCCTTTTATTTCTCAAATCTAACAATGAAACAACCCTAGAACCCTACAATCGAGCTCCAATTAATGATCTCTCACCAGATTCGTTGATTATTTTGACATGCAATACTTGTAGACCCTTTGTCGGATTCCTCCCTCTTTAATGGTACTTGGAAATATTTGCCTCCACCTTAATTTGGTTGAAAACTCTAATTCGATGAGATATTCCTTTTTCACCTCAATTTAACTTAATCATTACCTAATTTGGAGCCTTACTCTCAAATTTACAAGTGGTGTTGGTGTTTTGGCCTCCCCAAAGTCAAGACGCCCCTTGCAGGTACTTTTCATATCCATAATGCTTATAATGAATTATCTCTAATGGTATCCAATCTCTCTCCTCTCACTCTAAAACTCTTTTGGAAATCTACTCTCGCTTATGCATGCCCTATTTCTGTAGGAATTATAGGATCTCTTTACACGCTTATTTACCAGATTGCTTGCCATTCTGGGATGGAAGTCGATCTTGGGACTTCGGCGCTGCTCTTTGATTTCCTTTCCTTCCTATTGGTGGTTTTATGCAGATGCATGAGTGATGACTTGTCCTTGTGCCATATGAAATCCTTTATGAGAAGGATTTCATATGCATGAGTGTAACATACGGACCACATCTGGGCCGTTCATTTTGCTTCATCGTGCGGTATAGAGGCGCTCATAATTTTTTCTACAAGAATCACACGTAGGGGCACAATTGTTATTTCACTTTCATTCCTTCCTTCCTCCTCCGCGGCAACGCTCTCTTCTAGTGGCGAATTCGGTGATTTTTCTTCCACAAATCGCCATTGTTGGGGTGCTCAATTTTTGGTTGCATTACGTTGCTCTTCGTCTTGGATTCGTCTAAAAACCTATTAATTAGTGTTTGCTTTGCATTTTGCTCGTCGATTATGTCGAACGGCTTGGATTCGAGTAAGGCGATCATCGCTTTGACCTAGATTTACTTGTGCTTCAATTTTCGATTCATCCTTGCATTTAATTCTTCTTCCCTCTTCTGAATCTTATTCTCCTGTGTTTGTGAATGATTTTTCGCTTTTATTTCTCCCAGTATAAACCGCCGATGTTGAATGTGTTGAAAAATCTAGATTTTGTTTTTCGTTTGAATGCGTTCGCTCTATTGCAATTGATCTCTACATTGTTATTGTTTTCATCCTCTTCTTGTGTTAGTTTAATGTGTTTGTTCTACATTATTTTGTGTCTTGTTTGGTTGTTCCATTAAGTGTTTTTAGATTCATAGGAATCATTCAAGATCAGTGTTGTCATCCCATGAACCTAGTGCTCATTCTTGATGAACCTACATTCAACTTCTTATGCACCTATTATGATCATTTGTTTCTTGTTTGGTTGTGCTACTTGATTTCATTGTTGTTAAATTCACGCAATCAATTCATCATCATTATCAGTGTTCTCAACGCATGAACCTAGTGTTGATTAGTTATGAACCTTTATTTAATACATTATGAACCTAATATTAACATATTGTCTCTATGTTTTCAGTGTCTACATCAATCCCTGTTGAACCTGGCTGCAAACCATCTTATGGATCTAGCTGTCCTAGTCTTGAAGAAATTCCATTAGATGAGAGTGATTCACAACCACACTACGAGTCTCATTTATCTCAAGGCGGTTCGATATACTACATTCTAGTTTGCTTTGCCTCTATCAAACCAGTGGTAGGAATGAATTTTTGTAGGCTAGAGTGATGTGTTCTTGCCTCCGATGACAAGCCAATGTCAAAGGTGACACCTTTGGATCTAGTCTTGATTGAGAAGTCAACTCCTTCCTTGTCACGCCTACCGTGGAATCCTTGGGTGCAAACCCTTGTTGTCTTGCATGAAAGGCTGACAAGAGCGGTGGTGAGATGAATAGTGCTTTTAGAGGTTATCGGACACGGTGGTGTTGCTAAGCGAACCCGGTGGAGGTGGTTTGGGTGGTAGCGGCGGCGGCGAGGCTGAGTGTCACGATGAGTGTCACGACAGCGAAGACGACGATGGCAAAGGCGATGGCAAGCGCGATGGTGTCCGCGAGCGATCGACTGGGTGGGTGTCTGGGCTTGTTGGCGATGGTGATAGCGAAGACGATGACGAGTGTCAAGGCGATTCTAGCGATGATGACAACGACGGTTTTGGTGGCGATTGTGGATGCGATGGAAAAGATTGATGGAGTGAATGGATAGGGATGGCAGAAGCGATTGGATGGGGGATAAGTGACTTGAAAAGACAAGTCTTTGATGTCGTAGCGTCGACTGCGGATGAAGGGAGATGCGAAGGAAGACTTGGCTTGAAGGTTCAAGCAATTGCCGTAGCGTCGGCAACGGAGGGAATGGGGATGCAAAGATAGAGGGGTGACGTCCGATCAAGGGATAGAGGATAAACACTCTACTTGAAACCTTGATTAAAATTGAACGTAACTAAAATAAATAACATAGTTTGACTTAAATACTAGAGGCGAGACATCGGATGGGCCGAGTCGAGCCTAGTGGGCTAGCCCATGCAAGCATGCAAAGGCACAAACCCTAAAATAGAAATGACTATAAAAGGAAACTATCTAAAATAAGCAATACTACCAAATATAGAAAGTGTCTCAAAACTATGCCAAAACAAAGGCAATAAACCTCTAAGTGTCAAAACCCGGTGGCGGCGAGGGCATGGACGCAGACACTGCGAGCGGCGGCGACGATAGGTCGATGGCCTCGCGAGTGGGTGCACCCGGTGCCGGCAGCGATGGGTTTGCTTCTCCGATGCCGATGGTGGCGAGGATGACAAGTCTGGGTTCGGTGTCCGGGCTACCTTGGCCAGCGACGACGCGAGCGACTAGGGAGGCGACGACGTCGGCGATGGCTTTGGACCTTGTCACTGGGCCCTCTGAGCGAAGGCTCATGGCTTTTTCCTCGTCTGTGGCCGTCATGGGAGGCAGAGTCACATCACCCTCCCCCACTTGGCTATGAAGCGTCCCCACTTCACCATCATCGAACTCAGGCTCCACATATGGTGTTAAGTCTGCGACGTTGAAGGATGCGTGGACTCCAAAATCTGGTGAGAGCTCGAGTTGATAGGCATTGTCCCCTATGGCCTTGATCACGCGGAATGGACCATCTCCACGTGGTGCCAATTTGTGCTTGTGCCGCGAGGGAAACCTTTCTTTTCGCATGTGCACCCAGACGAGGTCCCGAGGTGCAAAAATGACACGGCGGCGGCCAGTGTTTTTCTGTGAGGCATACTGTGCGGCCCTTCTCTGCAATTGGTCCATGGTGCATCGATGAAGCTCCTGCACTTGCTCGGCGCGGTTGGCGGCGGAGACATGAACTGGGTCTCACAGTGGGCGCGGCGACAAATCAAGCGGTGTCAATGGGTTCATGCCATACACTACTTCAAACGGTGTCAACTTGGTCGCCGTGTGCCTGCATCTATTGTAACAAAACTCGACAAGTGATAGTAAGTCCTCCCAACGCCTAGGATTGGCTTTAAGCATCGTGCGAATGAGGGCTCCTAAGGTCCTATTCATGACCTCCATTTGGCCATCCGTTTGGGGGTGGTAGCTAGTGGAAAATAAAAGCTTTGTACCTAGCCTACCCCAAAGCGTTCTCTAAAAATGACCAACAAACTTAGAATCCCTATCACTGACTATGGTACGTGGGACTCCATGAAGATGCACCACATGCTCAAAGAATAAATCGGCAATCTCACTAGCACTATGGGTTGTCTTACAAGCTATAAAGTGTGCCATCTTAGAAAATCTATCTACGACCACAAAAATAGAGTCTTTACCTCGTCTAGAGAGGGGAAAACCCGTGATGAAATCCATAGAAAGATCTTCCCAAGGGGCACTAGGAATGGGCAATGGTGTGTAGAGGCCGTGAGGACTAGACCGAGCTTTGGCCCTTTGGCAAGTCACACAACTCCTACAAAACCTAGTCACTTGGTGGGTCATCTTAGGCCAGAAAAAATGTTCTCTAAGGGCAGCCAGTGTCTTACTAATCCCAAAATGTCCACGGCTTTCGTGTGCTTCCTGAATCAAAAGGAGCCTAATGGAGGACCTAAGGATGCAAAGGCGACTAGCCTTGTATAAATAACCCTCAGAAAGGAAATATGACTCAAACTCTCAAAATCTTAGGCAATGCTAGAATATAGGGGTAAAGAAATCATCACTAGCATATAATTCCTTAATCAAAGCAAAACCCAACACTTTAGTTTGCACATGAGTCAAGAGAACGTACCTACGAGATAAGGCATCGGCCATGACATTCTCTTTTCCCTTCTTGTGGACCATGACATAAGGAAATGTCTCAAGAAATTTCACCCAACGAGCATGGCGTCGATTGAGGTGGGCTTGGCTCTTCAAATAGCTCAAGGTGGCGTGGTCGCTGTGGATGACAAATTCACGTGGCCAAAGGTAATGTTGCCATGTCTTTAGCACACGTATTAGGGCATATAACTCTTTGTCGTAGATGGGGTAATTGAGTGTGGCCCCCGTGAGCTTCTCACTGAAATATGCAATGGGCCTCTTCTCTTGGTGTAGCACACCACCAATGCTAATGTCTGAGGCATCACACTCCATCTCGAAGTGCTTGGCGAAGTCGGGGAGCTGGAGCAAAGACGCCTGGCACAAGGCCCGCTTCAAGGCCGAGAAGGCCTCTTCGTGGGACTCAAGCCACAATACAGTGCTTCCCTTCTTCGTTAACTCATGCAAAGGCTTGGCAATGGAGGAGAAGTCTCGAACAAAGCGCCTATAAAATCCTGTGAGGCCGAGAAAGCTTCGCACATGTTTCAGCGTCGTCGGCGTCGGCCACTCTTTGATGGCGGTGATCTTGTCTTCGTCGATGCGCAGACCATCACTACTCACGACATAGCCCAGAAAATTGGTTGACGTGGAGCAAAAACTGCACTTGGCTAGATTGGCAAATAGGCTCTCACGGAGAAGGCACTCGAGCACTTGGAAAAGGTGATCGACATGCTCCTCTAGGCTCCGTGAATACACAAGGATGTCATCGAAATAAACGACGACAAACTTGCCAAGGAAGGCTCTCAAGACGTGGTTCATCAAGCGCATGAAGATGTTGGGCGCGTTCGTGAGCCCAAATGGCATGACAAGCCGCTCGTAGAGCCCATACTTCGTCTTGAAGGCGGTCTTCCACTCATCACCTTCTTTCATCCGAATTTGGTGATAACCACTCTTCAAATCTATCTTGGAGAAAAGTGTGGCGCCATGGAGCTCATCAAGCATGTCATCCAGGTGTGGGATTGGGTGCCTATACTTCACAGTGATTTGGTTAATGGCATGGCAATCAACACACATCCTCCATGTTCCATCTTTATTGGGCACAAGGATCACAGGCACAGCGCAAGGGGAAAGAGATTCCCTCACGTAGCCGTGATCCAACAACTCTTGCACCTGGCACTGTAGCTCTTGGGTCTCTTCTGGGCCAGCTCTATACGCAGCGCGATTGGGCAAGGAGGCACTAGGCACCATGTCAATTTGGTGCTCTATGCCCCTCAGTGGAGGTAGGCCTTGTGGCAACTCGTCTGGAAAGACATCGTCGAAGGCGTCGAGCAAGGCAGCGATGGCAGGCGACATTGGCGTGGCGCTCGACGACTCTGGGATGCACGGAGTTGGCACAAGCAGAAAGCATGGTGCTTTGCCAGTCAAACACGCAGTGAGGTCACTAGGCCTGGCCAAAAGCAAGCGACGCTCGCATTTGCCTTACAACGGTGGCGTCTGCGGCAACGGTACGGCCAACGGCGTCGATGGTGAGGAACTTGACGATTTCTGTGAGGTACTGGGTATATGTGGGACAGTGCTCGAGCCAGAATTGGTAGAACCTGGCCAAGCCTCTTGTGTGCCCCTCTTGGCCTTGCCAGCGGCACCAGCAGCGGCGCCATGATGATCCAGATGGGCATTGGATGGCCCGCTTATGGCGTTCATCTTCTTCTGGGCAGTGCCTGGTGGATACAAAATTTAGCCAGAATTGGAGGAGCCTTGCCTCTGGAGTGCCTCTAGGGACTCATTGGACCTAGTAGACGCAGCCTCAATGGCCTTCTAGCGATCTCGCTCAACCTGGTCCTGCAAGATCTCATGGGGAGACATTGGATGCAAGGTGACGCACTTCCCGTGGTAATTGAACACATAAGTGTTCAAATAGCCATCATGGAGCACGCGTCTGTCGAATTGCCATGGGCGCCCAAGCAAGATATGGGTGGCGTCCATTGCAATGACATCACATAAAATGGTATCACAGTATTGCCTTATGGAAAAAGAAATTAAACATTGGCGAGATACCGTGTTACCTGGACTAGAAGAAATCCATTGGAGGGCATAAGGTTGGGAATGAGGCGTCGTGGGCAACTTGAAGTGTGTCACGACCTTCTCATTGACAATATTGGCACATGAACCTCCATCAACAATGACACTCAAGGAAGCCGTTTGGACGAGAGCCCTTGTGTGGAACAAGTTCTCCCTTTGGCCGCGTAGGCTCGCTTCCTTGACTGTGAGTAGACGTCGTGTCACCAAGCTCAATGGTGTGCCCGCGTGCAGAGAAGCGGGTTCACAGTCGTAGGCATCTTCCTCGTCCTCGATTCCTTCATCGATGGGCTCGAGTGTTGGCTCCTCGTCGTCGACAGATTCGTAGCCGGCGGCCATGGTGGAGAACAACACCTTGCGAGCATTGGGGCAGTCCTTCTTATAGTGGCCCCTTCCACCACATTTGTAACACTCGACGTCGCGCGCGCGATCTGTGCCCACTAGAGCTTGTCTGGGCGAATTCTGGCGTGGTGCGGTGCCCAACGTCGACAACTTTGCTTTGGGAGCTTGGCTCGACACGGATGTGGTAGAGACACTAGGGAGAACATTAGTAGAATACAATCCACTAGGGTTAGAAGAATACCTTTGTTGGCCACTTGGAAAAGTGTAAGACTTTCGGCGAGAGATTTGTGCATGGATTTTCATCGCCGTATGTGTGAGTGTGTTCAAATCTTTGATGGGCAAAATCTCGAGTTGATCACGGATGTTGGTGTTTAAGCCACTCAAGAATTTCGTCCTCAAAGTCGATGGTGCAACGGAGATGTTGGCCTTGTAATACATGTCTTCAAGCTTGGAAAAGAACTCGAGTGGAGTCATCGACCCTTGGCGAGCCATGGCTATCTCTATTCTCATTTGATTCCTATAGTCTGGAGGCACGTATTTCTTGGTCATCACATAGACTAGCTGGTGCCATTCTGTGACTCTGGTTCTGTGGCGATGCACGCAGTCATCTTCGAATCTATGCCACCACACGCGGGCAGCTCCTCGGAAGTGAAGTGTCGCGGCGTCGACATGCTCCTCAGGTGGCACTCGATAATATCGAAGGGTGTACTCCGTAGCCTGCATCCATTCAAGAAAAACAGAAGGGTTGTATTCATCATAAAAATGCTCGATTTTTACCTTGACTTCGTGTCATTGGTATCGAGGTTGGGTTGGGGCGAGGTTGGGCGCGTTGTTTGGTGCGGCGTCGTAGAGAGGGTTCTCGAAGGCATGCACACCATGGGGTCTATTGCGTCCAACCTGGTGTCTATCGCGGTCTTGGTGATCTTCGTCATGAGCAAACTCATCCCTTGGCGCGTAGGCATCATCGCATCGGCATCTTCGCGGCTGGGCGTCGTAGTCGGCTCGGCGAATGTCCCTTGGCATGACATTGCGGCGCTCGCCGCCAATGTCATGAATGCGTTCTCCTTGGGGCTGGAGACGCGGTGGAGGTATCCAATCTGAAGGGTGATCCTGCAATTCAAGTAGATCTCCAAGAGAGGGGTGAAAAAAATTAGGGTTGACCATACATGAGTCCTCGATCTCCTCGTCGTCATACTCGTTGAAGTCGTCGTGGACATTGGGTGTGATTGACGCGTAGCCATCGGATCCATAACGCGGCGTCCGAACACTTTGGTGTCGAAGGTGATCGCGTACATCATGGCTCCGTGGCTGAGTAGTTGGGGTCCTCAATTGATCATCGCGTCGCGTATGCCCACTGGGTCGGCAACTGGGTCTCCTTGTCGTCGCATCGGCTTGCTCGGCTCGTCGAGGGCGGCCTTCGCATGGCGCTGATCCCGGTACGCGTCTCTGGGTTCTCCTTGAGGCATAGCGATCATCAAAGTTGTATGGTTCAAAAAACTCACCTTGAGTGTCCTCGGTGTCGCGGTCGTTGTCAGAGCTGGTGTCAAAGCCAGCGGGTGTGGCTCTGGGCACGTAGCGGTCCGTGTGCGAAACGAAGCCTTGGCGACTCTCGATGACACTTTGCATACGATTGAGTTGTGGTTGATGATGAGATGTGGAAGGCATGATTCCTTTGCCTTTGTCTACTCTTGTCTTCGATGGACCGGCGTCGGTGGCTCGTGGTTGAGCCGGCGCGTCCATGGCACTCAGGGGTGTGGGTGTGGGCACGAGATGTGCTGCGTGTTCTCTGGCTTCAAATTGAGCCACGCGTTGACGAAGAGCTTGTATCTCTCATTGCTCCTCGGACAACTCTATGAGCGGGTCTTGTTATGGGGGGTCAATCGGTGGTTGGTCTTGGGGTAGACCCAACGGCGGTCGATGTGGATTGGTGTTGTCGACTCCAAGTTGGTCTTCACTATGTCTAACCGTCATGCTACCTATATCAATATGGCCAGACATGGGAGTAAAAATGAACCAAAAGACAACAAAGAACAACAACCAAGAAAATCACTAGTCAAGTCACAAAGTTCACGTAGGTAGGGCTAGTTTGGCTTGCCGTGAGGGCGGCTTGGCTTGCACAAGAGATGGTGTATTAAGCAAGTTGCAATCAAACAAACAAGAACAAATTGAAACCCTAATGCAAACGTAAACAAAGTAACCTAATTAGCAAGAAATCACCTTCTAGGAAGCTTGACCTAGACGGCGGAGGGGTTGAGAAGATGAGCTTAAGCCGAGTCGAGTGGGTTAGGGTTGCCTTATTTTGGCTATACCTAACTTTGGAAACTTTTTTTTTTTGAATATCTTTTTGATATCTTTTTTTTATATAATATCCGAGATCTTATCTTTTCAGATTTGCAAAAGGAAACAAACAAAAAGCAAAACGGCCTAAGTAACAAGAATATCACAAGTGTGATCTTTAGATATAGGAGAGAGAAAATAAGATTTGATTTGATATCTTATGAGGAAATTTGGCTAACTTAACTAAAAAGCAAAATCTAGCAAACAAGGAAATTCTATCCACGCATGAAACAAGGAAACAAAATATTCTAGCATGCAAGATAACAAATTACCTAACACACCAAAACTTGGGGAACAAGGAAAAGTTCGGCCAATATATTATCTTGTAGAAACCGATTAGGTGATGCAAATATGGAAACTTTGGTTTTTCTCAAGATCTTACGAAAACAAACGATGGGGGTCAAGAAACAATTTTGTGAACAAGATGTAAACTTGAGTTCGTGACTTACAAGACTGTTGGGCTTTGATGCCAATTGATGTGTTCTTGCCTCCGATGACAAGCCAATGTCAAAGGTGACACCTTTGGATCTATTCTTGGTCGAGAAGTCAACTCCTTCTTTGTCATTCCTGTCGTGGAATCCTTGGGTGCAAACCCTTGTTGTCTTGCACGAAAGGCTGACAAGAGCGGTGGCAAGATAAATAGTGCTTTTAGAGGTTATCGGACATGGTGGTGTTGCGAATTGAACCCGGTGGAGGTGGTCTGGGTGGTAGCGGCGGCGGCGAGGCTGAGTGTCACGACAGCAAAGACGACGATGATGAAGGCGATGGCAAGCGCGATGGTGTCCGCGAGCGATCGACTGGGTGGGTGTCTGGGCTTGTTGGCGACGGTGATAGCGAAGACGATGACGAGTGTCAAGGCGATGCTAGCGATGACGACAACGATGGTTTTGGTGGCGATTGTGGATGCGATGGAAGCGATTGATGGAGTGAATGGATAGCGATGGTGAAAGCGATTGGATGGGGGATAAGTGACTTGAAAAGACAAGTCTTTGATGTCGTAGCGTCGACTGCGGATGAAGGGAGATGCGAAGGAAGACTTGGCTTGAAGATTCAAGCAATTGCCGTAGCGTCGGCGGCGGAGGGAATGGGGATGCGAAGATAGAGGGGTGACGTCCGATCAAGGGAAGTAGGATAAACACTCTACTTGAAACCTTGATTAAAATTGAACGTAACTAAAACAAATAACATAGTTTGACTTAAATACTAGAGGCGAGACATCGGATGGGCCGAGTCGAGCCTAGTGGTGTAACACCCCGTAATTTTTAAGGGTATTTTTAAGCTTTACTCGTATGAGTTATTATTGCAAAATAATTGTATGAGATATCGTTGCAAAATAATTATATAAGATATTGTTGTAAAATATTTATATAAGATATTCGTGTAGGATAATTATGGACTCAGGTGGGCACCAGTACCGGCACCGGCATCATGTAAGATGGGTGATGGCTTGGTATCTGTGTTAGCTTGGCCTGGAGTGTCACAAATATATACAGGATAATTATGTAAAGTATTTGTGCAAGATATTTATATAAGATATTTGTGCACGGTATTTATATAAGATATTTGTGCACGGTAATTGTGCGAGGTGATTGCTTGAGATGTTTGTGCTAGATGATGCACGAATATATTTAACCCGGAGTTAAGAAATTAACCCAAGTTGAGTTCGGATAAGTATTAGCGAAGTCGGCTTAAAACCGCGACTCACCGCGATCTGACGCGATCAACCGCAATTCACCGCGATCGGTCGCGATCGCGGTAATGCCTTTTTCAGAGGCAGTCGTCTTCCTCGCGTGGCGGTTACTATAGCGCCTCTGTTTTCTCTGTTTTTGGGCAGGCCAAGTGGCTGCTTTGCCTTGTCCCCTTGTCCCCTCCCTTGTTCCCTCAGATGAAGCTCGGATTTGGGCTATAAAAGGGGTGAGAACCGGAGCTCTCTTTCTCTTCTTCTTCCTTCTTCTTTCTCCTCTGTTTCTCCTCTGTTTTTCACCATTGTTGAGCCGTTTTGGAGCTTCATGAGAGGGAGATTTCGAGTGGTTCTTGAGTCGAGAAGGTGCTCTTGAGTGTAGTGAGAAGCTTTGAGGTGTTGGGAGATCGAACCATAGACAAATCGAAGGCAAACAAATCGGTTTGGGTAAGAAATTCTCCATTGTTGTCTCGCGAGCTAGCCACTGTCACAGCACGAAAACCGCGACCGACCGCGACCTGCCGCGATCGCGGTATGTGTGTCCGAGTTGTGTGTTTTGTGGTTTGGCTTTGGGCTTTGCTCGTTTCCTTTGATTTCTTCTTGTATTCTTTTAGATTCATATATAAGTGTATTGAATCTAACTTAGGGTCTTGTTATGGGCCATTTCTTAGGGATTTAATATCCAAGATCTGCTCCAGTTTCAGATCCAGGAACTAGACGTTGCTCAGCTTGATTCGAAGTTGTCGGATCTAAGGCAAGTGGCGGTTCGCTCTTGCTCATCATTCCATATTTCAATTAATTATCAATAGTTTTGTTGTTAATTAATTTGGGATGATTGTTAATTATGTTGGAATTGTTTGATAACGTTATGTGATTAAAAAGAAGATATTATACTAGGTTGTATATTTTGCTAGAACCGACGCTAGTCTATTCTAGATTTGGGCAGGTGAAGGCCGTAAGGGACTTTGATGTGATTTATTATGTGTGTTTAGATTATTAAATCTAGGGTGTTTGCCAGGTGGGCATAGATATGGATAGTTGTGCAGGTTGGACCGTGATGGCTCTGTGTGGTGTGTTTGTGTGTTTGACTGTTTAGTCAGAACGAGTATTCATAGGTACAATGGATGAGAGGTCCTGTCATCTCTTTATAATAAATTTGTAAAGTCATTGACTGACTTCTATACTCGAGTGGAGTAAGAAGTGGTGCACTCTGCAGGTGTCACAACCCAGTTCGATATGTGTTTCGCGAGTGGCGAGACATGTATGTAAAAGCTTGTAACGTGATGTGTGTGTGTGTGTGTGATGACATTTAATAAGATACGTGCAATGAATAATGCACATAATTAAAATGCCTTGACCATAATATAAAGTGCCGTATGAGTAAGCACTTATTTAAAATGATGTGGCGAGTAGTGCAGCTAGACGCTAGTGCAGCTAGGAAAAGCTCGTCTTAGTTGTAGATCGCTCGTATGCGATACTGGTGTGATGTGTTTGTGTGTGTTTGGTTATGTTTCCCAACATTTGTCATATTGTTTCCTTTAAGGCTCATTTCATTTGGAGTCTTCTTTTGGGATTGATTGCTGTGAGACTCGGTCTCCAGAATCTTCTCTTGTGCATACCTTTTGATATTCTAGTAGGAGTATGATGGTTGACTAGTGTACTCGGTTATTATTCGAGGGACGATGAGTCTAACCTAATACGACTTCTTCGAACCACTCTGCTTTGTACCCTTGCGTAGTCTTTCATTAGACTGACCAACCGTTATATTCCTTGCATGGTTGGCTGGTGTCATCCGTTCGATTCGGCACATCAGGTGTGTTGAAGATCCGAGAAGGCTAGAACGACTATGAAGATGAACGGTGTTTTGTTTTCGACAAGTTGTTTTGTCGCTTTGTATTTAAAAGATTTCCGCTGTGCTATTTTGTATTTCTGATTATTGGGTCGTTTTAGGAATCGTGTAATTCCGCGACCATGTGGTTTAATAAAAGTTATTATTTTAGTATTGTAACTGTGTTTTAAGTCAGTTATGACGTCGGAAAAGCCTGGGGTGACTTCGGGGTTTACGTCCGGGGTCATCGGCAGTAACGCTTTCAAATAGGGTTAAATTTAGGGGTGTTACAAGTGGGCTAGCCCATGCAAGCATGCAAAGGCACAAACCCTAAAATAGAAATGACTATAAAAGGAAACTATCTAAAATAAGCAATAATACCAAATATAGAAAGTGTCGCAAAACTATGCCAAAACAAAGGCAATAAACCTCTAAGTGTCAAAACCCGGTGGCGGCGAGGGCATGGACGCAGACACTGCGAGCGGCGGCGACAATGGGTCGATGGCCTCGCGAGTGGGTGCACCCGGTGCCGACAGCGATGGGCTTGCTTCTCCGATGCCGATGGTGGCGAGGACGACGAGTCTGGGTTCGGTGTCTGGGCTACCTTGGCCAGCGACGACGCGAGCGACTAGGGAGGCGACGGCGTCGGCGATGGCTTTGGACCTGGACCTTGTCACTGGGCCCTCTGAGCAAAGGCTCATGGCTTTTTCCTCGTTTGTGGCCGTCATGGGAGGCAGGGTCATATCATAGAGGAAGGCGTTAAGTTTTACAAGCAGTATGCTTATGAGTGCAGATTTGATGTTCGACATGGATGCTCGCATAGCAAAGACGGAGTTGTTACGTTGAAGTATCTATTATGCAGCATGAAAGGTTTCAGGCAAGGACAAAACATCAAATGTCTCCGTACAAGGGTGTCGAATAAGGTCGATTGCAAGGCAAAGTTCACCCTTCGTTTGGCTGGTAGCCTGGGGTACAAAGTAGTTGCTTTTAACACTCACAAACTCGTCGTTGACAACCATAGGAAGTTTATGAAGATGCGTAGGAAGATGGATGTGGGGCACAAGAAGTTTGTTATGAATTGTGAAAAGGCAAGCATTGGTCCCGTGAGGTCACATCGCATATTCGAGGAGATTGTCGAGGGCTTCTCACACGTTGGTGCTTCTTCGGTTGACTTCAACAATTTCTGACACGATATATTGGCTTACATAGGCAGTTTCGATGCACATATGACGATTAATAGATTCTTCAAGAAAAAGGAACTACCCTCTGCATTTTATTTCGAGTACGATGTCGACTCCACTAACCGCTTGACCTGACTGTTCTAGTGTGATCCCATCTCACGGAAAAACTTTTCGCTCTTTGGTGATGTTATATCATTTGACGCGACCTATTGAACGAATAGGTCTTTTATAAACACTTTACCTCTTTTTGTTTGTTCTACTTGTATTTCCATTTACAGAGTGTAATTACTTTTTTTGCTGATGAACTTGTTGTAAAATGTTGGGAACCTACAAGCAGCAATTCATGAACCTTATGATTTCACTTCTTTGTTAGTTGTTGTTTTCATTTTAATTGTCCATGAACCTCGGACATAAACATATGAACCTTTTTCCCTAGTGTGTATGCACCTATCTCTCATATATGTGAACCTGTTTGTTTGCTACTGATTATGAAATCTTTTTCCATCTACAAGCTACAAGTACAATTTGATCTTCATTCTTTTCACCGACATCGATCACCACAAAATGAGTGTTACTTTTGGTGTTGGATTAATATTCAGGGAGGACGCGGGATCGTTTGTGTGGCTGCTGGAGAAGTTCAAGGAATGTATGGTTCACGAGCCAAAGACTATTGTGATGGACCAAGACCCATCCATGAAGCTTGTGATTAAGCAGGTTTTCCCATAATCTCGCCATCGGCTATGTATATGGCATATTATGAGCAAAGTTCCGGAGAAGACGAAATACGATACTAAGATAGATGAGGTGTTCCAGAGCAAACTCAACAATATCGTGTGGATCCATGATTTGGAACCTGCAGATTTCATGACACGATGGATTTCGTTGTTGGTAGAATACCCCTTGCTGAATCGGAGGTGGTTCAAAGACATGTTTGTTATTCGGAAGTACTGGATTCTTGCTTACTTCAGAGACGTCCTCTTTGGTGGTTTGCTTCGTACTACGTCCATTTTTGAGTTGGCTAATAGTTTTTTTGGACAATGTAATGACAAATACTATTGCCTTTTTGAGCTCGTTATGCATTTCGACATTGCTATGGACACTCAAAAACACCATCAAGCAAAGTTGAATCATACATGTTTGACGATGGTTTTAGAGTTGAAGAGGCCTCTGAGTTTGGAGAAACACGCCTTTGAGGTGTACACGTTGTCTATGTTTCTACGTCTCCAGAATGATATTTGTGCTTCTTGCTACTCGTGTTGCATGGTCTCCATGTCAGATATTAATGGTACGAAAGTATATGCCATTAAGGAAGGTGACCTAAAAGCAGTGGAGGTGGAAGGTTATGGAGTACACCTTCATATGTAGTTGCACGATGTTTCAACGTATTGGATTGCCTTGTTGGCATATGATTTTTGTCTTCAGAAACTTGTGTTTGGATAGGATCCCGCCGAAATACATCTTTACGCGGTGGACAAAGAATGCCACCATAAACTCGATCTTCACAATTGATGATACCGTTGTCAATCAGTGCGTGGCTACTGAAGAAAGGGGGTTGCTTATGAATGATGTCATTTTTTACTTTTACAGTTGCGTGGGGTTACTAGAAGACAAGTTGGATCTGTTGAAACAATTTTCATCCCTTTTGAAGGAGAAAAAGGCCTCCTTACTGAGTATGGGTGGGGAATCTTCTAACGGTGCTATTCAAACCGGCAGCATTTGGAGACATACGCGGGCGTTGAAATCCCCTCTGAGGTTAACATTCTACCACCGGAGAAAGCTAAGACGAAAGGAAGTGGCAAGCGTATCCGTAGTGGCAGAGAGATATCCATGGCTTCTAGCCGTTCCGGACAAAGGCATTGAGGCAGATGCAAGAGGTTTACCACTCACAACAGCCGCACTTGTAACGAAGTGCTAGATTCTTAGACGTTTTTTCGAAGTAAAATCACTTTTAACAAGGAGAATCAGTAGTTTGTGTGGAACATGTTATCTTGTTTATTATTGTTTTTCTTTCATGGATTATAAAATGTTGGCTTCAGTTGTTCTTAATAATTTCATCTTATTCATCCTTCGCTTGAACTCACAGCTAGGGGTGAGCACGGGCCAGAACATGAACCGAACCGAACCCGAAAAGCCCAAAAACATGGGACCAAAGACCGAACCCGAACACTTCAGTTCGGTTCGGGTTTGGTTCGGGTTCGGGTCGGGTTTGGGCTAAACAGCACTCAAAGGGGGAAAAGGGGCAAAAATGCACTAAAACCCGAACCGAACCCGAACCGACCCGAAACCCGAAATGGTAAAAAGTGCGGCCCGAAATCCGAACCGAAGGAGTATGGATTTGGGTTCGGTTCGGGTTTTTCGGGCCGGGTTCGGTTCGGGCTTCGGTTTCGTCGGCCCGTGCTCACCCCTACTCACATCCCACACATTTTAAATCATATGAACCTTTATCTTAACACCTATGAACCTGCCACAATATCTAATTTACACCCACACATTGTATTATATGAACCTACATGAAATAGAATATGAACCTCACTACTAGAAACTTGAACTTTATACACCATCTTCATGAATGTCCTAACTTTGTTACTTGAACTCACATTTTTCACATGTAGATTATATGAACCTGTAAGTTCAACTTCATGAACCACCCAACTAAAAACTATGAACCTACCACAAAATATACTTGAACCCGTATTTTACATTATCTGAACCTCTTTTGTCAAATGAGCCTACATTAACTAACGCATGAACTTGAATGTGAAAACATATGAACCTCGTACAGTAACTTCATGAATCTTCTATTGCACGTACTTGAATCTAGTTTTCAATTTCCAAATTATATGAACCTTAAAGTTCATCTTCATTAACCAGTGTTCTATTAACGATGTCATGTTATTGCTTTGTTAGGATCACGATCATTCATACCTAGATTTATAACATTATGAACAAGGTTCATATCATGAATTTATTTTTGTCGTATGAACATGTAAAAGTTAATCAATGAACTTGTGTGAGTTAATATATGAACCTGTATGAGTTTAACAATGAACCTGCTATCCAAAACATAGTACACTACACATTACTTGAAAACACTTGTGAGCATAACACACATATAGTTGTCTTAACACCTTTTCTAACCTGTTTTTGTCTCACACAAGTTTCAATACTTTAAAAGACACAATCCATTTAGCTAGAAAACACCTATTGTCTTGAGTTTTCATAACACCTACAAGAACCCTTACGTATGAACCACTTATTCCTCTCTCGTGACTTCCTTTTCGAGACTGTTTGCATCTTTGATTCTCTCCATCACCTCATCCTTTAAGATATTGATGTATGATGTAATGATGGCATGCACATATTTGATCCTCAATACTTCGATGCACTTCTTCTTGTTTTTCTTATTCATTCAGCTTCCCATTTCTCATTCGGTGACCCCATGTACATCTCCATGTACCTCATGGAATACACTGAAGAGTTGAGTATGTCTCCAGGTTCTGCCCATGGCAGAGGCATAGTGGATGATTTTTTCTTTGCAACTAGAAGCGTCTTAGACCTCTTGTGCAGCTTTGCGGTTGACATGTACTCTGTAACTAGCTTGCCCTGTATAAACAACAGATTTTTCTTATTACAATTTTATGTTGATAGAACTAAAAGTGTTAAATTAAACATTTTCAAGTCTTTGTGGACTTACCGCCTTATCTATTGCACTTGCATATCGCTCCATGTTTTCATCGTTGTGTACGTTGTCCAGAACATGGATTGTCGCATTCTTTATGTCAAACGAGATGACATAGAAGTGATGGTTGTTCGCCAGTATAGGAACAAAAACCTACAAACCCGTAGTTTTAGAATATGAACCTGAAGAGCAAAATCATGAACTTCATACAAAACACAAATGAACCTTCCAAAATATCTACTTTTAATTTTATCTTCATGGATCACGAAATTACAACCTATGAACCTAGCATTCCATCCACTTGAACCCACACATTATACTGTATCACCTTTTATTCACACGAAGTTACAGTTAAATCCCACACAAATTAATGATTACCATGACAACATCTCTCATTTGTCGTCCATGCACCATTTTCACAGCAAAATTGATGTTCCTCATGAAGTCGTGTACCTCATCCTTGGGGTGCATTTCTTGTGTTCCAATGCACACATGTTTTTTACTACATATGAATCTGTATTCCATCATTAACCTTCAAGTTCAACTTCATGAACCACCAAATTAAAATCAATGAACCAACCTTAATAGTCAAATGAACCTACAGTAAATAACTCATGAACTTGAATATGAAAATACATGAACCTCATGCAGTAACTACTTGAACCTTCTAATGCAATCAGTTTATTGCATCATCCATGAACCTCACATGTGTATTCCAATCCACATGCATACAGATGAGTTTTATTTAACACATGAACTTGAATATGAAAATACATGAACCTCATGTAGTAACTACTTGAACCTCAAGTTCAACTTCGTAACCACCAAATTAAAATCAATGAACCAATCTAAATAGTCAAATGAACCTACATTAATTAACACGTGAACTTGAATATGAAAATACATGAATCTCATACAATAACTACTTGAACCTTTTGATGCACTCACTTTATTGCATCATCCATGAACCTCACATGTGTATTTCAATCCACGTGCATACAAATGATTTCATGAACCTAAAGTTCAATCGGTATGAACCTTACATCATAAATCTGTGAACCTTACCATGTTTATTGTATATAGGAAGATCCTGTTAGGCTTGTTTTGGCTTCTATCTCTTTCATTATAGTTTAAAACCGTAGTCCAACAATCAATAACCTTGTAGTGCACATCCATTTCCATGGTACTGAACTCAAGCCTTGTGCATTTCCGTAGTCTGTCTTGAAACACCAGCTCACTAATCAACGAGTACAAAAACCCATTTTAGACCTTTTGAAATTCCTTAACATTAGACTGTTTTGCTGTATTAAAATTGAGACAAACATTTTTTCCCAAAAAAACAGCAACGTACCAATCGTCGGTTACTTTTTTGTCCACGTACCGCCAAACAGCTTTTTGCTCCTCACTTGTATTTGCCAAGATTTCTATTATTCTGGTCTTGTATGGGCTCTTCAGTGTCTCGGTTGGCTTCTTATGCCTCGGCCCATGAACCTACACCTCTGTACTTGTGAGCTTGCCTTTCCCTTTGTCATGCGTCAACCTCTATGTCAAAATCTTATAACGTTGTTGTTTGACACAAATAATAACATATTTTAGTTTTTCTTCTTCACCAACCTTTTATTCCTTGGCCTTCTCCATTGGTTGATTGTCATTTTCATCCATCTTCTTCTTGCCCTTGCCCTTGCCCTTGCCCTTTTTCAGTTTAAGACATGAAGAAATTAAACAATGTAGTGTGATATTGTAAGTTCAAACAAAAAACGAATAGCAAAAAACCTTACTTCATCATTTTTTGGTTCTTCATTTTCTTCTGTTTGTTGTTGTCTCTGTCTCCTTGCTCGACGCCTACCTCCTGTGTTTCTTGTGGTGACTCCTCGTTTTGTCCTGTGACGTTTTTCTTTTGTGTCACCATCTTTATATCCATGTTATCTATTTCCTCCGAGTTAATGAGCTTGAAACTTAGTGGTGTGAAATCCCAACTCCCCTTCTTGTTCTTTTCTTTTGCTATTCATGCTCATGTATTGGCAGCTCTTTAGTCCCTTTACTTGCATCCTTATTTATGTCCGTTTGTTCGACCACATCTCCTCCGGTCTCTTTGGATGTTTCCATCACATCTCCTTCTTTTTCTTTGGTTGTTTCTTGTGGCACTTTTGTTGGCTCCTCTATTTGTGTTGTCAAACCCTCTTCTTCTGTCTCCCTTGATTTCTCTGGTTCCGTACCCGTTTCTACTTCCTTAACCCCCGCATCACCATCTTGTTTGCTCTTTTCCACACCAATTTTCATTGTCTCTTCTGTTTGAGTTTGTCTGCTTGCTCTTGCACCTTCATTCTCATACTCCCTTATAACATCATTAACATCCTCCCAGCCTTGTTTATTTACGTTGTAGTTTGATGGTCGAGTACCATCAGTAGAAACGATGACCCTAGCCTTTGATGCTTTTGCCTTCTCAACCTGCTTGAGGCACTCAATGAGCAGTGGGTTAGACCAGAACGGATGCTCTGAGTCCTCCCATATTTTCTCAAATTCAGACTTGTCCTCCTCCTCCTCTTTCTTCTTCCCCATGAGTTCCTGTGATGTCTTGATCATGCTCTTCACCATCTGGTCTGCTTTGAATTCTTGTGGTTGATCGTCCACTATACTAGCAATGTCGAGTATTGCGTTTGCTAAGATCATGTTCTTCTCAATAAACTTCGTCAACCAGTCCTTCATCCACAAAAACAATACAGCATGTCATTCATATTAAAAAGAAAGAAAAGCATGTTCAATTAACACTATCTTAACATTTTTATCACACATCTCACATGTACATATGAACCTGTAGGCAAACTTACAGGAACCCATATACACAAATGTATGAACCTACAACAATAAATACTTTAAACCACACACGATACAAGTTTAACTTAATGAACCTGTATTTGCATATTCATGTACCAACATTTTAAAACGTATGAACCTCGCACAGTTTGAACTTGCACCTAGACAATATAATATAGGATCCTTTTACTCACATGAACCTATGTTTTAAATAACATGAACCTATGTTTTAAAAAACATGAACTTGAAGAGCAAAAATCATGAACTTCATACAAAACACACATGAACCTTCCAAAATATCTACTTATAATTTTATCTTCATGGATCACGAAATTGTAACCTATGAACCTAGCATTCCATCCACTTGAACCCACACATTACACTGTATCACCTTTTATTCACATGAACTTACGCTTAAAAGCATATAAACCTGTAGTCCAAAAACCAAGAACTTCATAGAGTAAATACATGAACGTTATGACAGAGTTAATTGTAGAAAGCTTAGTCCAAAGCTATGCATCTTTCCTTTCCCATTGTCCCTAATTTCTGACTTTCTTCCATGGTAGCCTTGCCCTTGTCTTGTACTATTCTTCCACGCCCAAACCCTCCGAGCTTTATCTCATCTTTTTGATGCTCAGCCAAGCTCTCATTTGTCCACCCTAAGAACACGGGGGAATTGATCGGATTGTTCTTCCCTAGGATAGATACTCTATCAACGTACAACAATTGCATATATGAACAACACACGGAGTTAGTGTAGATATACAAAGATATTATGTAATATTAAGCGGTTTTATATACACGCACTTACCACTAGAAAAAGGATTGGCCCTTTGAAGAACATGTCCTTCTTTTCTTCCCATTGAGGCTTTGTGTTTATCAATCCGTCGATGACAAACTGACATCCGTTTATGCCTGGTACGTCATCGATGTCATCCACCATCAAATGTTGCACGATTGTTCCTTTTTGGTTACTCTCAACGAGCACACTCATGAAGAACATGAGGAAAAGCCTAATGAACCATGCCTTGACGTCGCATAGTAGTATTTTCGTGGCGACACTCGTTCGTTGGATATCATCATACTCCTTGAAGTACAGCTTCCATTCCTCAGTGATCTCGGGGTCTCTTTACTCATCCCCTCGCCTTACAAATTCTCTTTCCCCTCTAGGAATGTCGAGGACATGGTGCACCTCTTTGTCAATTACATCAATGTAACCACCATCCTCCAATTTGATTGCGCACTTGGCATTATCGAAATGGTCGATGACCCAGTAAGCTAGTTATTTAGGGATAGCCTTTAATTTCAATTTAAAAGGCTCCTAAACCCTATCTTTCTGATGCACTCCTTCTTGTCACCGGGCAATACGTCTAATGTCTCCACCAACAGAAGCAGCACATTCCTTGTGCTCAAGCTCTCGAAAGCACTTGTTTTCTTCTTTCTTCTTGTTTTTTGTAGCAACGATTTCCAACTGCAACTTCTTCTTCTTATTGGGAGTTGTAATCTTTTCCTTGTTGTCTTTCTTTGGACTCTTTGTTTGTTCCCTTTCCTTCTTATTTGAAATGACCAACTTCATGGCCCATTTTTCCTTGCAAGTAAAGTCCTTGCCCTTTCCCTTTTTATCCACCTTGTCCTGAACGGTAACAATCTCTTTGCCCTTCGCCTTGCTTGCCAACCCCTTTGAAGTCGTTGGTCTTAGTACTGACTTCATTCTTTTGTTCCCCTTCTTCGGTGCAGGCTTCTCAAACTCATCGGAGCTTTGGTCTTCAGCTGTCTTGTGCAATCTTTTTCTCAGCGACAGTCTTGGTTTTTTTGTTGGAGGCTTTGATGTCACGTACCTCCTCATGGCGCATGACTTCCTTTTTCTTACTCTTATGATAGCCTCGACGGTCTCATTCCATGAACTATGGTCCTTGGCATCACTATGCAAGTCAATGCTCGGTTCATCCTCATCCTCTCCCATCTCCTGGGAAAGAGTCTTCTCAGTTGAATCCTCTTCCTATGTTTATGTTCCCTCATAAGATTTCTCTTCTTCTATTTCTATTGGTGTAGCTTGATTGCAGTTGCTAACTCGTCTTTGTTGAAGAGGTTAAGCTTTGTTGCGTGGGCTTGTATGTGTCTACTGAATAGGCGAAGCTTGTGTTTGTTGTTCTATTGTTTTTTTCTTTTGTTTGGATTGCATTTTTTGCAAAGCTAGCTTTGCCAAAGGTACTTCCTCTACAACCATGTTTATAGAAGAGTGTTAGATGAGGACTTTGCACATGAACTTGATATATAAAACATCTGAACCTAATAACATAAGGTTCACAATCATTAACCATATGCATGAACCTAGTTCCAAGTACACATGAACCTATATTCTTTACGTTATGAACCTCACGTTAATAACATAAGTAGACATAAGCGAATACACGGTTGAACCACAACTTTAAAAACCATGAACTTCATAGACAAAATAAATGAACCTCATAACACAAGGTTCATATAAACCATATGAACCACATAACAGAAGGTACACAATTACTAACCATATGGATGAACCTAGTGTTAGGTACACATGAACCCATGTTGTTAACTCCATGAACCACATGTTTTTAACATGAGTAAACATATATGAACACACAGATGAACCACACCTAACAACACCATGAACTTTACACACAAACTACATGAACCTCATAACACAAGTTTCAAACACCTTACGATACTGCATGAACCTTTTATACACTACACATGAACCTAACTTACAATACACGTGAACCTACTACAGTTTACACATTCAACTATGTCGTTGTTTGTACTGATGCACATCAAAACCTAGATTTTGTTGTTTCCATAACTCATTTATGTATTATCTAACCCTAGGAACTTCAATTATCTCAAATGCGAATTCAATCATGAATGTTCATGTCATACTAATGCAGTAAACCCTAAATTTTGTGGACAGTTCATCAAAAATCTTCTTTTTTTGTTAAAATTCGAAATTTGAACTGATAGAAGGCAAGAAATTGTAATGTTACTACCTTCTGACTCAGATTCGGTGTTGCGTTTTTGCTTGCTTTCTTCGTTGTTTGACATTCTCTCTTCGACTGTGTTTTAAAAACTTTCCCTCCAACGTCTCTCTTCAGTTCCTCTGTATTGTGATGAGAATCGAGAAATTTGATCTTCGTGTTGCTTCTCCTAGTTATTCAACTTCGATCTTCCTCGTTCTATTGGTTGATTTTTGGATTAGGAACAACATATTCTTCGCGAGGGTTTTCAAATCGAAGTGACTAGAATGGAGAGTGTTTTGATGGAGAGCAGTTGAAGGGTTTGTGTTTTAAGCAATGAAGGACAAGCGCATCTTTCTCTCGCCCTTTTCCCCAAAATTACGATAATGTCACCGCTTCTTTGATCTGTTGCGCGTGCCTCTACAGTAGACCTGGTGGGACTTCCCTAATCTGGGCCATTGGAAAGCTTCATCCAACGTGCACGAGTGGTTTGCATTCTACACATTAAACCCGATCCGCACAATAATCAGACTGTTCTTTATGAACCAAACATTACACTATGATTTTACATAAACAAAACAGCTACTTTACATGCTATGATGATAGACTTTTTGTGCAAATACTCTCATTCGCTATGGCTCCTCCTTGCTGCTTTGTGCACCTTTGGAACTTGTGGAGGATCGAGGTATTGCATGAAGAGTTTAGGCATAACCTAGGAAATCAGATTTACTCTTCCAAAGACTTTGAAAGACTTCCCCAATACCCAAGAAAGAAGAAAAAGAGTCGGACAATGAACAAGGGCATTCATGAGTAAGTTCTTTATGGATTCTTTTTTAAACCTCTTTGTGGACTTGTTATGGTATGATCCTATGAACAATGGAAACTTATGTATCCCTTGGTATTTCTATCTCGATTCTACCTGATATCTATGTTTGACGTTTCCAGTAATCTTTGCTCCTATGGTTGTAGTGGACTCTTAAGACTCTATGGTTGTAATCATATCCCTTGTTCTCGCTATATTTCTTTGTTGAATCTATACTATACTTGTAAAACTATAATTGGATGTGTAATTTATGCTTTAAACTATCATGCTTTTCCTCAATCTATTGCTTAACTAAGAATGCGGTAAATCTTATTTGGTTTTCTAAGACTCAGATTTCCACACACGTTGTGATATGTTGGGTCAGTTTTGTTATATTTAACAAGAACAATTCTTTACATATCATCCTTCTTAATCTCAAAGTGCACCTAAAACGAACCCTGCTTGTTGTCTTTAAAATTGTATTAAATGAATATAGGAATATTGGAACATAAGAGGTTCTCGTTGGAAGGACCTTATTGATGAAATCAACTATATCAAAAAATGAAATAGATTAGATTTACTATGCTTAACCGAGAGTAAAACTAATACTGAACCCCAACCCTCTACTTTGAAAAGAATGGGCTTCCGGCATATTGCTTTTTATGCCTTCTATAGGCACGAGAGGTGGTATATGGGTTCTTTGGAACCTTTGACCACAATACCAAATCCCTCTTGGTTATCTATTACCAAACCAATATCATAGCTATGAAATATGAGATATCCAATACCACTATCTTACTTATCTTTCTTTATGCCCCTTCAATAGAAGAACAAAACAATAGTTTTTGGAACGATATTGCAGCTATCATTGTTAACGCACAACTCTGGTTATCATCATTGGTGACCTTATTGACATCATTTGTCCTAGCGACAAGATCATGGGGTTTCCTCCTTCCTAATATCGCTTCACTAGAATGATTGACCAAATTACCCAATTTTCTCTTATTGACACTAACTTTACTAGGTTTCCTTTTACCTCGGGCAAATCAACCAATATGACTAATGACATTCTCGAGAGGCTCGATAGTGTCCTTGTGCACTCCTCCCTTGTTGATATTCTCCCAAGTTTGACAATCCATCATCACCCGTTTACTTCTTCGGATCATTGCATCGTAATTTTCTCTCTTGGTACCTCTAACAAGACCGTTCAATTACCCTTTTGTTTTGAAAATGTATGGGCCCAGAATCCTACCTACACCAAACTTGTGTATACGGTTTGGAAGTACTGCTATAATGGTTCATACACGTTTAAATTCTATTATAAGCTAAGATTGCTCAAACGTTACACCCGTGATTGGGCAAGATGAAATGATGGATGCAATTTTTACCAACTTAAGAAAACGGAGGACAAGCATTAGAAACTTCATACCCTCTTCCTTTCTGACCCAACCAATCCTCTTATTCTTAGGAACATTAATAATCATACTGTTAAGTTTAACAAACTCGCAATTTAACAACGACTATTGGAAACAACATGCAAAAATCAAACATATTACTTGCAATGATTGGAATACCAAATATTTCCATTCGACATCCAATGTTAGGAGTTATAAACATAGAAATGTGACTTTTTGTACTCATGATAGTTTGATAATTTCTGATCACGAGTCTATCACTAACGCTATCACACAGGAATTACAAGCTCGTTTTACTAATAACCCAAGCACCACTATTATTATGAATGCCATGGGTATTATCCCGATAATTTTTTTCTCCCCATGATAATGATTTTTTTATTAAGCAACCAACTAATGCAAAAATTAAGGCTATAATCTTTGACCTGCCCATTGACAAAACCCCTGGTTCAGATGGTTTTCCTAGTTACTTTTACCAAAAATATTAGACTATTGTTGGTAGCTCTCTTTGATCTTCCATCAAAGCTTTTTTCCACTGAGGACAACTGCTCAAAGCTTCCAGCCACTCTTTTATTGCCCTAATTCCAAAAATAGACAATCTAATTTCAATTAATCATTTTCGCCCAATAAGTCTATGCAATGCATCCTACACGATTATTACAAAAATAATGGATAAAAGACTTAATCCTATTCTCCCTAGTACAAAATAACACTCTTGCCTCTCATGAAATATTCCAATCTTTCCATAAAAAGAAAAAAAAAGGAAAAAAGGTTGGATGGCTTTGAAGCTTGACATGGAGAAAGCTTACGATAAGCTAGACTAGAATTTTCTTAAACACATTCTTCTTAAGTTTGGTTTTTGTCATAAATGAGTATATCTTATTATGACTTGTATATCGATCCCAACCTTTTATGTTCTTACAATCAGCCTGGCACGGGCATTTGTCAAGGTCATCCAATTGCTCTTTTCCTTTTCATCATTGCAATGTAATTTCTTGCTCGGACCCTTCATCATGAATCAATGCTTCCTAACAACAAAGTTGGTATCTCCCTCACCGCAATGGTGTGTGTATCCCCTTTCTTAATTTTGCAGACAATACAGTGATATTAGTCAATGCTTCCCAAACCAACATCCTCAATATCAAAAATCTTCTTCAAGACTTCTCTAGTAAAATGGGTTGACCATTAATTACCACAAAAGTTTTCTTCAAGTTTCAAACAACATTCCTCGATCCACTACTATGACCCTTGCCAACTCTATGTAGATCCAAATACACCTACATTGGAAAAAATACCTAGGGATCTCCACAATCATAAGAAGAGTCCACAATGATGTTTTTGCGGACTCTTTGAATGCCCTCAAAAAGCAACTCTCAAGATGGAAAGCAAATTCGTTGTCTCAAGCAGGTCGTACAGTTTTGATCCAAACTGAACTCTTCTCAAAAGTAAATTATCTTATGCAAAGCTTCTTTCTTCCCAAAGGCGTTTGTGAATCTATCGATAAAATCAACAAATAATTTTTTTGGAATAAGAGCACCTTGAATTTCATCCTCTCATTAGTTTGGAAAAAAATTAAAACTAAAATAGGCTGGACGCTTAGACATTCAGAAAGCATGGGAAAATAATGTTGCCTTCTAGATGAAAATTCTATGGAAACTTTTGACAGAGCATGACAACATATGGGTTAAAATTATATATGAAAAATATATATGTAACAAAGACCTCCTTTCAACTAATAAAACCACCAATTTGTCCTGGCAATTTGGTAAACTCCTTAATCTACTTGAAAACTTAAAAAAGAGGTCTCTTTTGGCATCTTGAAAACGGTAAAAACATCAAAATTTGTACTGATAATTGGATTGAAGATTGTAACATTACTTCTTATTTTAACTCTTCAAGTAGTTACATAAGAGTATGCGAGTTCATAAACCCTAATAAAGCTTGGAATTTGGTAAATTATCAATTATTCTTCCCTTCCATATTATGGCAAAAATCTTAATGATCAAATCCCAACAAGTGATATTCCAAATAAAATCATTTGGACCCCATCTGTGGAAGCCGAAATTAGCCCGCCCAAGCGCGCCGGCCCAATCAGGGAAGAGACCCAATTATCAGTACGGCCTAACTCAAAGCAAAGCCCTAGAAAGGATAGGGCCTTTCAGATAGTCGGGCATACTATTTGACCACCCTAAAAGGATAGGGACTTGCAGAGCAAGTCTTGCAAGTCCAAGAACTCAATCCAGGAGTAGGGTCCTCAGATGGGACCCAGGAACAGGCCGACCTTGAAGTATGGGAGCAAGTCCACCCGATCGTAGAGAACGAGGAGAAAAGGGCGATAACCCCAATCGGCAAGGAGGACGAGAGGCTGTTTTTGGGGAGCTACCTGGGCGTGAATGATCAAGAGCAAATCGATGAGCTATTGGGAAAATCCAGGGATGTGTTCGCCTGGACACCAAGAGACCTAATCGGCATCCCTCGGGCGCTTATGACCTACATCTTGAGCATCATCCAAGGGACTAAGCCGGTGAGGCAGAAGAAGCGAAAGCAAGCTAGCGACAAGGCTAAAGGAGCCCGCGAAGAGATCCTCAAGCTCTTGTTGGATGGGTTCATCCAGGAAGTCCAATACCCCACTTGGCTGGCCAACATGGTGATGGTCAAGAAATCAAGCGGCAAGTGGTAAATGTGTGTAGACTTCACCGACCTAAACCATGCTTGCCCTAAGGATAGCTACTCGCTCCGCTCTATCGATCGGCTAGTAGACTCCACGGCCGAGCACGAGGCCCTCAGCTTTCTTGATGCATACTCTGGCTACAACCAGATCAAGATGAATCCCCGTGACGAAGAGCATACAACTTTCATCACGGAGGTAGGAACCTACTGTTATTGCGTAATGCCTTTTGGCCTCATGAACACGGGAGCCACTTTCCAAAGGCTCGTGGATCGCATCTTCCGCGATCTAAGAGGCAAGACGGTTAAGCTTACATTGACGACATTGTCGTGAAAAGTCGGTACGCCTCCGAGCACATAGCCGACCTCCGCGAGGTCTTCAATACCCTGAGAAGCAATGGAATGAGTTTGAACCCGAAAAAGTGTATTTTTGGAGTGCAAGAAGGCAAGTTTCTAGGTTTCCTAATCAGCACTAGAGGGATCGACGTAAACCCGGAGAGGGTTGAAGTAATTTTAGCAATGACGGCCCCGCAGAATTTAAGGAGGTATAACGTTTCCTAGGCGCGGTAAACTACTTGGGCAGGTTTTGCGCCCGATTGTCGGAGAGGAGTCTCCCTTTCTTCAAGGTCCTCCGTAAAGTCCACAACTTCGAGTGGACGCCGAAGTGCGCGACGGCCTTCAAAGACTTGAAGAGCCACTTGAAGCGACTGCTCACCTTGGCGGCTCCCGCACCCGGAGAGAAGCTTTAACTTTACATCGTAGTGGGGGATACCACAGTTAGCGCGGTCATTGTGAAGGATGCACGAATACTAGTCTACTTCGTGAGCGAAACCATGCTGCCTGCGGAAACACGGTACTCGCCTTTGGAAAAGTTAGCCCTCGCCGTAGTCACGGTCGCCCGTAAGCTAAGGCCATATTTCCAGGGCCACCCCATACAGGTCCTCTCGGACATCCCGCTGCAAAACTTACTCCACCGGCCTACCCTCTCTGGTAGAATAACGAGGTGGGTAGTGGAGCTCTCGGAGTTCGACATTTCGTACAAGAGTCGCCCTGCTATCAAGGCACAATCTCTCGTCGGCTTCCTCGTCGAGGCCAATTTCAGGGATGAGGCCATCACGGAAGCAACAAGGGCTCTAACTTGTTGGGTGCTTTTTTTCCGACGCGGCGGTGAATGAAGGAGGCCATGGAGCTGGCCTGGTCCTCACGTCCCCGCGAGGAGAAAAAATGGAGTACGCACTGGCTTTGGAATTCAAGGCTACTAACAACGAGGCAGAATACGAGGGCCTCTTAGCGGGAATAGAACCGGCCCTAGTGAACGGAGCGCAAAGCTTGACCTGTTACAGCGACTCTGAGGTCGTAGTTAACCAAGTGCAATGGATCTATGAGGCAAAGACGGGAACCCTGCCCGAGTATTGCGAGGGAGTGAGAACACTGGCCAAGGCTTTATGCCAGTTTGAGATACACTCCATCCCAAGGTCCAAAAACGCGATAGCAGATGCCCTCAAAATGCTTGGCTCCAGGTCGGATGGTTACACTACAGGTGTAGCCCACGTAGAAAGCAAAAGCCTCCCGCCATTTGAATGCAAGTCATGACAATCGGCGAGGCCCCCGACTGGAGGACACCCTTGAAGGAATATTTGGAGAAGGGAGCCTCTCCGCCCGACAAGGACGAAAGGCGGAGACTACAGGTCCGAGCCTCGCGCTTATACATGAAGGGAGGTGGGCTGTAAAAAAAAGGCTACAACTCGTCAGGCCTAAAATGCGTCTCACTGACACAAGGTCGCAAACTCATTGAGGAAATTCACAGCGGCACTTGCGGTAGCCATTCCGGGTGGAAGACTCTTGCCCACAAGGCCCAACGCACCGGCTACTTTTGGCCCACCATGAGAAAAGATGCTATAGAGGTCTTCCGGTCCTGCAATCCTTGCCAGGTTCATGCTCCTGCTATCCTGCATCCCGGGCAAGAAATGAAGATTTTGAGTGCCCGATGCTCTTGCGTCTGAAGGACATTGTTCACCTCGCTAGAAGGAATCACGGCGAGGGATAGAAAGTTGCTCAACACAGCGGCCAAGTCCTGCGGGATGCAAGATCTGGACCCGTTACCTCCCGACAGAGTCTCTAGGTCTACAATCGGCACATGCGGCACAGACGGGCCCGCGGCTGGCACTTGCCCTATGGCTCCTCCAACAAGGTTCCTCTCAGGCTTGCGCGCCAGGTTTTGTGAGTTCTGCACATCAGTCCACACGCCCATCGGCCCCATCACCTGGTCGTCGGCCCCATCTTTGTACCCCAGACTAAGGCTTGACTCAGCCCAATGGTCAGCCTGCTGCCCTTGCACTCCCCCGAAGCCGCCGTCTGACTCGCCTATGCCCTCGATGTCCTTAGGTCCCATCATGTTGCCTACAATACAACAAGAAAGAAAGGCAAAAAACGTTAGGGCACCAAAAAAAAAGAAAAGAAAAAATAAAGGCACATCAACTGGCCATCACTAGGGTTGCAAAGCAGCATGGGGGCTCCTACCCCTACGCCGACCATTGGGGTTGGCTCACGGAGTAAAAGACCTCGCAACAGTCATCCTCTCAGGAGTCATGAAATCGCGGGGGCGTTCGTCACCCCAAGGCTATCGACATTGTCACTCACTACCAAGAACCACTTCGCCTCCTAATCCTTAACTTTGGACGGGAGAACAATCATACCAAAAGCCTCCATCTTCAGCGTATAGTAGCCGGCCTTGAAAGTTTGGGCCGAGAAGAGAGCAACAAACCGCCAAAGAGGTAGGGGGGACTCACATCTCGTGGCACCTCACCAGGAAGGTGAATATCCACCTCCACGTGTTTCGGTGCAACTGGATCAGTGCAATCCCCAGACCCCTTAGCAGGGCGGGCACCAGGCCGTGAGCAGGATAGCGCAAGCCGGCCTTCAAAGCATCTAGGTTCATCGCCATCGCGCCAGAATACATGTACAAGGAACGTCCCCTGGGACGCGGTAGCGCAAGTGAAACGCTGGGGGGAAAGTCGTACTCTTCCCAGATCGCCTGGAGGTCTATGAAGGTTAACTTAGAGCAATGGCTGTTCTAGCGAGCATACACCCTAAAGTCCTTGTCCCCCTCGATTCAGACCAACTTGACCCTCTTGGGCAAAATTAAGGGAATGACCCTACCACTAGACCTCCCGGCCACCCCACTCGAAGTCGGCTCACCCGACGACGACCCCGCGGAAGCCGTGGACCCGCTGCCAACACCTTGCCCCACCTTCGATTGCGGCTCCACCGTCGGGGACTCTACCACGCGCGGCTCCGCCGCCTGGGGCTCCTCCGTCCGCGGTGCCACCATTTGAGGTTCTGCCCGAGACTCCTCATCCCGGGGATCCACCATTTGAGACTTCGTGCCTCGGGCACCTGTGCACGGGGCTCCATACTTGATGGCCCCATAATGACCACCAGAACTCTCCAACCACCAGGCCCGGTCGGGAGGTCGTCCCTGTCGCTGGAACTCGAAGACATCTCTTAAAGTGGGGACTTTTGGGAGTGGGGAAGAAGCTAGGTCGAAGGGAAACGCGCATAAAATACCTCGGGCGAGCTTGCTGGTATATGAGAAAAGTTTAGGAATCACCGAAAGAAACAAAGAGAAAGGAAGCGATGACGACGAAACGCTACTGGAGGGATCGTTTTTTACCCTAAACCTATGTTTTTCGTCTTTCTCTCAAGTGGCAAGTGAAGGAAAAGATGCAAAAATAAGAAGGGATGAAAAGGCGGAAGAGGGTTGCTTACCTACTCAATTAAAGACAAGAAGCCCTGGTCCACCCTGTATCTTCCACGAAGAAGCTCGAGCAAGGAGAACGGCAATGGCACAAGTAAAGAGAAGAGCGAGAGAGGAGAAGCAACGCACCGGGGAAAGGCCGGAGGCCCCATTTATACCGGTGATGTGACAGGACGATTATGATTAGGGGGCAGAGAAACTGTCACAAATCAACTACTTCGATAACTGCTCAAGTGACGTTCAAACTGCTATTATGGTCCCGATGACCTATCCGCGGACAAAGAGAATGCCAGGTAGGCATTAGCAAGCATGAATCAGCAAGCATAAAGCGAGAAGGGTTGAAGCAACCTCCTAGGTCCCAGCGGCCTATCCGCGGACAAGGGGACAGTAACAAAGCAAAAGGCAAAAGTTATACCACACAAGGCGAGATCGCAACATCCGCGGACATAGCCCGCGGCTCGTCAGCTAGATACCGGAAATGAGACAAGTAATAAGAGAGATTGTGAGTACAAGCGCAAACAAGGGAAAGTAAGCAATAAGCACCGCGACAAGCAAGTAAGCCAAAAACGCATTCTTTATTCATGTCAAGCAAGGTTACAAGGGAGATTACAAGTAGCAAGCCCACTCCAGCTATAAGAGTACAAGAAAGAAACTAGCAAAGAAGGAGACCAAATACGAGGAGGAAGGCGAGCACTGTCACTATCCGCGAGCTCCGTGGCCCCCCACGGAAGCTACAAGCCTGGGGATCTAGGCAAACGTGAACATGACTCACGTTCCCTTAGGCTCCACCCTAAGCCCGAAGAGCTGGCAAAACCCGTGGAGGGAAAGATAAGAAGGGATCCCTTGGAGAAGGAGAAGCAGGCCAGCTTGACTCCCTCCGACTGAGGGGTCCGCAAGAAAGCATATTCTCCTCTCCAGCAGCGCAACACCACTAGCGAGCGCCCCCCACCCTTGACCTTAAACACCACCACCACCCCGCGCACCACGGCCTGAAGACCGGCAAGGCGAAGAAGGGCCCTTCCATTCGCAGGGAAGCAAAGCGTTGCCCTCACGACCTTTGCGCCATTTCGCCTTTCACCCACTGGGCGAGAAGGTGATTTCCTTTTTCGTCCAGACGGCCGCGGCACCCCAAAGCCAAGAGCGTCCTGAGGGACGTCGACCACGACCCACCTCCCTCGAAGCACCTTTACATGAGGCGCTCACACTACTCTTGGAGAAGGGAGTAAAGAGGAGAATCAGAGGCAACGACCCGCAAGCGCTCAGAGCCACATTCATACAGACTCCACAAGCTATTGCTGGCATAACCTGGCATCGCAATTCGCGGACGCAAAGTAACGGTGACCACCTGACTCGAAGGGGATCCCGCCCCTTTGACCACCTCGTGACCTGGCCATCTGCAAGATGAGGGAGAAGAAGCAAGCAATACGTATTTGGTTCGAGAAAACCCGACAAGCAAGGCACTGCAAAGAGGAAGCAAGAATCAAGAGAAGTGCAAGGGCGATTATCCAGAACAAGTATCGAGGCAAGTGTGTTAGGCAATCTAAGCAAATGAGAAGAAAGATCTGAGCAAGAAATGAAGCGACATTGCCCTTTTTATAGTTGCTCCTCCGAATGGGACATGTGGAACCTACCTCATGCCTTATACTAATGGCGAAGAAAAAAACAGTCTTTCCCTCCGCGACCATGCCAAGCCAGCCGACTCCTTTGAAGATCAAGCCCTCCGGCCGGATGGGACTTCGGCCGCGCGGCTTGAGGGCTGTGTGGGAGCCGAATTTAGCCCGTCCTAAGCGTGCCAGCCTAAACAGGGAAGAGACCAAATTAGTAGTACGGCCCAACTCGAAGCAAAGCCCCAAGAAGCACTATCTTAGCTCCTTCTGGCCATACCGTATGCGGTCCTTCTTCCCGCTCTACCCTGTCGGCTTCTTCCCGGCCCCACCCGGCTACTCGGTTGGAATACCCCCTCACGACCTGGGCCGGCTATGTGACACAAAGGGCCATTAGGCTTCAGGTATATAAGGGAAGGACTGTAACTGAGAAGGGGGATTCTCGACCCTTTCTCTGGTTGGTCTCTCTCTCCCACCCTATGGGCTAAAACCGAACTCGTGTTCCATACTCTTTTTGTCACTGTTGATTCAATATACTCCAGACTCTTCTTGCCACTGTAGCTCCACTGTACTCGATACTCTTTCAACAACTATAGCTCTATCACACTCCATACTCCACCGTCCTTACTGCCTTTTTTCGCGGGTTGAGTACTGACTTGAGCGTCGGAGTGGCAAGCTCGAGGTCACCCTCGGGCCCCTCTTTTTTTTTCCAGGTTGGAGCTCGGGACCGAACGGCGTCCGGCGTGATCGGAGACTGCCGGCGGGGAACGGGGAGAGAGGCCGCCGGGAGAGACGAGCCGGAGTTGGTTTTGTGTGAACCTCCAACTGCTTCCCTCACAGAAAACCGGACGATCACACCATCCCTTGATGGTAACTTTTCTGTTAATTCAGCACATAAGCTCATTACTTTAAACTCAACTCAAAATAATCTAGACATGTCTTGGATCCGAAAGAAAAACCTCCCCTCTAAGATTAGGAATTTTCTTTGAAAAGCTTGTTCTGACTATCTCCCCACCACGGAAAGAATTAATAGATTCTACCATAGAGTATTGGATCAGTGTATTTTATGCAACCAAAGTAATAAGAACACTAACCACATATTCTTTGGATGCATCTTTACCCAAGCCATTATGTATACACTCGAAAGTAAACTCAATTCACAATTCTCTCTTGATAGTTCTTTTGACCTTGCCACAAATATGATTAATTTCACCCATAATAACCAGAACTATGACATTTGTTTCTTTGCTTGGTGGCTTATTTGGCGGACTCATAATAATAGACTCTTTAGAAGTAACAACGATGACATTTCTATAACTGATACTAATCTTGCAGTGCAGATTCATTTTCACTTTAATGATTGGAGGACTCATAATTCAAACCCTCAAAAGAAGGATAGGAATACTAGACAAAAAAGGACTAATTCTGTTTAGCAGAAGCCCAACCCCGATTGATTCAAACTAAACTTTGATGGGTCCAAACACAACAACAATACTTGTTTTATTGACTTATCATCAGAGATCATAAGGCTTCAATTGTAGTCGTAGATAAGAAACAAATTTCAAACACCTTCGTCATCCAAACATAAGCTTATGCCCTCTTGGAAGGGAACTGTGTTGCCCTTAGAATTGGTATTAGGAATCCAGTCATTGAAGGATACGATCTTGCAGTCATTGACTGTATGAAAAGATATTAGAAAATTCTTACTATTTTTATTGATATTTGTGCGTTATTGCAGTTATTCGACTCCTACTTCATCCATCACTGCTTCTGGGAATACAATGCGGTTGCTGACTTCTTAGCCTTAAAGAACTTCAGTATGGAAGATCTTCGTGCTACTCTCTTTCGCTTGAATGAAGTTAATGACTCCAACGCTACTAGGATGTGTAGATTGGACTTGTACTCTAAAGCCTCTAGCCTTTTAGGCTTAGAGATTCTTTCAAGATCATTCATCATGATGATTTAGGCTTGTCTTGTTAGTTTTCAAAGACCTAGTATTTGCTTGTTAATAATAATAGTAATAAAAAAAGTACTTCAATATTTCTAAAAGGTATTCAATTTAAATTTTAAAGAAAAAATAACTAAAAGTAATCCTAACTTTCACTAGTAGACTAAAAATAATCACAGCTTTCAATTCAACAAAAAATAATCCCAACTTTCAACCATGAACAAAAAATGATCCCAATGATTTTTCGGTTGAGATTTCGACTAATTCGATGATAATATACCTAATAAGAAATCTTATACAAAGAAGAATCATGCACCGAGGAAGAAATCTCGAGTACTCATAATCGAATTAGTCAAAATCTCAACCGAAAAAATCATTGAAATTATTTTTAGTTCACGAGTTGAAAATTGTGATTATTTTTTGAGTTTTTTTTTAAGGGGAGTTTATTTTTTATTTACTAATGAAAGTTGAGTTTATTTTTCCAATTTTAACTAAATTCTTTTTTGCTTAGCTTCTCGTAACCCTTAAGGAGTTAAGGGGAAGGGAAGACTCTCTCCGTAGAGCGCCCTACAATACGTGCAATCCCGAAATGAAGGTCCTAGGGTGTACTTGCTAATTTCTCTACAGTAGAACTCGATTGATGCTTTACGAAGGGTAGAAACCCTAAAATCTCTCACAGTACGGGGGGCTTCGATTTGTCTGAAACTCGCTGGCTGAATTCATAATTCACCAAACCTTTTCTTTTCTATCGATTAGCGTTTACTGTATAGAGAAAGGATGGAACCCTTGAAAGTTTATCCAGCTGAGCTTGAAATTGGGAGCTCCATGGAGTCTTTCCAGAAGTTTCTGGAATTGCAGAAGTCTCTCTTCCATTCCCAGATTGGTCATCTACAAAATATCGTAGTCACGCAGTGCAAACTCACCGGCGTCAACCCTCTTTCTCAAGAGATGGTATTTTCTCTCCCTCTGGCTTCCCTTTCATGTAATTTTCTGTGTATGCTCTATGCTGGGTCCAGCCACAATCTTTGGAATCGTGCTGCTGAAAAATCCGTTGATGATGCGCCTTGTAAGAATCGCGTTGCATCAATTGAAATTAGGATTTTGTAGATCAGGTGTAGGATTGGACCGTGAATTGTGAATTTACCCTGATTATGTCCAATATGGACAACATTGTGCTTTTTTTTTCTTCACTTTAATGCGTAGAGGGCAGTTTGGCAAATTTGTATGGAAATGTTCTTAGATTTACGTAGCTAGTATTTATGCGCCCTTGCATAGACTGCAAGGAATTAAAGATGCAATGTGGTGTATATTTCTAGGACTATCTTAGTTTCTCTCAATTCTAAAAGGACTAATGTATTACAAGTTATTCAATGATGATGCGATGATCTTGCATGATATATCCACTTATGGTAGATCCAGTCTGACTTTGATGGTTTGATGTTGCTTCTCATCTATATGGCTATTATAATTTTCATGCGGAAAATGAAGCAAGAGTTAAAAAGAAAAACTATTGAATGGATATTGGTTTTAATACTCATCTATGTAATCAAATCCATCTTATGCACTTAAATCAGTGACTTTGTTTTAATTCATAAATTACCATACGTCTTGTAGCTTTTCAATGCTCTAACATTACATTCATTATGTTGTTGTTCCTTATTCGCTAACAATATGTTGTTTGATAAAAAATATTATTTTTAACTTCTTTTTGGCTGAAGCTTTATTTCATGGAATATCAGTGTATTGAAATGCTGGTGGGTGCTACTTATTTTTGCAGTTTGTATTTTTTGATGTTTTCTCCTCTCTTAACAGTTTTTTCTTTTCATGTGCAGGCTGCTGGTGCCTTGTTTGTTAAAATTGGTAAGCTGCCTTTGAGTAAAAATTGTTATGCCTAATATGATCTTATACTTTACCTTATTGGAAGTGATTGTCATATGATGGATTAGATGTCAGTTATCACTGTTTTAATTGAAGTTTTTGCTGTAATTATGCATATGGGCCTGTATGTCTGTCCTTAATAAGTACTTACCTCCTTTGTTTCATATAAAGAAAGAAGTTTAATTTTTCAACTTTTTTATGCATAAGTAAATATATTTATGATTGTTGACTTCCTCTATTTCTTCTCTTCTCTTTTTCTTCTGAGTTATAGGTAAGAGACCCAGAGATTTGCTAAACCCTAAGGCTGTAAATTATCTGCAGTCAGTTTTCTCTATAAAAGACGCAGTTGCAAAAAAAGAAATCCGCGATATCAGTGCTCGTTTTGGCATGACAGCTACACAGGTGAGTAGGTTTTCCTTTAATATGTAATGCTTCTATCTAATAGCCAATAGGAACTCAACAACATCTTCGACTTCGAGGCTTTGGTGATATAACTTGCTTATGTTTTGTGATGTTAATGTTTGCCAACATCTCAAATGCTCTTAGGTTAAGGAGTATTTTACAAATCAGCGCTCAAGAGTGAGGAGGCTTGTTCGTTTGTCAAGAGAGAAAGCAGTCAGGAATGGGTTCAGTATGGGTATACAAGATGAAGCACCATTAAGCTCTGAAATTCCGGTTGATCCTGTCCCCTTGTGCACAATTGTTCCCTCCAAAAGTGAGGAACCACCTCCATGCTCAAACCAGCACGAAGTCTTACCTGACATAGCTGATTCAGATAAAAACTTCGTTCACAATATTTTTAGCCTGATGCGGAAGGAAGATACCTTTTCTGGGCAAGTTAAACTTATGGAGTGGATCTTGCAGATAAAAAATCCATTGGTGCTCTGTTGGTACTTGTTCATTGCTAACAATAATAACCAAAACTTTTTCTTGACTTAGGAATTTTTGAATACTGACATTGCTGCGTCACACCAATTGATATAGGTTTCTAACCAGAGGAGGTCTTATGATTCTTGCAACCTGGTTAAGTCAAGCTGCCAGCGAGGAACAAACAAGTGTCCTTTATGTTGTTTTAAAAGTATATACGAGATTTTGGATTTAATTCCTGGATGCTTATTATGCCATTGTTCTTTCTTCCCATAACATAAATTTGAACATGACATTATGTAGGTGCTTACATATTTGCCTTTGAATAAGGCTCTTCCAGTACATATGTCGGCCATAATCCAAAGTGTTAATAGACTAAGATTTTATGGGAAAGCAGGTGTGTATTCTCCATATTCTTTTTGATATTTCATCTTTGCATATTCAACGATGAAGGTTTCGGAATGGGATAAATATGGAATATTTTCCCTGGCAACAGTGTATAGTTTGTTAAGAATGTGAAGGAAAGTATGGATAATGTACTATACTGGCTTATTTTTTAGCTTTCTCATAAAAATTGAAAGCAATCTAAAATTTTTGTCATGATTTTTAATTTATATATGATGTAACATCCTTTTGTTAAGATATTCTCAAGTCCCAGTGAACACATCTGAGGTAAAAATCAATTCAAGTTTTAGGTTTCATTTAGTTTGGAACAAAATTTTCGCTGATAGATTCAAGTTTCACTGAAAAATTATATTTTATCTTCTTATTCATCTGTTGGCAAATCTTAATTGTGATGTGGTAGTTGATACCTGCAAAATGGCATGTGGTAATACTTCGTCAAGTTTGCTTGCTTGCACACTCTTGAATAATTTCCATTTTGTTTGAGATGTATCCGGAATTGTTATGAGGCTTAGTAATCTCTTTTTGGGAATCAGATGTATCAAACAGAGCAAGGGCTCTGCTGTCCTGTTGGAGCAAAATGTTTGGCAAAAGCCAAGCTATCAAAAGACTGAATGGAGTTAAGCCTTCAAGTGACTCGCACAATGAGATTGATCTGAAGCAGAGGCAAGATTATAACATTGCTTCAAAACTATCACTTTTCTTGTAAGTTTCTCAATGTCGATATTTTTCCTTTGCAGGATATGTGAACTTATGGGTGATGAATTGGAGCAGTATGCTGCTGATATGTCTGTGAGTATTTTAGCAATTAAATGACTAACTCTTGAAGGCTGAATTTCTATAGTATGTCACATCATGTTATGCTATTTTCTTTGCAGGAGGATGCTCGTTATGGAAGTGTAGATGAAACTAGGTAATGGTGCAACCGTTGATTGGATATTGCAATGCTCAGAATTTGGTTTCAAGTTACTAACATCTAGCTTGAATTTTAGGCGCCTTGAATCACCCCACACAATAAAGCTGCTCACTGCACCCACAGATGATTCTAATAAGAGGCTTGTTCTTGGCATTCCTACTCGTATCCTTGAGATTTCTTTGGTGGTACAATTGGCTCCTTGACGTAATTACTCAACGCTAATTTACTTCAGCTTCTTCAATTGTCTTTCACCAATCTATTCATCAGTTTTCTATGAATGAATAAAGAAAAAAATAGAAAGGTAAAAAGCATTCATCACTCTCAGTATTCAGTTTTTTGGTGGCTGGAGTGTTTGTTAAATATCATCAGTCTGATTATTGTAAAATGGCATGTGGCATTGCAGTGTTGTGTAGTACTCTACTTCTTCCAAGTAGATCGTGGGTATTATAAATGAGTATAGTATGAATAAAGGAACGAAGTAGGTCATGGGTATTATAATCAATCAATTTGGCAATGTTTCTGTTTCGACGTGCACAGGGTGAAAAGTTGCAGCAGGGATTCCGTTGTCTTGTTTGCATGTGAAAGTATAAATGTTCCTTGTTAATTATCAACTTTTAGATGCTCGGAGTTGTTAAAACGGAGAGGATAATTCTTTAAATCTTTTGTTTGATTTGATTGTGTCAAGAGCTATTGTGGTCTGTAATGAAGCATTGCCTTCCATTCTTGCTGCATACCAAAAGAGGGGCTAGTTTCCTGTCTCCATTCCTTAATGAGTTTACAGATAAAGAACGCAGAAAGGTATTACTAGTAGAACAGCCAGGGCAAAGGACTCCTGGCAAGAACCAGCAGGTCGTGAAAGCAGTACCTGCTACTCATGCACGCCCTATCACTGCAGACGAGATTCAAAAAGCAAAACTGCGTGCACAGTATATGCAGAGCAAGCATGATAAAGCAGGGCCACCTTCTAAGGATAGTGACAAATCAAAAAGCAATGACTCGAAGAGACCTTCTTTGCTCACTAATGATTTGCTTTCAGCATCAGAAGCTTACCTTCGACCTAAACTAGAAGCTCATAAGAAAGCTAAGTTGCTTCCTCAGAAGAGCACTAAGCAGATGGAAGCTTCTGATCAGAAGCCGACATCTGGATCCGTAAAAAAATTGGCCGAGATACCGAAGAGGGTCCGAATTCCATGGCAGGTTCCCCCAGGTACACTTTTGAATTCTTTTGTTTTTCACTGGATTTTTGTACTGACGTTCAGATCATTTGTTGTTGAAGGTACTAACTGCCAATGTGGCAATAAAAATTTGGTTAACATACCCTTTTTCTAAAGAAGAGAGGTTATCTTGCCTAGATTGTCCTGAATGCATATTTGCTATTGATGGTATAAGAAACATAAATAAGCTCAACGATTGATCCCGTACAATTTCCACCATAACATATTTTAATGGAAAAATAAAAATATATGCTGCTTAACTATTCATTCTAAGGCAAGAAGAGATTACTGCATCTGTGACGAATCTGGGCTTGTTTGGCACCTGAGCTTTGGCAATTGTAGAAGCTTAATATAAATGTTCAGAGGTTCCTTAATCCTTATATTTTTGTTTTGTTTTGTTTTTCTAATCGTCTGGGAAAGACGAATAATCTCCTGAATTTTTTTGAATTGCATAAAAGAAAAACGTGTCCGCTATACAAGCTCTCTGGCACACATTCCTACCAATGGTACAAATAGATGCATTAAAGTTTAGACGATTAAAATGCGTTGTTCATTGGTCAAATTCGATTTTTTATTTGGGTTTATGTGTCCAAGCATTGGACCAAGTCTTTTCTTATAAATAAATAATTCAAATATACCTCTATCAATAAGATGCAATATAATTATGCCAAAACGATTGCAAATATATTTGCAAAGTTGTCTCAGGTGTAATCTCAGCGGATTTGAGGAGTAGGGAGAATTTGGCTCATCTTATATGAACGGACATTGCTCAAATCTGTGTCAAGTCATCTCACCTTATGAAATAGCGAGGGTTGAAATTTGTTCCATCTTAATCCTACTCATTAGCAGAGTACAAATATTAGGGATTTACATTTACTTAAGCATCTATGTAGTGTATTATAGAATTTGTTATTCGTTGGTTACAAAACTGTGAGGCCGTATGGTGGATATCCAGAGTGGTTGTTGCTCTCTACAGTTGCTGCTGTGAATCCAGAATCTGAGCTTTTGAGGGATTGAAACATGGCTGCGTGTAGTATACAGACTGACTGAACCTGGTTTTTGCAACCGCATAGTGTCATTGGAACAAAAATCTCAGAAACAACGCAGGCTTCCAATGAGAATGAGCTTCTGGATTTCGGAGATGAGTTGAACTGATGGAATAACACAAACCGTGCTACACCACTGAATTTGAAATTTGTGTGGATCTTGCTTGTGGGCCGTTGATTGACATCCATCCATCCATCCATCCATCCATCCATCCGAGAGCATCTGTGATGAAATGTTCGTTCACTTGTTTTGATGTGATGGTGATGGTTTGAGCTTGATATGAGTTTTCCCCCTCCCTTCAGAGGCTTTCTGGGCAACTGGTTTGTGCATATTGGTAGTGGTATGGCCAGTCTTCGTGTGAACCAAATTTCCTAATTAATGGCGAAAAAACAAATTAAATTTCCACTTGGTTATTTGGAGAAAGCTCATAGCTGTTTTGAAAAATATGATGATGGATAGATTATAATGGATGATAATAGAGTGATATTTGTGATGCTGATCAGTGATGCATTGCAGTCTACCAGAGCAACTATGGCGACCATTTGCAAAACTAAATAAAAGAATCATATAAAAGGTGTAAAACTGGGACGAAATTCCTGGTTTGCAGCTATTGGCTGTGATATTCTTCTGTTGTATTTTTGGTGCGGTCCGTTGTGTGTATAATAAATAAGGTTGCTGAATAATTGATTATAGGGTGTGTTTGATAGTCTCCCCGAATTGTTCCTGCAGAAATGAAGATGGATCGGAGCTGGAAAGTTTGCAGCGGGGAGAAGAGCAAGGAGGCGGACGTGCAGAGGAAGAGAATAAGCCGGGAGAAGGAAGGCGTTTACAGGACGCGGGAGGACGTCCCGGCCAATCCCAAGGAACCATGGGATGTCGAGATGGACTACGATGATACCTTAACCCCTGAAATACCAGCTGAACAGTTGCCCGAAATGGACATTATTCCAGAAGCATGTGAAGAGCACCAACCAAGTGAGATGGTTATCCGAGACCCAGAGGGAGCCTCCACCTCTGCGCAGCCCGATCTCGAGCTCCTGGCGGTCCTGTTGAAGAACCCGGAGTTGGTTTTCGCTTTAACGTCTGGGCGGGCGAGCGGGCTGCCCAGTAACGACACTGTCAGGCTTCTTGATTTGCTCAAGAACAATTCAGGTCTCTTGAATGGGCTGGCGGGGACGGGGGTCGAGGATTCTCTTCCTTCTCCTACACCAACGAAAAGCGTTGACTTCTCCCTTCCTTCTCCAACCCCAGCAAGTCGGTTCCACGTCTCACTTCCGTCTCCAACTCCGACCACCAATGCTGCACCGGTGCGTCACATCACATCACATCACATGTTGCAATACACTACTACTCTTATCAACAGGCCTTCACTTGCAACAAATAAAAATGAATCACCTGAACGTGTACAGTGAAACTGGAGGCACATAACATATAAAATAAATTGTTAGACGCCAACCAACTCAGTATATACAGACCTGAACGAACGCCCCTAATCCCATCTAGCCAAAATCTAACAAGAAAAACGAAATTTGGATAACAAAATGAAATCTTAGTTTTGGGACCAAGCTTGCATCCAAATTCACCGGTGGGGTCCATTTCAACTTGCTAGGTCGTCATTGAAGGGGGGTTTGATCCATCTAAATTTGCTTTGTGTTTTTATACATTGCAGAATGGATGGAGGCAGGAAACCATGAAAAACCCGTTTTCAAGACAATCCACGGCGTTGCAGCATCAGTATCCAGCATCACAAGCACCACTCATGCCTTGTGCCATTGAGCAGCTTCCTTCCACGCTACACTCCTCTTCGTGGCCCCATTCGTCTTCTGCCGTGATAACAGAGAGGCAGAATCCGACTTTGAACCCAATTCAACCAGTTAGCCATCACCATTTCCAGCAACAATCCCAATTCAACAATCACGTGGCTCAAGAAAGCGCCGGGAATATTTTGGCTTCGTCCAGTTTTCATCCGCAACACAATCAGAACATGCAGGGAAGACCCCTGCCACGAGAACGGAACCAACATGTTGTTTGGGCAGGGCACAGTTCTGAGAGTAGCCCGAGTAGGCATCAAGAACGTGGTCATGGACGAAACTATCAGGAACGAGGGGGGAGTCCGGGCAGGCAAGATAGGGCTTGGAGGCAAGATTTACCCGGGTTTAGAGATCAAAGTAGCTGGAATGCTGGTCGGAGATGGGGTAACCAGGACCGGAGGCGATAATGGTCATCAGCTGCCGAGCTAATTTGCTAACTAGTTTGCCGGGTCTTTTTTCTGGTTTTCAACCGTATTGCAATTCTCTTGGAATGAAATCTGTGTTGGTTGGAGTGTTCTCTCAGACTTTTAAGGCTAAGAGTACAAGACGAAAATATCGCCACTTAACTCATCTTCAGACTCCCAATATGCTGGGTGGATTGTTAGATGAGATCAACAACCCAAATAAAAAAATCATTGTTACAAAACCATCGACCCGGATTGTTTTGATTGATGTTTTCTATTGGCAAATCATACATGTGATTCCTACAAATAACAAAAATAAATAGAATACTCGAAATATATAAGCACACTGGAAACAACTGAAAACAATAGGTCTCTCTGCACAATTTGTCAAGGTTGAGGCACAGCTTTCACTTGGGTTCCTATTTCCTAAGCACGAAGACAACTGAGGAACATCTGACTGATGAACGGTCTCTCTTGATCGGCTGAGCCGAGCCGAGCCTTCTTTCATTTACCAGTCCTGGGCACGTACTCAATAGCTGAGAAATCAGAAACAAGAAAATTTAAACATAATCACTTGTTTCATCATAAGTCAACCCAACACCAATGTGTTTCTCACAACATGAAATACTCTTAACTGGTGTTAGTGGTAATTTTTATTTATAAGAGAACTAAACTTTTGGTTGGGTATGAGGGCCTAAAAGTTTGAAGAAGTGGGCTGGAAGAATTGCCCTAAAATTGGCCCAATCAATATATTGGGTAAGGGAAAAATCAAGAGAATTCTTCAAAGTGGGCCATGTGTGATGTGTGGGTAAATTCTATTCTAGATTAGTACATAAGTTTTGTATTATATATCTTAGGATTTGTTTGGTGAGTGTATTTATAAAAAAGAATTTGGTTAAAAAGTACTTTTTTGGAAAAAAGTAGTTTTTGAAATTTAAAATTTAAGTGGTATGGAAAAGTGTATAAGGGTCCGTTTGGATTCTCCAAATAATGCATTATCTTGCATTAAATTGATGATTTAATGCAAGATAATGCATTCTCGGAGGGAATCCAAACACACCCTAAGTAGGAAAAAAAGTATTTTTTTGTAAATAAAGACATTATAAATAGATGGCCATTGTACATTGTGATGGTCGCTGATGGCACGGCCTTGTAAACCGACTTGAACATGTATAAATAGGTAGAGGGTGGGATATTTTGGGGTTTGTTTGGTAAAACCATTTATAATGGCTTTATCATTTATAAACAGGTTTATTTAAAATAAATATTTGTGATGCTTTGGAGTTTGTGAAATTAATAGTTTACACTTTACTATAAAAATGATTTATAAGTACATTTTACTAAACACCATTATATCAAAAAAAGCCTTTATCTACAAAATGCCATTATAAATATGTATAACAAACAAACCCTTGGTCATCGAGCTAGAGAGAGCAATTAGTAAGGAGTGAGCTTGAGTGTGAAGTTGAGTGTGTGCGGTGTCCCATATAAAAGAGGGTAGTGAACTATTTGTAAAATACTTCTTGTATATTTTTACTATTACATTTTTATTTTGGTGGAGTGTCGGTAAGTGTACAAGCAGTGGAGTCCCATAATAAAAGGTAAGAGAACTAGTCGGCACGCTTTGATTCCTCTAACCTCGAGAGGATACGTAATCAACTGAGTATTAAGTTCAAGCCCTTTACTTTTCCATTTTTTCTTCATATTAACTATTTTTTATTAAGACAAATGCATTTTATTATATTATTAGTTAAAGATATTATTATACATCAATAATTTCAAGATTAAATTATTAATATTTTGCGTTCTTTTTATGTTTGTTGTCTAAGTTCAACTTTTATTTAAAGTGTTTTTTATGTTCAACTTTTATAAAAATGATTTTTTGTTATTTAAAAAATAAATCGCGGAATCGGAACTGGGTTGGAATCGGCCAAAATCATAACCGAACCAGAACCATAACCGAACCGGTGAAACCAGCCAAGAGCCTTTTTTGTTCTGGATCATGATTTTGGGGAACCTGAATCGACGGTTCCGGAACCGTGAGCACCTCTGCAACGTACTAGTCCTAATCACCATATATTTCCGATCCGAAACATTCGTATATAATAAGCTTACCACAGTGTCTAGCTAGGTAGCCTGAATAGCCAATTCGAATCACTTAGTTCATTCCCACCTTAATTTCCACACGAAAAGAAAGACACAATCTACTTAATTACACACTTTCTAAAGAGGAGATCGATGCTCCTATATATCAAAGTGGTGTCCATCGAAAGTGCGCGCACACACACATACACATACACATATGGTGCTGGATTGCTGGTGGTGTGGCATTCTAGATTGAGAAGATCATGCTCGTGATCATTTCCTAATACACATATGGTGCTGGATTAATCAATCTTGCTTCATCATAGATGAGTGCCCCATATATATAATCTTTCCTAACCAAATCAACCAAGAAAAGAGTTGATTTAAATCTTTTGATTTGAATTACCAATTAAAACTGAACAGGACAATTCTGTAGTACGTTGGGCGTGCAAATTAAGTACAGATGGAAGTCTCGACCGACTAAAGTATAGCGCGCACCGAAGTAGGTAAACCAACAGAATCTAACTCATTTTTAAACTAATGAACCACTTTGGAATTTATTACTTGTTTAAAGGTTATGCACTTTCTTTCAAGCCAAAGTTTTCCCATGCACACTCTCACAAGCACACGTGCGCTAACGCAGTCCACAAGTTCAAATTTGTGGGCTTATTTTAATTGTGCCAGCCATGATTATTAGAGACCAGTACTGTTTTACATACGGAGTATATAATTGGTGACCGAAGACAATCTCCCATAGTTTTGATTAATGACACCATAGGTACATGTTAATCATTTTAAATATAGTAAACACATTTATTCTAATTATTTGTTTATTATTTTAATCTGATTTTCGAGGCATTATAAATTATTATTGAGGATATATAATAGTTTAGTCATAAGTTTGAATTTTAAGCAATTACAATATACTCATGGGCCTTCATTGACATACATATATGAAAACTAATTAAAGCTTGTAATTAAAAGTTAGAGTAGATTTGTTTGGACCTAACTCATACTATCATCGGAAACTTGCCTGCCATTGTGTCCCCCCACTGAAAATGGTCCTTGCATTAATTTTAGATTGCAATTAATCTATTATGCCTACTTATATTAAAACCATAAAAATAAAGTTGAAGGTGATAGGCATAATTGGGAACGTCCCTCAACTTGGTGGCCGGGTAGATATAAATAAAGCTAGCAGTGAAGAAGGGGTTGCAATTAAGCTAAGGCAGATTGATTAATTAGAGGGTAGGTTAATTAGTTATTGATAATGGGTGATAGTTTTTGCGGTAATTCGGAGCAAGAGAGGCTGGTGCCGATAGCGAACGTGGGGAGGATAATGAAGCAAATCCTGCCTCGGAACGCGAAGGTGTCGAAGGAGGCGAAGGAGACGATGCAGGAGTGCGTGTCGGAGTTCATCAGCTTCGTGACGGGGGAGGCGTCCGAGAAGTGCCACAAGGAGAAGCGGAAGACGGTGAACGGAGACGACGTGTGCGGGGCCATGTCCGCCCTCGGATTCGACGAGTACGCTGACGCCCTCAGGAGGTACTTGCGTCGCTACCGGGAGGCCGAGGGCGAGAGGGCGGCGAATCATCACAGCGAGGACGACCTGCCCCCGGCAACACCACGGGCTTCGAGGGCGCCTCCCGGCAACGGCCACTTCAACTTATATATATAGCCTGTGTTGTGCTGCATGGTTTACATTCAAACGTACGTTTCATACTTTCCTGGCCTGTTGTCACCTGGATCTTGTAAGTTGTTCCACCTCTTGATTGGGTCGGCTTTGGGTTAGGCCGTTTACGGATCGGATCATTTGGCTAATATCACTGCGGCTCTCATATTGCCGGCTTAGATCCACCCAACCAATGAACAACGCTAATTTGGTACACTTAATTTGTGTCTAATTGTCCAAGTATTCATTAAACAAATTACAAATTTAATCATACTTTAATTAAGTTACAAGTTTATTATAATATAATTCTCTCATCATGAAAAATATCATTCTAGCCAATTTTTAAATATTGTTTAATTTTTTGAGATAAAGGCTTCATTGGGGTACGGTGTACGTTGAAGCATCGGTTCTAGTACATACTCAACCTAAAATTTAGGGTCCTTCAAATTCAATTAATTGAGAGAAGATAAGAGATTAAAGAGAGAAAAAATTTGTGTTTATTAGTTATTTTTTGAGATTTTTCTTTAAACTTTCTCCAAGTTTCTTAGTTACTTTTTGAGATTTTTCTCTCTTTTACATAAGTATAGGAAATCCTACTTCAAATTCCATGCAATGGAGAAATCAATAAAAAAAAAATTTAGTGAAAAAAATGAATAAAATAAGATACATATAGTGAGAAATAAATAAATAAAATATAAAGGCAAATAGACACTCCCACTTTATTGGAGAAATGAGTTTCTTCTTCAAGAAACTACACTCCATCCAATGTGGGTTTCTCTTATATTTTTCTGATATTTTATTAATTTTCTTTTATTTTTAAATATTTAAGAAATCCATGATATCTCCTTTGTGGATACCCTTAAGCTTTCAATAAAAGCCTTATATAGGAATTACAATGCTTGGAGAAAAAGATTACTCTAGGGTTATGATAACCTTATCTAATGTACATCAATATATATAAATATTATAACACTTCCCCTTGGATGTACATCACTAACTGCATTGTTAAAAATCTTGTCTGGAAAAATTCAATGGGATAAAAATCAAGACTAAGGAAAAAAGAGTGCAGTTGTAGTTCTCCCTCTCAATTTAGCATATATCTTGATTGCTTAACCAAATATGTTCAACTTATTCTCATTTTGACTCGACTCGTGAGTGGAGAGAAATATCAGCAATATGTGATTGATTGATTGCAGAGTGATGCATTACCTTCATATATCTTCATTTGTCTTTGTGCACATAAATCTTGGTTCTTCGAGAATTTGCATGTACATACCTGTATCAAAAATAAAGATACAAACCAATATAGAAAACCATTTCCAAATTAATGATTTACATATAACTTTTAATATACAAAATCCAACTTTGCTTGAAATGCATTTCTCAACTCTACCAATCATTATTGTCGATGTGTTTTCATTGATCGAGAATCATTAACCTTCTCGTATGTCACTTCTGGTGTAAGTACTTATTCAAACAGCATCGTCAAGGATAATCTCATTTCGATTCCTTCCGAAATGGATTCTGACAAAACATTACATACTTGTCCCTTAAAGTCCTTGCTTACGATGTGTAATCAGAGAAAAGATTTTCTTCAGGAACTTATCTCAAGAAATGTCACTTGTCAATAATAAACATCTTATTAAGCTACAATATGTGAGTCCTCTTCACGAACATCGAGCTCCAGATATAGTCTAATAGTCTCCTACGCTTCTGGCAAAATTAAGACTATGTTGTAGACTTGTAGTGGATTGGTAAGAGTCTCCAAATAAGCTAGGCATTCAGTTGGTATATGTGACTCCGTCACTTCCTTGGCTTTTAGCAAATGCAATTCATATCATGTCAGCTATACTTTAAGTATATGATCCGTTGAACTTCTGGTTCATTTTCGCTTATCCAACGATCTAAAATTATCGAGAATTGCATTCCTTTCAATCTCTTATATGTACTAGTCTCCTTTTTCTGCTCCCCTAAAGTTGGGATTTTATCTCTTCAAAATGTAAATCTTGATACCGAGTGATCACCCAATATAAGCTCTAGGTATTCAATAATCTATAGGGATTCCTACCCTCGTATAATCCCAACTTTCCTTGTGGCATTAATTTAGTTCATTTAGGGTGAGAATGGGACGTACATCGCATATTTATATACTTCCAGTTCTCTTCTGGAGATAAGTTTCAATTAGGGGAATATATCATGGTTAGTCAAAGTCAAACATAATTCTCGACATTCAAACTTTGTATGACCCCATATGATGGATTCCAACCTCCCTTGTTCTCCATCAATGGCACCGGCGAGCCATTGGCACCACGCCTCTACAAGATGACCACCATGGAAGACCGGGCACCGCTCACCAACTTGTGCCCGGACAATGGCCTCGCCATCACTTGTGCCCGGCTGTGCCAATCCTTGTGCCTCACCATTCACTTGTGCCCGGACAATGGCCTTGCAATCGCTTGTGCCCGACCAAGACCAATCCTTGTGCCTCGCCACTCACTTGTGCCCGGACAATGGCCTTGCCATCGCTTGTGCCCGGCCGCACAAATCCTTGTTCCTCGCCACCAAGTGCCAAGGCGTGGCTCTCGCCAAGGCCATGACATCCAAGGCATCGACGCCTCCAATGCCAAGACACTCAAGGCGTCGACCATGTCAAGTGCCGCTTCGAGACACGCGGCCTCTATCCTTGTTTTACTATTTTTAGTAGCTTCATTTTAAGTCTTTACATTTCCTAAAGTGGGTGAGTTGGGCCTCTTGCATGTGGACCCTTAGCCCATTAGAAACTCTAGCTATTTAATCCAACTCTTGGCTTCCTCTTTCACTTGGTGAAGATTGAGAGCTAAAGCTTGCAAAGAAGTTGAGGTGGACCTCCTTCAAGGGTTGAGGTGGTCCTCCCCGGTTTAAGCTCTCCATCTAAAGCCACAAGCTTTAGATCTATCTTGTTCGAAGTCTTCACTCAATCAAGTAGCATTTTCATTCAACAAAATCTTGTTCTTGGTTAGAAATCTCTCCAATCTCATCCAAGGAACCTCCTTGAGGTTCCCTCGGCATTTCCTCATTCAAACACCTCCCAACACACTCAAACACATCTCTTTGCTTCGGTTTCACAACTCATCATGTGCTTCCACCTTCAAAAGGACTCCAAGAAGAGCTCAAGAACTAACCTTGGCGCCAAGGAGAAGAAAGGAGCAAGATTGTGCCACGATCGAGCCATTTCAGTGAAGCAAGGCCTCTCCAAGGATATTGTTTCACATCAAATTGGTATCAGAGCTCAGCGGCCAAGCTAAGTGTTTTGATAGAGTTTTTCAGTCGTGCGCTATCAAAGTAATCCTAATATGCAACTAGAGTATAGCATGCAAGTAAGGAGTCGAACCCACGGGAATTAACACGTCAATTTCTATGTAATTACTAATTTATCAACTTTAAAGAACAAATGGGGGGGATTGGTTTTTTTTCTACTAAGACTACTCAAATAAAATAACACCAAAATCAAGTTTAAGAAAATAAGATTAAAAGAAGTTTCACCTAGCAAGTTTCCACACAACAATTAACCAAGTTGATCATCGATTCTTCTCATGTTCATATTTATCCTATGGATTGTTCCAATTCTGATCTTGTTTATATTAACAAGCCAACCGGTCTTGCTAACACTTACTAATTGATGACCTAGAAGACCTTCTAAGTTGGTTCAATCAATAGCATAAAGTATAAGATTAACGGATTGCAAACAAAGACTTAACACCGCAAGTATGTCATGCAAATCAATTTCCTTTTCACAATTGAACTCAATTTACCAATTTCATGCAATTGTGATTGCTACCTATGATTAGGGATTCCACCGTCTATCCCAAATCTAGCACCTAAATTACTATAGATTTAAACTAGGAGATCAATCTAGCCAAATAGATAGTAGTAGAAATATGCTCAAGGAAATCAATACCAAATCCAAAGGGGTGAACAAGAGAGATGAACCTTACAACCAGATTAACTGTGTGCTTCCACGCTAGGCAAAACAAGGGTTTAGTTCTTGCTCATGTTCTTCACAAACTTTGAATCCAAAAGAAAGACAAAAGAAAACTAAAAAAATGTTCTTTAGAGAAAACACAGGGAGATCCGATGGCTTCCAGTCTGGACGTGGCTCCCTCTAAACCTAATCCGAGCCCAATTAATTACCAATTAACTCAGCAAAATGAAACCGCCAAGCAGTTGAAGAAAACGAAGACTGTTCAGTCGCACAGCAAACCGCGGGCGGCCACGAGCGCGGGAGGTCGCGGTTTTTGGCTCCCCAACATTCTGTTAAAATCTGATAACCGCGACCAGAAGCGATCGCGGGAGGTCGCGGTTATCGGCTCGCCAATATTCTGCTGGAGTCTTATAACCGCGATCGCGGTAGGTCGCTTGGGCTCACGGTTTCCACTCCAGCAACTTCTGTCTTCTGATCACCAGCTTCCTTCATGGTTTCGGACACCGTCTTCAACTCGCAAGTTCTTCCAAAAACATCCACAATGCAGCTCCGCACCTCAAACACCAACTTACCTCCAAAACTCTGTAAATCCTATGATTTAACCACTTCTCACCTTTTCTCCGGATTACAGAAATATCCCATAAATCAAATCCAAATCTCCTCAATAATATGCTAATAACTACTAGTTACGCTATGTAAAATACCGCTTATCAAATTCCCCCATACTTAAACCTTGCTCGTCCTCGAGTAAGCTAAAAGAAAACTCACTCCTCCAATCAGCACACAGGTTTCAGAAAGTATAAGAAAAAATGATACTAGCAATTACAAGACTAAACACTTCGCCTCCCAACAACCAAATATGAGTAATGCATTATAATCTAATCCTAGCTCCTATCTAGCTCCTTATCGCTCCATGAGTGATCCTACCCGATCTCCTTATAACACCACTTCTTATGACGCCAACGCCAGAATGATCCTAAAAATTCACTCTTTTTTTTTCTTTGCACTCATTCTGCCTAGGCGCCCTTTCGGGTTTTCACCTAGCCACTCATTTCATTTTGCTAGATATCTCACATATTGCTCACATCACTCAAGTCCATTTTTGCACCAACCTAGAGTCGGTCGGACTACCTGCTTTTTACCTGAACTGCCCTTTTGGGTTTTCAGCTCATCCCAGGATTTTGGTTGCCTTTTTCTCATATTTTTGGCTTTTTCTATTTCAAATTTTTCAAAAATTTATACAAATGCCATACACAAGTATACAACACCCTAAAACATGTGAATACATTCTCTCCCCCATACTTAAACATTGCATTGTCCTCAATGTAATGAAAGACAAAGTAGAATCACAGGGAAAGAGAAAACAGAAGACTCACATACAAGACCGGATGGCCTCTCTCCAATGAAGCACAAGGTGTGGTAGAAGTGGGATGAGCAACAATGATGATCCAATAATGCACAGCTCATCCAAGACAAGGGGTAACATAGAAGAACTCCGATATATAGATCCACAAAAGAAGATAATGAATGACGAATACAGCAAATCGCCAACTCCCTAAAGGTTTTGGAGCACACACCTGTGATCGCAGTTTGCAACCTACAATCACAGGCTCTTCTTATGGGAACCTACTGACAGAGGACCTCAGATTCTTCTCTTTTTTTTTTATTATTATTTATTTAGGGAAGGAACTTACAGTTGAAAAACCGCGACCGGCCGCGATCGCGTGAGGTCGCGGTTTTGGCTGCAGATTGCAGCTGAACCTGCGCTTCGGGCATCCTTCCCTAACCACAAACACACTAAAATGGCAGTTAAAATGAACAAAAATATTCAAAAAGAATTAAAGCATCACAAACCTCGGGTTGCCTCCCGAGAAGCGCCTTTTTTAACGTCGTGGCTCGACTCAATGGTGCTCAATTCAAACCTCGGTTTTGGGAACCTCCAAACATGCCTCCTCAACTATTCCATTGTCGAAGCCCTCATGATACGGCTTCAAACGATGTCCGTTCACCTTGAAAACCTTGTGCGTCTCCCCATCATATAAATCCACCGCTACCAACTTCTCCTCGTGTTCCTTGGAAAGACTATTCGAGATGATGACCGGCAACGATTCCTCTTTCCCAAGAAACACGTACTTGAGATGCTTGGGCAGCTGCTTCAACTCAACTTCGGGTGCCTGCACAATAGAAGGTAGGAGCTTCTCGCTCGACACTATTAGTTCCATGGGGCCACTGCCCAAATGAGTACGAGAATGCTTACCTTCAGCATTCAAATGAGCCAAGACTAGCTGCATGTTAGTGGACAAAGACAATTTTGCATGTGGATCCACTACATCATTCTCTATAATAGATCGCAACTCATCACAACAAGTAATATCAAACACATCTTGAGCTAAGGGCTCAATCACATCAATGGAACACAAGGAATGATCATCAATGGGATGTTTCATAGCATCATATATGTTGTATTGCACTTTCTCCCCATCAAATTCCATTGTAAGTGTTCCACTATTCATATCAATTTTTGTTTGTGCTGTTTTCATGAAAGGCCTTCCTAACAGTATAGGTGCCGCATGCTCGTCATGTTCCATATCCAACACAAAAAAATCAGCAGGAAATATCAAGTCACCTACCATGACAAGAACATCTTCAACTACTCCCTTTGGATACACATTGGACCTATCAGCTAGTTGAACAACAATTCATGTCTCATGCAAGGGTCCTAGTCCTAGGGATTCATACAAGGAGAAAGGAAAAACATTGATAGATGCACCAAGATCAAGCATAGCTCTTTCAATTCTTATATCACCTATCACACATGGAATGCTAAACATGCCTGAATCACCACACTTTTTAGGCATTCGCCTTTGAAACACCGCAGACACATGCTCACTAACTTTGACCTTTTGTTTCCCTTTCAATTTTTGATTCCTTTTAATAGTGCAGATTTCTTTCAAGAACTTAGCAAACCGAGGAATACTCTTAACCAATATAAGCAAAGGAATGTTTACCTCGCACTTACTCAAGGTCTCGAATATCTCCTTATCATTCTACGGCCTTCTAGTCTCCTTCAACGCCTCAGGGAAAGGAGGGACCGGCTTCTGAGAGCATAGAGGTGGAAAGCTTGGACGGACATAATCATCAAGAGGATCCTGGTCCAAAACGCGAGTGGTCGCGGGTGGCGGCGATCGCGGTTTTTGAGTTGAATTTTCTGGAATGTCTGGAGTATAACCGCGGGTGGTCGCGGGTGACGGCGATCGCGTTTTTTCTTGCAGACTTTCGTCCAAATCTCCTGCAGAATCCAGTGGGCTTTCACAGTCAAAACCGCGATCGCGGGAGGTCGCGGTGGATCGCGGTTTCCCAATCTCACATTCCGCAGAAACGTCTTGCAATTTACCCTGTTCAGCAATAGGGCTCATATTCAGCTGCTTTCCACTCCTCAAAGTCACTGCACTCACATTCTCCCTTGGGTTGACTACCGTTTGTGACGGTAATTTTCCCGAATCTCGAGCCTCTAGATTACTCACAGCTTGAGCAATTTGTGCCACTTGTTTCTCAAGATTTTGGAGGGACGACTTAGTTTCAGCGTCTTTCTGCATAACTGTCTGGGCCAAGGACTTGATCATTTCTTCAACTGACATGGATGGTGTAGGATTGTATGGTGGCCTCGGTTGTTGTTGTTACAGGAGGTGAAGATTCTGAACATTTTGCTGATTACTCCACCTGAGATTTGGATGATCTCTATATCCTGGGTTGTAGGTGTTAGAGAATGGATCATATTTTGGTCTTGGTTGCCATCCTCCTACAGCTTTCACCTCAACATTTGACTCTTGAAGCGTTGGGCATAGATCATTTGGGTGTCCTACTTCAGTACAAATTCCACATGGTCTGGCTTGTGGTGGAGTGCCATTGAGCATAAAGCACTTCATCATTTCCTTCAACTCATTCACATCAGATTCAATCTTGGACGAAGAACCCACAGCCTTGAGACTCTCTCTTTTGTTAAATTGCCTGGAGCCTTCAGATAGCTCCTGAAACATCTCAAAAGCTTGGGGAGGAGTTTTGTTCAGAATATTACCTCCACAAGCGGCATTCACCATCCTACGCTCCTCATCCGAGAGGCCATTGAACAAGTAGAGGATGACGTCTTGATCACTGTACCCATGATATGGGCAACTTGCACACAACCGCTTGAATCTCTCGTAGTAGTCATATAAGCTTTCAGAGCCTTGTTGTTCAATAGTAGCAAGGGCTCTCTTTAGACTATTCAGCTTCGTGGCCGGGAAGTATTTCTCAAGAAAAGCTTTCTTCATTTTGGCCCATGTCGTGATGCTTCCCGGGGCAAGATAGTAGAGCCAATCATTTGCAGAATCCTTCAAAGTGAACCCAAACGCTCTCAACATGATGGTGTCAGCAGTAACACCCCTTGGCTTCATGCTAGAACAATATTCCCCCATACTTAAACCTTGCTCGTCCTCAATTTTTTTTCATTTTCGTGTTTCTCATGTGTTTATCTTACTCTCCATAAAATTTCATTGCAAAAAGGCAAAAAACAATATTTCCGCCGCCTTGTCTCTGCCATCCACCACCCTACCGCCGCCGCCTACCACCTTGCCGCCACCCACCTCTCCCCCATCACCACCTTTCTGTACCAGCTGCCTTGCCAAAGGTTGAAGATAACTCCTTTGCCCTTTCCCTTAGCCCTTGCATGTGATCTCTACCAAAGTGGCAAAGGCAACATCTCACATATGTCTAGAGCCATTTTGTGTAACTCCTAGGTTGCTTTACTTTCCTTAACTTGTGTGGGATTTTGTGCTTGTCTTGTGGTGATTTGGATGGAAAGGTAAGTCTTTTTGTGGCAATGTCTTCTCTCTATTTTTCTAGTCAAACAAAGAGCTTGCTAACTTCTAGAGTAAGTCTCTTAGTCTTCAAATTTCACCTTGGTTGCCGCCCCCTTGTAATTTCGGTTTCCTCCCAAGTAAAAAATATAGAAGCAAACGAAATTCAAAAATAAAGAAAAAATAAGAAGAGAAAGCAAAGTTTGTGTGCAAGGCTTGGAGAAGCACCCTTCACTTAGCACCAAGGTTCATTGTGCCCACCCTCTATGTTCTCCCCCTTTGCCACACATCACCTTGCTCTACATCCATCTCATTCTTGACTTGCATGGTGTTGTCCCACCTTGTTTAAAATCTTATAAGTATTCTTGGAGTTGCTTTTCATGATCTATCCATGCTTGCTTTGATCAATTGTCTTAGTTGCTTGCTTGCTTTGACTTTGTGGCTCCTTGATCACATGCTGGGCTAGCTCACCTTAGCCGCCCATTTTAAGGATTGTCTCTTCCCTTGCCTTATTGTTATTGCTTCTTCATTTGCTCCTCTCATTGTCTTGTTTACATTTTGTTTTTTTGGGTGTTGCTTTGATTGCCCTAGAACTTGTGACTTATGCCTTTGTTTATGGTTGATATAGGCGATCATGGAGGAGCCTCCCCAACTCCGACCCTTTCATGGCACTCTCGACTTTGTTGAATACTTAGTTTGTGAGTGGAATACCGAATCCTTGTTCAACCATCATGGTTGCACGGATGAGCAACGAGTGGTCATTGCCATTAACCATTTTGAAGGCTATGCCTACTCTTTGTGGGATGAGTATGACGCCGAATGTGCCCACTTGGGGTATCCGCCTATCACCACTTGGGAGGACCTCAAAACATGTCTTCGAAGCTCTTTTGTTCCCCAAGATTATGGTGTCATTGTTGAGGCCCGATTGGAGGGCATTAAGCAAGGGAACCGACCCCCCTTGGAGTTCTACAATGAGCTCTCTCGTCTTGCACTCATTTCCGGCCTTCACCACTCTGCGAGGTACATCGTTTCTAAGTTCCTTAATGGTTTGAACGCTGACCTATTTTCCTTTGTTAAGGAGCACCATTTAGGGAGTGGACGACCTATAGAAGATGTCCTTCACCTTGTCACGTAAGAGTACAGCCACCGGTGTCCAAGGAGGTCTTCTACTATGAGTTGGCCTAGGAGCTCAAACAACACTTCTAGACAACCTCTTAGAAGCCAAGAGCTAAGTTGTGCACGGTTCAACCAACGAGATATCAAACCAGCCCCTCTTTTGAGCCTTACTATTATTCTTCTTCTAACCCTTCCGTGCAGACCAAGGGAGTCTATGACTCACCAAAATCATCTTATAGCACGTCCAACGGCAAAGAAGGAGTGCTTCCGCAGCCTCGTGTTAGAGGTCGTGACATCATATGTGTCATGTGTGAAAGGATAGACCACTTGGCCGATATTTGTCCAAACCGACACAACACTTCCAAGGATGAACCATCCTTAATGAGTGGAGATTTGGTTGCTGCGTGTGAAGACATCGAAGAGCCCCCTCAAATGGTGGAACCAAGGCCAGCCAAAGAGCCTCCACTAGTAGCCACACCATTCATTGGTGAAGAGGCGTCCGCGGAAGAATCTTGTGAGCTTCTTGTATCTATGGCCATTGAAGAGGAGAAAGGGCTAATGAATAAGGTAGATGAGATGGTACCATCCTTAGAGAAGGATGTAATCGTGGCCGCTTCATGTGAGTTCCTACCAAGAGTCCAAGCCACATATGACGAGCCACCTAGATCGGTTGAGACGAGGCAAGCCCAAGTGCCTTTGTCAATGGCCAAGCCAACCGAGCACGATGAAGATCCCAAGGCCGGATCATGTGAGCCTCTTGTGTCAATACTTGTTGAAGAGGAGAGAGCAACAAAGGAAAAGTAGGAGAAAGTTTTGAGACCATCCCCTTCTTCTATAAGAAGCAAGCTTCGCCCCACCATTACACGCAGCTCCATACTTTCCTTGGCTACTCCATGGACGGATGCCACACGTATGGTTCCTTCTTGGTTGCCATTCTCACTCCAAGAGAAGGTCGATGTCATGGATGATAAGCCTTCCGAGAAATCAGCTCTTGGCCAAGAAGAAAAAGGCATCCTAAAGGCTCCTAATTTCAGGGAAGAACCCTTCTTCTTTCCTCTTTTGTGTCATTAAGTGACAAATTGCATGAGTTTAATATTACAACCTTGGATAGAGCACTTTTCATAATGACGAGTTGTTTTGCATCTAGGACTATGTTCTTGTGTTTGCATTATAGTTCCATATCTCAATTCATGTCCAAGAAGTTTCACTTAATGCATGTCATTATCTCCATGTCTAAGTATGATAATGGTCTAAATTGTTGTATCATGAGGCATCTACTTAGGCATAAGAAGGGTAGTGACATTATTTTTGCATGCGTCCTTGCACTTCATATAGAATTTGGACCTTTTGTTCTTACATTATCCTTTTTTCTTGGGGGAATAAGGGTGCCTCATTATTCTGATTTTCTTGTCGGTTTATATGTTTTGTTGATGCCCACACGGTGTCTTATATTACTTGTGCCTACCGTCGACATCTCTTCATATGTTGTGGTCCCTTTGCCTAGGATAGCACAAACATTCGATCCTTGCCCTCCAAGGCCCCCTCTTGCGGATTCTAGCCCTAACATTGAGCTTGATAGTTTTGTTGTGGCTGAGAGCTTTTGCACCCATACCGGTAGGATACAAAGCCTTAGCTCCTTTTTTAAACAGCCATTACTTAAGGATACTCAGGTAGACCATGGCCCCTTGGGAATGTCTACACACAATGTCACGGCTAGAACCCCCTTGATGTGAATATGGATCCCATCAATGGCTCGGTTCGTGCATAAGACGAGAAGGCTGAAGTTGAAGTTGCTTTAAGTGTTTCTAGTTATTTATTTAATTTAGAAATCAATTAAATTAGCTAAGTTAGTGGGTAAAGTAATGCTAGATTAATAGCATTTTCTTTATTAATTAAATTAGCTAAGTTAGTGGATTAGTTAGTGGGTAGAGTTAGTGCTAGAATATTAGCATTTTCTAGCATTTTCTTTAATTCACTTTTGTAGCCTATTTAAGGCATGTTTCCCATCATTTGTAAGGTAAGCTTGAATTGGAGATTAAAAAAACGTGAGTGTTTTGTTCATTTGAGCTTCATTGGACGATGGCTTCAAGGTGTGTGATATCCTTGAGTGTCTTAGTCTTGTTTCGGTGTGTCGTATCCGAAATCCCTTAGGTGTGTCATATCCGAAGGCGGTTGGGTATTCTTGGTGTGTCATATCCATGAGTGTTCAACCTCGTCTCAAGGTTCTTGGTGAGTCGTATCCGAGGGTCGAGAGATACTTATCCCAAACTCTTCATGAACCTCGTTCATGAGAGTTATATCCATTTCAGTTTTTGAGTCAAATCTCCATCAAGTTCTTGCTTAGAGTCACAATTAAACACAACAAATGTCCTATTTTGAGAGTTTCGCCAAGAAGTTGCCAAATCAATGTCTTGGTGCCCTTCGTCTTGTACTGTACGGATCTTGGCATCTAAAGTAAGGAAAGGCGTAGGAAGAAAGCAGTAAAGCGGAACATAGGTGAACAGTAATACAAAGTTTTTACGCGTGAATAGTAATGTACAGTGACTTTTGAACAGTAACTTATAAATAGTAAAAATTAAGAACAATGAACAGTAAACGTAATAGTGACTATTCTGGAAAACTTAATAATAAAAGCAGGGAGAGAAATATGAACTGGAAACATAGGACTTTTATAAGATCATAATAAACTTACAAGGACTATTGTCGTAACTTGAAATGATTTCCGAAAGCTTGAAGGAGCTCCAGAGGAAGGCTTCTAAGCTTCAGAAGTTTTTGTGAGTTTCTCAACACATGAGAGTCTGAATTCTGATGCCTCAAAACAAATGAGGGCTTTGCCTTTTATAGAGAAAGGGGAGAGTCTGATTTTCTTTGTCCGTACCAATTTTTGGTACTATTTCTTCACGGGTGGAGTCTCCTGTTGTGAGTGGAGCACTGAGTTGGTTTCTTCTGTCTTCTTGCCTTGGGTGGAGTGCTGAGCTGGTCTTTTGTCTTCTTGCCTTGAGTGGAGTGCTGAGCTGGTCTTTTGTCTTCTTGTCTTGAGTGGAATGCTGAGCTGGTCTTTTGTCTTCTTGTCTTGAGTGGAATGCTGAGCTGGTCTTTTGTCTTTTTGCAAAAATTGGGCATGTTCTTCTGATGGGCCTATCCTTCAGATGGACCTATTCTTCTTTCGTTGTGTCTTGATGGGTATTTGAGCTTTTTGATTTGTTGGGCTCTACTTCCTTCTTGATGATGGGCCTATTGTCTTATGAGATCTACTTCTTGAGTCTTTTATCAAATTAATAAGATGTTCAAAGGAGATAATCTAAAACAGGCTAGATTACCCCCTGAGATGAAAACATAAAATGAAAACAAAAGAACTTTCTTTTTCTCTTCTTTTTCTTTTTTCTTTTTCTCTTCTTTTCTTTTTCTCTTTCTTTTTCTTTTTTACTTTTTCTCTTCTTTTTCTCTTCTTTTTCTCTTTTTTTTTTTTTTTTTTTTTTTCTTTTCTTCTTTTTCTTTTTTCTTTTTCTCTTCTTTCTTTTTCTTTTTTGCTGAACAGAAAGAACTATTATTGTTTACCTTAGCGTAGGGTTCTTGTGCTAGGTGTCTCTATGAGTGTCGGGAATGCTTATGTCATCCCAGTTTTCGGTGTCAAGCATATCTTCATCTTCTTGTTTAAACTCATCTTCCAGGGAAATGAATTTTCGCCAATCCGCAAACTGGCCATCCCCGCTGAAAGGTAGCCATATTCTCCATTTATCTGGAACCCAGATTTGTGTATAATGTCCTTCTGCTGCCAATCTACACGCCTTCCATCCACTGTAGAGGTATGCATTTTTGTAGAAGAAGGAAACGTCTTGGTGGCGCCTATAGAGCTCATGTTCCTCGTGTATTGTAAAGTTGGTGGGTAGCAGACCTACCCAGTCTCTCCAGTCTTCATCCTTTGAAACACCATGGGAGAAACATATAACCTTTTTTGACGGAATCATGGTGAATTCCGTTACTTTTGGGAGGGTAGCTTGGACGTAGGCAACTGTTGGACCAAAAGTTGCCATGTTACTTCCTATTAACAGGAACTTTTCTCCAAAGGCCTGCAGGATCTCTTCTATTCTTCCTTCAATATTAGGTAGGAAACTGATACTATGGACCATACCTAGGTGGAAGAATTTTAGAATAAGGTCTTTGGGCATGGTGCAAGTGTTTAGGTAAAGGAGGATCTTCAGAAGTCCGCCTGTCATCATTGTTGAGCCCCCTGCTATTGGTTTAATAGTAGAGAATTGCCGAACAGTGACTCCCTTGAATTTCCACCCTGGTTCACCGAAGTACATTTGGATAAGCTCTTTCTGAGCTTGTATAAGGTCTGCCAAATGGCCTTCTTCTGTTTTTTGTATTAGAACCTCTTTTCCCTGGGGCCAGGCATCAAGGAGTGGTGTAAGTGCTTCTTGTGTTGGTGTGTCGAGGAGACGAGTTTGGAGATTCTTCCAACGTCTACCTGTAGCAATGGTTAGTTGTTCACCCAAATCTTTTTCCCTTTTTCTTTCTCTCTTATCACATTTCCATATTCGTGGAAGTGGATACTGAGTGTATTTAAGGCTTGTACTTTTTTCTTGGCTGCATGGGGCATAGTAGGAAGCCTCCAAATGTTATTCAGCAAACCAAGTTGTTCTTTGGAGAGCAAAAGTCCTTGTAGCGGTCTGAAGTTGCTTTTGGCTGTAACTTGGGAGGAAGGTGAAGGTAAAACCTTTTCCTTTCCTTTGCGGGAGGGAGATCTCATTTTAAAAACCTGAAAACTTTAAAACAAGTTAGAAATCACTGTATGTCTGTGACTCTGTAGGGATTTGAAAGAGTTTTAATGTTACAAGTTCTCTTGTTAAAATGTTTTAGGTTCTGCTAACAGATGCAGACTGTAGGGTAGATATATCATTATGTTCAACCGCAGCAATGAACTTAAAACTAATCCTTTTTTCCATTACTGTTGTATGTAGGCCAAATCTATCAACAGTGAACGGACAGATTTGTGTCAGGAAGGGTGTTCCTAGGATTATTTGCTGATTTAAGCCTTTTATTAATATGAAGGAGTTGTGGAAACAATGTTTCTCATTACAAATAGAGGCTTTAGGGATCTTGTAACTAAGGTTCATACGACTACCACTAGCATCAAGAATTTTTTCACGACTCTTGTGGTAATACTTTGAAGGGATTATTCCTTCACAGATACAGTTTAGATCTGCTCCACTGTCAATGAGAGCAACTGTAGAAAGAGTGAAGTCTTCTATTTTTATGGTAATATGAACATACCATTTTTGAAAGTTGATCTTGTTTATGGCCGCAATAAAAGAATCTTCAATGACGGGATGTTCTTCTTCATTTTGTTGAGAACGGGGGCTGGAGTAAGGGTTTTTAGAAAATTCTAGGTGAGCTATTCTAGCTTCAAGTTCAAGATCTTTGGTCTCATTTAGTAATAAATGTTGGTTAAGGGATCCTATGTCTTTTTTGATTTTATTGACTTCAGCTTGTAGGTCTTTCAAGGTAATGGAGGAAAATATCTTAGTAGGTGATTTTTTATTAATAATTTTGGATATGCTAAAAGGTTCTTCAAGTTGGGGTTGTTGTTCTTTAAATATTAGTTCTTTTAGCTTCATGAAGTATTCTCGTTTTATTTGAGGATCTTCAAGGGTATCGATAAGCTCTAAAAGGGCCTCTCTTTCATCACTTTTGGTGATAACATTGCAGAATTGGGTTGTTCCTGACTCCTCAGTTTCTGAAGTATCCGGGGCATAAAATTCATTCTCAGAATCCTCCAAAAGGATTTTAGTGAGTCTATCTTTTAGGGTACTATCATCTTGACAGATTTCATTGATCTTTTGTTTGAGACTGCAATTGTCTGCCTTATGGCCTGGTTTTCCGCATTTAAAACAGATAATCTTTTTATTAGTCTGTCTTGGTTGGAATTTCCTTCTAGGTGGGTAACTAGGTCTTTCATAATTATTATCAAACTTTCTGTGTTTATTTTTATGACCCTTTTTATATTTATAAGAAGGGGGTTCTATTTTGGCAAGGCCAAAAGCCTCACAGAAGTTACCTAGTTCTTTTCTTCTAGATCCTTTTTCTCTACCATATTTGGCCTGGATTTTTAATTCGGAGCAAAGGGCTAACCCTTCTTTTTTGACAAAAGCCGTTAATTGGCCATAGGTCATATCTTTCCAAGGAATTTCTTCTGTTTGAATTTCATCTTTTATTTTCTGGATTATCCTATCAGCAAATAAGTTGGGAAGACCAGTAACAAATCTTTCTTTCCAATATCCCTTATTGCAATCATTTCTTTTGTAGACGTAGGACAGGAAACATCTTTATACCATCTATAGTCACTAAGGGTCTTACATCTTAGATTAGAAAGGATCTCTCTATTGGCTTGGATTTCCTCCCTAGGGTTGCCTATGAAGTGCATACTTATGGTGTATATAAGTTGGTGGACAGGTTCTGGTTCACCATTATCATTGGTAAAATCTAGGATCTCTTCTCTTTGAAAGGAGGATAAAGCATTATCCCACCAGTTTCTAAGCTGGCCTGTAAATCCAGTAGTTAAAAGTGAAAAACAAGTTTTGGGGTCTTTTCTACCAACTGTATAGGCTACATTAGCCATACCCATTTCTTGTAAGGTATTAAGTATTTCATGTTCGGATTTTCCATCTATATTCCATTCATAGATAGATTGTCCATTATAATCTGTGGATCTAAACTTAGATCTCTCTTCATATTGAAGGTCAGGAGGAGTAGGTCTAGGATAGAAGTTTCTAGTGTCTGTGTTCCTAAATATTTTTCTGTGTGCTTGAGGTCTATCATGGTTGTTTCTTATCCTATTAATGGTAATGGGGTTTTCCTCAAAGCAGGTTTGTAAGGTTTCAATTGCCTTATCACCAGATGGGCAGTCTTCTCTTTCAGAGTTGTCTGAGGAACTGCTTGAGTCTGTGTTGGAACAATTGTTACAGTCCTCGATACAATTAATCGTAACATTTTTTAATTTTTGATCGATTAATTCTATGAGACTAAGAGAAGGATTAAGGGAAGTGTTACTAATGATCTCCTTTTTATCCCCTGAATTTGAAAATGAGGTCTAGAGATGTCTTTAGGGAATTTGATAGTTTCCGTACTGATTTTATCATGTATTAATTCAACTTGTTCGGCTATTGTGTGGAGGATTTGGTTAGAATAGTTGTGTTGTTGATGTATTTTCTTAACATCTTCTAGGGTAGCGGGACTGTTGTCTGGAGTACCAATTCTAGGATTTTTGAAAGGTTCAGCAGGAACCTCTCCATCTTTTGTAATAATTTTATTCCTTGTAGAGGAGGATGGACACTTTGTGTAGATCCTGAGGGTAAAAGATTCCAGGTTTTTGTTAACCTTGTTTGGACATCTATGGATTTCTGTTCTAAAGGGTTTTCTATTCCCTGAATCTTAAGGTAATTAGGAAACCATGTGAAGAATAAGATATTGATCCTATATTTTTCCATATCAGAATACCATAATTCTCTTATTTTATCTCTGACTATTTTGTCTATTTTCAAAAACCAAACTTTCTTGATCCTGTTTTCAATGGAATCAAAGTCTTTTCTTAGATAATCTTTGTTTATTGTAAAGTCCATTTTGGTGATAACATTTATGGAGGAGTATCTTCCCATATCACTCTGAGTAGGTGAAGAGGGAAAAGATTCATCTGACTTTTGTTCAGTAACAGGGTTAGGAATGGGACTACTAAATTCAACCTTAACTGAATGGTCTTTTATAGAATGGTCTCTAGCAGTATAGAGGGACTCAGAGAAAGAGTTTCTTGAAGGGAAAGGATGGGGATTTCTGGGTATAGGTCTGAAAGATTTAGTGGAATTGAATCTTATAAGGACCCTACCATCACCACTTTCTTCTATCTGGGAAATTTCTGTTTTTTCGAGATCTTCTGGCGGACAATCATGTCTTAGTTCCAGAGCTTCTGGTATAGTGATGTCTTCCCATTTTATCAGTTTGGGAGTGAAGGTTGTAGATCTTTCGGCTTCTAGTTGTAGGAGGATAGTCTCTCCTCTAGGGACAGGAGGAACTATACACTTAGGATCTGTGCAGGAACTTAGGATTCTGTAGTGGAGTCGGTAGATAATGACAAAGTTTTTAGAAAGATTTTTGAACCCCTTTTTAAGGAGCTTAATATCAAGAGTAAGAGTACTACTGATTCTAGGGTCTGTCATATCAACTGTAAAATTTGGAGAACAGTTGAAGAAGATTGGGCCATTACAGATATTGGTTTGAATAACAGCAATTAAAGAGTCTTTGTAAGAAAGGAGTCTGTCGTCTCTAAGGGCAATAAAGACTGGGGTGTCTATGCCTAATCTGGCTAAAGGCTTAAGAGCAACTTGAATTAGGCCTATGTGGATATATCTATAATTCTTTTTTAGATATTCATCAATAGCTATGGAGGATAATAATTGAAGAGTCAGTTGTTCTTTGTCTAAACTGAGTGTTTCTTCATGACTTTTAACACTAAGGCTGTTTTAAAGTCTGTCCATCCTATTCTGTAAATAGATTGTATAGACTGTTGTGGTATGTTCCAATCATTATTATTTTCTTCATACAGATTTTCATTACTATGGACGACTGGGGTGCTAGATGAACTAGAACCTCTATGCAGCATCCGCCTAAATTGTAGGGCCATAATTAGTTACGTTTCAGGAACTATTTATCTTAATCGTATGTTTATTGTTACTAAATGGCGTGGGACCATCGGCCTGGAACACCCTGGGACTACCTCGTCAAGCGGGCTTACCAACGGACTTACGACTAAAACCAAACACGCACGGTCTAGTAACAGTAAAAAGTTCGACCTTGGTAAACAGTAACTGAAGGCGTAAGTAACTATAATACTACAACCGGGGCGAAATGTTGCCTAGTGGCTCTGATACCAAATGTACCCAGGTAATCTAAAGTAAGGAAAGGCGTAGGAAGAAAGCAGTAAAGCGGAACATAGCTGTGAACAGTAATACAAAGTTTTTACGCGTGAATAGTAATGTACAGTGACTTTTGAACAGTAACTTATAAATAGTAAAAATTAAGAACAATGAACAGTAAACGTAATAGTGACTATTCTGGAAAACTTAATAATAAAAGCAGGGAGAGAAATATGAACTGGAAACATAGGACTTTATAAGATCATAATAAACTTACAAGGACTATTGTCGTAACTTGAAATGATTTCCGAAAGCTTGAAGGAGCTCCAGAGGAAGGCTTCTAAGCTTCAGAAGTTTTTGTGAGTTTCTCAACACATGAGAGTCTGAATTGTGATGCCTCAAACAAATGAGGGCTTTGCCTTTTATAGAGAAAGGGGAGAGTCTGATTTTCTTTGTCGTACCAATTTTTGGTACTATTTCTTCACGGGTGGAGTCTCCTGTTGTGAGTGGAGCACTGAGTTGGTTTCTTCTGTCTTCTTGCCTTGGGTGGAGTGCTGAGCTGGTCTTTGTCTCGTGTCTTGAGTGGAGTGCTGAGCTGGTCTTTGTCTTCTTGCATAAAAGTGGGCATGTTCTTCTGATGGGCCTACCTTCTGATGGACCTATTCCGTTGTGTCTTGCTGGGGGTCTATTGTCTTGTGATGGGTTATTTGAGCCTTTTGATTTGTTGGGGCTCTTCTTCCTTCTTGATGATGGGCCTATTGTCTTATGAGATCTACTTCTTGAGTCTTTATCAAATTAGCAAGATGTTCAAGGAGGTAATTTAAAAACAGGCTTAGATTACCCCCTGAAATGAAAACATAAAGTGAAAACATAAGAACCTTCTTTTCTTGTTCTTTTTCTTTTCTCTTCTTTTTTCTTTTCTTCTTTTCTTTTTCTCTTCTTTTTCTTTTCTTCTTGCGAACAGATAGAACTATTTTTTGTTTACCTAAGCGTAGGGATCTTGTGCGAACTGTTCTGGATCATCCGCCGGAGAAGGGGACGGAGGTGGCGTCAGGATCATCGCAGCTGTTGGTAATACTTTGCTTTTCTTGAGCCATGTATTTTTGAAAGGCTTGAAAGGCTTCCCATTGTTTCAGTTGCTCGAGCTGGTTTTTTGAAAGGGTAGGAGAAGGGTTCTTTTGTGGAGAAGGGTTCTTTTGTGGAGGAGGAGTAGGAGCTGAAGTAGTGGCTTTGACTGTTGTATCATTAATTGACAGTCTCTGCCTTTCTGCTGGAAAACGTTCTACTTTTGCAACTGTTATAGTGGAAATAATGAACTTTTCCCACCAACGGACTTTGAAACGGCGACAAAGTGTGAGGGGATAGCTTTGTGGTTGAATTTGCAGGGTCTCATAAGTCCAGCAAAAGATCCATGCTATACCCAAAATCGCTGTGGAAGCGAAGAGATTTTGTGAAGGTCCTGTCTTTGGCATGAAAAGGTAGGTGAATAGGCTCTTTGTATTGTTTCTGGGTAAATTTTCTCTGAGGCTCCATAAGTAATCCACCACTCATAGAACCAATTGGGAACCTTGGGGGCAGTGTTTGTCAAAAAAGAAGAACCATGAATGATTAAAAGGCCTAAGTAGGAAGGTTCTTTCCCACGCATCTTTGTAGTCTTGGTAAGAATACCCTGGGAGATTAGGAATGGCATTTGGAAGGGAGAAGGACTTTAGGGTCTAGGGGTCAGTCCAGTCAGAGGAGACCAAGACATTGAGTATCTTGCATTTTGAGAAGGAGATGCGTGAGGGGTCTATTGTACACATGGTGTGAGATATTTCTGCCGAGCCAGAGTCAACTAGGATGAATTCATAGAATTTTTGGGTCTTTGAGGGGGTATCTGAGAACCAATGAAGGGTAGGAGGAAAGAGTCTTTTTGTGTAAAATTCCAGCTGGTCTTTTGAGGGGAGAATGTTCTGGTGTGAGGTAGATGAAGTAATAGGATGTGTTTAAGGAAATATTGGAAGAAAGAACTGTCCCTTTTGGGATCTATTTTGACAGGAGTCTTTGGTGCCCCAAGGGCTTGGTTGTAGGGGAGAGCTGGGAAGTTTGAGAGAGCTTGGAATCTATTATGCATCGGGACCAAAGAGGAAGAGGAAGATGGACTGATGTAGTCCTGGGGAGTCTGTTTTCTGTCTTTAGGATCCATTCCTGAGGCGGTCTTTTAAAGGAAGGTAAGCCTTTCTTTGACTTTCTTTTCGAGTTTTTGCAGAAACTGGCGAAGTGAAGGATCTTCGTAAAGCTCCAGTGTTTCTCTTATAGGTGGTATCCAGAGGCTTTGTTCAAGACGTGCTTTGCATCTTTTGTAATGATCTCTCATGGACAGAAATCTTATGTCTCTGTGGTTTTCCCCTGTAAGAATTCTCTTGTGAGAAAGTCTGGTAAAGAGTTGTTTTTTCCTTTTATAAATTCTATTTTGAAGTCAAAAAACTGAAACAATAGCTTGCCATCTAGCAAAAATCTGTTTTGAAACAAGATTTTGAACATCTTTTTGCAAGATTTCTTTTGCTGATTGGCAGTCAACACGGAGGAGGAAATCTTTGTTATATAAATCATCTTGGAATTTAGAGATACAAGAGACAATAGATAGGACTTCTTTTTTTACAGTACTATAGTTCTTTTGTGGTCCAGACCAAACACCAGAGTAGTATCTAACAAGGGTTTCTTTAGTTTGGTTAGGTAATCTTTGTTTGAGAATTCCGCCGAAGCCTAATTCTGAGGCGTCCGTTTCAACTATCATAAAAGCAGAGGGGTGAGGAATACTAGCACAAGGTAAAGTTTTAACTTTTTCTTTGAGAAGTTGGATAACCTTGGTATGCTCAGTAGTCCAAGGAGGTGGATTTTTCCTGAGTCTTTGAAACAGAGGGGCACAGATTTGTCTGAGGTTAGGGAAGAAATCAGAGATATAATTTAAACATCCAAGGAACCTTTGTAGTTGGTTTTGTCTTTATTTCATCAGGGAATTTGTTAGTAAACTCTATGCTTCTGTTTATAGGTTTGAAAGTTTGGTTGAAGATGTTATGACCCAAGAACCTTATCTGTGTTTGGAATAATTTTATTTTGAGGCCGAGACAGCCAGCCCATTTTTCTATTATATATAAAAAAGTATTAAGGTGTTTGAAATGTTCTTCTATGCTATTAGAAAAGACTAGAACATCGTCAATATAGACTATAGTGAAACTAGAGTAAGGGTTGAAGATATCATTCATGATTTTTTGGAATTCTGAAGGAGCATTTTTAAGCCAAAAGGCATAACGTTCCATTCATAATGTCCAAAAGGAACTGTGAAGGCTGTTTTTATACCTGTCTCTATTTCTATTTGGATTTGCCAGAAACCGCTTTTCATATCAAATTTAGAGTAGATCTTAGAATCAGAAAGTCTATTGAGGAGATCTCTTTTATTAGGAATGGGGTATCTAATCCATTGTAAAGCTTTATTCAAAGGTTTGTAGTTAATCACAAGTCTGGGGACTCTCTTTCTTTTTCGGCTTGCTTATTAACATAGAAAGCTGCACAACTCCAGGGGGACTTGGAGGGTCTTATGAGTTGTTTCTTTAGAAGGGAGTCTATTTCTTGTTTGCAGAACTGTAGGAGTTCTTGGTTCATTTGGATGGGTCTAGCTTTGGTGGGAATGTCTATTTCTTTGAAATCTTTCATAGGGGAGAGACACCTGATGCTTCTTTCTGTCCCAGAAGGCTGTGGGAGATTCAGAGCATACACGTTTTTTGAATGATTCTTCCAGGATGAGAATCTGTTTTTGTAAACTAGGGTTTTTAAGTTTTTCTTCTATTTTAAGGTATGCTATTTCCATAACAAGGGAATGGATGAAGGATCTTTTCTTAGTTATAAGATTCATGCTTCTGTTTACGGGAAGAGGACTGTATAGTAGATATGTTTTTATGTATGACGGAGAAAATGAACTCAAAATTTAATTTTTACCTATAACAACAGTATGTATGCCATAAACATCTACTGTAAAAGGGTAAATTTGTGTTAGGAAGGGTGTTCCAAGGATTATGTCCTGGTTTAAGTCTTTTATTAATATGAAGGAATTGTTAAAACAATACTTATCATTACAAACAGAAGCTCTAGGGATTGTAGCTAAGGTTCATTCTACTACCGCTAGCATCAAGGATCTTTTCATGACTTTTATGGTAATATTTGAAGGAATTAGACCTTCACTAATACAGTTAGATCTGCTCGCTGTCTATTAGGGCGACAGTAGAAAGGACGAAGTCTTTTATTTTTATGGTAATATTAACATACCATTTGAACGTTGATCTTGTTTATAGAAGAGATAAGGGGTTGTTTAGTAAAGAGAGTTTTATTATCTTCTTGTTGTAACTTGGAATTATGTTAAGGTTTCAATGTCTTTTTTGAGTCTATTAACTTCAGTTTGCAGATCTTTTATAGTGATGGAGGAGAATGTTTTAGCAGGGAATTTTATTGATAAGTTCAGCGAGGGTCTCTTTATCATTACTTTTGGTGATGATATTACAGAATGGGTTGTACCTGAATCATCTGAGTTTGAAGAATTGAGGGCATGAATATCTTCCTTAGAGTCTTTCAAAAGGACTTTTGTAGGTCTATTTTTAGAGTACTGTTATTACGACAAATTCTTTTGATTCTTTTGATCCAATTATCCATTTCCTAGATTGATATCTTCTATAGGTGGGTAATTAGATTTATCATACCTTTTTTTGGATTAGGATTTTGTTATTTTATAAAAAGGAGGTTCAAACTGTCTAAGTAAAAGGTCTTAGAGGAGTTATCTATTTTTCTTATCAGGAGGGTCATATTTCTTCTTCGCATTTTCAGGACAATTACTAGGATCAGTATCGGTTTTATTATTACGTCCTTCAACATAGTTTACGGACATGGTTCTTCTTTACAATTAATTAATTTTAAGACACTGAGAGAAGGGTTTAAAGAGGTGTATTAAGAATTTTATTTTCTATTTTCTGAATTTGAAAATGAGGTCTAGATTTGTCCTGATTAATTTTGAAAGTTTCAGTAATGACTTGATCTTGTATATTCTTAACATCTTTAAAAGTTGCAAGACTGTTGTTAGAAATATGACCTAGGATTCTTAAGGGTCTTAGTAGGAATATCTCATTTTTAGTAATAATTTCTAGTAAACGCGGATGAATACTTTGTGTAGATCCTGAAGGTAAAGGTTCCAAATCTTAGTTAACTCATTTTGGATTTCTATGGACTTTTGTTCTAAAGGGTTTTCTATTCCTGAATCTTAAGGTAATTAGGAAACCATATGAAGAACAAGATGTTGATCCTATATTTTTCCATATCAGAGTACCATAATTCTTTATTTTATCTCTGACTATTTTGTCTATTTTCATGAACCAATCTTTCTTGATACTGTTTTCAATGGAATCAAAGTCTCTTCTTAGATAATCTTATCTATTGTGAAAACTGTTTTTGTGAAAAAGTTTATAGGAGATAAAGAATGAAGAGTCAGTTGTTCTTTGTCTAAACTGAGGTGTTTCTTCATGACTTTTAACACTAAAGGCTGTTTTAAAGTCTGTCCATCCTATTCTGTAAATAGATTGTATAGCTGTTGTGGTATGTTCCAATCATTATTATTTTCTTCATACAGATTTTCATTACTATGGACGACTGGGGTGCTAGATGAACTAGAACCTTATGCAGCATCCGCCTAAATTGTAGGGCATAATTAGTTAGTTTCAGGAACTATTATCTTAATCGTATGTTTATTGTTACTAAATGGCGTGGACCCTCGGCCTGGAACACCCTGGGACTACCTCGTCAAGGGGCTTACCAACGGACTACGATAAAACCAAACACGCACGGTCAGTAACAGTAAAAGGCCTCTCCAGGATATTGTTTCACATCAAATGGTATCAGAGCTCAGCGGCCAAGCTAAGTGTTTTGATAGAGTTTTTTTCAGTCGTGCGCTATCAAAGTAATCCTAATATGCAACTAGAGTATAGCATGCAAGTAAGGAGTCGAACCCACGGGAATTAACACGTCAATTTC